>CM062812.1:954085161-955285161 GCA_031772625.1 Pinus tabuliformis | reverse complement strand
TCGGAAAAAGCTGAAACTCTGGATTCAGGCTCTACTCAAGAAACCCAGAAAAACCTAGAAAGGTTTCCTGGAATGGTCTCATAGTGATCTGCGTCCCAGCTGCTGGGAAACTGTTGTGTTGTTGTTGCTACTAGAAATCGAATGAGGATTTGGGGTTGTTTCCCTCCTCAGAAAAGGCTGAAACTTTGGAATTGGACTCTACTCAAAAAACTCAGAAAAACCCAGAAAGCTTTTCTGAAATGGCCGACCCCCGAAAATCACCCCCTTGAGTTCTGCACAGTTCCTCAAAGACGCTGATGAAATGGCTGCTGAAATGCTGATGACTGCTGGAATGCCAATGGAAGTACCTTGCCCGAGCAGGCACTCGAAGTCCCCCAGGGCTAAGGGTGAGATCTCCGAACCGAGACACTCAATGCATTAAACAGTGCTGCAGACTAGCTAAACAGACAGCGTGCTCTAAGTCGAAATGACTATCACAAATGCTCATAACCAGAATGATCCCAAATGAGGGGTTTCCTCTCTATTTTATAGCCTCTACCTCTCACAATCCCTAGGCTCACTTTCTTCTGCGTGATCCCCTTCTTGCCATGTGTTCCTTCCCTCCTGCGCAGTCCCTCCATGTGTCTGTGTGGGGCCCATTTTTGTGTCCCCCTTTGGCCCCCTTGGTTCCCCCTTAAGTCACAACATTGTGCTACCTAGGAAGTGACTTTTTATTCTAAAGTGATTTATGTTCCCCCTTCCTCACTTTTTATTTACAAATAACTATAGAAGGCAAAAATCGAACAAAATCGAATATTCCAATTAGCCATGGCTAATTAGGAATATTACACTCATGGACACCAAGTTGAAGAAGAGCATCACATTTCATCGACAAACTGATGGCCTGATAGAAATGGTAAACAGAACAGTAGTGCATCTCCTTTGTGGATATTGTGGTAAGCATCCTATACTTTGGGATGAGCATTGGCATTACATCTAGCATGCCTACAATCGTGCCAAACACTCATCTATGTAAGTATCTCCATTTGAAGCTTGTTTGGGTTATTTGCCAAAGTATTTGTTGGATTTCATATTTAGTAAAGATATTGCAGTAGATGGACATAATGATGTGGACAAAGCCAGACATTTCATTGAACAAATTCAGCTAGTGCATCAAAGAGTACAAGAGAAACTTGAGAAAAGAAAAGCAAAGTACAAAGCAAGGCATGACAAGCATCAATTTGATCATGATTTCCATGTGGGATATCAATTTTGATTGTATATAAACAAGGAAAGACTTCAAGGTGAAGGTAAAAATATCAAGCCAATAAGATATGTTCCTTTCAAAATACTGGAGAAGATTGGTAACAATGATTTTCAATTAGATTTTCCACCTTATATGCAAATTTATTCTGTTGTGAATGTGGAAAACATGAGATTGTATGAGCCTCCTATGATTGATGATCATGAAGAGAATATTTACATTCCATCTATTGAAGATTTTTCTCTTAAATATTTAGATGAGTTACAAGAAGACTCAACTCTTGATACGAGAATAAGGACTTCATTCAAAGGCAATGTGGAGTATCTTCGAATGGGGCTCAAAAGTACCAATCCAAGTAATGAAAGGTGGATTGAGATCGGGAAAGTGAGGGAGTTGTACACTCACTTGCTGAATAAAAACAAAATTTTGGTGGCCCAAAAGCTTCCAGTGGGGAGGAATGATCTAGGGGATAAAAAATATGCTCAAAAATCAATTTGCTCATAATATCCCAAAACTAGTGCCAAATCATAGAACTCATCATTATGATTCCAACGATGCTTGAATCACCTCAATTCAACATTGTATGTGAAAGTTTTTGGAAAACAACTAAAAAGTCAACTTTCAGGGTAGATTGGGTAGGCCATATAGTGACGTGGAACTGACATCAGCAGGTTGACTAGGTAGAACAGATGTCAGACATGCCAATCTTATGGTGACATGTGGTAGGGTCGTACAAGCCTAGTTGGTGGATTTTCATTGGTTGATGAGTTCTTGATTGACCAATCAAGAGGCGCCACGTGGCCCAATGGGAGGGCACCATGTGGCCCTCGAAGTTTCTACTAAAATTTTCTATGGGTTGATAGGCCTTCGCCAGGTTCAATCACATGATCTCATAGTTACAAACCAACCACCGAACCACTACACCACTAGACGTGCGAGTTATAACTATTGGGTGAATTTATATTTAAATTTTAAATGTTTTGGCGTTGGGGGGAGGGGGTGGGGCACGTAGCCCCAAACTCGGGTCACATGGGTCATGATATAACCATGGCGCAAAGGCGAAGGGTGCGGGTGGTTAGCCTAGCCACCGATCCCATATCCATTACCCTAATCGTGGGATAAAGGTGGACCCCAGCCCCGGTTCCAACTCTAACGTATGACCATGTCAGATGAAATGGGGGGCGGGGCACGTGGAATCCTGCTCACGCCCCTACCCATGGGCATATTGACATGTAATATGTTTAGGAGTGTGGAAGCCAACAGGAACATGGCCTCTAGTCCATGCCCCTGGCCACATTGAACCCCATATGACCGATCCCAAGGGCTAAAGAATTGGTGCACATGCCTTATTGACATGATTAATGATTCGAAAAATTACACCAATTGTCATAGAAATGTCACAGAACCTGCACCAAATTATTTCCTGGTAGTTTCGCCAAAAAGGAATTTGTTTCCTATTTTGCCGATTTTGTCATTTTGCATGACAAATAACAGAGAAATGGAAAAGCGGGCCTAACTTGGCCATTTTCAGCCTTTTTGAGCCCATTAAGAACCTACCCAAAGGTTTTTGGGTGTTCTGGACACAATGGAAACATCATTTCTTTGATCTGAGCATTGTATGTTAATGTAATTTATGTTTTGAGCATATAATTTAAAGGGCCAACATTAGAAGCTGGACCTAGAGACGTAGTCCAGGAGGGGTGAACTCTGTCATCAAATTGTTGTTGTGTGATGCTGCACATTGTCTATTTTTCTCTCGTTAAATCTGCAAAACCTAACTAAAATTTATAAGTCTATGTGATTTTGCAATTTCAATCCATTTCCCACAAGACATAAACTAGCTTTCAAACTTTTTCAAGAAACCTTCAATTTTTAATTGCAGATCATCCCTACAGCAATAATGGTGGTAAGGATTATTTTTCCGAGCATCTTGTTGTGGAGAGGGTGGATGTGGCACTCCCCTCCTAGGTTGTTTTGAGATCTCCATAGCAACCAGGCTACCTGATTGCCCCTACAATTGTTGTATCATAGGGTTGAAGACAATCTCAGTAAGGACATAGGTTACCATATCCATGGGGATAGAAGGAGGATTGAGTGGCTCGAGGATGAACCAAATTTTTGTGTTGGGTGCCTATTGGAGCCCATAATTTCTTTTGTGAAATTTTGCTGAAACATTTAGGATTTTCTATTAATAATTATTGTAATTTGTAAAATTTATTACAAATTTGTCCTAGCCTTCGAAATTGTTACCAAATTTTTAATATGTATTCTCAAATTAGATCACATAAGATATGAGAGATTCTCATGATGATATTATCATTATAATCTCAATTTATAAAGAGGTGTGCTCTCTGCTTGTGCAAGATAGATATATAGACACAAATAGACAGTGATAGAGGGGGAGAGCGCAAACATTGTAATCTTGTATGTTTCATTAATTCAAAATTTCAATCTCAATAATTTGTGGCGCCATACCTTACTGTTGGCTAGCTTGTGTGTTGTGTAGTTTACTAGCCGCTGCTAGGAAGGAAGGGTCCTCCTTCTTAGCAAGGATCACTAGTTAGGAAGGTATTGTAGTTGTTTGATTTATTTCCTCTCAATTATAATTCATGTGTGATTGTTTTTACTTTTATTATTAGTCATGTTCATGCTTTGATGATTGCAAAATTATAATCTTTGTATTGTTTAACAACATAAGTCTTGGATCATTCCCTTTGTTAGTGCGATAGTTATTTAATTCCTCTTGCAATTTGATAGTGTGTTCATTTCATTTGAATGTGTTTCAACATTTGTTGAGGGAATGGTTTCCAGGAGTGTTGTTCTTTTCTAAATAAGAGTGATAGTGTGACAAAGTGGTTTTATTCTACATTGTGTGTTTATTCCTTGAGACTTTAATCATTCCAACCTAAACATAAAACCATTTTATGAAACATATCAGATTCATTTTCATAAAAGAAATTTTATACACTAGAATCCAAGTCTGTCAAAATAACAATTGATCATATATGCCAATGATCATAGTTGAAACAAATATGCACTCCTAGGTCAAACCAATCACATTCTTGGTAATGAAATTTGAAATGGGACATAATTAGACAATTCCTAACCTTAGGATATAACCTTGCATTATGTACAATAAATATCCTAAATAACCGTGTTTCCCTCTTCTACGCAAGTTTCACATAAGACAAGTTGAGGCAAAACTTAAAATGTTGTATGAAATCTGAAGTGTAAAGATTTAAGCTCAAGGTAAAGATATAACAATCTAAAAATGTGTAAATCATTAAATAATAAATCTACAATTTTAATCAATCATATTGGCCAATAAATGAAGCATGGGCATGCATTTTAGTGAAGCAAGGCAATTTTGGCCCGCTTCACAAAACTGCACTCGGGCCAACCTTCATTTCAAGGCCGGTCTTTTTTCCTATGATGATATTTTCTCTTGAATTTATAAGGAAGAGTCTCAGTGTTGGCAAAGTACATTTTGTTCCTGCATGAAAATGGTACATTTTCAAGCTAGAAAGGATTGTAGGGCCATTTATTATAAAAAGACAAACAAGCCCTTACAAAGGCAGAAGTGAAGATGAAGGAGTTTGGTTTTGAGAAAGGAGAAAAGTGGAAATATGACCCTCACCATATAATTTCTAATAAAAGGGTGGAAATTAGTTCTGCGCCTTATATTCATGAAAGCAGATCGGAAATTGAGAAAATGGAAAATCAAGAAACTTGGCCATGTGGCAAGTGCAACAAAAAATGAATGTTGAAACCCCTATGGTAAAAGAGAAGAGTTGAAGAGGATTGCTCCTAAATAGATAGATGTTGAGATGGAGGATTCCCAGTTACAGAAGATGGCTAAAATTCAAACAAAGGATGAAGAAGACATACAAATCAAATTGACAAAAGGACCTTCAAATGAGCCTGGTTTTCAAATGCAATTGGAAAATCTAGGGCACACTACTTCCTCTTCTATCTCCACTGATTTGGCAACATTTACAATAGAAGAGACTTCTTCTTCATTTGAAAATTTCCAGAAGAATTATCAACAAATTAAAGAAAGGAGATATAAAATGAGAATTAATATGGAAACACAACTAACAACTCAAGCAACCTCAAGCTATCAAACAAGACTTCTCTCTGTTATGGATTTAGAGAGAAATCAGTTAAAGCTTTCTCTTACACATCCTGCTACTCAATCTATTCCTTCAGGACTAGATTTCAGAACATTGGATTTATCTATTAATGTGGTTGATATTCCCTTGCCTGACAAGATAAATTTTCACAAACAAGGAAGGGAAATGATCTATAGTGACTTGAGAAAAAGTTCTTTGACAGTGAGCAAAGCAGAAAATATTTTGGAGAAAGTTTCCAATCAGCTGAAACATGAAAAGGAAAATTATAGAGCACTGCATATCCAAAATGAAGAGTACAAGAAATTAATCATTAAACTAGGAGTAGATCCAAATGATAGGGAAGCCATCAAGACCCTATTGTAGAACACATAATCTGAGGTGAAATCATTAAGGAAAAAGTTAAAAATGCTTGGGACTGAGCACACTCAAACAACTGAGTTGGCTCAAGTTGAAAAAGAAAAAGAGCTATTAATAGGAGAATTAGTTGATAGAAATAAATAGATTGTTATTTTGTAGGAACAAGTGCAAAGCCTACAATAGTCAATTAAAAATCATGTTTGCACCATTGTGGTTCCAACTGAATCAGATGACCCCTTAGAGAAATTAACAAAGGTCATGGAAAAGCTCAGAATTTCAGAAGTTGAACTAAAGAAAACCCAAGATGATTTGGCCATGGTAAGGGAGCAATTGAATGTAAAGGAGAGGCAGTTGAACATAGCAAATGAAAATAAAAATCAACTTACCAGTAAGTATAAGGCAACTCAAGATGAAATCAAAGAGTTGAAAACCAAGTTGAAAGGTAATATTTCTTTAATTGAGGCTAGACAAATTGTTTGGGATGACATTATTCAAGAAGTTCGTTCTATATGGGAATATATTCATATAATTGCACAACAAAAGATTATGATAAGAGGATCAAAAATGAGCATTGATCTATGCAAGAAACAAGTAAAAAAAGAAGCACTCAAGGCCAAGAAGATAATTAAGTATTTGAATGAAAAATATTCAACAGAATTAAGGTTATTGGATATTACAGATAGAGCTAGAGTGATCATGGAGATTAGAAAAATGATTGAGAAAAATATATTTCATATTCAGGTTGAGAACAAGCTAAAGGAAGTTGAAAAGTTAGTTTATTTGTTTAATTCAAAATTTGACCGAAGGCAAAGAATTGGTTTACCCAATTGTTGGGATCAACAAGGAAACTTACACTCTTATGAATTGTACGAAAAATAATTAGCGGTTGTTAAAAACAGAGAAGATACAACCCATGAAAAGACTACAATTCTAAAGAGAAGAATTGTAGTGAATTATTTGCAGAGGGATTTCCAACTTCTATGGACGATGAAGAAACTATTTGTTGGAAAATGTAATTATACAAAGGTTTCAAATTTGAATATTGCATTCCAGAGAATGATCCAGTGCAAGCTTTCAGATAAAGTGCTTTGGAAGAAATGTGAAAGGTTCATTACACCTATTGAAGTCGAAATGGCAGAACCAAAGTCAATGTTCCACAAGTCATACAACTTCTAAAAATTGAAAAGTGTTGAAATTTGGTACCGGAGGACAGGTGGTTCCCTAAGGCTTTGATCTTTGGCCTAGGGAAAAGTGTCCAAAAGAATTTAATTTTTATCCTAAAGTGACTTTATAATTTGTATAGAGTCAAATCTAATTTAAAAGTGACTTTAAGTGATAAAGTTACTAAAGTCTAATTTTAAAGTGACTTTAATAAAGTCAATGTAAAATTAGAAAGGAAAAGTGACTTTGGAAATAAATGACTAAGTGGGTCTTCATTAAAGTGGAGTGAATTAAAAAATAGAAAATGGGATTTAAATGAGCATTTAATCTCAGCCCTAGATCTCAATCTATTTAAGCCATTGGATTTAGGGATCACCCAAAAGTCACTTAGAGTTGGATTAAGGGAGGAAAATGAGGAAAAGGTCATTCATTCTTTCATGAACAGATTAAGAGAAGGAGAGCAAGAGAGCAAGGGAGATTTCTGGACAGGGAGGAGAAGGAGACAGCAGCTTGGCATACATTCCAAGGCAGCAGTTTAGCAAATCCGTACAGCTGAGTTAGCACACAGTGAAAGGCATATTTTGGCACGATTTTCTAGAAATCCATACAGCTGTTTGCACAAAAATCGAGGAGCAGTTTGCACAGAGATCGAGGAGCAATTTGTTGGAACACTTTCCAAGGAAATCCGTACAGCATATTGTTGTTTTTTGTACACGCAAATCGAGGTCCATACAGCGTATTTATTGCAAGCCGTACAACAACATTTAACGCTGAAAGTGGGCACAAAAATCGAGGAGGCCATACAACATTTATTGATGTTTTGTTTTGTTGTTTGCTAGTGTTTTCCAGTTGGTTGTGAGGCACGAAAAACGAGATAAGTTGTAAAGTTTGCTTGCTAAATTTTTTGCTGAATATTTCTCACTGTAAAAAGCATTTTTCAGAAATAAGAAGGAGCTCTCGAACTGATTTTCCCCAAGAGTTGTAGGGGGTTTTTCCAGGGTCACTTTGACCAAAAATCACTATGTTTAAATGTGTTAAATGGCTGTTTATACTTGCTGATTTTTTATTTCTGCATTTTCCAGCATTCTGTAAAATTTCCAGAATTTGTGTTTTCAGCAAAAATTTATTTTTCAGTTGTTGAATGTATGGATATGGGAAAGGGCATTTAACTATATGGGAGAAATAAGGTGAAACTGAAAACCGGGGTGAGAAATGAGAAATTTTTACATGGTATCAGAGCTTGAGTGCTGAAGTGCAGTTTGGGATAGCAAGGAGGAAAATTACAGCCTGCTGATATTTCACTTAGAAAATTCCAGCAAGCTGATTTTTCACAAACAGCAGTTTTATGTTTACTACAGCAGTGCTATTTTTCAGTTTTAGGACAGCAGAATGTCATTGGGATTGAGGGTGGAGGATAGGTTGGATGGGCATAGCAATTACAGCGTTTGGAAGGAGAGAATGCAGAGTATCTTTGAGGAGGCATAAGTCTGGGACATCATGGTGCATACCACACAGAACTCTGTTGTTGTGCCTACTGATGCTACTCAGTTGGCTGATTATAATAAAAATAACAACAAGGGTAAGAGACTGATTCTAGACGGAGTCAAAGACCGTTGCATTCCTCATGTGAGAGGAAATAGAAATGCCCATGAGATGTGGACAACATTGTCCAATCTCTACCAGAGTACCAATGAGAACCGGAAAATGATCATGAAGGAGAAGCTGAAGACTATTAATATGGGTAATGATAGTGCAGCTGGATATCTCACAAAGATTACTAATGTGAGAGATGAGTTCGCAGCAGTTGGAGAGGACATTCCACCCACTGAGTTGGTGCGGATTACAGTGAATGGCCTTCCCCATTCATGGATGAACTTTGCTGATGGGGTTTGTGCACATGAGACCCTTCCCACATGGGAGAGGTTTTGGGATGATTGCATTCAGACATCAAGAAAGCTCAGCTTGGGGCAGCCAAGCCAGTTGAGCAGGATGAGGATGTAGCGCTGTCGGCAGGAGGCAAGAAAGGCAAAGGGAAGAAGCAGGCTTCCACGCAATGGTGGGGGCAAAGGCAAAGGTAAAGGTAAATAGGGTAACACACAGAAGGACTATTCCAAGGTGAAGTGTTGGAATTTTCAAAAGATGGGACACTATGCAGTTGTGTGTCCGGAGAAGAAGAAGAAGAAGAAGAAGAACCAGAGCGTGGCAGCTTCAACAGAGGTTGAGAACTTTGCAGTTCGTTTTGACCAGGAGTTTGGGTTCACTGCGTATGAGTCCTCTAGTGCAAGATCACCTGCCACACAGGTTCAGAGGGAGCATGCTTTTCCCTCGATTAGCGGAGCATCTTCGGGTATCTGGTATGTGGATAGTGGGGCTTCACGTCACATGAAAGGAGTCTGTGAGTACTTCTCAGAGCTTTCAGAGAGTGGCACTGATATAGAGGTAGTACTCGGTGATGACAGAGTTGTTAGAGCAGTCGGTGTGGGGACACTGACATTTCAGAGGGAGTCCAAACCTCCCTTGAAGGTGTCAGATGTTCTTTATGTGCCAGGGATGAGGAAGAACCTCATATCCGTCTCAGCTTTGGAGGACAGAGAATATGAGGTACTGTTCAGGGGAGGACAGGTGTTGATGTATCCCAGGGGCACTCCAGCTGATTCAGCTAGAGTGATAGGTGTACGCCATGCAAAGGTGTACAAGTTTTCATTCCAGTCCCTTTTGGCATTGAGCCGTAGTACCGACAACAGAGCTAGCAGTTCTGAGCTGTGTGAGATTTGGCACCGCAGGATGGGGCATATGTATCATGGAGCATTGAGGACATTGCGGGAGATCACTATAGGTGTGCCAGATTTCAGTACTGATCACTTTGATACTTGTAGAGGATGTGCGATGGGCAAGTTTTCCTAATCCCCTTTTCCCATCAGTGACAGCAGAGCGACTGCGATACTTGATTTGATTCATTCCGATGTGAGCGGTCGGATGTCTCATGTTTCCTTGAGTGGATATGAGTACTATGTTTTATTCATTGATGATCACTTCAGGAGGACCTGGATTTATTTCTTGAAGACCAAGAGTGAGGTCTTCAAGCGATTTCAGGAGTTTAGAGCTCTTGTGGAGACACAGACAGGTCGGAAGATCAAGTCCTTGAGGTTGGACAATGGGGGAGAGTACACCCTTGGAGAGTTTGTTGACTATTGTGCGAAGGCAGGCATTAGGAGGGAGTTTACTGTTCTTTACAACCCCCCAGCAGAACGGGGTTGCAGAGAGGAAGAACAGATCCATCGTAGGGGCTGCCAAAGCCATGTTACATGATCAGGGGTTGCCATTGTTCTTGTGGGCAGAGGCCTGCAACACAGTTGTTTATTTGCAGAACAGGAGTCTGCATCGTGCCTTGGGGCACATGACTCCGGAGGAGGCTTTTTCTGGGAAGAAGCCTGATATTGGTCATCTTCGTATCTTTGGATGCATTACATGCTCCTACATACCCAAGGAGAAGAGGACCAAACTAGAGCGCACCACAGAAAAGGGTATCTTTGTGGGTTACAGTGAGACTTCAAAGGCCTTCCAGATTTACATTCCTGCACAGAGGAAAGTTGTTGTCAGACGGGATGTGAAGTTCGAGGAGGACAGGGACTTTAGGAGATCACGGGAGTTAGAGTATCTGGATCAGCCAGACCCTCAGTAGAAGTTGAGTCAGTCGCAGGGATCCAGTGGGCAGGGATCAGGAGGATCCGGAGGTACATCTATGAGGATGTCAGGTCCGTCAATGAGCAGTGGCTCGCCGAGCCAGAGGGGTGGTGCTCCAGGCAGCATGCAGAGCAGTTCACAGATCAATTCACTAGGGAGTCCACTGATGGACAGTTCACACGGTACCTCAGCTTCTACAGGTTCAGGTGCAGGCAGGAGGACAACAAATAGACAGTCAAGAGTTCAGGCTCCTGATGATGATGGGGAGGAGTTTCATTCTCCTATGGGAGAAGTGCACTCAGGGAAGAGGAAGCCCAAGTGGCTTCAGGACACCTTGAGAGATGCCACATCTGTCGCTGAGCCTAAGAGGCCGGTCAGAGAGAGTAGACCACCTGAGAGGTTTTGTAGCTATATGGCAATGGCTACCAGCATCCTTGACTCTGAGCCTTCTAGCTATGAGGAGGCAGCTAGCCAGCAGGTCTGGAGAGAGGCCATGCAGGAGGAGTATTCTTCTATCATGAAGAATGATGTTTGGGAGGTGGTGCCGAGGCCTGAGGGAAAATCTGTGGTTACTTCCAGATGGCTTTACAAGGTAAAGCATGCTGCAGATGGCAGCATTGAGAAATTCAAAGCGAGGTTTGTGGCTAGAGGGTTCTCCCAGGTAGAGGGAGTTGATTATGAGGAGACCTTCACTCCCGTGGCTCGATATACTTCGATCCACTCCATTATATCGATAGCAGCAGAGATGGGTTGGAAGATCCACCAGATGGATGTGAAGACTGCATTTCTCAATGGCTTCAAACAGGAGGAGGTGTACATTGAGCAGCCACAGGGCTTTGAGGTGCATGGGAAGGAGTCCCATGTGTGCAGACTGAAGAAGGCCCTTTATGGCCTAAAGCAAGCTCCTAGAGCTTGGTACTCCAGGATAGATACATACTTGCAGGGGATGGGTTTCACAAAGAGTGAGGCAGATCCGAACCTTTACTTTATTGTGATAGGTGAGGAGGCTCTCATTCTGGTGCTGTATGTGGATGACTTGGTCATTACAGTTGCAGAGAGACTCATAGAGCACTGCAAGAGAGATCTTGCGGCGGAGTTTGAGATGAAGGACATCGGCTTGATGCATTACTTTTTGGGTTTGGAGGTGTGGTAGGAGGAGGGGCATTTCTTCCTGGGGCAGGGAAAGTATATTGTGGACATCCTTGGCAGATTCCACATAGAGGATTGTAGACCCATGTCGACACCGATGATCACCAACTGGAAGAAGCTTCATGCTTCGGATTCCGAGTTGGTGGATCCCACATTGTACAGGTAGCTGATTGGTTCCTTGATGTATTTGGTCAACACTAGACCAGATATTTGTTTTGCAGTCAACACGATGAGTCAGTGTATGTGTGAGCTTAGGAAGGTTCACTGGGTGGCTGCAAAACACATTTTGCGGTACTTGCAGGGGACAGTGGATTATGGTCTGGACTACAGGCAGGGGGATGGAGTGAGATTGGCAGGTTATACTCATTCTGATTGGACAGGTTGTGCTTCTGATAGGAAGAGCACTTCAGGGTGTTGTTTTGGGTTGGGTTTGGCAGTAGTATCATGGTTAAGCCAGAAGCAGCAGTCAGTAGCATTGAGTTCAGCGGAAGCAAAGTATATGGCAGCCAGTCTAGCTAGTTGTGAGGTCATCTAGCTTCGCAAGATGTTGTTTGGATTATTTGGTCAGCCGTTGAGACCTTCAGTGATTTACTGTGATAATCAAAGTTGCATTAAACTCGCGGAGAATCCAGTATTTCATGACATGTCAAAGCATATCGGGATCAAATATCATTTCATCAGAGACTGTGTTCAGAAGGGCGCTGTGAAGCTTGAGTATATTCCCACTGATGAGAAGGTTGCAGATGTTCTTACCAAATCCTTACCACGGGGCAAGCATGACTACTTCAGAGACAAGATGGGTGTGGTGAGGAACACCTTCCTCGGTAAGAGGGAGTTGAAATTTGGTACCGGAGGACAGGTGGTTCCCTAAGGCTTTGATCTTTGGCCTAGGGAAAAGTGTCCAAAAGAATTTAATTTTTCTCCTAAAGTGACTTTATAATTTTTATAAAGTCAGATCTAATTTAAAAGTGACATTAAGTGATAAAGTTACTAAAGTCTAATTTTAAAGTGACTTTACTAAAGTCAATGTAAAATTAGAAAGGAAAAGTGACTTTGGAAATAAATGACTAAGTGGGTCTTTATTAAAGTGGGGTGAATTAAAAAATAGAAAGTGAGATTTAAATGAGCATTTAATCTCAGCCCTAGATCTCAATCTATTTCAGCCATTGGATTTAGGGATCACCCAAAAGTCACTTAGGGTTGGATTAAAGGAGGAAAGGGAGGAAAAGGTCATTCATTCTTTCATGAGCAGATTGAGAGAAGGAGAGCAAGAGAGCAAGGGAGATTTCTGGACAGGGAGGAGAACGAGACAGCAGCTTGGCACACATTCCAAGGCAGCAGTTTAGCAAATCTATACAGTTGAGTTAGCACACAGTGAAAGGCAGATTTTGGCACGATTTTCTATAAATCCGTACAGCTGTTTGCACAAAAATTGAGGAGCAGTTTGCACAGAAATCGAGGAGAAGTTTGCTGGCACATTTTCCAAGGAAATTCGTACAGCGTATTGTTGTTTTCTATTCATGCAAATCGAGGTCCGTACAGCGTATTTATTGCAGGCCGTACAACAGCATTTAAGGCTGAAAGTGGGCACGAAAATCGAGGAGCTCGTACAACATTTATTGCTGTCCTGTTTTGTTGTTTGCTAGTGTTTTCCAGTTGGCTGTGAAGCACGGAAAATGAGATAAGTTGTAAAGTTTGCTTGCTAAATTTTTTGTTGAATATTTCTCACTGTAAAAAGCATTTTTCAGAAATAAGGAGCTCTCGAACTGGTTTTCCCCAAGAGTTGCAGGGGGTTTTTCCAGGGTCACCTTGACAAAAAATCACTGTGTTTAAATGTGTTAAATGGTTGTTTATACCTGCTGATTTTTTATTTCTGCATTTTCCAGCACTCTGTAAAATTTCCAGAATTTGTTCTTTCAGCAAAAATTTAGTTTTCAGTTGTTGAATGTATGGATATGGGAAAGGGCATTTAACTATATGGGAGAAATAAGGTGAAACTGAAAACCGGGGTGAGAAATGAGAAATTTTTACACAAAGTTTTATTTTATAATGTTTTAAAATAATTTTTAGTTACGAATAGTTAAGTAGCTATATAAGTTTTGGCAGTTATCTTTTTATCTAATTTTGATATAATATTTAAAAGAAATGAGAACCACTAATTTGTGTCTCAAATAAATGATATAATTAATTGGCATTGATATAATGATCATACGAAATGTACCTCACTCTTGTGGTGTAATAGTTCCCTAATGGGCCTCATTCTTGTGGTGTAACATCTCCATAATGGGCCTAAGTCTTGTGTTGTAACAACGCCCTAATGGACCTAAGACTTGTGGTGTAACAACGCCCTAATGGGCCTAAATTCTTGGGTATGAGAACAACTTCTTTGGGCCTTCTTATATGTGATATGAGAAAATATTATGACAGAGATATGAAGGATATATGTTGAGTGTTAGAGCCAAGATTTTTTTTTAGTTAATTTCGGTAGAGTATGGGGCTACACAGGAGGATTGAGGAGTGTGGAAGGTATGGATGGTGCACAACATAGGGCTAGTTCATGAGGCAAGGCACGACACAGATGGATGTTGCTTAGGGAGGAGGTAACAGTTCTTGAGAAGAGGAGGTGCATACTAGGAAATATCAAGAAGTTATGATTTTGTAGCAGGATGGAGTCAACAAAGGATGCCATGGCAGGAAGAAGTTATAGATATTTTGCAGGAGACAAAGGAATGACAGAGAGGAGCAGTTTGACAAGAAGATATTTCAAAGGACCATTATTACACATGGTCCATCTTAGAGATGGGATCAAGAAATATCCCAACGACTTGTAGGACCACTGGAGTGATCAGGTAGAACGCCGAAAAGATTTGAAAGGCTTCCAGGCGAGGATAAGAAGGAATGTTGAATACTGAACATGGGTTGGACGAAGAACAAGATTGGATCGAGGAGTTTGTACAGAGTTGTCATTTGTTAGTATTTTTGGGTCTGTAATGTTGGTATCTTCCTGTCTGTGGTCTTAGGCATATGTGTCAGAGTCTAAAGCTACGATCCAACCCTATTGTAATTCTCAAGCATATATCTATAATTGGGTTTTGCACTATGTTTTTGTTCCTTGTCTGTAAATGGTATGGATTTGAAAGGTTGATGAGCCTATTGGTCTCATGAATATATCACTGTGTGTAGTGCCTATTTCCTTTATGATAATACAATAACATGAACTGTTGAGTTGTCCCATTTATATTTTGTGGTGATATCAGAATGTATGATTTTTCTTATGTCATATGGGATTTTTTGTGTGTGTTTAATGGTTTATAACAGTTTGGAATACTTGTGAATGTGTTAAATGATTTGGTTATTCATAAGGCGATTAATGTTGTTATTTAATATTGTCTATTTGTAAAGGAACTAATCTTTGATGTTTTTTTATACAACCATGCATGGCTGAGAATGTAACTTATGGTGACCTTCCGTGTACTGTCGCTTTTGACTTGTGCATTATATGCTGAGTTGAGGGGCTTTAGTCACTCCGTGGCATGTTGGCAGGGGGAATATTGAGCTGGAAGTAGGTTAGTCAAAGGGTACGATCAAAGATAAATAGCACGCCATGTTGGGGTAGCCCCATCGAATAAAATTTTGTGAAGGATTCGAGATGGGGGATGGGAGTCATAATGTTTTGGACCAAGTGCACCAATGATGACATACTTTAACATGTGAAGGCTTAGAAACTAGGGTGAAGGTTAGGGCCACGTTATGGTTGATGCGCCAAATTATTTATTCCTTGCATGGTAATATTCATTAAAGCGAATGAAAGTAGCTAGGCTAGTTGCTAAATCAATTTTTTTGAAGAAGAGTGCATGCGAGTTGTCAAATTAAACCATGGAATTATAAGACGATGAACCCTAATGAGGCTAGTACTGAGGTCAAAAGATAAAATAAGTTGAGACTATTTGGGGTGAGATAGGTAGCATGTGTCAACTATTGTATCGAGTTGATTCGAAGGAAGATTGTCAACTAGGTTTGTGCAAACTCAGAGTGATTCAAATCAGAAAACAATAATGGCGGAGTCAAGGTCATAAGAAACCATGATGAAGGAGTGGGAAGTGTGAAACGTTATAAAATACCACCTAAGGGATGATTGAGGAATGAAATAATTGGTGAAAGTTAGTAATCGATTAATAGAGTATTAGAGAAGGTGAGAGCAGTTTAAGTTGGAACCAGGAGAAGGAGTGAAAGAGTGGCACCAAATCGAAGGAGTATGAGGGAGATCATAGAGGGAGCTAAAGGAGAATTGAAAGAGATGGAGGAAATGATGAGAGAAGGGGCCTCAAGGAGTGGCCATGGTAAGGTGACATGGTTATGGAAGAAGAGATTGCATCAGAAGAGCTGGAAGCGACATATATATAAAAGGAGATGGTTAAGTTGTGATGGGTGGCCAGGACTAGGGAGGTGCCCCTCCCCTCATAGAGATGGTTCTCATGTCATGCTACAATATCACCAGTAAGTCTAGCCCAAAACCTCTTGAAGGAAGACTTTGTGAGTCCATATAGTAGTAGGACGAGATTCTGGCCTTGTGCATGATGTCAAGACGAGGGGACCTTACCCCTAATTGTTACTTTAAATTGGGAATAATTCCTTTTTTGGTGGGTAGAAGGAGCTGGAATCACTTTGAGGAAATAGGAAGGATGGTTGTAAAATTTTGAGCCACCCCACACCAATAACCCTCAAAGTATCTTGAAGAAGGTAGGAATATCGAATCCTTGCCACTACCCACCAAAGGAAGACATAGGTACAATAGGGAGAAGAGAGCAATGGTCAGAGATATGCATGGGCTCCAGACTTGGAGCAATAGTGGTGGTCAAGTTTCTTTTTCTGAGAGCACCGTTGTGGGGAGGGGGGATGTGCACTAATACACATGGGTGGAAAATCCAACGATGGAATCTGACAGAAGGGATAAACTCGGAAAAACTATCAAAAATTAAATGTATTTTTAATTTTTTTAAATCCCAATTATCGTCAGATATCCAACATAAGTTCTTTTATCATTGAATATCTTATGTTAGTTTAGCAACGTTAAATATCCATCATTAGTTTCACAACCTCGAATATCGGACAAATTTCTTTTATCATCGAATATCCAATGTTAGTTTATGAAAAAAGACTCAACCCTATTTAAAACTTCTACAATATACATGTCAGGATTTCAATTAGACCCATAATACATTAGTGAAACTTTAAACGTAATAATAGGAGTGGGCCCAAGTCTTCGACACATGGCCTCTTGGCGCTGAGGTAGATGTTTACATATTTCCATGGTAGTTGAATGAAGCGTGGGTCCACATATTCATTATGCATATGTCATAAAAAACCTGAGTGGTTTTATAAAACCAAAAACCATTTTGTACCAGGTCCAGTGGTGCTTTTGGGAAAGAGAGGGAGGGGTGGAATAACAAATTTGACCATAAATCTTTCAATGGCTGGTTTTGTAATATTGTTTTGTGACACCCTTGTGTTATTTAAAGCTCCAATCAATTATGCCCGTCGTAATTTGTTGATATGAATTGTGAGCAATGTAAGCCATTGATTTGTTTAGCAATTATGAGAAACTTAATCTTGTTATTGTGGTTGACCTATAAAGTTTATCTCCTTCAAGAACGAGAAAATTTTCAAAGCAATAGTGAAGGGTAAATCCAGAAGTGCTTGTCCAAGATTATTTGTTCAAATGACAGAGACTGTATGAAGAATATGTATAGATGGAGAAAGCCCAAGCATAATTACATTTGGTTGAAAATGTGCTTTCAATCCATTCTTTGTTTCTTTCTCTTGTTGTCGAAGATGATAAATTTCAGCTTATGTTGTGTCTAGCACTTCAATAATAGAATCTATTACAGTAACAATCTCCTGTGTTTTCTTCCCTGCAAAGCCAATAACCCCTTCTTCTAGAACATCCTCTCTGAATCCAAAATGGCCATCAATCACGTCATCAAGGCCTGATTCGAACATAGTATCCAATCTCTTTCTTGTTCTTCCAGCATTTTATACTCCCCAAAATTTAACATCATGGTCGACATTTCCACTTGTAAAAATTGAACCTTCTAGTGTTGGCCCAAGATACCAAACAAAACCAATGAGCATAAAATCATCGCATAAAGCAGCCTGTGCATTTGCATTAAAAGTGTATACTTTCCCTTTCTTTGCTTCCTGTGTGCTTGAGTTTGAATGTGCTTTGATGAAATCAGGTTAAAAGAATTTGGTTTATTTATACTGTAATTCTAACAAAAATGTTGGTTTTCTCTTTGCTTAGAATTAATAGTCGTCTTTTCTGTTTATGTGTTCTGTTTGATCTTGCTCAAAATCGATTAAGCTTCCGCAAGTTTGATTGTAGAAGTAGATTAAGTATTTTGCTTTAGTACATTGCATAATCAATTTAATCTATAGTGAGAATTTCTACATGGTATTGGAGCAAAGGTGATCAAAGCCGAGAACAGTATACAAAGAAGGGATAAGTTCGAAGTTTGAAGTTCTTGATTGTAGGTACATAAAATGATTTCTTATCACATCTCAAAGTTCACCAATGGCATTCAATGGCTTGAGACTCGAGTATGCCCTGGATGGCAGGTTGAATTACATAGCATGGAAGGATCACATGGAAGCGGTATTAGAGGACAATGGTCTGAAGGACTTCATTGATTAAGAAGTCCCTAAGCCATCAGCAGTTAATGCCCAAGAATTGGCGGAATGGAAGAAATGTGTGGCGAGATTGAGGAGGATTCTTCTGGAGGGAGTTCGAGACCATATTGTCTCGAGTCTCCATGGGAAGGAGACTCTGTTTTCAATGTGGAAGACATTGAAGGATCTATATCAGAATACCAGCGACCAAAGGAAGCTGGCGCTAAAGGACAAGCTTCAGAAAATCAAGTGTGAAAAGGGCAACACGATCTCTACATATCTGAACAAGCTCACCACCTACCGAGATGAGCTTGGAAGTGTAGGAATCACAACAGTTAATGATGATATAGTGAGTCTTGCTCTCATCGGTCTTCCTAAGAGCTGGCATAGCTACCAGGACTCAGTGAATGGAAGAGAGAAACTACTAGATTGGGAACGACTGTGGTCGGATCTGATGCAGGAGGAGATCAGGGGAAGCACCAAAGATGGTTCTTCATCTAAGCATGATGATGAAGAAAATCTAGCCTTAGCAAGTAAGGTGCGGAAAGGGAAGGAGAAGGATTCTCATCCCAAATTGAGTTCTTCTCATGGTTGGAAGAAGATTGACAAATCTAAAGTGAGATGCTTTAATTGTCATGAGGTGGGCCATTATGAAATTAATTGTCCATTGAAGAAATCCAAGAAGGGATCCTCGGAAGGACTGAAGGTGAGGCCCTAGCCTCCCAATCCAAATTGGATTTCACCCTCATCGCATGTATGGTTTCATCGATGATGGGTTGTGGTTGGTTTCTTGACAGTGGAGCCTCATTCCACATGACCGATGATAAGATTTTGTTCAGTACCTTGGAGGAGAAAGACCTCAAGATACTCATCGAGATGGGTAATGATGAAAAGTATAGTGTTTCAAGAGTGGGCTCGGTTGCTTTTCAGAGGAAGCAGGGAGCTCTTATTACCTTGACAGATGTAAAGTATGTGCCTGAAATGAAGAAAAACTTAGTATCAGTCGCGATGTTGGAAGACAAAGGCTATGATGTAGTCTTCAGTAAGGGAAAGGTTTTCCTTAGACACGTCACCACGGAACAAGTGAAGTAGATTGGTTCATGAGTCAAGAACCTGTATGCTCTTGAGGTTCAAGATGCATGCAAAGCCTTGAGGAGCAAGGAAAATGTTGGAGACTTGGTGGTTAAGAGGGAGAGTACATTACCTCTCAACATGCAGTGCCAGAAGAAGTCTCAGACAATTGTGGAGCATCCACAATTAGAGAAGCCGAGGAGACCAAGTGGAGGCATCCACTCATGCAGAGACCTCCAATAGGGGGAAATTTTGAGCCAAGTCAGCAGGGGGATCACATGCAGCCATACCTCCAGGTGGGAGGTGGGGCGATGTGAAGTGATAGTCCCAGGAAGGCTGAAATAGGGGTAGGATCCTTGAGGTACCTAGCCTCTTTGATTAGACCTTGCTATGGGAGCCCCGACGAGGAGTAGAAGGACTGGCTGAGTGGGTAGAGACTGATGTGGATGGAGTGGCAGAGAGAGCTACAATGCAGGAGTCCCAAGACAACGCAAAGCTAGCAAGCTGCAGCAATGCAAGAGGCACAAGAGTGTTGCACCAGTGCAAGATGGCACAGAGAGGTGTACAACTGTGCGAGATGCAGAGAGTTGTTGCAGCAGCGCAGAGGTCTTAGAGAGAGCACTTGTCAGCGGCAGAGGGAGCTTCGGCATCAGAGGGTGTTTCTATCCCAACGGGGAGGTCAGTTGGGAGATCAGCTACTTATTTCTCATTAACTGAGTTACAGTGCAGCAGTGGGCAGCACGATGCAACATGATGAGAGGAGGTGCAGTGCGGATGCAGTGCTGGGCGAAAGGACCAGCTGCAACACGGATGCAGCAGAAGGAATCAGTGTGATTGATGCAATCAAATATCAAAGTGACAGAGGCTAGAGCAGTCAGATACTGAAGAACGCACAGTTTTTAGTAGACAGAGGCAATAACAGTTAGAGACTTTGATGACAGAGGCATCATTCTGATTCAGGTTGGATATTTTTTTGTTTCTGATGTTGTTGGAGCAACAACACTTGAGAGAAGTGTTGCATGCAAAACATTCCAAAGGTTCAGGATCGGGATCGAGTTGAATTCCTTTCTTGCTGAAAGGGAGTGTTGAAAATAGCAACAAGAAATGCTATAAATAACATTGTTATAGATAGCATTTCATGATACATTCCAATTTTAATTTGTCCTTAAATTAAAATTGAGAATTAAAATTCGAATTTAGTCTCACCAGTTGTTTGAAAAATAATTAATTAATTCATCTTGAGTTAATTAGTTGGTAAAATTCAAACATGAAGTCTTTGTGAAGTCATGCAATAGTTATCCCTTTGATTGAGGAAGTTATCCCTTAATTAAGGAGATAAGAATGAGTTGTATTTGAGTTGTAATTAGTTAGCTCAGTTAACTAAGTTAACTCCAGTTAAATTAGTTCCAAACAATTTGTGGAACTAATTGTGAGTTCAGTCAGTTAATGCATGCATGCATGCAACTAGTGTTCTCCATATAACTGAATATTCTCTCATCAATAATTCATGCATGTCAATTCAGACAAAGACCCAGTTGAGATTAAAGGTAGGGACAACGTACTATCAGTTGCTAGAATATTCCAATGAGAATATCTCTTGCATGCAGAAGGAATTCATTCCTTGAGGATTGCGCAGTTACTACAAAGGTCAGAGCAGTGTGTGAGGTGAGAGCACACAGGTTACAGCTGGAGGACCCAGGAGAAACTGTGCAAGGAAATAGGAGGCTTGGAGGACAGAGGAGGAGGCATATGTGTTGTCTATGTTGTCTATGAGTAGCGGTTAGGGATTGTACTGAGAGCTAGATAGCTTGAGAGTTAAAGCTTTGTGTAATCCTGAGATATTTCCACTTGTATGATAATACAGATAGCGGGGTTTTTAGCTGAGGCTTTCCCCAGAGTATTCTTCTGTGTTTCATGTGTGATTGATTATTCTTCTCTTTTATATGTGTTTTGTTTGATCTTGCTCAAAATCGATTAAGCTTCCGCAAGTTTGATTGTAGAAGTAGATTAAGTATTTTGCTTTAGTAATCAGTTTAATCTACAGCGAGAATTTCTACAAATTTTCCTTCTTTATCTCACATTTATTAGGAATTATTAGAATCATGATTTTGTGTATGTAACCTTGGCATGTGATCTTTGCTTTGTAAAGCACTCACTGCTTTTATTGTACAAATATGGGATGTATCCCACATTTGCACGGCAACTATATAATATATGTTTTATAATATCCATTGCAAATGTTGGTATTTGATGCATCATGCATAATAGTATATTCCTCTCTCCTTAGTTGTGGGCTCCTCCTCTCGGTGCCTTGTATGGGCGCTACCCTTAGGTGTAAACTTAAGCTAGCTAGGTGCTGAGACATATGAATTTTAAAAGGATGAAGGGTAATATCCCACATTGATTAGCGAAAGTGCTAGATAAGTGTTTATATATAATGGTGCCCCCACATCAACCCAAGTGTTGAGCACTTGCATGGGCTCCTTCTTGTGCTTCTCCCTTGGCTTGGATATCGATTGGTGGACTTGGGTGCTTGAGATATATGAATTTTAAAAGGCTGAAGGGTAATATCCCACATTGATTAGCGAAAGTGCTAGATAAGTGTTTATATACAATGATGCCCCCACCTCAATCCAAGCACTGAGCACTTGCATGGGCTCCTTCTTGCGCTCCTCCCTTGGCTTGGTAATCGACATCAACCCAACCGCTAAGCACTTGCATGGGCTCCTTCTTGCACTCCTCCGTTGACTTGGCAATCGATTGGTGGACTTGGGTTCCTAGCTTATGAATTAGAAAGATTGACTTGGATATTGGGTTTTTAATGAATCAGAAATATTGACTTGGATATTGGGCTTAAAACCCAATAATTTTAAATAGAATCAAAAAGCCTGACTTTGGATATTGGGCTAAAACTTGATATTTTTAAATAAACCGAATTATTTTAAATAGAATCAGAAAGCTTGACGTTTGATATTGGGCTAATTTTAAATCGAATCAGAAAGCTTAAATAGAATCAGAAAGATTGACTTTGGATATTGGGCTAAAACTCAATATGTTCAAATAAACTCGATATTTTTAAATAAACCCAATAATTTTAAATAGAATCGGAAAGCTTGACTTTGGATATTGGGATAAAACTCAATATTTCTAAATAAACCCAATAATTTTAAGTAGAATCGGAAAACTTGACTTTGGATATTGGGCTAAAACCCAATAATTTTAAATAAAAGCCCGAGAGCATGAAAGCTTGACTTGGAGATTGGGCTAAAACCCAATGCATCTAAATAGAATAAAAAAACTTGACTTTGGATATTGCGCTAAAACCCAATAATTTTAAATAAAAGCCCGAGAGCATGAAAGCTTGACTTGGAGATTGGGCTAAACCCCAATGCTTTTAAATAAAAGCATTGCTTTGGCATAAAAGCCCGAGAGCATGAAAATGCTTATAAAAACTCCATTCCTACACAAATTTTAAAATATATTTAAATTTTTTTTTAATTAAAATTCATCATGCGATATCATAGGCTCCAAGGAAAATGTTGTTCTCCTTGCAAAGCAGTGAATAGCTTAAAGATTTAGCGCCTTCCTTTCATCATTCCATGAATTTCATTTGAAAAACCTTCATTATTTTCATCTAGCAGGATTTAGCTAACATAGATTTTATCATTGGAATCAAGGAATGGTACTAAAACTATAAATGATGTTAATATTGGAGTGAGTAAAAACATTATCACATCAAGCTAAGGATTTACACAATGCAAGGAACTAACATGGCTGAAAATGTTTGTATTGGAGTGAAGGAGTAACACCAAGACCATTAACTATTTAATTACAAGCATTGAAATTTTTAATAATGTTAGTACCAAAGTGAGGGCATGGGATCCAAACTATCGATGGCATTAGTATTAAATCAAGGGAGGATCCTATCACATTAACTTGAGGAGCCATTTACACAATGCCAGGCACCAAAATTGTATCTTCCTCTTCCTCTCTCTCTCTTACCCTTCTCACCCTCTCTGCCCCCTTCTATCTCTCTTCCCTCCAACTTTTCTCTCTCCCTCTCTCCATCTTCCTTATCACTCACTCTCTCCCTCTCCACCTTTCTCTCTCTATGTCTTTCTTTTTACCTCCCTCTCTCCCCCCCAACTCCATCTCTTTCTCTAGTCCCTCCCTCTTTCATCTCTCTCTCTCTCTCTCTCTCTCTCTCTACCCTCCAACTCCATCACTATCTCCCTCCCTCTCTCCTTCTTTGTTTCTCTATATGACCCCAAAACATACATACCCTCTCTCCATATCTCTCTTGTCACTCCCTCTCTCTCTATCCACTTTTCTCCAATCTCTATGTCTTTCTTCTTGCCTCCCTCTCTCCCCCTCGAACTCCATCTCTTTATCCCTCCCTCTCTCTCTCCACCCTCCAACCCTATCACTATCTCCCTCCCTCTCTCCTTCTCTCTGTCCCCCTCTCCACCCCATCCATATTTGTGTCTCCCCCCTCTATCTCTTACCCTTCTCTCCCTCTCTCACTTCTCTCCTTCTCTTTGTCTTCATTCCTTCTCTCCCCTCTCCTTCACTTTATCTCCATCTCTCCCTAATTGTCACTCTCTCTATCTCTCCACCTCTATCACTCTATGTCGTTGTTATTCATCCATACATACCTAGAGTTAACATATATCATGATATATTAATATATATTATATATAAAAAATTTAATATTATATAAGACAATTAAATTTTAAAAAAATACAAAAAATTAAAATTAAAATAAAATTAAGAAACAAAATAGAAAACAATTAAAAGTTAATACATATAAAATGCACAACCCTAACCTTTAACTCAATATAACAAAATAACAAAACCAAAACCCTGTAACTAGCCTCCTACTAGCGCCTGACCATATCAAAATCGCACAACCCAACAAAATGAAAACCCTAATAGCTTCCTTCCAGCTCCCGACCATATCGAAATTTATTACTTGATTTGATAAGGAACAATTGCAGGAAAAGCAAGTTAATATACACTCACAATGGATCTGATTTTTGCAGCAAGTTAGGAGGGTCGTGTCGGAAACCCTTCTAATATCTCATGCTCGCCTCCATTAATCAATAGGTAGACCATCACCTTAACTCCTATTCAGGTAAAGAGTTTTTCTTTTCATGCCAATAAATTATATGACTATATCTTCAAATCCTTTCTTCCTTCCTTGGCCTTTATGTTAGTCCCCTATTTGCTTGTGATTGTAGGTGGGTTTATTGGTTTATTTCACCTTGGTTTCAAAAGCTCAATTTGGCTTCCCTCTATCAATTTTTTTGCGCCATGTCACCCCAGGTTGGATTCCGTTTTGATTCCTTCCATCCTGCATGGCAAAGCAGGGGTCATTGAGGGTTCCAATATCCACATTGGGTTTTTCATAAATTTGTTTGTTGGTTTTTAAAAAAACCCACCAGGGTTCGATACCATCTCACGACTATGGACATATTAATTCACAGATTCAATGTAACGACTCTAACAATCAACATCTGTAACTATTTCTTTTATTATATACGTAGGGTATTATTTTCGACTCAAAATTTGTCTATATGGAATATGCAAAAGTTCTATTCTTAGTGTTTTGATGGATAAAGCCACAAAAATCTTGAATAAAATTTGCCAAAATTTCAAATGAATTTGGCGTATAAAACTCCTCGACTTGCAAGTAAATTGATTTATCTCCTACATAAATTATTAAAAAGAAATTTGTTTTTGAAGCAAGAAATAAACTTTAAAACCCTCTCATCTTCCTCAAAAAAAAAAATGACTCAAGCTCAGGACCAAAATCCAAACAAAATATTAGATGGGTTTCAAAAGAATCTCATTCTAGAATAGATGTTGATACTTCAAACCTTAGTCGTTTGTGTGAAGAAGGAAATGGCTAAAAACATTAGAGGAAATTTCAGCCTAAAAGTGGCATCCTAAGGAAAAATAATGAAATAATAATTAAAATAATAAATAAGAGTTATGAATTTTGGAGGGAAAATAAGAAAACTACTTTTTTAATTGTATTTTTTATTATCTCTTTATATTTTCACTCAAATTTCAAGTGTAGACACTCATTGGATGCATAATTAAATTTCGCATCCAACGAGTACCCATTATGCATACTTTTGAGAAGATCCACATTGATAAAAATTGCATATACATTAAAAAACGTATTCAACACCTTTTTTTAATGTATCTGCAATTTTTATCAATGTCGTTGTTCTCAAAAGTATGCATAACAGATATGCATTGGATGTGGAATTTAATTTTGCATCCAACGAGTGTCTGCACTTGAAATTTGAGTAAACCTATAAGGAGATAAGCCAAAAATACAATTAACAAAAGTGGTTTTTCTTTCTTTTCCCTTTAAATTATTTACGTGTACCTCTTTTTAAATTTAGAGGATTTTGATTGGTTTACATATTATGACATGGAAATTACGTGAAAATTTCATGGACACTTTTAAGCTGAAGTTTCTTCTAATGAATTTCGATTTTCTTTAAATATGGCTCAAATCCACTTGCAACAAATATATTAGATATGAAATTAGATATGATAAGATGATAGGATATACCATGATGATATACATGAAAGTTGATAAAGGCTAACCCTAACAAAGTCCTAACACAAAAAAATGCATATAGAACCCATTGCATAAAGGAGAAACAAACAAATTGTTGATACATGTGGAGATCCAAACAATGAATCCTGGATTAAACCAAAATTTCTAAAGGAATCCAAACATGAAGCTATGCCATATACAATTAAAGACAATTTCCATATCTAACTTGAAGATCATCCACTTTTCCTCATTATTCCTACTAATGGGGATAAATTCATGTATAAGGATGATATTTTCCACAATTTGTATCTTCCTCACAAAACCACCTCGATTTTCTAAGTTAATCTTAGGGAGTATAGCAATGATTTTAGATAAGACACATTACACTATTATATCATCTTGAATGTACAAAGGATGATGGAATTACCTCTTTTGGGACCATATTTAAGGAACCTTAATTTGTCCCTCCTCTCGAGTGCAAGGAATGATGAACATATTGAAGAATTCACACCATCCACACCAACTCAAACTTAATAATATTCTAAAAATAGTTGCAAAAATGAATGTTGAATTCATCAAGATTTGATACCTTATCAAGTTCAAGCATTGTCTTTGTTACTTATAATATTTGGATTATTTTCTTGTATAATATTTATACTCAATGTATCTTCGCTCCTAGTTTCAGTATATATGGTGGTTATATGCTACTTATTTTATTTTTTCATTTGGACTTAGTGTCTTTCCTTCACTGGTGGTGATTTCCTTGACATTATTACACTAGTGTTGTAATTTAGCTTGTTTGTGAAAAAAATAGTGTTTATATCCCTTACTTAGAGCCACAAACTCTTGAACTTTCACCTCCATTTTTATTCTTCTTCCCTCAACGTAGATTTGTAGCACTAGAAGGTTTCTTTTTCTTCAAACATTAAAGAAGGAGTGACTTATTCCTACTCCATGAGCTTTTGAGTTCCCCCTAGTTCATATTTGAGGTAGTTGATCTCTTTACTCACTAATTGATAATAATACATCACCCCAACCTTTAAAGTAAGCTTCGTATTTTTAAGATTTTGTTCCTAGATGTGCACTAATGAACCAACCACCCACTTGCTCCAAAATCAAGAAACAAGGTGAAGAAGGAGGGGTCTTATAGCCAAAATGATTGAAATGAAAAAAAAAAAAAAAAAGAGGACCATAATCCTCTTGTTTAATCATAGAAAAGGTGTTGTTTCAGTGATCTGATCCAACATAAGATATAATTTGAGAAGACAAAGAGATGTTGCTTTATGTGAAGGAACTATGTACCAATAACTAATCTAGCTTAATGTGTCTAGCACTGAGACATCTATTGGTCCATGTAAATTGCATAGATGGTTGGCAACCCCAAAGGTTATCAATGTGATTTAATCTTAAGACCTTTGTGGACTTAGCACAAGAAAATGTGTTAATAGAGCTAACCCTTGGAGCTAGGATATGGTTGTATGATGTAGCACATTATTTTCTGTTGATATGTTTAAACATATAGGGGTTAATTCCTTACTACACATAATAACTATGGCATAATTCCTAAATCTTCATTAATTCTAGAGTAATTCAAATTCATCTTCTTAGGCATCATATAACTAAATGAAAGATTCACTATGCATAATTTATGACCAACCTTTTCTTACGAGATTATATGAATCCTACCCAAATGTTACTTTATGCATTCTTAATATTTCACACAATCATCTAGCTATATGTATTACACAATCCAACTGCAATTTGACCAATTGTATTCCTTCATCCTTTTAAGAGTATTGTTTGCATACAATATGGAATATATACTAATCCTTGTCATAATGTTTTTTGTTGAAAAATGCAGCAAGAAATTCTCAATTTGATTTTGCCTTGATTAAATTGAGAAAATTTGAATTTCCACATTAATAGACAAATTGGATGATGTTAACTCGTGTGACATGGCTTGTGTCATCCAATTTACTCAGTAAATTGAAGTCGGAGGAGATGGAGTTTAGTTTTTCATATGTGATTTCTAATTTGTAGCAATCAAGGTCAATTATCTTAGGTTGTTTTGAGTTAAACTAGTTCCAACTTTTGGAGGAACTAGTGAAAGGTCAGTTAGGCAGTGGGACTTTAGTTAAACTCAGTGATCATCCAATTAACTGATCAACGGCCTAAAATAGCTAGTGCATGCAGATAATTCGAGTTACCCAGCTGAGGTGGAGATTGCAAGGCAGAGTACCATCAGTTGTAGACTAGTCTTGGGTGTACAAATGTTGAATGCAATCAGATGATCAACCTAAAGGAATTGTGCAATTCAATTGAGGGAATTTTCTAAATAATAGGGTTTATTTCCTCAAGGAACAACGCAAGGAAATAAGAGCTCAAGACGAGGCAAAATTTGACTAAGTATGGGTCAGAGGCCTTTAGTGAGCAGAGAGATAGGTTGTACACTTGCAGGATGAGATCAGTGGAATAATGAAATTGTAATACATCTCTATTCATTTGATTAATGCAAGAGGCATTGGGTATCTAACAAATTTTCTTCCCCAGATAAAAAGGTGTTGCATGTGTGTTATTTCTTCTTGCATGTTTGAGATTTTTGTTCTAAATTGTGAAATAATGTTCACGGAGTAGTAGTGTAGGTTTGTGTCTGGTTATTTTGATTAACACTTCATGAGCAGTTGCAAATATACAACCTAATTTCTACATGGTATCGGAGATGGATTCACGTTAGAGCAAGACATTCGAAGTTGTTTCTTAGAGTTTTCAATTTGAATATCAATGTAGCAGGATTTCTTTAGAGTTGAGAAAATGGCCTTCAATGGACTAAGGTTAGAGTATTCCTTGGAAGGCACCTCTAATTTTGTTGCATGGAAGGATTAGATGGAAGCAGTGTTGGATGAGAATGGGTTGCTAGAATACATCAAGACAAATGTTGCAAAACCTCAAGCCTCTGATGCCCAAAACCTTTCTCAGTGGAAGAATATGTAGCCAATATGAGGAGAATAATCTTGGAGGGAGTATGGGATCATATTGTTTCGAATATCCACACAAAAAAAAACTTTGTTCGTAGTGTGGAGCACACTAACAAAATTGTTCGAGAATACTAGTGACCATGGTAATTTGGCACTCAAGGATAAACTTCGAAGTATCAAGATTAGAAGAATGACACAATTTTGCAGTATCTGAGCAAGTTTACACAGTGTCATGATGAACTTGGCAGGGTCGGTGTTAATGTCCCTGAAGAAGACTCGGTGACCTTATCCATTCTAGGCCTTCCCAAGCACTGGCATAACTATCAATATTTGATGAATGTTATGGTCTGACTTGGTACAGGAGGAAATAAGGCATACCAGAGCTGGGACTTCATCCAAGGGCAAGGATGAATAAAAATTTACATTGGATGGAAAGGAAAAGAAGAGAAAAGGGAAGAAATCCCAATCCAAATCAGAATCCAATCAAGGGGGCAAGAAGAAAGATTTGTCAAATATTAAATGCTTCCACTGTAAAGAATTTAGGCACTATGCCACAAAGTGTTCACACAAGAAGGCAAGCAATAAGACTTCAGGAGGAGCAACAAGTGAAGCCTTGGCTTGACAGTTCAATATTGACTTTACCCTCATTGCATGCATGGCCAACACAATGATGGGGAGCGTATGGTACTTGGAATCAGGTGCATCGTTATGTATGACGGAAAATATAGATTTTTTTAGTGACTTGGAGGAGAAATATTTGTAGATGCACAACAAGATTGGAGACGACGAAAAGCATAACACGACTAGGGTTGGTACAATCACCTTTCAGAGGGAGTCAGGCTCCCCCCTAAGGCTCAAGGATGTCATGTTTGTTCTAGGCCTAAATAAAAATATCGTCTATGTTGTAGTTTTGGAAGATCGTGGTATGATGTGATATTCAGCAAAGGAAATCCATTTATGAGACACATAGCCATAGGACAGATGAAGCAAATCGGGGTTCGTGTGAAGAACATGTACAAGCTAGATGTGGAGGATTGTGCTACATTGAGCACAAAGGCAGAGAAGGTGCAAAGTCGCGATCTTGGTGATCTTTGGCATAAAAGACTTGGCCATTTGCATCATGGCACTTTAAAGATCATGAAGCAAACGTAACAACCCTAGTTAAAATCCATGTAAAAAATACAAGACCAAGGTCATGGGGCATGTATTCCAAGCTATGGTGGGAAAAAACATTCTAGTGGATTTTCATTTCGGCTTATTATGGCTAAAATAATGGCAAAGGCAATGGAAAAGTCTTTCAAAAGACAAGTGACATTTATTGGCATTTATATATGAAAATAAAGGAAATTAGGAGAAAATGAAGGTGAAAGATCACAGGTTGCATGTGACGAGGAAAATGAAGGAAAATAATGGAAAAATGAAGAAAATAGAAGCCTCATTGATAAAAAGGCTTATGAGTATCAGTTGGTAGCTTTTTGCTAGTTTAGACTTTTTTCAGTGCACTTTGGTTCTCAATCTATTCTCTCTCTCTCATACTCTAGGACATTTAGAGTTTTCTTGGAACACTCTTGAAGCAGTGTGGCATACTTGGGATTTGGAGCAAGAAGGAAAAGGAAGAGCAAGAAAGCGCAAGAGGACATCGGGATCAACAACTATAGTGGGATTGCTTTGTAGGTATCGAGTTGCATGTATGATTTCCTTGCTAGTTTTGGCATGCAGGGCACATGCATGTGGTTTCTTGGTTATGATTTGTCATTGGCATGGAGGATGTCCTAGATTGATAGTGGTTTTTCCTAGCCCTGCAATTTCCTAGATAGTCATAGTGTTGTGAGTTTTAATTTTGTTTTCTGGTTGGTTCTCGTGTTCCTTTGGATGTGGGTTGAGTTATCAATTCCTTGAAGCCTTGGTTGGACAAACGCTCTGAAAGCCCTGTAACAGCTTGGGTTGAGTTACTAGTCCTAGAAACTTTGATTGGGAAGATTCCTTAGAAGCATTCGGTGGGTTGAGTTACTAGGCCTGGAAGCCTTGGTTGGACAAACACTTTGGAAGCCTAACAAAAGTTGTGGGTTGAGTTACTATTCCTAGAAGCCTTGGTTGGAACAAACACTTTAGAGCCTTGGAAAACTTTGGTAGAGATTGTATTGGTGATGTCCAACCGTGAGGTGGAATCATTGGTTGAGGGTTGATGTTGTTTGGCTTTTAAAAGCCTTAGTTGGTTTTTCTTGATGTGTTTCATGACATCCCACATTCATGCTTGGAATATGACACGAGGGTGACACGCTGAAGAAAGATTTGGTTCAACCTAGTCTATGGTTAGGTGGTACGTGGAAGTCCCTGACTTGGTTTGATCTGCATATGTTAATAAGAGTTATTTATTCCTTAATATTTTCATGATTAAAAGTTCTTGATGTTATGTAGCTTTAATGTTTATTTCCTCATTGATATATCTTTGGTTATTTGTTGGTTATAAGCATGTTTTATGATAGTTATGATGTATGGCTCTCATCATGTAGTGATTACTATGCGAAATAATAATGAATGAATGGCATAATAGATGATAATGCAATTAATGTGATAAGGCATCAATACTTCTTAACGATTCTCAGATAGGTATGAGACTCCTATGGTCAAATCTATTGTTGAAGCTTGTAGATTTCATATTTGTGATATGTTTGACGAAATGGCTGTCATGGTTGGGCTTGGTTAGGTCAAGCCCTTGATCAGGTTTGTGTTAGAAGATTTTTCTTGGTGTCAATTATTGTCTTGAAAAGTCTCATCAAGTTCTGGGCAGTGGTTTGCAGACTAGCTCTGGAAAAGTGGCTTAAATCTCGTAGTCTCTCGCACATAATTGGCCAAAAAAGACTCTAGTCTCTCCCTTGCAAGCATTGTGGGAGCGATTGGAGGGTTCTAGTCGCATGTATGTTGATGTCATGGGACCGATTGGGGGTTTAATTAATTGAAAGGATATGTTAACTCAAGGGTTGGGCACCTAGAGTGGTGGATCATCTCTTGGGGATCCTATAGCACCTCAAGGAGGTCTCAGAAGTGTTGGTTCGTCAGTTCCACTCCCTTAACTGTACATGGGGATTTGAATCATATCATACTAACTCTTCATCACATGTTTACCCCAATGGATCGGATAGCTTAGGTAAATATGGGAGGAAGATATTACATAAGATAACCACAAGCCTCCCCAAAGGAGCACTTGAGCAGCAGGATGTATGCAAAGGATTTTGGGGAAGTACACAAAATCCAAATTCCATGGTTGGGACAATAAATAACATGTAGTCCTTGAAAGGATCCACTATGATGTTTTTGGACCTTTCTCGACAACCTCCATTTCCAAGCACAAATATTGTCATTTTTAGTGATGACTTCTCACGAAAGTAATGGAGCTTCTTCATGTGGAAGAAAGATGAGACATTCTCCAAGTTCGTAGAATTCAAGGCATTGGTTCAGAAAGAAACATGCAAGAAGGTGAATAATCTCAGGAGTGATCATGGAGGTGAATACTTGTCGAATGAATTTAAAAAAACTATGTGTAAAAAAAGGCATTCAATGGGAGTTGACAACACCCCACAATCCATAGTAGAATGGGGTGTTTGAGAGGAAGAATCGTAGCATTGTGGGAGAAACAAGGGCGATGTTGCATGATCAAGTCTTACCTCTGCACTTGTGGGAAGAGGAATGAAACACAATAATATATTTGTAGAATCAGAGTCCTCATCGGATTCTTGGCATGATTACACTGGAAGATGCTTTCTCGATGAGAAAGTCGGATGTGTCGCACTTCAAGATTTGTGGAGCCTCTATTTACTACCATGTATCCAATGAATAAAGGAAGAAGCTAGAGATGACAGTAGAATTGGGAGTATTTTTGGGTTACACAAAAACTCCCCACAACTACCGTGTGTACTTTCCATTCCTCAAAATGACAGTTGTGCGTAAGGATGTAAAATTTGATGAAGAAAAAGCGTCGCGGTGGTCTCTTGAGAGGGAGCTTAAGATCCCACCAAAAGAGAAGCTTTTAGCTCTAAAGGAGGAACCTCGAGAAGTTGTGGAGTAGCCACAAATTGACGAACAGAGAGTGGAGACAACCACTCAAACAAAACCATCCAGATAAGGTAGGAAAAGGACCAAGGAAGTTGAGAGACTTGTTTAGGATGCGAGGGAGAATGTGGGTGCTCCTTCAAATCACCGTAGGCAGAGAAGGTCACCAAATCGGTACACTAGCTACATGGCTCTAATGACTGATCTTGTAGAGAGACTAAGCCATCCTATTTTGAGGGAGCAGTAGAGAACCCTGTATGGGTTGATGCAATGATGGAGGAATACAAATCCATTATAATGAACAGTGTTTGGGAAGTGGTCCGAAGACCAGCAGACAAATCAGTTGTGGGTTTGAGATGGATCTTCAAGGTAAAGCATGCAACAGAGGAAAGAACAGAAAAGTACAATGATAAATTGCCTACTAAAAAGGAATGAGTGAATGAGATGGTAAGTTCTTGCAATGGAGCTATATATGTTAGGGGCCCCTGAGTCTACTTACTGATGGCAAGGAAAGCGAACTGGGTATAGGTGCACTGTCAAAATCCCTTGGGGCTAACAATGGATCTAATCATATGATCATGTGGGGTATGTATGAGCAAGGGATACTCCTAGCATTTGTGGTCCAAAGGAAGAAACTATGTATAGGTATTTGGCCACTCCTATGGTATTGGGATGTAGCTAGACATGTTAGGAGCACCTTTCTCTGGAATTGTATGGAGTTGGTCCCTATGGTACTCTAAGAACCTGCGAAACTAATGTATGGTTTAACAGCGTTAAACTAGTCTCAATGGTATATGTCGATCTCCCCAATGGGAAGGCTGAGAAGAGACCCAATATCTCACCCTTTTAATGTCTAGAGCATTTTGAACCTCTTCTTGTTCTATGTACCTCAAACATTAGAATCTTTCTTCGTGTCACACTTCCACCTCTACTACCCAAAGAGGTTCCTTCTGAGGCCACAAATGTGCATTCTTTTTTTAACATTTTTGAACGTCTAAAATCATTTTTATTTTGATTTTGTAAATTATTCCTTTTAATTTTAGCGTGGTGCCTTTTATTACTATGCCTTTTTCTCAATGTTCTACATCTAGGCAACATTCTACTATCTGTTTTCCCATTTCCTAGTCTGATTTTAGAAATATTTTGCTTGTTCTTGACACTGATTTTTGCGTGGAAAACATACTTCCATTGCATAAGTAAACCAATGCCCAGTTCATGGAATATTGTGTTAGGAATATTTCTCACTGAAAATTCATATTAATTATTTGCAAACTCATTTGCAAGGTGCTGCAGAGATTTTGCTTATGAATGGAATTAGGTCTTCCCTACTGCATTAGATCTGCTCATTGTTTAGAAGTATTGTGGATTCATGAAGTCATATAATATCACCTGATGCCATCATATAAATGAGTGAAATCATCACTGCTGAGGTAATCATGTCACTCTTCTTTATGGAATATCAATAATCTAATGGTATTGATGTCTACATTTTGTATTGTTTGATACCACCTACGATCTTCCTTTGTTGCTGACAAATTTAGCCACCAAATTTGCTATTGTTGCTGAAACAATTGTTGATGGATATGACATATGAAGGATAAGGTTATTAGCAACTAAGAAATACATTATGCCACACAACATTATAATAGGAGGAATCAAGAGAGATTTAACACCTAATTCTAACAAATAAATGAACATGGATACACAACCTATGGCATAATAAACACAATCCCTTTATTTATTAGCTCCCCCTATAATATTTAATGAAACACATAGGTCCAAACCATGGTTTTCAACCAATGATTAATGCCACAAGCATATTAAGGCTCCTCTGAGCACATTATCTCTCTGTCTCTATTACATAGAGGCAGTGCCCCTTATACACAAATATTACAATCATTATATCCTAAATTTCTTGAAAAAAATACATCCCCCAAACACCACCGCTGCCACAATTTTTGGGTGTTAGATACCCACTACACAGTGCATAGGAATCTTGCTTTATGGTCTTTTTGTAATTTCTCTTCTTGCCATTTGGCTCCAAAATCCTTTCCTAGCTCTTCATGATTAACATACCCAACAACTCCCATAAATGGGTAAATAATTTGGATGTGTGTCATGCTCTACTGCCCCTGCATCGAGCAGAAATATATATAGACCCGTGTCTGATATGCACTTCCTAGTTTGTGAAGCTAGAAGTTGTGTATCACCTATTTCTATATTTCAAAACTTAGTTATTTGTGTGGATTTGATGGATCCTTAAGCTTAAGAACCCCCATGTCAATATCAAACCTGATTCTAGATGGGTTTGTGTGAACATCATATTCATGTAGTCAATGCATTGTATATATTTAATGTCCCATCACTTGGACATACAAACATTGGAATGCCCACCCATGTCCAAGCTATTAGCATGGACCTCGACTCTTTCTCAGTACAACTAAAGTGGATGTGATCCAATTTCCATCTCTCCAAAAGTACACAATAAGCATTACTTCAAATAATATTTACCACTATCCCTGACAGGATACATTACTAGGGACATTGCAGCATAAACATATATGTAATTGGGCTGGAGCTTCAACAGAAAGGATCCAACTCGATTTCACAACTCCAACAAAAGAAGATGTGGCAGGGTCGATTTCACAACTTCTGGAAGTTGAATTGCACTAGATGATTTAGATAGCTCACACGTTAATCCAAGAGATGGAAAAAAAATACTACACAACATGCCTTAATTCTATTTCATTCAACTGAATGTACAGGGTCTAGTAGACCTCCAACTAGAGAAAAGATTTAGAAAGCCTACCATAGGTCACAACTTGAGTAGAAGTGCCTTGGAACTTTGATGTATGTGGTGCTAAGTCTCATGAGCAGGGCGGTGTTGGTATGCCAGATTGGGTTTTCAGCCTTAGGATATTAGACATTTCCGAAAGTCACAACTACTTGACTTCTAGAACCTCAAACAAACCCATCTTAAGGCCACGTGTTATTTTTAGTATTTCAGGTACTCCTCTATGTTGAGCACCTTGAAGTCCTCTGTGATGTTCCCTAAAATTTGTGGGGTGTCTCTATATGTCCCTCAGACGATCCCTGCATTCTTGTATCCCCATGTCCTGGAAAGTTGGAAAAACATTGGAACAAGAATTACTCCATCAAAAAACCATGAGAGACCACCATGACGCATGTCCCTCACTCGTAAAGTGACATTTTTTTAATTGAATTCAATTCCTTGTTTTCTTAACTTCCTTTTTTTCTTCTTACCATGAACTCTAGGCATGTCTAGTATATCCCTCTCATAAGAATTTTTGTGATGATTTATACTCCAATTAAGCCGTTACATTACACTAATTGTTGTAAAGAATCAAGTGCTTGGAAAACATGGAACTTCAACTTGTAATATCAACTTCTTTTCATGTCTCTTACATGCACAAAGTAACACAAGATAAACACGAGCATATGCACAAACAAAAGAGAAGTGGTACTAAAATACACTTCAAAACATAACAGGAGGATTATACGAGATGCCATGCAGTGAAATAAAACAATCTTTTTAAAAACATTGCATATGCTTCGCTCATTTACCAAATGCACTCTTCAATTTTATACAAACAAATTTTATACATAATATAATTACATGTGTAACTTCAATGATTACAGATCTAAGTCAATCACAGTTTACACCTAGAAATATTGGCACGGTATTGAGCTAAACCCCCCTTTCTCTACACATTTGATTCTATATTTTGATGTCTTAAAGAAATCCAAAAAAATATTGCATCACAATTTAAAGAAAACCAGCAGTTTTGCGTTTCTGAAATCAAGATCTCCATTGATAAAGTAGATCTAATATGCATTGTATGCTTATACATTAACCTACAAATAGAAATATGAGACAAGCGAAATGCAAACTATAGAAGTGATGCAGTACTTGATGGTAGAATGAGCTGGGTGAAATTAAATAGAACGAGAAAAAGGAAACTCACTGGATTCCCAATTGCATACACTTTTTGGCCTACTAAAAGATCTGCGAAGATTCCAACTGGCATGGGTCTCAGTTTATCTTTTGGGGCATTCACCCATAGCACTGCTACATCTTTATCTTGATCATATCCAACTACCTTTGCCTCATATGTCGACTGATCACCAAGAATTATTTTATGGGAAAATTAAACCAAAGCCTGTCAATCATTGAATTCATGTTTCTTCGGAAATTAAGAGCAAAAGAAAAATCAAAAAGTACAATGTATATCCATGTGATATGTTACTATTTTAAAGGAATCTTTAGTTTTTTGATTAAATAAAGAAATATCTCTTTTAGATTTGAACTGGAAAAGGTGTATGACCTCAAATATAACAAGAAATGCCTCTTGTTGGTTGTTTCTTCTTTTCTTCATCATATGCTTGACTTAGCTCTCACTTTAGGGTCACCACTCTTTCAGCGTGTTACCTCAAATCCACTTCAATGTACCTCATCCTTTTTTGCTAATTGTGCTCCATCATATGAACAAATCTTGTGCCTATCTTGATGATGTCAGGGTACAATGATCAAATGTGCTATCACAATGACTTGTATTATTGTATCATGATCAACCAAAATTCTGACCATCGTATATGATGTATTGTACTAAGATAATGCTTAAATGATAAGTACAATATTTTTTCATCTAAGTGGTTTCTCTAAACCCTTCATGGTTTATCATGGTCAGTCCTCTTCATCCCCATTTCAAGATAGTCCCTGCTCCTATGGCTCTGTTAACTACCCCTTGGAGGTCATTTATGGCTGGAGTATGTACATAGAGGTCTCAAAGTGGATCTACCATAGCACATGACTTAGGAAACCCCTAGGTTTTTTCACTCTTCCCTTATAAGATAAGATAATTTTATTAATGTCTATGTCCAAATAGAAGTAAAATTGAAACCAAGAGAGTAGGGAGAATGTGGGCACCTAATTAGTAGAATTTTATAGGTGTCTTATGTATGACCAGCTCCAAATCAAATTAATGATATATTTCATAAAAGATTACAATATACAATGAACTTATGGCATACAATAAGCAAAGAATCAAAATTTATTCCAAGATATTAATGACAACAATATAATCAAAGTGGAAGATTGGAATCCCAAGATTTACATCAAAGTAAAATGAAGTTCCCCTTGTAGATACATATGACATCCATGAATTTTCACTTACATTACAAATGCAAAACAAAAGAAAAAGTGATAATACATACCAGAACCAAATAATTTGATCATCAACTTCAATGTATTCATGATACTCCATGTGGTCTTTCCAATCCAGTAAACAAATATTGACCCTTCCCATACAGCATTAGATCAAGATACTCAAGTTCTGAAGCTCGAAGAAATTGTAGTGTTGAATTCCCAAGCAAATTAAAAAACCCCTGGGAAAAATATTTAACTTGCTAGCAACTGGGGTCACAAAATGACATTGAATCAACAGTTTAACATATCAATGCCAATTCATATTGTTTAGTATTTACAACCAAGTCCCTACCTCCTTGACAAAGTTCCATGACCTTTTGGGAACCCATCTTGACAAAGTTCCATGACCTTTTGGGAACCCATTTCTTCAACTTTTGTCACAAACATCAGTCCTAGTAGATCCGAGTCTAGAATATTTGAATCCATTTCCAATATTTCCTTGCAAATTGAATATAATTATGGATCTACATCTTGTGTATCTTCCTCGGAGATATAGAGACCAACCAATTGTTTGAAGAAATGTTTGAGTTAGGACCATGTCAATTTGCACCCTATGTATCAATGCCAAACCAATAACATGCCCACAAATTTGAAATAGAATAGATGACCTGGATTCACTCCAGATGTTACAGCTGGAAGGAACAAAATGATCAGATATTTGAGTGACCAGATAGTTTCAAACCTGGGATGCGTTAAGAAGAGACGTCAATCTCTAGAGAAGAGCACATTTCTGAATAGTTTATTTGTACTTGACACACTTCTTGGAACACTAATTTTGGATCACAGACAATACTTTGTCAAATGACTTGACAAATTGAAAACTTCTTCATTAATAAGGCAATATCAAAGTCCAGTAGAACATATTTATCCAACAACTTTATCAGCCACAATATAATAAAGAAAAAATAAATGATAATAGAGGATAGCTTGTTGAAGGACATGAATACTTTCAAAACTATTCCCTGGCCTGAAATTTGCTAACGTCAATATTTACCTAATAATTGAGGATAACTTTTTGAAGGGCAACAATGCTTTCAAAACCACATCTTGGATGTGAATGCCTTCAAGGCTACATCCTTCACTAAATTTCACTAAACTCAATATCTACCTAATGCTTTTACACACTGCATAAAATCGTTTGGGCACTTTGCATCATATTTGAAAAATCTTATATAGCAATACATTGCAAAATTTAGTTGGGTAGATAAAAAACGAATAATAAATTTCCCACTCACGAGGGTTGGGGGAAAATCTTCAACGATCATTCGGGGAACCATAAAAAGAGAGCATTTGCAGAATAAAAAAAATTCTCTGCATATTAATCAAAACGACTCTTGCAAAACCCCTGGACTAGTTACAAACTCTATGGGAATTCCTCCCTGTAAAACATCGGCTTCTACATAAGCAAGTGGCTCAAATGAATCCACAAGAAGTTGAGATTTATGAACAACAATTTCATGTTGTTCATCATGATATCCTTATGGTTCTGAAAGCATAGCCATTAATAGATGATTCTTAGACTTGAAATCAAGAAGGGAGTTATATTCAATTAACCAAAAATGGGCATCATGTAATGGTAAATGTTGAATAAGATGTTTAAATCTAATCGGTATGAACTCACCATCGATAGAAAATATTCCATGTTATCTTTGGAAAGATTGGGAATGGCATGAAGGCCCTTCAAAATGAATAGGAATGGAGCCCGAGAAAAAGGGAAATCCTCACACGTGTTTCCTTGGATTTTGCTGCACAAAGGTTGGACTCACCCGAGGGATCATTGCAACAACCTCCACTGACAAAATCTCAATGAAAGGCTCCCTAAACTTATCCCTCAGGCAAGGACCGATCTAATTTCACTCTTCTGGAAGAGGTTGGAAATAGATTCAAAAAGCTTGAGGATTTTATCAGAGAGAGGAGGCCTCAACCCATATGGATCACAATGTGATGGAAATTTCAATTTTTGGGATTTGATTTCCATAGAAAAATCGGGTTATAAATGGAATGTACAAAAGTGATTTCTGGTATTTATCTGTGACTTCATGTCTGGAAGCGAGAATGGGATAGTTTTTACAGTATAAAGCTAACCCTAATATGTACCAGAATGGTAGTCTCATGCATTTAAAGATGAACTAAAATCTTGGAATAAACTCACCAGGTTTTGAATATATCGAGAGGAGGACAGCTACTTCGGGAAGATAGATATTTCCAACCACAACGAGAATAGATGCCTCCACATATTTGAACCTGCAACCGCTAGACTTCATAAATCCCTGAACCTTAACAAATGTTCTTGGACTTAAACATATGCTCTTGCTCCTAATGGCCTCCCATACTTGTCAAATTCCAATGTGATCCCTGCAAATAGTAAGATAATGTAGCACAAAGATTAAATCCTAAACATATAAGCTTGGCTGCAAAAAAAACCAATGGATTTTGAACCAGAGAGCTGAGGTGCCTGTACTCCTGTATGTGTGGAAGACTAAATGTGGGGTAGAATTGCATTGAAGTTAAAAGTGAAAGATACCTTGGCGCCATCAATGGACTGAAGATTCGATGGTGGCATTAGATATTGGGTCTGCTCATAAGTCACAACTCTATCAGATGTCATTTTCCCGCTGAATGAAAAGTTTGTGGTTGGGAGGGGTAGTGTAAGGCAAAATTAAAGCTCAATTTTTAAAAAAGTGTTAAAATTTTGTAACCCGGAAAAAAATACATACAATCATTTTTTTCCAGTTGGAAAAAATCGTAATTTTCATTATATTTTGGAAAATTACATATAAATGCTGATCGCGCATGATAAGGGCTATAAGCTTGCCGGGTAAAAAATAAAACAAAAAAGTATGAGTTCTCCACACAGGGAGACTCTATCCTCAAAAAATCTCTATCCCCAAAATATGTTTATGTAATGTTTTTCAAAATTTACTCTACACAGAGAATATGTGCCTGTACATATAGCTGTTAATAATATAAAGTCTCATAATATTAAAAAAAAAACAGAAACAAACAAACAAAAATATAGACAGACCCCTGTTGAGCCTATACTGCAAGGTCCATAAAAGGCGGATGATAATATTGAAAGTGTTCTCCATTCCTTCGTTCCTGTATCAACCATGTATCACGGGGCCTGATTGCTGCTTTTTGGATAATTTGTCTGACTCTTTGGATAATTTGTCGGCGAGTGCCTTTCGTTCCCTTTGTGAAAGCTCGAGCAATAGCCTGAACCACTGTTTCTTTACTAAGAAAACTGACGGCATCTTCCATCGTCTTCAGTGTTAAGCATGGGCGTGAGACAGCAAATCCAAATGCCACAACTGACGTTATGGCAGAAACAGCAGCTCATTGTTGCCAATGCAATTCCAAAAAGCTCAATTAAAGAAGAACTGACATTCTTCGCAGAATCTGCATGTGCATCATAAACATATACAGGCAACACCCTAGGGAAATAGACTACCACAGGAGGTGACAAAAGAATAGTCAATGCACGACCAGCAAGAACAAACAGAACTGAAAAATACCCAACAGATGCACCAACGAATGGCTGATTTGCTAGTAAACGTTCGTTCGACTAATAAGGACCTTTTAGGGGGCTCGACTGATAAGGAGAGGAGAGGTGCTCGACCATTAGGGCGCTCGACTGATAAGGAGAGGAGAGGTGCTCGACCAGAAGCCCTCAACCGACTGGATCCACTTAGGGTTACGGAAAAGCAGCACAAATGCCGCCAAACAAACTAAGAAACATTTGGATGCGTGTCAAGTAGAAATTGTTTGAAGCCCAATAGTGAATAACGCCAATAGCCAGGACTACAGGTAGTAGAAATAATAGAAATGCAACCCCAACCATCCAAGGGTTAATTGTAGCTATCACAGCAGATATTGCACCAACAAGAAGAAAAATACCCAACAGATGCACCATCGAATGCCTGATTTGCTAGTAAACCGACAAAAAAAGCAGCTAAAGCTACCACAAATGCCGCCAAACAAACTAGAAACATTTGGATACGTGTCAGGTAGAAATTGCTTGAAGCCCAATAGTGAATAACGCCAATAGCCAGGACTACAAGTAGTAGAAATAATAGAAATGCAACTCCAACCATCCAAGGGTTAATTGCAGCTATCACAGCAGACATCGCACCAACAAGAAGAAAAAGACCCATACCAACAAACAGATAAACCCCACGAGAAATCTCCCAATTGTCATCCTTCCACTTATACATGCCACAGCTTAGTGAGAGTAGAGCAGGAATACACACCAATGGGAACAATGCAGCTAGAAAATCTACCTTTAATGGAACATGCCCCTCACGAGATTTTACAACTTCCAAGTAAAAAACTCCACAAAAGGTCACTAGAACAATTATGAAAATGCCCACACAATGGCCGATTAAAGGAAAAATCGGTAAGTTGCAAACCAAGAAACAACAGGGAGAATGCCAGTGATGGTTAGAGCAAAAGCGGATGCAATAGCCCAACCCAAGTAAAAAGATGATGTATATGGGGAAGTGAAACTCTCTTGGTCACCATTCCAACCACGGTAGCCCAGATCATCTAAAGGTTTAACAGATATTATAGTACCCAATACTATAACAGAAAAGATAAGTATGGTTACAGATATCCCCATGGCAAGACCCTCTTTCAACATATGACAGCATCCGTGCATATTGCTTGTTTGATCTGCAGGAGGCATGCAAAAACGATATCCATTGTTTATCCAAATTGGAATTGCTACAGAAAGGCATGCCACCATAAGTGGCACTGTCAATGCCAAGCCAAGGAGAATAGAAGATTTACTTAAGAAAGAGAGAAGCAGGCCGACACAGGTGCTCATGAGCCATGCAATGAAGCAATACTTTCTAGGCTTAGATGTCATAGCAATATCTTCTGCTTGAAGTGAACGAATGAAAGCCATAATTGAACAGAAAACTGGAGACAAAAGCAATGCTGAAAAGCCAAATTCAAACTGTTCGTGAATTGCATTTATTCCTTTTAGGCGGACTATAGCAACAGTAATTGTTTCCAAAATAAAAATAAAGCTGAAAAGGAGCCAAGCACGCTCTGGAGTGCCTGCCAACTGTTGCACTACAAAACGAATGGTTTGAATCCATTTTTCAAATCCTTGTCGCCTTAGCTCTTCTGACCATGAAAGTTGGTTCAAAACAGCATTTTCCATTGCATTTGAATCAACGCCTGCATCTTCTGTGTTATCTCTGTGGTCTCTATCTGCGTCTAGACTGCTTCTCTGCAGCAGTGCTAGAATCGCCGGGTCAAGGCCCTTCTCCTTGAGCATCACAGCAAAATTAGGATCAAGCCCTTTATCCTGCAAAAGACTGGTTAATTCCTGATAACCTTGTCTTGCTTTGAGCTTAAGCATTGAACTAATCCTTGGATCATTCAATCTTTCCTGGAAAACTCTTGCTAATGTAAAATCTAGGCTTTGCTGATTATCAGAAGTCCCCCCTGATGTATTTGACTCAAACCCGTGACTTTCTGTTCCACTACTTGAACCAACTGCAGGATGCTTGTTGCGTTCTGAGCAGTGTCTTTCTGGTTGCTGATCCACTGAAGTTATTCCATTATCAGATTCCAGGGCAGTGGAAGGACAAGAACTATTGTGTAATGCCAAGCTTGGCCTTCCACTATCCAAGCTCTTGGCACTATTTACATCCTCTTGAGAATCTTCAGTACCAGCATGTGTCACACCATTCCAAGCTGCCCCACCATCACTTTGACCTTGAACGTTACTGGTACAGATAGCCTCAATAGCAGTTCCAATTTGAGCAGCTTCAACACTACTGCTACGCTTTGCACTTGATTCGCAGCCTTCAGAGAAACTTGACGAACTGCCAGGGCTTTTCCTCCTAAATCCCTCCCTCAGACGAATCACGGTGCTCTCCAAAGCATCTCTCCTTGCAGCTGATGGACTCACAACAGATAAATGGCGAGTAACAGCTGCTCCTAGCAACACTGAAGCCACCACTGTATAGCTAATGCAATGACCAAGATACCAATAATGTACTCCAAAGCATATTAAGAAAACTCTGTATATTCCAGCCACAAACAAAGCAGCAATTCGACTTTTGAGAAGCTCAAAGCCAAATAAACATGCTCCCACATTTGAATCCAGAACACAACAGTAATTGATGTTATTCCTCCGAACCAGCGTGCCTTCTGGGTAGTCAAACCATATAGAATGGAATATACAAGAAGTACAACCAGAGACCCAAAGTATAGACAACCCAAGTGAGAAGTTCTGTTTGGCTTCCGTATTAAAGAATCATTAAGAATTGGAGGCTCTGGTAAACAGGCAACCGGACCAACTTCAATACCATCCGGACCTCCGGACTTACTCATCTACATCTACGCCTGCTCCATGAAAAACCATTCTGCATATAACATGCATGTTGATTGCTAGAGCTATTGCCGAAACACCAAAGAAAAACCCAGATGCTGAATATACAATCCTGCTTGCTGTTACATAAACAGCTGAAATTTCGAATCAACAAAGTAATGAAATGGCCAAAAGCAGAAGTATTGCAACAGGCCGTGAACTCTGCCACTGAGTTCTCCACCAAAGCATGATAGCATAAAATGCCAAAAGCAGAGCCGTGCCAGCCATGATAACTGCCAGCCCAATTATATCTCGATCTAAAATAATCATCAACCTAGTGCCCCAACTGCGGACCTTGAAGGAATGATGGCCATTTCCTAGCAAAAACCCAGCTGTATATTCTCCAGGTTCGCCAATTGATAGCAAATAGTAAAGCAACGGAGAGGGCACTCAGCACTGGGAACAGCGTGCCGCAGACCGCACATGCAATCACTAGTTTCAAGTGATCGCCTTCCATAATGCTACCCCCACCTTTTATACCACCACCTCCAACTTCAACTTCAGCTTCCCCACTTCTTCATTCACTGCAGCCTAATTTACCCCTTGCTCTACACAACGTAACCCTAAATCCTTTTCTCTAAACCTAACAAATGTAAAACCCCTCAAACAACCCTCTTTCTGCACATGAGCCGAGATCAAATGTGCCACGCCCTTTCCTTTTCATGGCGATTTTTTGTATAAACCCATATCAGAGGCGGCATGACAGATTGTTCGAAAATAGAAAGGAGCCGCCAGTAAGAATCCATTGTGCTCACAGGAACGAGAATGCAAAGGCGATGACCTAGGGTCCAGAGGTTGGACCCTACAGAATGAGGGTTTCACCATGGCCACTATTTGAGGGACTGAAGAAGGCAAATAGATAATGGATGCAAGAGTTAAATGCGAACACGGCCAAGGCAGCCTGATGGAGGTAAGCAATGCCTCGCAGGCGATGACGACGTTACGGACTATATGCCAGAATTGAATTGGAGGAAATGAATGACCCAAATGATAGTGAAGAGGGGTCGGTCGGTAAACTTTGGCTCCGGGACAATCATTTATTTTCGGAGTTGTCTATAATGCGATTTTTTGGAGATTCCGGTGACGGAATCCGGCGGAAGAAAGTGAGGTTAAATCTTGATTTGTTGCAGTTAAAATGGTTTTTTAACTGCATATTTGGATTCAGCACCATGAAAAAACCCTGGGACGCTTTCATTGTCAGAAACTAGCTATCAAACTTGCGATTCCAATAAATTCCTGCCGGATTTCGACTGAAAAAACCCGCCGGAAAGGCTTTCAAAAAGTCGCGTTATAGACAACTGCTTTATTTTCACTTACATCTGATTTGATTTTAGTTGTATTTGAGAAAGTAATAGGTTTTACATGTTTTTTTGGTTGTGATATTAGGTGGTATTTACTAAGATAATAAAAATAAAAATAATTTAATTTTAAAGTTACATTTTTATGTAATGATTTTGCTATTAAAATTTATTGAGGTAAAATGTGAAAGGTTGGAAGGAAACAAGTGTTTATTACTGGGTTGTATTGAAAACATTTAGGTGTTCTTGCATATTAGTGGGTAAAAATAAATAGAGTATATAATAAATGGGTTTAATAGTTAAAAACAAGTGTTAGTTTCTTAAAATTCATATGTCAAATTTGGAAGGAGTAGGATACATATCTTTCTTTAAGTTAAATGTATTCAAATTGTTGCGTGAATGGGGTTGTAAGACCCTATATTTTCATCTTGTGAAAATGAAATTATCTCCTAATCACTCGCATAGTTTAGGTTGTTATAAGAAAAGTCTTGGATGTATGATCCGGATCTTGGGAGGAGGCCCTCAAGATCTAAAAGATTGAAATGGATCTTGGGAGGAGAGACCCCCAAGATCTGAAAACTTGCATTGCCAGAAGAAAAATAAGAGAATGCCCAATAAACAAAACCACAAAGAGTGAAGGCTACATTGTGGCGGACAATCCCCCTTTTACAAAATGTGACTTGTTACTTATAGTATTTTTCAGTTACAATACCACGGGTCAATTCCATGGGTGAATGAATACCATGGGTGGATTTTACAATACCACGGGCAGATGCCATTTACAATACCATGGGTAAATTCCATGGATGAATGAATACCATGGGTGGATTTTACAATACCACGGGCGGATGCCATTTACAATACCATGGGTAAATTCCATGGGTCGATGAATAATATGGGTGGATGAGTACCATGGGTTGATGCCATTTTCCATTCGGATCATTCCTCCCTCCTTAAGAAGCAATGGTCCCCATTGCGTAAAGTTCCCTCATGCAAAGCCTTTGTTGAATATGAAGATCCACTGAAGATAAGGGTTTTACGTGGTTAACCCAAAACCCTGATAAATAAAGATCCGAGGATAGAGATACCCTGTAATGCTTGTGACCAACTGTGATTCTGACAGTGTGTGGCCTAGCAAATGGACTTCGATGAACTGTGGGTTTGTGGATGACCCATAACCATGAAGAACGAAGATCCGATGATAGAGATACCCTGTAATGCTTGTGACCAATTGTGATACTAATAGTGTACGGCCTAGCAAATGGACTTCGATGAAGTGTGGGTTTGTGGATGACCCACAACCTTGATGTTGGTTGCTGATGAAGTAGCAGGTGCCTACATAGCCTGGGGTGGGAGGGCACATCTCCAAATAACCCAAGCCGATTTCTGCTATGTTGAAACTGATGAATGTGAAGGCTACATTGTGGCGGACAATCCCCCTTTTACAAAATGTGACTTGTTACTTATAATATTTTTCAGTTACAATACCACGGGTCAATTCCATGGGTGAATGAATACCATGGGTGGATTTTACAATACCACGGGCAGATGCCATTTACAATACCATGGGTAAATTCCATGGGTGAATGAATACCATGGATGGATTTTACAATACCACGGGCGGATGCCATTTACAATACCATGGGTAAATTCCATGGGTCGATGAATAATATGGGTGGATGAGTACCATGGGTTGATGCCATTTTCCATTCGGATCAATGTATGGCTTGGTTTTGTTTGGGTTGGCTTGGTGGACGGTCGTCTCTGGCTTTGTTTCGTGAACCCAACACTTGGCTTTGTTCGTGTATCACTTGGCTTGTTGACCCCACCCTAGGTGATTTTCCAAATGTGAACATTTCATTTTAAGCAGTGTGATAATGTGGCTTCAATGAGGAATTAATAGAGGGAATAGGCATGCACATTTAGGATGGTATTGTTACGTTCTGCTTCAGGCATGAATGCACGTCTAAGAAGACTCTAACAAGGGTTGAAGAGCTTGGACAGTTCGAGATGTTGGAGGGTTGTAGTCTCAATTAGAGCTTTAGACAAATAATTTAAGCACCATAAGAAGTTGTGAAGCAAACTTAAGACATTTGACAAGCTGCACGAAGGAAACTTGGTAGTGGTACGAAGTGAACATTCCTTGATCAAAGTTCATACCCTCTCCTTGGCACTACCACATTGCAAGATGAAGAAGAAATATGAAATAGATGTGCAACCCACTAAATAAGTTGGCAAGATTGTTGCAACATATTAGGTGGTCATGTCGTGTTGCAAAAGGAAGTGTTGGCCCACTCCCATTTTCTATAAATATTTGTCAACTTTTGAATTTAATTTCCTAAGAATGTGATCAAATTATATAACCCTACAGATTCTAATAAGCTCCATAATTCTAATCATCTTTTGATCCAATAAAGAAGTGTATAAGGAAGTATAACCTTTCATCTAATATATAATAACCTTTGAATCCCTTATCACTTGTAAGTTTAGATTGTTGAAGTGACACAATTAAAATGACTAACATAAATGACTAATTCACATTATTGTAGTTCTTGTTAAATAATCATATTTTTATTCCTAGACTAAATTAATCATTCACGTTAGCCATTTTTAGTAGTATTACTTATTAGCTAATCGTATGTTTTAGCTTGGGACTAAATTAGTCATTTAGTCGTTTTTAGTTGGGTCTCTTAATATTGCTAATTATTGGTAGTATTCACTAGGAAAAGTTATGGTGACTAACTTTTTTAGTCATCTAGTCACTAATTTCACCATTTTCTACTAGTACAAATTCTTTGCATGCACTAGATATTTTGCGCTGATTGTTCATTTAACTAGATGATCACTGATTTTGATTGAAGTCCCATTGCACAATTGACCTTCCACTAGTTCCTCCAACAGTTAGAACTAGTATAATTAAAAACAACTTGAAATAACTGACCATGATTACTACAAATTAGAAATCACACATGCTTAACTAAACTCTAACTCCTCTAACTCGAATTTACTGAGCTAACTGAGTGATAAGAGCTATGTCACCTCATTTAACTGCACTCAAGTTGTCTGTTGATGTGGAAATTCATTTTTTCTCAATTTAATCAAGACAAAATCAAATTGAGAATTTCTTGCTGCATTTTTCAACACTCCTCTCAACAAGAAAGGGATTATCAACCACCCCTATCCTGCACCTATGGAACTCAAACTTCCCTCTTGACAAAGCCTTTGTCAAAATGTCAACATCTTATTCCTATGTCGGAATGTATTGTAGCAACATTATTTGCCTATGCACACATTCCTATAAATGGTGATACCAAATATCTATATCTTTCGATCGATCACGAAATACAGGTTTCTCATAGAGATTTATGAAACTTTTATTATCACAGTAGATCATAGTTGGATCCATCATCTAACCCAACAGTCCCACAAGTATCTTTCTCATCCAGATCGCCTCACATGTTGCTTGACTTGTAGCCATGTATTATGCTTCTACCGAGATGAGCACCACAGATCTTTACTTCCTGTTGTACTAGGAAACCATTGTAGACCTAACACTAAAAATTCCACTTGATTTACTCTTTCAGTCTGATGGGATCCCCTCCCAATCTACATCTGTGAAGCCACACAACTTCACTCCCTCTTTTTGTTTGTACCATAGTCCAAACTAGGTAATGCCTCTGAGGTACTGTAAAACATGTTTAGTTGCCTTCCAAAATAATTTGATTGGCCTAACCATAGCTTGGCTCAACTAGTTAACTGCATAGCACATATCTATTCGTGTGTTCACAAGATACATCTGTGAACCCACTAGTTTTTGATAAATGGAAACATCCACTTCTTTACCTGAAGTGACAACCTCTTTCCTCTCGTTGGTCACTAGAGGTGTCTCCATGGGTTTGCAACTCTCCATGCGAAATCTCTGTAGTATCTCATTTGAATACTTTGCTTGAGACAAAAATAGTTCCCCATCACCTTGCCATACTTCCAACCTGAGGAAGTAGTGCATGAGACCCATGTCCTTCATGTCAAATTCCCTTGCAAGGTCCTCCTTGCAAGATCTAATCAGCTTCTTATCAACTGTTAAAATTAAATCATCAAAATATAAGACAATAACAAGCAATTTACCTTCTACCAAATATATGATAGAGGTTTTCATCTGCTTCACTTTTGGTTAAGCACAAACTAGTGAGATAATTGTCGATCTTGGTGTACCAAGCACATGGTGCTTGTTTTAGAGTGTACAATTCTTGCTTGAGTCTGCACACATGAGACTCTTGATAAAATGTCTAACAACCTTCTGGTTACTCAATGTACACCTCCTCCTCAATAACCCCATTGAGAAATGTTGTTTTTACATCCATCTAGTGGATCTGCCACCCTATCTGCGAAGTTAGTGCAAGAATTGATCTAATGGATGCATGCCTTGCTATAGGGCCAAAAGTCTCCTCATTGTCAATTCCCTCAACTTGAGAGTACCCCTTGGCCACAAATCTAGCCTTATACATCTCTATGATTTTTCTTGTTGCCTGCTTAACATTGAAGATCCATCTTGAACCCACAACTGATTTATCTGTCGGTCTTGGGACCACTTCCCAAACATTGTTCCTTATAATGGATTCATGTTCCTCCACCATTGCATCAACCCATACAAGTTTATCTATTTCTTCCTCGAAATAGGATGGCTCAGTCTCTACAAGCTCAGTCATTAGATCCATGTAGCCAATGTACCGATTAGGTGACCTCCTCTACTTGCACAAATTTGAAGGAGCTCCCACATTCTTCCTTGCATCCTGCACAAGTCTATCAACTTCCTTGTTTCATTTTCTGCATTCTCTGGACGGTTCTACTTGAGTGGATGTCTCCACTCTTTGCTCCTCAATTTGTGGATGCTCCACAACTTCCTAAGGCTCCTCCTTTGGAGGTAAAATCTCCTCTTCTCGTGGGATCTGAAGCTCCCTCTAAAAAGAGCACCACATCACTTTCTCCTCATTAAATTTTACATCCCTTTGCACAAGTTTCATTCTTAGGGATGAAAAGTACACATGGTAGTTGTGACGAGTTTCTGCGTAACCCAAAAATACCGCCAATTCTATTGTCGGCTCAAGTTTCTTCCTTGATTCTTTGGAGACATGGCAATAGATGGAGGCTCCAAAAATCCTGAAGTGCAACACATCCAAATTTTTCCCGAGAAAGCCTCCTCTGGTATAATCATGCCCAAAATCCGATGAGGACTCCGGTTCTACAAATAGACTACTATGTTGCATGCCTCTACCCACAAATGCAGTGGTAGGCCTAGGTCATGCAACATAGCCCTCGCAGCTCCCACAATGCTACGATTCTTTTTCTTAGCCACCCCATTCTACTATGGGTTGTGGGGCGTTGTCAGCTCTCATTGAATGCATTATTTTGTACAAAAATTCTTGAATTCATTCGACACATACTCACCTCTATTATCTCTAATAAGATCCTTCACCTTCTTGTCAATTTATTTCTCAACCAGTGCCTTGAATTCTACAAACTTGGAGAATGTCTCATCTTTCTTCCACATGAATAAGATCGAACACTTCCTTGAGAAGCAATCAATAAAAATGACAAAAGATTTGATTCTGGCAGTGGAGGCTATCGAGAAAGGTCCATAAACATCAGAGTGGATCCTTTCTAAGACCGCATGTGCTTTGTTGTCTTGATCATAGAATGTATATTTTGTATACTTCCCCAATGTACATCCTTTGCAAACATCCTACTGCTCAAGTGCTCCTTAAGGGAGGCCAATGGTTATTTGTTGCATAATCTTCAAGGCACCATGTTGCAAATGGCCAAGTATTCTATGCCAAATTTCACCGACATTCTGACCCTGCACTTTCTTTACCTTACTGCTTAATGTTGCACAATCTTCCACATCTATCTTTTACAGTTCCTTCACATGAACCCTAATCCGCTTCACATGTTCCGTGGCTATGTGTCTCAGGAATTTCTTTCCTTTATTGAAGATCACATCATAGCCACAGTCTTCCAAGATTGCAACAGAGTTGGGGATTTTATTTAGGCCCGGAACAAACATGATATCCCTGAGTCTAAGAGGATCATGACTCCCTCTTAAAGGTGATTGTACCAACCCCGGTCGCATTGTACCTTCCATCGCCCCCAAAATCGATGTGCATGTGCAAATATTTCTCCTCCAGGTCACTAAAAAACTCTCGACACACTGCCATGTGAAGTGATGCACTTAATTTCAAGTACCGCATGCTCCTCATCACTGTGTTGGACATACGTGCGATATGGGTAAAGTCAAGCTCAAACTGTGAAGCCAAGGCTTCACCTGTTGGTCCTCCTAAGTTCTTCTTGCTTGAATTTCTATGTGGACACTTCATGGAATAATGCCCAAATTCATGACAATTGAAGCATTTAATTTTGGAAAAATATTCCTTCCTACCCGCTTGGATGGATTCTAGTTTGGTTGATATTTCTTCCTTTTTCCCTTCTTTCCATTTCCAATCATTGAAAATTTTTCTTCATCCTCGACCTTGGATGAATTCCCATCTCTGGTATTTTGCCTTATTTCTTCATGTACCAAATTAGACCATTAACGTTCCCAATTCGGTAGTTTCTTCCTATTGTTCACCGAATCTTGGTAGTAATGTCAGCTCTTGGGAAGGCCTAGAAGGGCTAGGTTTACCGAGTCATCTTCTACAGCATTTACACCAACCCCACCAAGTTCACCACGAACTTGTGTGAACCTGCTCAGATACTGTGGAATAATGTCATTCTTCTGCATCATGATATTTCAAAGTTATTTCCTTAAGCGCCATATTCCTGTGGTCACTACTATTCTCAAGCAATTTTTTCAGTTCTTTCCACATTGTGAAAGGAGTTTCTTTCCCATGGATATTTGAGACAATGTGATCTCACACTCCCTCCAAGATTATTCTCCTCACCTTGGCTACTTCTTTCTTCCGCTAAGCAAGGTTTTGGGCATCGAATGCTTGTGGTTTTGCAACATTTGTCTTGATGTATTCTAGCAATCCACTGTCATCCAATACCGCCTCCATGTGATCCTTCTATGCAACGAAATTAGAGCTACCTTCCAAGGCATACTCTAGTCTCATCCTTTTGAAGGTCATCTTCCCAACTCTATAGAGATCCTGCTACACTGAATTGAAAAATCAATCTTCCTTAGAAACAACTTTGAAATTATTACTCTAATGTGAATCCTGCTCTGATACCATGTAGAAATTATGTTGTATATTTGGAACTTCTCATGGAATTTTAATCAAAATCACAAGACACAAACCTACTTTACTGTTATGTGAAATTCAATTCTCAATTTAGAACATCAATCACAAACATGCAATGAGAGATAACACACATGAACACAAAAATTTTCTAGGGGAAAGCAATGTGCTAAAAACCCAATTTCCTGCTTGTGTTAATCTAATGAATAGAGATGTATTACAATTTCTTTGTTCAACTGAGCACAACCTCCAAGTGAATAACCTATCTTTCTGCTCAATGAGAAGCTATGACCCATATGATGGGCCTCTAAATTAGACATAAATTAAGGTCCATGCCTCTAAATTAGACATAAATTAAGGCTCATCTAACCATATTTCGGCACATTAAACCTCTCTTTTTGCATTAGATAATGAATTTTTAACTTTAGTATGTTCATTAGGAAGGTTTATGGATAATTGCATATTTGTGCTTAATATTATTTATTTTTGTGAAATATTGTGAGAATATTGGGCAGATTATGAAGATTTGGAGGAAGAGATAATCTAGGGACCTAATCCCTACTACAAGAGGATCAATATTAAATAATAAATCAACAAGATATTTTGGAATTATGCCACAGATTGTGGAGCTCCAATGATTGAGAAAATTTAGGAATGTGTTCCCTGCCATTTAATGCAGATTCCTAGTATTGGGAACCAAATCCACTAATCAGGTGATTTTGGTGAGGAAAGCTTCCTCCTTTCATGGGGAATGATTCCTAATCATTTTTTATAAGTACCAAGTCGAATTTTCCTCTAGGGGATGATTTTTATTAGCCTTCTTGTGGAGAGAATTCGTATTTTTGCAGCTGCACTGTCATTTCGTGCATGGATGTAATTGTATTGATGGAAATAATGAATATTGTTGGCATGTTCAGCTTCTAAATCTTGGCCTCCTTCATAGGACTCTGAGTTTCCTTGGGCTTGGCCATCCCAGGAGCCTCAGAGCCCTTTTGTATCATTTACTTTTCTTATTTTCACTTCTTATTCACATGCATCTCTTGTTCTTGTTTTTTTCTATTTCTGCATTTAGTATTAATGATTTATTGTTGTAGGATTGGGTTAAATGGTTGATGTAATTTATTTTGCAGGATCAAAAGCATCATTTCACTCTTGGAAAAGCCTTGGAAGGTCAGAGTAATCGTTGAGCTGCTTGGATTAGTTTTCTTATTCCCAAACCTAGATTTCTGGAACACCTTTGTGGCAAATAACAATAAATTTATGCTATTTTTTAGAGTATGCTAACGAGATTCAATCGAGTTGGTTCCACTTTCATTAGATCACAAAAACATTATAGTTAATAAAAAAAATTACCACGTTGCATTTTCACTTGATTAGGTTAGGCATTTGATAGATTTACTAGCTCACCAATTTTTGAATTTATAAATTTTAGACTAGTAATTTTCTGCCATTTTTTAGCATGGTTTAACAGAAGTATTTTTGAGTGATTCCACTTGGAATGGAGACCTAAGACATCCTAGTCAATAATTTTTTTTTGTCCCATCCAATTTGGATTTGATTTTGTTGGTCATTCGATGAATTATAACTCCCTATAGAAAATTTGTGGTTTCCTGTAGTAGTCCTGTAGTAGCCTTCTAACATGCATATACTTGCTCATATTCACTCAAGAAGCTTGGTTATTGTCCCTTAGGATTGAATCAAGACCCCTGGGCTCTAAATCAATGATTAGGGAAGACTAAATATCACTTAGGTCTTTCCTGCTTACCCATGCAAAACATTTAAGCGATTTGGGTTAATGAACAAATTTATGAATTGGATAATACAATGATGATTTTCTTGATTGCTACATCCAATTAACTCTGTTGATGGATATAAACTCTTTGAAATTTAATGGTTGACATTTAGTTCATGATATTTACTTTATGCAATTAGAATAGGTTTCTTTCCTTGTATTTTCTTTCTTGCAATAGGTTAAGGTTTTCATTTTCAGCATTTCATTTTCTACAATTAATTTGGGATTTGATTTCATTACATGCACTCCATTACGTCACGACAACAAAGGAATGACACATTGTATGCTGCACATATAGTGTCGATACCTCTTAATTTTGTACGAACCTTGGGTTGATAATTAAAGTTGGTAGCGTTGGGAGTTGTATCATTTTTGTTGCAATACCGAGGCTCATCACTTTTTGGCGCCGTTGCCAGGGAGGTGTCAAAGTATGCATTGTTTTCTTCCCTAGTTGACTGATTTATTTTTCTTTCTGCAAAAACAAGAAATTTCATTAGGAATTTTTCATTTCAAGAGTAGAAAATTGCATTGCATTAGCATTCTTATATATATATATATATATATATACTTCTCCAACACCAGCCCCCCCCCCCCCCATTTGATCACCTGGTGTAGTAAGAGCCACATCACCATCGATTTTTGCAAGTAGAAGAAGAAGAGATGGCAAAGAAGGTAGAAGAAATGGATGGGGATGATGACAATGATGAAGATCCACTTGGATTTCTGATTCGAGATATTGATTTCAGTATGCATATGAAGAACATCCCTCCATCTTTCCTTCCCAACTTCCATGGTAAGAGGTCAGAGGATCCGGAAACCTTTCTCTTTGAATTTGAAAATATTTGTAGATCTTATGGTTACTTGTTAAACACTCAAAAATTGAGATTGTTTCTGACAACATTAAAGGATACAACACTTAAATGGTTCATGAATTTAGGGACTAATTTAATAAGATCATGGAGTGAGATGCAAAGGATGTTTTTGGAAAAATATAAAAGCATGATCTTAAAGAAGAAGTCTTTAGAATGAATCAAAAAGAAGATGAGAGCCTTGAGGATCTGATAGAGAGGTTCATGTATAATGTTAAGAGGGAAAAACTATATCATTTAGGATCTGACACACTAAAACCCTCTTACTTAGAACAATTAGGGATGAGTGGATTGATCTCTTGATCTCATGAGTAGAGGAGATGTATACCAATTATCATTTGAAGATATTTGTGTAACATGCAAGCACTTATCAAAAGGAAGGGAAAGAGTACGTAAGTTAGCATCAAGATCGGCAAGTCAAGCTAAATTTGGAAATTTATTTGATAACTTTAAAACATAAATTCTTACCAATCTAAGTGAACAAGTAGAAATGTTAAGAATACAAAATGAGAAAAAAGAAGATGCTGATATTTGTGTTGTCCATGCATAATCACATGATGTTAATTGTTGCTTCTCATTACCAAGGTCGAAGGAAGTTTACCAAGAGGACAATGGAGCAAGTCAATGACCAATGCAACTATGTTATGTAGCTCCAAGAGGACCATGGCAGCCTATTAAACCTGATATGAAGCAAGAGCCTAATTCACAATTTCAAGCTTATGCACATCCATCTCAAAGTAATTGGAACACACCCTTTCCATGGCAACCTTGGCCATCTAAACCCCAAAACCAGTCGGGGCAACAAGGTTGGCAAGGAACTTATGGGAGCCATCCACAATATCCTCAATATTTTCCTCAGTATCCTCCATACCCAACTCCATGTTACCCTTACCATCCACCAACACCACAACCACAATCCCAACAACATACATCTCAAATATCCACTCCCACTCAACTACCTGTACCACCATTTCTGAACCCACACAATAAGTAGCTCAGCCCACTTACAATGCCAAGGCACAACACTTCCAAACATCTCCTCTTGATCCAAATGGTATTCATCTTAGCTTAGGAAGAGTATTACAAAAAAGAGATTCTCTTGGTATCATTGAAGGACGACATCCAGAAGAAAAAGATTCAAATGAGAATACCAAAGGATCATGGGCTGCATTTGACGAAGAAAAGACATCAAAATCAGAGATTGAGAAAGCTCCCTCATGGTTACCATCAAATCCTCCATGTGGTCAAGAGAACAATAAGCAAAAAGAGGAATATTTGAATTTCATGGAAGAAGAAGACATCCAAAATGATCCAAATTAGCAAGTGGACCAGAGGCATCACAACTATATTGAAATATGGTTACAGATAGTCACTAAGTTGCAACATCACTCTCTTCTTCAATTGTGCTTGATATCATCAAAGTCAAAGCATTCAGTCTCTTACATCCAGGTACATGTTAAAGAATACATTTCAAGCCTACACATCAGTTTATCTATCATCTTGATGTGCACTTGGCTTCATTGGAAGTATTCCTACACTTGAAAATGATTTTGTTTTTTCAAGTGGAGTAGGAAAGGAAAAGAAAGAATCTCAAGTGAAAACTTCCTTTGAGGCTCTTGAGATTGGCTCATTGGTTGAAAACCTCCATAAGGTGGTCAATAGGTTGGACAAAAAAAAAAGATCTTAGGTGAAAACCTCCTTTGAGGCACCTAGGCAGAACTACGAGTTGAAAACCTCATTGAGGTGGCTAGTAGGCCTAAAAAAAAAAATCTCTCTATGTATTTCTCTGATTTATGTAGGTGCTCTCCAACATCTGCAAGCAACAAAAACAAGTTGGCACCAAAGAAAAGAAAAAAATGGTCAAAATCTAGTCAAAGGAAATCAAACTTGGACTTTCTCCTCCTTTGCTCAGATGCTCCAGAAGGACCAAGGCCATGAAAATACATCACCCTCATCTATTTCCACCATCCACTCATCATTCCCAAGCTTTTACCACTCATTTTCCTTGTTGTCCTGAAATACTACAGGAATGCTTTGTTTTACTACAGGAAACAGAAATACATAGAGTAGAAAACTATTTTTGTCGTATCTTAAAAACCATGCATCCATTTTCCAATCTGTTTCAGGGAGAGATGCATATGGATGATGGTACCATGCTCAAGTGATTTCAACAAATTCCAGTGTACAATTTTCGAGAAATCAGTCTCCATCACCTACAACCATTTTTAAACTTTCTCGATATTTGTGCGTCCATTTCAAAAGTTGTTTCATGGGGAGATGCATATGGATGATGGTAACTTGCCCAAGAAATTTCAACAAATTCTAATGCACGGTTTCCAAGAAATTGGCCTCCATCAACTTTAACCATTTTTTATTTTTCTTGAGATCTTTGCATCCATTGGCCAATTTTTTTTTATGGTGAGGTGCATAAGGATAATGGCAACATGCTCAAAAAATATTAGGTCAATCCATTCTATCATTTGGGAGATATGGACAAAACAAGGAAAATTTGTTGTTTCGTGTAGTACTACTATAGGAGTCCTAGTTTACTACAAGAAATAGGCTGAAAGCTATAGGAAGGTACAAAAGGTGAAATAAAGTGTGGGAAAGGTGTCTGCTGGTGGAATAAGGTATGGGGAATGTGAACATAACCCATGGACAAGCCCATCACTCCAAGAAGGCCGGATTTGACTATGATAGCTTTCTCATGGTAACTGGAAGACAGAGGTTTAGAATCACCAAGCTATGAAGATATGTGCAGAATCAAACAAAGGAAATTATCACCTCCAGAGGACCATGGATCAATCATCAACTCAACAATAACATGCATGTCTCTCCAAAAACCGTCAGGTAAATAAAGGTATGCAATATTCTTGACCTCTTATCTTGAACATATTATAGTTAAAAAAAAATTGTAAATGCATGAGAGATGAGGTTTTATAAGCTAAGGATGGGTCAACAGTCTCAGTCTCCTTCAACTAGTTAATTTTAGCTCACTCCTTCATTCATGCAATGTGGGAAAACAAAATTATGAAGGGTGATGATTTCGAGGAATGGGGATAATTAAAAGAGGAAGTTTGTGCAAAGGCCGAGTCACCAGAACACTCCAAGCCCTCCAACAACTTCATATCCACTATCAATCCATAATTCATCCATCTTGTTTCATAAAGAAAAAATTAATTTTTTTCAAAAACAAACCCTACACTATGTCTCACCCTGAAAGAGCACATCCTCTCCATTTTCACAAACCTACACTACTCCCTCTTAGCCCTAGCATCATCCTCCAAACCTTCTACATCATTTCTCATCTCTCCCATACAGTTAAAAGACCCTGAAAGAGAAGGAATGACTGCTATAGGAAGACAAAATGCTACTACAAGAAGGAAGAAATGAACAAATTGTGATAAACCCAAAATGATAGTGCCTAAGAGAGAACTAATGAAAACAAAGAACTCCAAGGTCATTAAGCAATCATCTAGGCCACAAAAGAGAAGAAGAAGGCAACAAAACGAGAGAAGGCATTCACAATCAAAATAGAACTCAAACTGCAATGATGAAAAGAGGCTTTCCAAGCGGTCTCTAATCTCTTTCTAACTTTTTTCCAAGGCTTAAAAGATGTCATAGAAGGGGGAGAAAGTCATGGAAGTCAAGTTGAGGGCTTTCCCTAGGCTCAAACTATCATTTATGCTCAAAACATGTTTCCTGTAGTACTATAGGAACTGCTACAGGGTTTCCTGTAGTATTACAGGAACCGCTATAGGGTTTCTTGTAGTTATTACAGAAATTACTACAAGATGTCCTAGTCTCATCTAAAGGCGTTTTGAAGGTTCCAGAAGTGTCCAAATGGTGGAAAAAAGGTAGTAGGAGGTTAGAAAAAGATGTGGAAGACCTTGCCGAACTGAAAAAATATTCAAGAACCCATCTTGAATAAGGGAAAGAAGGCAGGTTAATGGTCTCAAGAAACAATGTTTTTTATATGGACAAACAATTTTGGAAAAATGAGTGAAAATGGAATGAAGGTTTCAAGGGAGAGGATATGAATGAAATGGATCTACAAGCCAACATAGTTCACTTGCAAAGAGGAAAGTTATGTTTTTTTGCTTGAAAGACTGTTAAACAATCATGAAAAGAACAACTACATTTTTGGGCTTGTCCTTGCAGAAATTACAACCAAGATTCTTAAGAGAAAGGACTGAGGAATGCACAAGAGAGAGGCCACCAGGGCCATGAATGAGGCACAATGAGGTCACTAAGTTGCTCAAAGGATGAGCAACACTTTCAGCAGGGGGTATGATGGGCCTCTAAATTAGACATAAATTAAGGCCCATCTGACCATCCTTCAACACATTAAACCTCTCTTTTTGCATTAGATAATGTATTTTTAACTTTAATATGTTCATTAGGAAGGTTTATGGATATTTCATATTTGTGCCTAATATTATTTATTTTTGTGGAATATCGTGAGAATGTTGGGTAGATTATGAAGATTTGGAGGAGGAGATAATCTAGGGACCTACTCCCTACTATAGGAGGATCAATATTAAATAATAAATCAATAAGATATTCTGGAATTATGGCACAGATTGTGGAGCTCCAATGATTGAGAAAATCTAGGAATGTGTTCCCTACCATTTAATGCAGATTCTTAGTATTGGGAACCAGATCCACTAATCAAGCGATTTTGGTGGGGAAATATTACTCCTTTCATGGGGAATGATTCTTAATCATTTTGTATAAGTAACAAGTCGAATTTTCCTCTAGAGGTTGATTTTTATTAGCCTTCTTGTGGAGAGAACTCGTATTTTTGCATCTCCACTGTCATCTCTTGCAGGGATGTAATTGTATCGATGGAAATAATGAAGATTGTTTCCATGTTCAACGTATAAATCTTGGTCTCCTTCATAGGACTCTGATTTTCCTTGGGCTTGGCCATCCCAGGAGCCTCAAAGCCTTTTTGTATTGTTTACTTTTTTTCTTTTCACTTCTTATTCACATGCATCTCTTGTTCTTGGTTTTTTTTTTTTTTTTTTTTTTTTTTTTTTTTTTTTGCATTTAGTATTAATGATTTCTTGTTGTGGGATTGGATTAAATGGTTAATGTAATTTATTTTGTAGGATCAAAAGCATCATTCTATCCTCAGAAAATCTTTGGAAGGTCATAGTAATCATTGAGCTACTTGGATTAGTTTGCTTATTCCCAAATCTAGACTTCTCGAACTCCTTTGTGGCAAATAACAATAAAATTCTTCTATTTTTTAGAGCATTCTAACAAGCTTCAATAGAGTTGGTTCCACTTTCATTAGATCAAAAAAACATTCTAGTTAATAAAAAAAATTAGCCCATTGCATTTTCACTTGATTGGGTTAGGCATTTGATATATTTACTAGCTCACTAGTTCTCGAATTTCTAGATTTTAGACTAGTATTTTTCTGCCTTTTTTAGCATGGGTTAACAGATGCATTTTTGAGTGATTCCAATAAATTTGTCCCATCCAATTTTGATTTGATTTGGTTAGTCATTCGATGAATTATAACTCCCTATAGAAAAATTGTTGTTTCCTGGTAGTACTACAGGAAACCGTGTAGTAGCCTTCCAACATGCATATACTTGCTCATATTCACTCAAAAAGCTTGGTTATTGTCCCTTAGGGTTGAATCAAGACCCCTGGGCTCTAAATCAATGATTAGGGAAAACTAAATATCACTTATGTCTTGCCTGCTTACCCATGCAAAACATTTCAGCGATTTGGGTTAATTAACAAATTTATGAATTGGATAATACAATGATGATTTTCTTGATTGCCACATCCAATCAACTTTGTTGATGGAGCTAAACTATTTGAAATGTAATGGTTGACATTTAGTTCATGATATTTACTTTATGCAATTAGAATAGGTTTCTTTCCTTGTACTTTCTTTCTTGCAACAGGTTAAAGTTTCCATTTTGAGCATTTCATTTTCTGCTATTAGTTTGGGATTTGATTTCATTACATGCACTCCATTACATCATGACAACAAATGAATGACACATTGTATGTTGCACATATAGTGTCGATACCTCTTAATTTTGTACAAACCTTGGGTCGATAATTAAAGTTGGTAGCCTTGGGAGTTACAACATTCTTGTTGCAATACCGAGGCTCATCACCAAACTTGGTCAATCTTTACCTCTACTTGAGCCCTTATTTCCTTGCATTATCCCTTGAGAAATTAGGCTCCTATTATTTAGGAAATTCCTCCAAAATGATTGCGCAATTCCCAAGGTTGATCATTTAACTGCATGCAACACCTATACACTCAAGACTAATTTACAACTGATGTTACATTGTCTTGGAATCTCCACCATAGTTATGGAACTCAAATTCTCTGTATGCACTAGCTATTTTAGGGTGATTGATCAGTTAATTGGATGATCACTGAGTTTGACTAAAGCCCCACTACACAACCGACCTTCCACTAATTCCTCTAATAGTTAGAACTAGTTTAACTGAAAACAACTTGAAATAACTGATTTTGATTGCTACAAATTAGCAATGACATATGATTAATTGAACTCTAACTCTTCAAACTCAAATTTATTGAGCTAACTGAGTGACAAGAGCCATGTCACCTTAGTTAACTACATCCAAGTTGTCTGTTGATGTGGAAATTCAAATTTTCTCAATTTAATCAACAAAATCAAATTGAGAATTTCTTGTAGCATTTTTCAACAATACATGCCTATTGTTATAAATAATTAATTGTTACTATATTAATAATAATAAATGCTAATAGTAAAAATATAATATAATATTATTATTATTATGAAAGGTTTCCATATATATTTGTGTGGACATCACAAATTATCCAAAATAAATATAATAATTAATAATTAAAAATATTACATATTATTAGTATGGATAATAAAGATAAAGATAGTAAAGAAAATAAAACAAATTATAAGACTAAAAAATAAAATGTAAAGATAAATATCTATAAATAAAATAAAACATGGATGAAAATCCAAATTAACAAATTAAAACCATGAAACAAGGAAGAGTAAAGATGATTCAAGATGAAACAAACTTGGAGGTCACAATAGGAATCTAATCTTTGCTAATTTTCCATCCATAGTCCCTGTTAAGATTATCGTCTCGCTTCTCAATTTCAATGGCTTTCCTAAACTTACAATGATGGTAATGATCTACTTTAGCAAGGACACTAGAATATTCAATACAAATGTGGTGCTTAGTTTTCGCAGAATGTTCAGAAATGGTTGAGGAGTGAGAATGATTTTCTTTAATGTTAACATAGTGCTCCTCAATTTTTTGTTTAATTACCTGATCGGTTTTTCCTATATAAGGTTTACCATACGAACACAAGACCAGGTAATCACCTTTCATGCTTGAGGGTTCAATGGGGCCTTTAACATACTTAAGGGAGGCACGTAAAGTTCTTAATGGTTTGAAGGTAGCATGCATGCTATTCTTTCTCAAAATGTTAGCAAGCTTTTCAGAAGTTCCTTGGATGTATCGAAGATGAACTTTAGTGATGGGACCAATAGGGTCCACTTTTGCTTTAGGTCCATAAAAAACCTTTTGGAAGGCTATAAGGCCTTGGAACTTCTTTTAATCGTTGTTCTTAAACACCTTCAAAAGATGGGCTTTCTCGGAATTAAGGTGATTATTATCATAAATTCTTAGGGCTTTGGTGGTAAGGGTGTTTAAGATGCCAAATTTCTAGGCATGATGATGATGGGAGTTGGCATGAATATACTATTTAGTGTGAGTATTTTTTGGAAGACTTGATGGGATATGGAGCCATCTCCATTCTTGGTGACGAGGAAATCAAGGAACAACATGTTATACTCAACCTTGACTTCGATAATGAATTTGATGAAATATGATTCTCTATTAAGATGAATTTTGAAAATTTCTAACTAGTCTAGGCCATGGATCCAGATGATGAAAATGTCATCAACATGCGGTTTCCAGATTTTAGAGAAAAATGGAGAAGAGGCTGAGGCTTTGGTTTCAAAATATTCCATGAAAATATTAGCCACAATGGGAGACAGCATGAATCCCATAGAAACTCCACAAGTTTTCTCATAGATCTCATTTTGAAAGTTGAAGGATTTCTACTTCTTGTATTAATTCTTTTGGTTCCTCTCATTCTTTTAACAATGTTACCCCTTCCAATCCCCTGCTTTTGACCTCTCCATTTTTAGCTTTGTTAACTTTGAACCCTAGTTCCATTCTCCCTTCCCCCTTCTCGTCCATCTGCATTGACTTTCCTAAGAAGAAGGTTGTTAACATTTCTAGATTTTATATTGATTCCCATTTGTTGAGTCTTCTTAAAAAAGTGTTAAACTTTGCCATCGCCCCCCGTAAAATCCCTATTGAGGATATTATGTGTAATATTGAGTTTGATATCAAGGACATTCCTGATAACCTCAAAGAATAAATTAGACAAGATTATGCTATTATCCTTAGGAAAGCTAAAACCCCTAAGAGCAACATTACCAAGGAGGAATTCCTATCTCTTAAGGCCCTTAATAATGAGGAGCACATTACTCTTTTAAAAGTAGACAGGGGGGGGTGTTAGGGGTGGGGGGGGGGGGGGGGGGGGGTGTTGTAATAATCTTATATAGGAAAGATTACATCACTACGATGCTTGACCATCTAAACAACAGTGAAAACTACAAAAAGTTGAACAAAAAATTGGGTCTGATGAAGATTTTAGAAGAAGTCTTTGATTCCATATGATCGTATAATGAATGTTGTACTATTAGAAAGAATCTCACCAAAATAAACCCACTCACCCCTAAAATCTACGGCCTTCCAAAGATTCATAAAGACGATGTTCCCCTTAGAATCATAGTAATTAACACTATCAATCAATGGGCTTGCATATCCTCTAGCCAAATATTTTTCTCATAAGATTAAACCCCCTATTGGTAATTTTGGCTCCTCCATCAAGGAATCATCCTCATTCATCAATAAAATCAAAGGCTTTAAACTAGAACCTAATGAAATTCTGGTTAGCTTCGATGTTGTTTCTCTTTTTACAAAGATCCCCATTAATGAAGCTATTGATATCATTAACAATATGGTTGACCCTAATACTGCAAAATTAGTTAGCATTTGCTTAAAATCCATATTTTTTCATCTTCCAAAATGATATCTATGAGAAAAATTGTGGAGTTTTCATGGGATCCCTATTGTTTCCCATTGTGGTGAATCTTTTAATGGAATAATTTGATACCAAAGCCTTAGCCTCTTCTCCGTTCCACCCTAAAATATGGAAATGATATGTTGATGACACTTTCATCATCTGACCCCATGGCCTTGACCAGTTAGAATTTTTCAAAAATTATCTTGATAGCCAGTCTGATTTCCTCAAATTCATTATGGAAGTTGAGATTGAATGTAGTTTGTTATTCCTTGATGTACTCGTCGCCAGGAATGGAGATGGCTCCATCTCCAATCGGGTCTTCCAAAAAAAGATTCATACTAAACAATATCTTCATGCCACCTCCCATCATCATCCTACCCAAAAATTTTGTGCCTTAAACACCCTTGCCACCAAATCCCTAAGAACTTCAGATAATAATCATCTTGATGCTGAGAAAGCACCTCATCTTTTGAAGGTGTTTGAGAATAAAGGTTACATGAAATTCCAAGGTCTTAGAGCCTTCCAAAAGGATTTTAAACGACCTAAAGCAAAATCGGACCATGTTGGTCGCATCACTAAATTTCATCTTTCATACATCCAAGGAACTTCTAACAAGCTTGCTCAAATGTTGAGAAAGAATAACATCCATGGTACCTTTAAAATATTATGCACTTTACATGCCTCCCTTAAGTCTGTTAAAGACCCCATTGACCCCCGAAGCATGAACGGTGTTTACCTTGTCATGTGTCCATGTGGTCAACCTTATATAGGTGAACCATCCAGTCAATTAAACATTGAATTTATTAGAACTCTGCTGACATTAAACACAATCATTCTTGCTCCTCAACCCTTTTTGAACATTCTGTAAAAACTAGGCACCACATTTGTATTGAAGATTCAGGTGTCCCAACTAAAGTATATCATTACCATCACTATAATTTTTGGGAAATGATTGAAATTGAGAAGTAGACCAATAACATTAACAGGAATGATGGATGGAACTTAGAACAAATTGGATTTCTACTCTCTCCTCCAAGTTTATTTCATCTTGAATCATCTTTAGTTTTCCTTGTTTCTTAATTTTGATCCATTGATCTAGATTTTTCATCCGTGTTTATTTTTATATATAGATTTTTTTCGATATTTTAATTTTATGATTTCATTTTTTTTTACTATCATTATTTAGATTTTTTAATTATTAATTATTATATTTATTTTGCATAATGTATCATATCCCCTTCTATATATAATAATTAATAATTATAATAACAATTAATTATTATTAATAACATGCCTAACAATTAGTTATTATTAATAACATCCCTATATAAGTATATTGAATTCCTAATCATTAATATTCTATTAACTAGCAATTGCCCCAAAAGGAAGGTGCAAAGAGAGGCCGATAGAAATGTTAAATTGAAAGGAATCAATTTTCATTCAAAATAAAAAATATTATAATAATTCAATCATCCAAATTAAATCTCAATAAATTGCCCAAAATAAAATAAATCCTTAATCAAAATTATACAAATTATTATTCTTCGTTTCTCTCAATTATGTATGTAATAAAATCCAATCATTCTCTCAATTATTTATATAATAAAATCCAATCAATCATTCTCTCAATTATTTATATAATAAAATCCAATCAATCATTCAAAATTAAGCACATCAAGGCAAGCCAGTCCGCTTGCCCCAGAAATAGCATCTCAATAAACATAAATACATTTGAAGAATACAAATCAGTTCACATAGGTAAAAGATTACCTCAATAAGGTAAAAAATTACCTCAATCTATTGTGTTCAAGATATTTAATTAATTCAATAACTATAACCGTTTATATAAAGGGGGTTATACTCAATCAAAGTAGATTCATCACGCAGAAATTTACACTTCAATTTTCTTTTTCTCAATAAAGATGAGGAATCAGAACTTATCCAGAAATTTACACTTCAATTTTCTCTTTCTCAATAAAGATAAGGAATCAGAACTTGTAACAAAACTGAAGAAAGCAATCAACCCTGCTAAATACTTGTTATCTGAAGAAAGCAATTAACACTGATAAATGCTTATTGATTGAAAGCTGAAATCTTGCCAATTTACTTACAGATGCATTAATCACATCTCATTCCCAGATCATGGATATGAGCAAATTGGAAAATCCAGCATCTCCGAAGCTTAGGCTTTTATGATAATAATTTAATGTTTGAGATGAACGAGGAACTATATATACCAATCTAAACGGCCGGCCCTCTGCAGCTTCTTGAACTTGAGAGCAACAGAAAGACCAAAATAATTGCTTCTTGAATTTGAGAGCAACAGAAAGACCAAAGTAATTGCATTGGATCGGTGTGCAGAAACCTCCTCTGCACTCTCTGGCCATCAGGGAAACGGACACATACCCTACAAATATTGAGCCCTTTATCTTCTTGTGGCTCCTCCGGCAGAAATGACACTAAATGACGTTTGGCTTCTCTTGAAGATTCAGCACCTGGTAGATCACAACAAACTGAAAATATGCATTAAGATACGAATCTCATTTAGTACACATCCATCTCACTATTTCCCCACCAGATAAAGTTGAGGATTGGCAATTAAGTGGACCAATGTATGTTCTTACTTCATAGTAATATCGACTAGAAACAAATGTTGCATGGTTGGTCTAAGATGTTCCAACAATGTCCTTTCATGATGAGTTGCCATGAAAAGACATCAATACATCACTGAAGCTTTCCATGTTCTAAAGATGCAACAAATATAGTTTCATGATCAGCTGCCATAAAAACGCATCATTGAATCTTTCCAGTCAAGAAGAATGGCATGAAAGAAATATGTTGATGGTGCAAGTGAAACCATACAACCCAAAGTTCTAGTTTGACAAGTTAACAGAGAAAAAGCATTGGTTATCCTCCCAACGAAGACGTCGTGTCAGAGCTCAATCTGGACAGACGTACGAAAAGAGGATCCATTTCAACAGGAATTTTTAGGATTTGTAAAGAGAAATTGTTCATATTCATGAAACAATGCAGGCAAATGAACTAAAGAGTTTAAAACTTTAACCCAAGCTTTAGAGGAAGTCTAATGATTTGTTACACGTTTAAGCTTTAAATCACAGATCTATCACCAAATTCTGGAGAAGTGGTGAGATCTTACCTTCTCCCGCTTGCCAGTATGGGTATGGGAAGGAATGGGAAATCTCTCAGCATGACGAACTGGATCGAACCTTGATGGAAAGTAGTTGACCTGTAATTCCAGCAATTGTTTTGTAAAATCAAATCTCTCCATGAACATTGACTCGATGTCCAAGTAATACGAGAGGTATTGAAAAAGAAAAAGATTAAAATTATTTACCAACCTCTTGATCCCTGTGCATGAAGTTCATGAATCCTTCATGATGATTATTGTGATGTGCACACTTGGGTGCATTGGCTGGCAGCATCAAATAGTTGGGTCCAAGTCGATGCCTTTGTGTATCTGAGTATGAGAATATCCTTGTTTGGAGTAGCTTATCTTCAGTGTAATAGACACCAGGAACAACAAGAGCAGGAGCAAATGCAAGCTGCTCGTTTTCAGCAAAGAAATTGTCAATATTCTTGTTCAAGACCATGCGTCCTACAGTTTGAAGAGGAAAGATATCCTCGGGCCAAATTTCGTAACATCTAAAGGATCAAAGTCATATTTATCCTCATCCCGAGGATCCATTGTCTGGATAAAAAGTTTCCATTCAGGATAGTTGCCTGCTGCTATAGAATCATAGAGATCCCTGGTTGCATGACTGTGGTTTGTCCCACCTACTACAACTGCTTCATCATCCAATAGACACTTAACTCCACAAGTAGGCCTCCAATGAAACTTCACATAGGTTTGCCTCCCAGCCTTATTAACAAGGGTAAAGGAGTGGACACCAGACCCATCCATATGCCTGTAGTTTAAAGGGATTCCAAGATCATCAAAGAGAAAGGTGAACATATGCAAACTCTCTGGGTGGTGAGAGAAGAAATCTCGAATCCTCCAGTCTTCTTGAATGTGACTTTTGGGATTTGGTTTCAATGCATGAACCATGTCTGGAAACTTCATACCATCGCGAACAAAGAATACAGGAAAATTATTTCCAACAAGATTGAAGTTCCCCTGCAAGAGAAATGAAAATCCCATGAGCTATATGGGAAAAAAAAAATGGGGTAGCATCAATTACAGAATAATCCTTTGAAAGAACTTTCAAAAATATTCAAATATTTGGCCGAATAATGCAGCAATTTTGATCATAAAAAACAAATGCCTATTGCAACATACAAGACAAGAAACTTCAAAAAGAAAATGATCCATAAACTTTCTACTCGAACAGAGTTTAATAGAAGATGCAACCTCAATTATCAAAAACGTAGATGTCACTTTCAGCAGGGTACTACCTATATACCAGGGTTCCCCGTACTTGCTTTATTCTGTAAATGGCACTCCCATCTAAGGAAGGATTCATAAAACCAGTGTTGAAAGACTGAAATTGTAGCTATTGCATCAATCCAGAAGACGTTGAACACTTTTTTTATGGAGGCACCTTTTACCAAGTAGGTCTAAAGACGGATACAAGGCCTCTGTAGAGGTTAGCAGGGTACTACCTAGATACCAGGGTTCCCCTTACCTGTGCTTTATTCTGTAAATGGCACTCCCAACTACAGGAAGGCTTCATAAAACGAGTATTAGAAGACAAAAATTGTAGCTACTGCAGAAAGCAAGACGGGAAAAAGATTTGAATTACCTTCTTGTGGCTATGTTTCCTCTAAGCTTACTTATTTTAAAATTATGTTATGGTTGTTCGAGAAGAGCGACTTTTCTCTGATGAATGACTTTTCTCTGATGAATATTATGATATTAGTAATATTAGTAAAGTTTACTAATATGTTGGTAATGTTACTAATATGCTTGAAGGTAATTCAAATCTTTTTCCCTTCTAATATTATGATAAACTTTACTAATATTAACTTTACTAATATCTTAAGCTAGGTAATTCTAAAAATGCTTCATCTTGTTAAGACTGGTTCGAACGGAAATTGGTCACCGAAACCATCTAAAGCAGCCTGCTTTTGCATTAATCACCTATATGACAGAATACCTGCTTAGATTGCAAGCCTGCAACATTGCGCATTCCTTGAGATTAGCCAAAAAGTAATAGATATGACAAGGCATCGTCTGAATTGCAAATTAGCCCCTCACCTCTAGGCAGGAGGAATGCTGACATTGTTGGACCCTGGGGTCAACCTTTTCGAAGGGGCCTTTCCATATGAGGTCGGGCGTTCTCCTTCCTTAGAAAGAGATTATCAACCATAATCATCTGAATGGACAATACGAAACAGTCTCTCTGTAAACACCGGATTTTTTTAATCTGGGCATGAAAAGGAAGGTCTTGGAAGGACACATATCTCCCAATCTTGGTGTATTGAGAAACATCACAATGTTAGATATGTCGTACAATCAGGCCCAAGAGCCATACCAGATGGGTTCGGTAAACTCTTAGAGCTCAATGTGTGGCATTTATCCTCAAACTAATTTACAAGGAATATACTATATAAACTCAATAACTGTTCCAAGATATTCAAGTTGCATCTAATCATAAATTACACTGCCTCTTTTCACTGTGACAAAGTTGCCAGACTCGAATCTTCAGAGAAACAACAATACACCTGAAAAGTATGGACTCCATTTCTGGTTTTCGAGAGGTAATACCATTGCATGGTAGTGAGAAGAAGCCTGAAAGACCATTTCTAGGAATATTTGAAGTAGCTTAAATTGCTCTCTGTCAAAATAATAAATATTAAAAATAAGTTAATAACCATTTGAGATATAAGCATGCAACTTAACGTGTGTAGTATGAAGTCAAATGCTTGATTTGTCAAATAATTAACTTCGATGTGTAATTTCTTCAGAGTTGGATGACATACCATCTTTAATTTATATAAATGTGTCATACAATCAGCTTTTTAAGAAATCTTTTAGGTTCTTGGAATAATTTATCGACAACATTTACATTTTCTTCTTTGGGAAATCCAGGGTTGTGCTTCATGTATAAGCTGTATTTGCAAAAGTGGAAGTCAAAGTAAGAAAAGACACCTCATATCTAATATAATACGTATCGTTCCTTTCTGCTTTGGCCAGGTTTTGCTGTTTTGGATACATAATATTTATTACATCTGTTTCGGTCAGATTTATTTATTTTTTTCCACCAGAGGAATTTGTAACTGAGCCAATATTGTACTTTATTCACACAAGTCAATTTGAATCACCACAGTTATAACTTTTAGGTGTATACATAAGTTTTTCCTGCCGATCTGAGTTACACCAAACCTCCCCACACATAGTATTTCATTTACACTATCATGCCAGTTAAGCTGCCATTATTTCATTTACACGATCATGCCAGTTAAGCTGCCATTTCTATTATAAGAATATTGTATTACGATGAAGAAAAACAAAAGTCTCTCAAACTAAAATGCAAGACCTGGAAAAATAGGTCCCAATACTATCTTTGTTCCCTGATAAAATGAAAAAAACGGATTCCCGCCAATCCTGCGAATGTTGTAATCTTGAACCTAATAGTCTACTATTATAACTATTATAATCTTTGGGCACCAATTTGGAAAGCCTCTGGTCACTCTACAAATCACAAAACTTAGCAGATTTGGAAAGCCTCTGGCCACTCTCCAAATCACAAAACTTAGCAGTCATAAGACGGGAAGTCGTTAAACGTGTTCGAATAAGTTACCGTTATTTCTAGTCAAACGTCGGTAAATGACCGCACTCGCCACATTGTGGAGTTCCGTCATCTGATATAAGAAAACTTGCGCATATTAAACATTACACGAAGCCCTTGCATTCGAATTTCCATGGCTATTCTCAATTCCTTTCCCCAGGCTTTTGTGCTCCTCGTAATTTCCTTAGTCTTCCTCCGACTGGTTCTCTTGAGGATCGGGCGCTACAGGAACCTGCCGCCAGGCCCCCCGGCATGGCCGATTGTAGGGAACCTCCTTCAGATCGGATTTGACAGAGGCGCCTTCCAGAGATCAGTGAAGAAATTCCACGAAAGATACGGCCCAATATTCACCATATGGCTCGGTCACCGACCTCTGGTGATGATAGTCACCCGCGAGCTTGCCCACGAGGCGCTCATACAGAAGGGCTCCATCTTCTCTGACCGCCCACCCTTTGGCGGGATGCAGAAAATCTTCAGCAGCAACCGACACAGCATCAGTTCGGCCGCATACGGGCCTCTGTGGCGGAGTCTTCGCAGGAATTTGATTAGCGAAGCCCTGAGACCTTCAGCGATGAACGCGTTTGGGGAGGTGAGGGAATGGGGCATCGGCCGCCTGGTGGAATACCTGAGGAATGAAGCGGCTCGGAAAGGGGGAGCGGTGAGCGTCGCGGATCAGTTCCGAAATGCAGAGGAAGACCGAAATGTCAGAACTGAATGGGACATATGTCAGGTTCATGAATTAACAAACATAACAATGAACAGAAATTGCAGGATTTCCCGCTGAGTGTGTGGACGCGTGTGGACGCCTGTCAGCACGAGATTGCAGAACTGCCGGTTCTGACGCTCTAATCCGACGCCACGTGTCAGCATGACAAACAAAGGGACGACGAAAGTCCCTTTCAAAGGAAGGCCTATCGGCCTAATTATTAGTTTCTAGATAATTTCAGCCCACTTCCCCTTTTTAGCTTTGGATATTAATTTTCTTATTTTGATTTTGGATTTTTATACCTTTAATTTTATAGTTCAAATATTATTTATACATATATATATTATTTATAGGTTTTTTGAGTTTTGAATTTAATTCTAATTCTAATTTTATTATTATTTTTAATTATTATTATTCTTTTATTGTATTTTATATTTATGGTATTTCATTTTAATGGGATTTGTTTGATTTTTTATCTTATAATTTATTTTTATTTTTAATGGGTATATTTTTTTTATCTTTGGAATTTATCCTTTTAATTCTAGGTTTCCTCTCCTATTTATTTTTTGGTCTTATAAGTTTTATCTCATCATTTCTAGATTCACCTCATCATTTGAGGTTGATGATGAACTACATTGGCTCGTTCAAAATGTTGGCAATAAATATCTCAATGTGATGGATCTGCAAAGATGAAAAGTAAAATCTACTTATTGTATTTACTACCCATACCTTGATAGGTCAAGACATAGTGATGGACTTTGCAAACCACCATTGTTTTTATATCTCAATGTGATGGATAAGATGAAGAGTAAAATCTACTTATTGTATTTATTGCCAATACCTGATATGTCAAGACATAGTGGTGGACTTTGCAAACTACCATTGTTTTTCTTACCGAATATAATGACGAGGAAATTGTACCACATGAATGAAAGCTAAGACTAGTTTCTTAGCATGAGAATAGTTAAGTTCATCACATGTTGTTGTTGCATGTCATCTTCTTGTGCAATTCTAATAGTGAAACTAGATGATGTGAAATACAAAATAAAGTCTCTACCATAATTTGGAGAACTAAGTAGAGAGGCTAATATAAGTTCCTTTTGCAAGGCATAAAATAATCTTTGAGTGAAATTGTTCTAAACAAACATGGTATCTACCAGGATCTCCTTGTTCGAAACTATGAATCATATTAAATTTTTGTTAACACTTGGAAAAATTCTATCAACAACCGTGAGGGAGGATCACCAGATGATAGATTTTAATTAGACCTACTCTCATTTGGTGTAATGATATTCACCAATATATGGGCCCGATTGCTACTAATTTTTTTTTTGAATATTATATAATATCAATCCAAGTAGAAATATATCTACTCCAAAATATTATTATCTATCATATATATTGGGTATGTTTATATATATATATATATATATAATATATATATAATAATAATGAGTTTATTAAAATCAAACACGAAGAAAAAATATTAATAATTAAATATAAGAAAATAATTCTTAAATTCATTAAAAGCTTTTTATTTTTAAATAAATAGTTATTAAAAAATAATATAAATATTTTTGTATCCCATAAATATATATCAAATAAATCACTAATTTATATATATATAAAAAGGATGATGAGAAAAAAACATACGTATATCTCAACTTAAGAAAAATGTTGATTAAACAATCTTATGGAATAGATATATGGCCTTCTATTTAATATAGATAGAAAAAATTACAAAGACTCAATGCAAAGGTTTCGAGCGTTTGCGGATAGTAAAAACTTTTCCTATTGGACAAAACCCCTCTTTAAGAAAAATATAAAGGATTTCCGATTCTTCTCCCTTTTAGCTTGATACAAATATACAAGCAGAATCTTAGGAGTCCAACCGTGGGGTGAGAAAATTCAACCACTTATTTCTTTTGTTTCCTTGTTGGTTACACTTGCTTCTTTATTCCATTTATATTCCATTTCATGCTTTGAAAATTTTATTAAAAATAGTTGGAAAAAATAAATGTTATTTCGAGTAATGAAATTGTTATAAGTTTTTTTATTTTCTCATCCAAGGATTTCCATGGTATATATATGTGATTTCACATCATTCAGTAAGTTGAATTTATATTTTCTTTTATTTCATTGTGAATATGTTTTTTTGGTTTTTTGTTTTTGTTTTTGTTTTGTTTTTTTTTTATAATTTATTTATTTTTCTTTTATATTAAACAATTTTAATATAATTATTATATTTATATTTAACAATCGCTATAGAAGAAAATACATTAATATGAAAAACTTTCTTGCTAACTTATTTATTTTCTTTAGAATTATAGCTTTTATTTTCCTTAAATAATTGAAATAATTACTATAATATCAATAATAAAAATTATATTTAGAATAAATTTCTATCATTTCGAACTTACCTATATATTAATTAAATCAAATAATAAGTAAAACTAATACACTTTGTTATTCAAAATACAAAACAAAATAACTATTAAAAATAGAGTATAATGATTAAAATTTAAAAATCTTTACTATTTTCTTCTTTGCATGTTAATTTGATAGTTTTCGTATAACATTTACATTAGTATTCTAATATATAGAAAATTCAAGCCTCGTTTATTTGTATTTTATTTTCTAATTTTGATAAAGTAAATCATGGCCCTTTTTCTTTTAATTTTTCTAGGAATTTTTATTGTAGACATATAAAAATTTATTTACTCAAAATGTTCTTCATATTCTCAACTTTTTAAGAAGCCATTTCCTTCTTAATTTGGTCATCTAAAACTAAAGAAATGGCTCATACAAGTTAACATTAAGCAATTGTTGATTTTTCCCTTAGATTAATTTTGGACTAATGATCTATAGGCTTATTATTTTTTGAAAATGAATTGTGGAAAGACATTACATGGTGCTTATATTGTTTTTGCTACCCATAACTGTAATTTGTATGTGAAGCAATAGGTAGTATGGAATGTGGATCCTTTGTCAAAGCTTTATCCAAATACACACATGTGCACATATGATATCCATAAAATCTAGAAGCTAACATATCTAGAAAACCCAAAAATGTCACAATTGTGACACCCTTCGATACCGAAATGCCTAAATACTTACAAAAAATCTTGATACCCAAGACCTTTAGATATCACACAATGTGAAAATGTTTGGATGTCGAGATGCTCGGGCACCTCTAGAAAATCCAAATATTTGGGACCTTTAGATGTCATTTAGTGTGAGAAGATTTCGATTCTTGGATGCTCGAATGCCTCCAGAAAATCGAATTATCTCAAATATTTAGATGTAATGTAGTGGGAAAAGGTTTGGATGCCTAGATATCTAATAAATCTAAAATAAATAAATACGATCTACAAAGTCCTAAAAAATAAATAAAAATCTTAAAACATGTCAAAGAAAAACAAAATCAAAATTAAAAAAATAAAATTTGAAAATTTGGATCTGGATATACCTAGGACCTGAGAAATCCATCATACATCCAGATCATGATACCAATAAACATTGTCAACCCATGGGTGGACTCATCCATGTAGTAAGATGCACACAACACACATCACATGACACATCATCTACCACCACCAATGTTTTAACTACACATTAACACATGTCATATATGTTCACTGAGCAATAATCTTGTAATGAAATGTGGATTTAGGAGACATGTCATTTGATACATCACTAAAATATGACGATAGTACAAAAAAATTCTAGTGGATATACCTTTGTATCTCGAACTCAGAATGAGATACACGTTATATATCTAGAAAGTTTTAGATGAGTAGAAGATGACAGTGACTTCAAAATAAGGAAACAATAAAGTTAAGTGAAGCAAAATTTTTATATACTCTAAATCCACAAATGAACTAATGTGTGTGTTATAATGGAGTTTGGATAAATTAACTAATGGATAGAACAAATACTACTTAGTGTACTAAAAGTAAAGTAAATTGCACACCAATTTATGACCTATCACAAATAATGAATGTTAAAAAAAAAAACAACAACAACAACTTATATATCCATTTCAACACCAAACAAGCAAAACTACAGAAAATTAAAAGTTTGATCATAGTTATCATATCAAAATAATAAACTAAAATAAAATTCAAATAAAAATGAAGAAGTGAAATGTGAAAAAAGGAAATGTGAAATCAAACATTGGTTTGACATGAAATGAAACTTCACAAAGATTCAATTTTGAAAATCAAATGTAGTCAAACAATAAATAGTAAAATCATAATATTAGGCATTAAAAATGAAAATATTGGTTGGGGGGACCATTTTATTGTACTTATTTAAGAAAAAATAAAAGGGGTGGTTGTTGTAGCCACAACAATGTCTTGATATGACAACAAAGATGCATTTGTGAGGATGTATATTGGTATTATGATACATGTGTCTTTTAAATATTGTAGGTAGATGCAGGATGCTCCATAATCTTGCAAGAGTGAGTAGCCAAGTATGCTTCAACAATGTGCTTTATGTCATGGAAGATGTACTATATGACACACTAGAATGTTGCACCAACATTTTGTAGGTTGAAAGAAATTTTATTGTATGCAAAGTTGCCCCAAGGACATATGAATGTTGTGTTATGTTGGTCCTCAAGCTTGATTTGAATTTGATTGTATCTAAATAATCCATCCTTAAAGGAGAATATGTTATAATTAGCACACTCACTAATAATATTATTGATGAAATGGGTCGAATAATTTCCTTTTGGACAAGTCTTATTCAAATTATGGAATTCCATGCATATGCAAACAATTCCTTGCTACTCATCAATTAGAATATGGTTTGACACCCATTATGTCATAGGAACCAGGTAGATGAAACCCACCTTGAGAAGTTTCTCCACCTTAACCTTTATTGCTACTTCCTTCCTAGGATTGACTTGATGAAACTTTGTCAAACATGCTTGAAATTATTGTAGTTTTTTTTTTTTTTATTTCATGATCAATAATCCTAGGGTCAATCCTAGGCATTTCCTTGCATGACTAAGGAAAAATACCGTGAAATTCCTTGAAGGGATTGGTATAAATTTGAACCTCTTCAGGATTACAATCCTCCCTAATGAAGACATTTACGATGACATTTATATAAATGTATATATTAATTTGAATGGCATTTGAGATATTCAATATATTTCCTTCAACATACATATCCTATTTTTCTAAAAGGTTTGTAGGCCATACCATCTCTTTTTCCAAAGTAACCTTGAAATCACTGCTTTCGACTCTCTTCATTTTTGGGAAGAAATATGATCAATGTTGAAAATCATCCCATGGTTGTTTAGGACCACTCATAACCTCCATAATGCCTCATGATATGGTAAAATTAAGTCCAAAAATTTGATGTCATGGTTGGAGTGGAAAGCCTCTATCATTCTATTTTCTTTCAGTCAATCAGAGTCTAGAGAACAATAGCAATTCCTGTTTATTTGTTACTAGGGTTCTTTGAAGTCTAGGGACATCACTCTTCTTCGCAAGAGGGATTTGTCAACATAACAATATTACAAGTGGAGCTTGATGGAGAATTCCAACCGGAATGTCAGTGTATATTGCAGAGAAAAATGCTCATGCTTCAGAATCGAGTAATCGAGTAGGTTAAAGTGCAGTGGAAGCACTTTGGGCCCGATGAAGCTACATGGGAGATTTTAGATCAATGTGGGTTATGTATCCTTCCTTATTCGTTGGTTGAGCAAATGATTTTGGTATATGTTTTGGTGTGATGTTTTGGTATATGTGCATATGTATGTAAATACCACCATGAGTTGTGTTTTAAAGCTCCAATAAGCGGTATGGGTGTCATGTCATTATAGTTAACATGTTGTCATGTTAGTTGTTTCCCATCAGGTTGATCATTGTAAATACTGCAACGAGCTAAGTTATAAAGCTCCATCGGAATTATGTTTTTCTTACAACAATTTAGTTGGTTGTAGGTTTCATTGAACATCGAGGATGGTGTTCCCCCAAGGGGGAGGGTTCTGTAACAACCCTGGTGTAAATTCCATGTAAATAAAGTTAATAAAGGAAAAATAATAACCACATTTATGGGACACTTATTTCAAGTTGAATGTTGCGCAAGACATCTTAGTGTGGGTGTTCATTTGGTTTATTATGGCTAAGGAAATTGGCAAAGGCAATGACAAAGGATTTGGAAAGGAAAAATGGCATTTTTGGCAATTTATATATGAAAATAATGAAAATTAGGAGAAGAGGAAGGTGAAAGGCCACATGTTGCATGTGAGGAGGAAAATGAAGGAACATAAAGGCCTAATTAATAAAAAGTCTTATGAGGATAAATTGGTACCTTTCTTGTCAGTTCAGTTTTGGAGCTCTTTCTCTATTCTCTCTCTCTCGCTCTTGGACACTTAGAGTTTTCTTGGAGCACTCTAGCATTGGATCAATAAGAGCAAAGAAGGCAAAGGGAAGCAAAGAACAAGCAAGGAAGAGCATAATCAAGAAGCTACAGTGAGATTATTTGCAGGTATCGATTTTCATGTGTGATTTCCTTGCTAGTTTTGGCATGCATGGTTATGCATGTGTGTTCTTAGTTCTTTTGTTGTCATGGGGATGATTTTTTCCAAGTGTGAAATTGTTCTTCAACCTTGCCTTTCCATTTCGGGATAGCCATGGTGTGATGGGTTCTCATGTTGTTGATTGATCTAGATTTCCGGATGGATTCGAAGCTAAGTGAGGTGGATCTTTGAAAGGAAGAACACATGTCCTAGTGATCCCTGGACTAGACTACGTATTGTGGTAAAGCCACGACCTAGTGACCCCTGAACTGGATTGTGGTTTGTGGTAAAGTCATATTTTGTGTTGCCTCAGTGGGCCTAGAAATCCCCCACTGGTCAATGGAGGGATATTCGGTAAAGCCTAGAGGTTGGTGCTCTCCATTAGGCCTAAGAATCTGTTGATTGGGAAAAATCACCCTTCAACATTCTAAGGGAGACCACCCATTCAGGAACTTAAAACAGCTCCTTTTCCATTGAAATGGTGGTTATGACTGGTTCAATTGGGTCTAGTTACCCTCTCTCTATATCTACTAGCTTAAAGTATGATTCTCTATCTCTGCTTCTGTGTCTTTTCCTTTTCTTTTAGCTTTCTCTTGATTGAAAGGACTAATCCTTCCTTCAATCGAGAGAGCTCTAGGATTAGATGCATCTTAGATTATACTTTGCATTTAGTTCTACTTTCTTAATCCTGGAAGTTCCCTCATACAGGGGTAGTCTTTAGAGTGGTTTGGCTAGGCCATAAAGTCAACTTAAGGATCACTTTCTTGCCTGATCAGCAAGAAGAGTCGATCTGATGTCTCTTCTCTATTGGTAGGTGAAAGTCACACTTTAAGCTAGTAGAGATAGAGAGAGGGTAACTGGACCCAATTGAACTAGTAGAAACTACCACTTCAACAAAAAAGGAATTGTTTTAAGTTCCCGACTGGGTGGTCTCCCTTAAAATGTTGAAAGGTCATTTTTTCTAATAAACAGAATCCCGGGATGGGATATACGATAAAGCCTATATGGTGGAGCCTCAGTTAGGGCCTAGTGATCCAGTGTGGATTGCGGTAAAGCCCAGAGACTGGTGCCTCGATTATGCCTAAGTATCCTCGACCGATGAATGGCAAGATATATGGTAAAGCCTAGAGACTAGGAGACAAGAAAATTCCTCACAATGTAGGTGGAGAAATCCGGTGGAATCCATGCTTGTTTTGGCCTAGTGATCGGGTGAGAATTGTGGTAAAGACAGATTCTATTGATGAGGGTGAGGTGGTGTAGCCTCGAGAAGCCTTGGTTGAGTTTTTGTTATGAGTCCCATTTCCATGCTTGGAATATGGCACAGGGGTGATTGGCTGAAAGAAATATTTGGTTCAACCAATCTATGGTCGGGTGGTTTGTGGAAGTCCCATACCCGGTTGGGAATTGGCATAAAATCCCGAGTCACAAGCTCAAAACTAGCTGAAAAATACCCTAGTCGCTTGCATGTCCATGCTTGAGAGTGATTGGAGGGCCCCAGTCGCATGCATGCCCATTTCATGGGAGTGAATAAGGCCCTAGGGAAGTGAAGTGTTAGGTTGTCTTAGGGGTTGATCACTTGGAAGGGTTGGTTGGCTCCTGTTGGTTCTGTGGCATGTGAAGAAGGTCATATTGGTTGTGTTTTGTTGGTTCCACTACCTTAACTATACATGGGGAGTTGAATCAAATTGTAGTAGCATCTTGTCACATGTTTACTCCAGTGGAATGGTTAACTTGGGAAAATGTGGGAGGAGGGTGTTATAGTCGTGGTGTTGCACATCCGAGATTGGAGTCATGTGCATGTGTGGTATATGATCTAGAAGGATGAGATTTCTTGTAGGGGTAAGTTGTGGTAGTGATGTGGCCTATGTTTTACCATAGATCAAGTTGAGCTTGAAGGACACAATTTTAGTAGTAGCGTGAGCCAGTGGAGGTTGTGTAGACTCAAAGGGAGTCTAGCTTCATAGGGATTTTCTATATGGAAGTTTGAATCTTCAGGTTCTAACGAGATAAGGTAGAGACACTACCGATGAGACTGTCATTCATTCTACAGGGTATGTTGTAGTGATGAACGCTAGAGGTTGAGCTAATGTCACTTATAACGATGATGGTTACTTGTGTGTAGTGGGAATACCTCACTCACTAAGAGGGAGTGTTGATTTGTGCATCTTGGGAGGTACTCCACAACCCTAGGTGTTGGGTTTGTGAGAAGTTTGACCCACATGGGCTTTGTGGGCAAGTGTACCCATGTAGTGGGTTTTGCACCCAAAGTTATGGGCATGGAATCAAGTGGGTTTTTGGATGATTTTACCATTGAGATCATGTGGTGAACCCTTGAAGGGCTAAGGGGCACCTAAGTACTTGATGGAGTGGTGAAAAAACCAAAGAAATAATTTTTATGCCTTATTAAATTGTGTTCAAGCAAATTGATTAAGGTTGCCTTAGTTATAAGTCATAACCTTAGTGAGAAAAGGCACCACTAAGGAACACTAAAAGAAGGGATGTAGGAGAACTCGTTGGTGGAAATATGATCCGAAATTGATCTAAGACAAACAATAAGGTATTACAGACTCATGTGCATGGATGTGCCTATCTTATTTTATGCAACGGATCGATATGATTGCGAAATACACAAGCACTGAAGCAGTTAAAGAAAACATAACAGGCAAACATATAAACACGACAAGTTTAATAAGGAGTTCACCCAATACTCCTGGGCTATGTGTCCTGATCCAACCTTCAGTGGTGGCCTCTCTATTATGTTTTCAAAGTGGAGCTTTTACAATAGTGAGCTCAATTCAAGTCTCACACAGCAGATACAAATCAGTAAGACTGTACTTGGATCCCCCAAGTCTCTGGAGTACACAGACTCTTCTCACTGAACTCTTGACCTCTATTGGTCATAGTAGTATGAGCCCAATCTGAGACTCATACATGACAGGAATTACAGAGGAGTGCGCTTGAACCTCTCAAGCCTTCTCTGGAGTACACAGACTCTCTAACTCTCTTTGTTTCTGTTTGGCTCGATGATGCCTTTCCTTCTGCAGGTCAGCTCGGCTTCTTTTCTCTACTCTTAGCTTTCCGCTTCTAACTTGCTTGCTTCTTTCTCTGCCAGTTCGTGGCTTTAAAGCCAATCTTCTTTCTGATTGTTCGTTTATGCTTCCCGGCTTTACGGTTCCCCTGCCTCTATCCGTTTGAATCCTTTTGTCCTATGTCATCAATCATTGTATAACGCCTCTCAGGGAGGTGGCCACCTATTTCATAACGGATGAGTGTCAATTCTCTTGTACATGGTCGTTTATTCCGTTAACTCCAAGAATTCCTGCGAAACACGACCTTCTGCCAACGCATCATCCAAATCGAACTTCAAATCCTATACAACTCTGCGTGTTAACCTCGTTAGATCAAATCATCCATCAGATCGTGTCTCCGCCGTTGATCTGGAGCCTCCAGATCCTACGGTCATCGCCCATATCAAACGGATAAGTAACATGATGTTTATCTGTCCGATGTGAGCAATTTTCTCTCTCTTCCGCTGGACGTGTGGCAACCATTGTGTGGCATCGGGCGAAACTCGGTTAAAACTGCTTACCGCTCGAAGCCCTTCTGATATCCTGCCGGTTTTTGTGGGACTTTGAAGCATTGATCACCAATTGCAACTGTTACGAGGATACCTCTGATAGTTTGATATTTATAAGACTTTGAAACTTTGGCATGATTTTTAAAGAGTTCATGAAAACTTAGAGAGTGTTCTAGGATCCAATTCGGATCATGGCCTTCCCACTGAAAAAGATTTTGGACCACTAAAAGTTGGTTTTTAAGCATCAGTCAAGTGAAGATGTAGATTCCTCACTTGCCCAATTTCTATCTATTTTTCACTGCTTGGTTTTGAACCTTTGAGTCCAATCCTGAGGTACTCAACATCCCCTCTGCGCGTAGTTCTCGCTTTCCTATCTAGAACTGTATCTTCCTGCAATTCATTGAGATATTCAGGTAACATATCATTAATAGAAGGCAATTGACACTGCTCTTCGGGATCTTCAATTAATGAAGGTTCAAATAATCTCAAGCTTTTTGCATTAACAACTAAATAGATGTGCATGTAAGCTGGAAAATCAAGGCGAAAATCATTCTCACCAATTTTCTCAAGTATCTAGAAAGGTCCATACCTTATCGGTTTTAGCTTCTTACCTTCACCTTGCATTCTGTCTTTGCTGATATATAGCCATACTTGATCACCACCTTGGAAACTATGCTCAATTTGATGCTTATCATGCCTTGCCTTGTACTTGGCTTGGCTCTTTTCCAGCTGTTCTTGTACTGCCTGGTGAATTTCTTGGATTTGTTCAATGAACTTGGTTGCCTTGTCCACATCACTATGTCCATCAACCGCTATGTCTTTACCAAAGACAAAATCCAAGGGAGAGCTTGGAGTGAAACCAAAACAGGTCTCAAAAGGAGATCTCTATGTAGAAGAATGTTTAGCTTGGTTGTAAGCATGTTGCACATAACATAAATGTTCATCCCAAAGCTTGGATGCTTACTGCAATAGCCTCTGAGCAACTGGATCACTGTCTTGTTGACCACTTCTACTTGGCCATCTGTTTGTGGATGAAAAGTTGTGCTCTTCTTCAGCCTGGTGTCCATCAATTCCCACAGATTCGACCAAAATTTCCCAACAAATTGGGAATCTCTATCAAATACAATGGAAGTGGGTAATCCAAAATGAACCCATACATACTGAAAGAACAACTTTGCAGTTTTTTCAACTGTAATCTCTGTGTTACAGGGTATTAAAATACACATTTTGCTGAACCTGTCCACAATAACATATAAATAGTCATGACCTTTTCTAGATTTAGGTAGTTCCCCAACAAAGTCCATGGAAACACTTTCCCAAGGATGAGAAGGAACTGGTAGTGGAGTGTACAAGCCTAGTTTTCTATTGTTGGGCTTGCTTTTAGCACACATGGTACACCCTCTTACATATCTAGAAACTGTTTCATTCATTTTTGGCCAATAACAAAATCTTTGTAGCTGTGCAACTGTTTTACTTACACCAAAGTGATATGAGGAATGCATAACTTTCCAAAATGATACAAGAGTTGGTCCTTAACATGAAAATCTAATTCTTCTACTTGTTTGCCATGACTTAAAGTTGCATATACATCTTTGAAATCTATATCTTGAGCATACTGTTCAATGTAGCTTTCATGCAATACTGAATTATGCTTACCTATAGTAGATGCACTTATGATTGGTCTAGACAACATATCTGCAACTTTATTGTGTATACCCTTATTATATATGATGACAAGATGAAACTGTTGTAGAAAACCCATCTACCTATAGTGTCTTGATTGTTGCAACTTAGATTGTGAGTGTAAATATTGAAGTGGTTGATGATCAGTATGTATAACTGTCTCTTTGCCCATTAAATAATGTTTCCTCTTTTTCACACTCTGTACTAATGCATGCAATTCTTTATCATATGTGGGATAATAACTACTGCAGAATTAAATGTCTCATAATGATAACATATGGGTTTACCGTGCTGCATCAACACTGCTCCCATGGCATAGTCACTGGCATCCATTTCAATCTCAAATGGTCTTTGAAGATCGGGCAGTGCTAGTACTAGTGTTGTACTAATCTTTTCTTTCAAGGTGTCGAAGGCTTTCTGTTGTTTGCCTCCCCACTGAAACACCTTGTTCAATCTTGTTAAAGCATGTAAGGGAGCTGCAATCAAGGAAAAGTTAGAAATAAACTTTCTCCAATACTGTGCTGCTCCTAGGAGGCTTCTAACTTCTGTAGCAGATTTATGTTTAGGCTAGTTTACAATGACTGCAACCTTAGAGGGATCTATCTTCAATTCACCACCCCCTACAATATGACCCAAATAATTCAAAGATATTTTGTCAAATTCACATTTGGATAGCTTAACATAAAGATTTTCTCTTTTCAAAACATCTAGGGTTTGCTTTACATGCTTCAAATGTTCTTCCCATGTTTTACTAAATATAAGAATGTCATCTAAATATACAATGACAAAATCATCAAGAAAAGGCCTGAGTACATCATTCATTACTCTCATGAAAGTAGCAGGAGCATTAGTTAAGCCAAAAGGTATAACTGACCACTCATACAATCCCTGTTTTGTTTTGAAAGCAGTCTTCCATGCATCTTGCTCTACAACTCTGACCTGATGATAGCCACTATGCAAGTCCCACTTGGAAAAATAAACAACTTCTTTCAACTGATCTAATAGATCATCTATGCGAGGAAGGGGATAATGATTTTTTATCGTTATCTTATTCAGTGCTTGGTAATCAATGCACGTTCTCCATGAGCCATCTTTCTTTCTCACGAAGACAATTGGATACCCACATAGTGATGTGCTAGGTCTTATGAACCCTTTCTCGAGCAGCTCCTGTACTTGCTTCTTGATTTCTGCATTCTCTAAAGCGGACAACCTATACATTCCGATGTTAGGCAATGGAGCATCTTGCTGCAAATTAATATCATGTACTATTTCCTTTTTGGGTGGCAGACTTTTAGGTTCCTGAAATAATATATCATATTCTGAAACAACTTTTTCTAAATTAGCTTGTTGTTTAGCATTACAGCCTTCAAATACATTGGTTTTATTAGGATTCTTTTCCTTTACAACCATCAATAAAAATTGTTTGCATGAATTTACAATTCTTTTCATCTGCCCTAAGTTTATGAGAGTATAATTATTTTCAAGTTTATGAGCTCTTACAATATATTCAATTCCATCTTTAACAAGTTGATACTTGTTTTCAGCTCTATAGAAAATAACTTTTCTATTATACAAGTAAGGACTTCCTAAAACAATTCCACATATATCGAAGGGAACAATATCTAACTCAACCTCATCTATAAATGCTGACCCAAAAAAAAACCTAAGCTTACATTGTCTATTCACTTGTAGCTTTGCTTTATCACATAACCAACCTAATGGATATGGCTTCTTGTGAGGTGTGGTTAGTAATCCCAGCTTCTTTACAATTGCTTCAGAAATTAAATTTACTTGTGAGTCACTATCAAACAAAGTATCAATATTTTGATGCTTGGAAATAAATCTAATATGAAAAAGCTCATGTCTTTTCCTCTCATTTTCTTCATTATTAGTAGACTGTGCAAAATTACTAGTAGATGCTTTAGAATTTTTACCTTTTATACCTGTGGCTGTGATCGTTGTTTCATCCCGTAAGTGTGATCCCAAATCCTTCTGAATAGCTACAACAATCTTATTCTTTTTGCCATCGTACTTCTTGGGCCTCATCTTCGGATGCAGAATCCAACAGTGTTCATCATCATGCCCATCCTTCTTGTAGTGAGTGCATGAAGGCTTGGTCTTTTGTACAACATTTGTCTTCCTATCTTTCCATTTCTGCTTCCTCTTTTCCTTGTTCTTGCTTGCAGTGGATTTTGATGATCCCCCAACTTTTGGGTTCACTTTCTTGCCTCTAAGTGGGTAGCTTGAATAGATACCTCGTCTATGCTAGTAGGATTAAACATGAGAATGGTGTGCTTTAAATAACTGTGTAGACCACCTATATACTTCAACAGAGTTTCAGGTGAGTCTAAAGAAATTCCTAGAATCAAAGCTCTTTTTCTAAATTCTTGGGTGTAGCCTTGTACACTTTGCCCTTTTAATTGTCGAAGAGTTTGCCAATTCATCATGGCTTGCTGCATATAAGCTAGTGGATAGAACTGTTTTTTAATTGCAAAAACAAATTCACTCCAGACATAAAGAATTTTACCATGCTTCTTCATGTCATGTTGTGTTCTACCTTCCCACCATACCAAGGCAGTGCCTCCAAGGCATAGGCTGCCCAGCTGAATCTTACTTTTGTTTGAATCGATGCTCTGCACTCTGCAATACACATCAATCTGTCTAATCCAATTATCCAGCTTCTCTGCATTCAACTCTCCATCATATATCGGCAAATCAAATTTAACATCTAATTTAATCAAGGATGTTTTCTTTTTATTTTCAGGGCTATTAGGAGGTGTGGGAATCTTTTCTTCTTTCCCTTTTCATTTACAATGGTCATGGAGGAGAGATTCTTCCGCTCCTTTATCTTGTTTGGAGTTTGATGAATCTTCATCTCTACCTTTCTTAAATTCTCTATACATTTCTTCTACCATGGTTCTCATGGTCATGAAACTATCCATGAACTAGGAGTCTGATTCCAAGGGACTTTCTTCTGCCATTTTCCTCTTAGGATAGACTCTTCCAATTTCTGGGTTAGCTTCAACCAATTCTCATTCTCCTAATTTGAGCTTTGTCCTAGTTAGCATTCAACAAAACAATCCAGCACAAGCTTGTCTAACCTTAGCAACCTAGAGCTCTGATACCACTTGATCCGAAATTGATCTAAGACAAACAATAAGGTATTACAGACTCATGTGCATGGATGTGCCTATGTTATTTTATGCAACGGATCGATAAGATTGCGAAATACACATGCACTGAAACAGTTAAAGAAAACATATAAACACAACAAGTTTAATAAGGAGTTCACCCAATACTCCTGGGCTACGTCTCCTGGTCTAGCCTTCAATGGTGGCCTCTCTATTATGTTTTCAAAGTGGAGCTCTTACAACAGTGAGCTCAATTCGGGTCTCACACAGCAGATACAAATCAGTAAGACTGTACTTGGATCCCCCAAGTCTCTGGAGTACACAGACTCTTCTCACTGAACTCTTGACCTCTATTGGTCACAGTGGTATGAGCCTAATCTGAGACCCATACATGACAGGCATTACAGAGGAGTGCGCTTGAACCTCTCAAACCTTCTCTGGAGTACACAGACTCTCTGACTCTCTCTGTTTTTGTCTGGCTCGATGCTGCCTTTCCTTCTGCAGCTCAGCATGGCTTCTTTTCTCTGCTCTTAGCTTTCCACTTCTAACTTGCTTGCTTCTTTCCCTGTTAGTTCATGGCTTCAAAGCCAATCTGCTTTTTGACTGTTCGTTTTCGCTTCCTAGCTTTCTAGTTCCCCTGCCTCTGTCTTGCATCATCAATCATAGTATAACGCCTCTCAGGGAGGTGGCCACCTATTTCATAACGGATGAGTGTCAGTTCTCTTGGACATGGCCGTTTATTCCGTTAACTCCAAGAATGCCCGTGAAACACGACCTTCTGCCAATGCATTGTCCAAATCGGACTTCAAATCCTATACAACTCTGCCTGTTAACCTCATCAGATCCGGTCATCCATCGGATCACGTCTCTGTCATTGATCTGGAGACTCCAGATCCTACGATCATCGCCCATATCGGGCGGATAAGTAACATGATGTTTATCCGTCGGATGTGAGAGGTTTTATCTCTCTTTCATCGGACGCGTGGCAACCATTGTGTGGCATCGGGTGGAACTCAGTTAAAACCGCTTACCGCTCGAAGCCCTTCCGATATCTTGCCGGTTCTTGTGGGACCTCACTTATGATGGAATCGGCGTGATATCCATTGCATTTTATGATTTTTCGGGTCCGGGCACTTGCGGCCTTTCCTTATTTGAGGGGTTTGCCCTACGATATGCGATTAGCAACTTGTCGCTAATCGCATATTAGAAACTACCCCCATTTCTTGAATTGACCCCTAGTTTTGCTAATTTGTGGCAGCGCGCGTTACCATGGACCGATAGTCTGCGCGCTTGACCGACGGTCCTTGTTGCTCCGCGTTGATCACCAATTGCAACTGTTACGAGGATACCTTTGATAGCTTGATCTTTATAAGACTTTGAAACTTTGGCATGATTTTTAAAGAGTTCGTGAAAACTTAGAGAGTGTTCTAGGATCAATTCGGATCAAAATCCAAGGAAATTCATAATATGTGAGACATGCCTAAAGTGGACATCTAACCTCAAGAGAAAATTCCACAATTGTGAAGAGGAGTATCTCTGGTTTTTTGTTCTAATTGTCGAAGGTGAGGTTGAGTATTCTCTATGTTTGAGGGTGGATTTTATGTCTGGGTTGGACAAGAGTTTGAGATAATACTATGTGCACAGAATTGTGGTTTATTCCTGAGATTAGGGTCAAGTTGAGGATTGTGTGTTGAGGAAGTTCTGAGTCCCTATTGGTTGTTGGACGATGGTCTTGTGACATGAGTTAGGATTGTGATTGAAGGTTGAATTTCCTCAAGGATAAGCATGAGATATTTGGGTCCAGGATTGGGGTAAATACAAGGTTGTATGGTTTGTAGTGGCCACTGGTTAGGGCTATCTTGAGGTGACCACAAATAATTATAACAGGGTCGAGGAGTAACATACATATAGTTGCACATAAGGTGCCTCATTGTTGATGATTGCAATGATCGTTGGAGTGTTTGAGGTTTGTTCTACATGAGAATAGATTATTTAAAGAGATGCCCTAATACTGTCAACAAGTAGCAGACTTGTGAGAGTTAAGAGGGTTATTTTGGATGCCCTAAGGAGAGTGAAAAAGGGTTTGATTTGTCATTATGTGTGGGCAGTCTTGTGTAGCCCTCAGATTAGGCTTTTGCAATGACATAAAGGACTATTAGTGGGAAGCTTGATTATGCTCCCTACATTAGTGAATGCAAGAGGCATTTAAGATATAAGAGGGTTGATCGTGCAAGCCCTAGGTTTGTCATTCTTGGAGCAACCAAGAGACAAAAAGGGGGAAGATCTATCAATGTGCATTAGGAGCAACATTCTAGAGTAGCTAGGATGTTGAAAAGTGGGCAACCTAGAATATCTCATGTATATTGATCAATGGAGGATCTAATGGGATGTTAGGATGTAGGCTTACGTGAGCCCTAGTCTAGCTAATGTAAGGAGACATATGGTTGATAAGAGGGAAAATATGAGGTCTCTAAGAATAGTGATGATGGAGTAGCCATATCAATGCTAGTGAGAAGTTTGTGAAGACCCTATGACATCTTGGTGGGCAGATTAGTGAGCCTATGTTCAGTCACTCTTGGAGTATCCAGGAGAGTTGATAGTGGCAAATTATGTGCTAGAGATGCAAGCATTTTGAAGTGGTAGAAGTTGCAGTGATCAATAGATGGGGAGGAAAAGTACCTGCCAGATGTGTTCAAGGTACATGGACTGAAAGGGTTGTGGAAGTGCTACATCAACAAGTAGGTCAAGTGTATCTTGTTCAGGGAATATTGGTGGTCATAGTTGTTGACACCAAGCCCTAGTTGTGTCCTTGTATCAGGGTTGTACGTAAGGGCCATGTTACCTAGTATGGGAGACCTAAGATTGTTGTATTAAAGTTTGTAATATAACAAGTTGTGGTTTAAAGGTTTAAAAATTGTCATGTGCATTAGTTGATTCATTGTTATATGTTTTCCACTATACAAAGTAGTAGTGTTGTGGCATTTTAGTATGTCTGTGTTCATGATCTTAGACTCAAACCTGTTTCTAATGTGTCATGGAAAAATCAACAGTTTATGTTAGGTAATCATATTTTGGTTGAAAAATATAGTGCCAATAGTTGTGGCCTCATTAGAAACTTTGTATTATTCCTTTCGATACATACCCAAAAGGTAGGCATGGTAGTGTAATATTACATAGATTATGTCATATTTTGTTTATTGATGGTTTAATATGTTCAATTTTTGGCATCCAAAGGATGGTTTTTGGGGGTGACAACATCACATATGACCAAATTCCAAGGTTTTATTTGATTTCATTTGTCTTTGGGGATAATTTATAGTATTAAGAGTTGTGAAGATTAAGGATGATGAGGTTGGTGGGTGGGGGACGACGGGGAGGGTTGTGGATACACATCAATGTCAAGATTATTGTGTTGGGTATTCATGATCACTAACCATATCATGTCCCCATGTAATATGGGTATTCATGATTATGGACCCTCTCTAGGATGTAGTTGTTATCTATATTATGTATTTCTAGCTTATACCACCATCAAAAAAATATTATAGGCCATAGCATTTTCATTTGGCTTCATGGGACATGCATAGGGCCCTAGGTCCTACATGAAAATATTTTCACTATAAGTGGGATGTGGTGGCTTGTTTCCATTGCATATGTGAATTTTCCAATGCAATGATTATGTGCATAAGTTAGGTGCAAAGGTTAGTTGTGTTACTTGCGTAAAATTAAATGTGTTTGATGTGGGGGATGTCAAGGTGTTAGTTATGTATTTTCATTTTTGTCATTTTGTCATCTCTCTAATTAGACACTTTACTTGGCACTAGTGATACAACAAGCAGACATGCAATAAAACATTCATGGGTGCACATACTCATCACTTGCAAACATGCTTGAGTTTAGTGTTATGTGAGTTTGGGTTAGTGGGTTAATGATTATACTAGGAAATTATGGGTTACAAGTCAAAGCATCGTTATGTCAATGGGTTAGGGGGTTAATGTATCTAGGGTTCAAGGTTTGGGAGTCATTAATCCATTAACCCTTAACCCCATAGGATCTAATTCTGTTATACTAACTCATTGCTAACCATTCATTCTAGAAGAGAATGGTAAAAAATAAGATGATTTAGTTAGATGTGTGGGTAGTTGTACAAGTTGGGTGTTGGAACACTTATGTTTATAGGCGTGTGATTACTTAGGTTGATGATTTGATTGAGATATGTGTGGGGTAATTAGGTGCATAGGTGCCTCAAACTACCACAAAAGGCTTGCATTGGTACTATTTATCTTCCAAGTGAAATATGTTCATTATCTAAATAACTAGCACACAAAATATGGTTCTTAGTTCCCATTCCATGGTTCAAATGCAAAATGAAAAGTCTTAGACCTTAACATTTATCTTTAGGACTTGCAAACCATGTACAATTCCTTGGGCAATGAGACATTCCTTGAATCTGAATATTTTGACATTGAGTTTGATATAGTGGTCATTTCAAGGATTGGTGCATGAGGGATGTTTATAGAAATAAGGAACTAGTATGGTATGAAAATGACGAGCTTAGGTCATAAATTAATCTTTAAGCGTCATAGGCCATGTATGGGGTTTAAGGCCAACACAAGCCTTACCTAAGGAACACTTGGCACAAGAGAAATATGTGGAAGTCATTTAATTTTTTTCATACCAAGGTTGGTTCCAATGGTCCAAACACAAAATATAATCTTGTACCATAAATTTGTCTTAGGGGCTCATGGGCCATATATGGATCCCTTCATCATTGCATGAGACCTATATAGAATATCTTTGTACTAAAAGTGGGTTATGGTGGCCATTTCAATATTTAAAATATCAAGAATGTTTCTCAAGGCCCAATGCATGGTCTAAGGTCAAAATCCAATCTCTAACGACATAAGAATTACCTCTAGGGATATGGGCCATGCATAGTGCTCCATACCATCCCACAAGGCTTGCATATGAAATATTTGGCTTACAAGTGAGATATGATCATCATATTGATGCATTGAGGACACTTCTTGGGGCCCATGCAATGGTATAGGGTCAAAAGATAGGGTTGAAAGACATAACATTTGTCTATGGGATCTCATGGGCCATACATATCATCAAACAATCACTCATGCCCTGAATATGGAATCTTTGCCCTGCGAATTCAATATGGGGACCATTTTAAGGTATATTGCATCAAGGATGTTTCTTGCTCACTAAGCCATGGTCTAGGGTGAAATCCAACATCTTAAGCCATAAAATTGTCTTTGGGTCTCATATCCCATACATGGGGCTCTAAGTCACTTCATAGACCTTGTGTATATAATATTTATTTGATGAGAAATAAGTGTTGTCATTTTGAGGTTTGAAACACTAGGGATGGTTCATGGTTCACATAACATAAGGCAATAATGCACTATAAAAACCTAGAGAAAAATTGCTTCAGAAAGTGCAAAAATGTCAACATTTGGAGTTTTTTCTCAATGGACTCAATGCTTCACAAATATCTATTAGGTTTATTGGATATGTGCAAACAACTAAACTACTACACATACCTTGTACATGAAACTTTGTTCCATACATGAAAATAGGCACAATTTCAACTATTGGTGGTGATGAGGAAGTGATTGATGGTCCACGAAGGCCAAAAACTATATACATATTATGAAACTAATGATATTGAGGCTCATGGTCTATGCATGGGAAATAGACCTCTATTTAGAGCCTATAAATGGATTATTTTTTCAACATAAGGTATGTGGTTCTAAATTTAATCTTTAGGTACTACATGGATAGCTCTTTTGAACAACGTTTTCACCCATAAATTATGGCACTATTGGAAATGTGTTGTCAAAGTCATTACACATGATCAATTTGAACATCTTGTGTAATAAAAAAACCAAAATTTTATGCAAATGAATTGAAATTTGATGGGACTTATTTCATGACATCATTATTATTACAATCAATCACATCATTGTAGATGGATTCGCCTATACATGTTTTGGAATCTCATATAAGTTTGGTGACAATATCAAACTTGCCATGTGTGGAACACATTATTGATTTTGCACCCTATCACACATCACATATAAGCATTGAAATTTATGAGTTAGAAATCAAAAGGCATTTGGGTTGGTGACACCCCCTATCTTAAATTGCATACTTCCTCTTCTAAGGAATCATAAACATTGAAGTTTAGAAGCAACCACTATAACACATCATTAGGTTCTACAAAATAAATGTGTCTTTTGAAAGTTGTGAGAACACTCTCACTGGGCATTACCTTCATAAATTTCAACGCATCATTAGGTTCTCCAAAATGGATGTTTTTTTGAAAGTTGTGTGAGCATGCTCCTTGGTACTTACCTTCATAAACCTCAAGATTGACTTGATTAGTTTATGCCATATCTCATATAAAATAATCATTGAAATAAGTAGAGAGTTTGGTAGGTTTTAATTAAATTGAATGACTATGAGGTTCACCTTCAAGTATATGAAGTTCAAGATTGATTTATCATAACGATAATCCACTGTCACCTTCAAGAAATTCTTGAAGTGTTTATGGGATTTCATGCATAAATATTTTAAATGGATTTCGTGACTTCTTTGTTTTCCCAATGCTTTTCCAATATAGGGATCTTTAGCTTGCAAGTGATATTTGCCCCCATTTGTTAGGATTGACACACTAAGTATGGTTTTTATTGCCCATGCAATAGCCCAAGACCAAAATACAAGGTCACAAACCTTAACATTTATCTTTATGGCTCATCGCCTAAGTGTGGGCCCCTAGACCATCACATATGTACCAAGTAGGGAATATTTGGCCTGATGAGTTTGATATGGGTGAACATTTCAAGGTTTGGAACATTGAGGATGGTTCTTTGGAATTGAGGCATGACATCTTAAGTCACCACACAAGCATTGCAATAGGAATATTTGGGATGTGGACAAATGTGATGGTCATTTTGAGCTCAAGCATAGTAGGAATGGTTCTCACCATTAACAACATGGTCTAGTGTCAATATACAATGTCATATGACATAACATTTATCTTTCGGGCTCATGGGACATGCATAAGATCCCAAGCCTTTATTGATAACTTTCTGCATGCAAGTTGGATGTTAACATCTAGTAATACAGAGAAAACTTTAAGGATGATATTTATCATAGGGTTTATAAAGGGAGGAGATATTGTATTCAATGTCGTTTTAAGATAAATGAATCATCATTTTTTTTTATGAAAACATATACCAACTCTGTGAATAATTCCTTATTGAAAAAGTTGTTAGGTGAAAATTTCTAATCAAACTATTTACATTGAATGAATATTTATGACCAATATTTCTTATGCTAGGTAAATATTGTCACTATTAATTTTCTTGATCTTCTATCTAATATGCTTATTTTATAAAAAATTAATGGTTATTTGAGTATTTATCATTATAGTCTTACATGTGGACATTTTAATGGAAAATATCAATATAGGTTTAGACACCCACGGATATTGTTATAAATAATATTATGAAATAAACAAATTTCAAAAGATACCCTAACACAACTCCTAGTTGAAGGGCTAATGTAGACATATTGTAATGAGAAATTTATCCATAAATAGTGACACATAATATAACTTTATAGCACACTACTTTACACCAATTATCATTTCAATAATGTCAAAATAACATAAAGTTATAGGAATCTCAATCAATCCATTTTTTGTTAGGAAAAATATCTTCCTATTTATTTATAAAGTCTTAACAATTTAGATAAGAAATGACATAAAAATAAGACAAGTGTATTATTGGGTTGAAGGATCATAAAAATAATCCAATTAAGTTCTGGCACTAAAACCTACCTTGTCTTAAATATTTTGCATCACGTCACATAAATAAAGGCTGTCAATTTCAATACCGCACTCTAGATGAGATTAACATTGACTAATTTGTAATAAAGTTGAAATAGAGAGTCAAACTAGTTGTATATACTTTATTCATACCAATCCTAATAATATCCAACCATTCATATTTAAAAACTCTATTGGATCATAATTTCATTTTGTTCAATACATATCTTTCTAACTCATTATTCAATATGTTTATTTCCATCAATTAAACATTACATTAGAAAGTGATTCATTCTTTAGATATTTGATATTCATTCAAACATGGGGTTGGCACCATTCCCTTCCTCATACTATAATTGATATGGATGAACAAAAATGAAAGGATTACCAAAGCTTCAAAAACTCCAAAATTTAAGAGATTATGGTTTCCATAACCCTACAACACTCAAATATCTTTATATATTTTGAGACAATTTGGAATCCCTAAGTTAGAAAATGTACTCATTGAGTTATTGATAATTTGAGCATTACTCTTTCTTAAAATAGATCTCTTATCCAATAGATTTCAATGATATGGTAGAGGTTGGTGCTAATAATTCAAATATTCTCTTTAAGGAACCTTTTATAACAAATATATTTGAGATAGGTCAAATGACAACTTACTTTTCTAGCTTTGTGAACCATGATTATAATATGAATCTTATGAAGGAGATCAATTTGGATAAATTGGAAGGGATTATAGATCTTATTCAAAAGGATACAAGCCTATAACTAAATTACTAATCTTTTGAATTCTATAAATATTATTTTGAATCGGTGGAAATAGAATTACCTAATTAATAATAACAAGATTTGTAAGTAGAAACCTAATTAAAAATAACATTGTTTATTCAAGTAAAATCAATGATATTTGTTCAAGTAAAATGAATACATTGCAAGATTATAACAAAAATATCAAACTTAGAATGAAATGCATAAAATTAAATGTTGAAAAAACACATGTAACCACATGTTATATATATGGGCCTAATGGTTAAGAGCATGTGTTTCCTCCTAAGAGGTCACAAGTTCAAAACAAGAGCGGGTAGAGTATGTATGCCTTCGTAGACTTAGCAGTCAAATCACTGTGCGGAGGTGGGTCCCTTGTCCCACAAACAAGGGGTTCTCATACACCAAGGTCCCTTGTCCCACAAACAAGCGGGTCTCATACACTAATGTGGTGTCTGGCTTGGCCGTGACCTTAAAATTGGATAATAATAATAAACTCATAATTTAAGAAAATGCATGTAATGAGAAATCATATCATATTTTATTGTAAGAAACAAGGAAAATTTACTTTAAAATATATATTGATATCTTCTTAAGGAAAATATACATGTCTTTGCTTATGGATTAAGCCAAAAAATGACAAGATACATAACAAAGGTAACACACACTTTATAAGGTGCAATGGATATTCTTCAATAATTAGCAATGGAAAGCGTAATATTGTAAGAAAAATGTTAAACGAAAGGTTAAAATGCATTTCTAACTATATATTTGGGCATTTTAAGTTGTCTCCCACACACCATGGTATATTCCTATTGACCTGAATGTCAATAAAATAAAAAATAAAAAATTGTAAAGACATATGTGACCACAATGAACTCATAATTTGTGAACACATTATAATCACAAGTCATATCAAATATTATTGTAAGCAACAAGGAAATGTTGATGTGTGTGTGTATGTATGTATATATATATAAAATCCAATCCTACAACAATTGCAAAAGGCAAATATATAGGTATTTGCATATGGAATATTACATATAACAAAGACAACACATTCACTCTTGACGTTGCAACATATATCCTTGAAATCATTTTATAACAAAAGGTCATTACTAACCTCCCTTAAAAACAAAAAAGCCATCACCAACTTCCTTATAAGTATTTTAGGTTTTACTATATATGTTATCATCAAAGTCATATGTTAAAATAATTTCTTATTCAAGTAAAATCAATGATATATTAAACGATTAACATAAATTGTTAGAGATTTCCAGAATAACACTGCGTAATAAGTGTGATTTGTCCAATGTTTCGGATGGTGACTCCATCCATCATTAGGGACCATAGAGAGCCTTATGAGTAAACTAGTGTTGAAGAGCCTTTTCATAGGAAAACATTTGAATGTTGGATTAATGGTCAAAAATTTAATTTAAATAAATAAATAATATTTGACCAATTTTTGAGGCTAGAAAATATTTGAATATTGGATTAACGAACAATTTTTTATTTATTTAAATAAATAAACCATATTTGACCAGATTTTGAAACTCCAAAAAAATAATGATTAGGATTTGGTAATTTTTGAAAAAAGTAAAAATAGTAAAAAATAGAAATAAGATTTTCAAGTTCAAGCTTCTGTGATCCATATCTTGAATATTTAAAACATTTTCAGTAGAAATCACAATAGAAAAGTTTGGTCGAAGCGTTTCGAACCAACTAGTGTGGTTCATTATCAGGACAAGATGAAAAATCATATCAATGCAACATGTCAAATAGGAAGACAGGTCATTCTAACAACTATAAGGAAATGACCATTAGGATGACCTATTTTCCTATTTAACCAACCAGTGTGGTTCATCGTCAGGACAAGATGAAGAATCAGATCAATGCAACATGTTAAATAGGAAGACTGGTCATCCTAACAACTATAAGGAAACGACCATTAGGATGACTTGTCTTCCTATTTAACCTGTTTCCTTGATCTAATTCTTCATCTTGTCTTGATGATGAACCACACTGGTTGATTCGAAATGCGTCAACCAAACTCTTCCAATGTGATTTCTACCGAAAATGTTTTAAATATTCAAGAAGCAAGATTTTTAAATTTAATATTTTTAATAGAAAAATAAGAATTAGTTAAGAATTAAGAATTATATGAAAATTAAACCAAGATAGATTAATGATAAATGGGTCCATCAGAATCTGTTATTAGATCATAAATTAATGGATGAAATGGTGAAGGGGATTTAATAAAACCAACAAAAACTTTCTTATTATAAAGTCCATGATCAACATTATGACTAGGAGAATAAAGAGGTTAAGGATTAAAGGAAAAATAAAATAATAAAGAGGGTTAAGGAGGTAAAGATTAAATTCAATTGAGATGCTCAAAGATTAAAGTAGATAAAATAAAAGGAGTTAAATATTAATGTCTAATAAGAGGCTAAGAATTAAAGCGAATAATAAAAATAAAAAGAGGTAAGGGTTAATATAAAATAAGATGAAGAATGTAATTATTGATATTAAATCATAGTAAAGATTTTATAAGATGACTGTTAGCGCTTGAATTTGGCCTCAGGCTGAAAAAGACAAAATTCAAGGCAACATCAAACCACTTAGCCTCGTAGCTAGCCCTACGGGGACAGGAGAGGGCTCTCTCCGGGTCTATCTCGGCAAAAGGTCTTCAAAGGGCTGAGATGACCAATAAAGAACACTGATTTTAGGCTAGTAAACTGATAGGGAAAGTTTGATTTTAAATTTTTAGGGTTTTGTTGGAAAACTGAGCACCGCAATTTTGGGTGCAGGGATGAGACACAGTTTTTGCAGAGGTCTTTTTGGGGCAAGGTAGGAGATTGTCTTGATGCCTTTGAAATAAGTGAATGGATAGATATGACCGGTGAGGAGTTAAGGAGAGCAAGAAACCATCGAGAGTTCTCCTTAAACAGAAGAAAACATAGATATTAAGCAAACTTAAAGGCAGAGCATAGAAACCATGAATTCTACCTTAACACTTCATTTACTTAATTTGCAGAAGATAAGAGTAGGAAAATGGTACACATAACAAACTTACAAGTACATGAGAGAAACACACCATCAACACAAATCACCACAGGAATCCCAAATAGTGCTACAAAACCCCGGTCTTTCCTTTGCCAAAATTGCAGAGATACAAAGAGTAATACAGTCTAAGCTTATCCCTCAAGAGTCCAACCATGAAAATGACTAAGAAAATACATAATATAGGCAAGCTAACACATTCCCTTGCCTCTAGGGGTCGAGCTCATCATCCTAGGAGCTGTTTCAACCAATTCTAAACTGAGCACTACAATCTAGGCAATCAAAACAACTTGCCTCTATAAGCTAGGAAACCAATTCATTCATTAATTTTTTGCCATTTTATGAATGAATCTTCTAGAATAGGTAAAAAAGTGTCATGTCAACATGAAATTACACCAATTACATCAAGGAGGACGAAAAATCCCACCAAAAAGTCAAAACTGGTCAAATGCTGCGTTTTCCTGAGCTGAAGGTGAAAAATTGAGAAAATGTCCTGATGCGTAGCGCGCCATTTCTCAACGCGTAGCGCACCTTTGAGCCCACTTTTGGGGCACTTCCCGGCATCCAAATGAGGCACAAGTGGGCTTGTTGGAAAGGTCTGGATGTCTACTCTCCAGCCCAAGTGGAATTTCTCAATTTGGTGGCCATTTGCCCCTCCAAAAATGCAATCTCCCAAGACTGCTTCCTGTGTGTCCAAAAAGTGGCAAAAGGTCATTTTTGCTTGTTTTTTGACCTTTTGAGGGCCCAAACCTCAATGAAATGTCTTGGCAGTGGCTGAGCAAGTGTAATTTGTCATAAAAAATCCCAAAAATGCTGATTTTTTGTGAAATGGACCTCCCCAACTTAAGGGTAGCGCGCGGTGCGCTACGCGTTGGGGGCAAAAACATGTTTTTAGCAAAAAAAAATTCAAAATTGACCAAAATTGCTCCAAATTTTCTGAATTTTGAGCTGGGGGTGTATCATTGAGCACCATGCTCCTTCAAGGTGGCTTCAACCAAAATTTGAAGTGGATCGGGCCTTTTCCTCCGTTTTAGTGCCTTGACCAAGCGTGCTTTGAGTACCTTCATTTTTGCTTTGCACACATGCATGCGGGCCCAATAATGATTCTTCATGTGGCGGAGCATATCTTTGTCCCTGTTTGCCTTGGCTATCAACCTCTCTAAATGAGTGTTCACCCGAATGAGCATAGACCCTTGCTCAATAGGTGTCAAATCACCGGGTCTCTTGCGAGCCAAGTTCCGGTCTTCTCGGATCCTCCGCAACTCATCAAGAGTGTGTTCATTCTCTAATTGCGTGTTGCGCTACTCTAAGTATGTGATTGTCCAATTTTCCATTTCCAACTTTTGCTGCAACAAGTGATTTTCAGCCTTTAGTTGCTGAATGATCTCCTTTGGCTCCGAGCTAGGAGAACTGATGTCAAGGTCAATGATGTCTACGTCCGGATCACCTGATGGTCCCTCATCAATCATGGGCTGCTTGCCTCTCTCTTGTACCTGTGCTGTTGTCGAAAGCGAGGCCCCTTCCACCTGATGTGGAGATAACACTCGTTGTGCTGATGAAGAAGGCGAGACCCCTTCCACCTGGTGTGGAGATAATACTCGCCGTGCAGATGCAAATAAGGCCCTATGGCCTCTCTGATATGTAACACATGCTGGAGTGCTGACATGCTCGGGCTCTGGAATGTGAAACTACTGTGAAGGCCCTCCCTCATCATGGACAATCTTAGGAGGTGGCTGTGGCACCATGAATAAGTCGCGAGAAATGAAATCCTCCCAAGCAATACCCTGCTGTGCCAACTGATGCATCACTATGATCTCGATCAGTGCATAATGATATATACTTTTGTGTTGCTGTGCGGGGTTCTTCCTTTGCACTACGGGCACCATCTTCTCTATATTTCGGCACATGAAAAATGGAATGTTCATCATTCGTACCCGGGTGAAATGCATCAACAAACGGATATGGTACGAATATAAACGTGAAAATCTGCCCTCACAAGTGAAATAGCGCATAATGAGCCTCATCAAGGGTGCATACTCATCCCTTAGGAATCTGAAAGGAAAAACAGAAGTTAGGTGTCTCATGCATCCGGGTTTGATGTATGGTTGATAATGAAATCTGTCTAGCTGCTTGCGCTTGTTCCACTCCTCCCCAACATTTGGTATCCCGGTGGCTTTAGCAACAATTTCAGGTGATAGAGTGAAATCCACTCCTGCAAGGTTCACATGACCATTGTGCAAATGTAGGACAAACAAGCGGACTAGTTCTCTGTGATGTTGAATTTGTGAGATTCGCTCACACTATCCAAGGCATGATTGATACTGAAAACATGTCATTGCAAGTGGACAAGCTTGCAAATGAGCCAGAGAAGTGGGCTCCTCCCTGACATGTCGACCACCCTTACCACGCTTGTGATACCTCCTTGGCACTTCTACCTCTGGTGTTGAATCACTGTCATAACTCTGCTGATAATCTGATTCGATTTCTGACATGGTTTTGAAGGCAAGATGGCTGAAATGTATTGCTGACTTGGCACCCAATTAACTGTTGTTTGACTTTGTCAAATGCTGCAATTGCTTGAGAGAAAAGACGATTTGATAGCTTGCTGACAGTTTGTTGGGCGAAAAACCCAACGCGTAGCGCGCCTCGCCCAACGCGTAGCGCCCCTCTGACGCGTAGCGCACTTGCAAATTTCTTCTGAGAAAGGCAGCCTGATGCGTAGCGCGCCCCTGACGTGTAGCACGCCCTCCTTGATGCGTAGCGCACCTCTGAAACTGCGCAATTTGCTCAATGACTCATAAAATCGCTTTTGCAAGGATTCACTTAGCTTGTGAGAGGAAAATGAGTTGCTAATGAAGAGTGATGTGCTTTTATAGGCTTCCTTTAGATTTTTATTTGCCCAAAACCCACTTTATAATGTTTGAGTGTTGACACTTTTTTTGAATTAATTGGCTCTGACTTTTGGTTTCCTTTCTTTGAAAAATTGGTTGAAATGATGATTTCTTCTGAAAATTTTTGCAGGGATAGCTTCCAAGATGCGTTGGCAAAGGAGACCAAGGCTGCGCTTCAACATTTGGAGAATTTGAAATTTTGAGAATTTTTACAAAAACGAGATAGTGACCTTTGTTTTTCAAAAACAGAGTTTTGAAAACAAGGTGAAAATTTAGCTGTACAATAGTGAGAATTATTGAAAATGATGTTTTATGAAGGACATCCCTCTGGCCTGCTGGTCCTTTATGACCTCTCAAGACAAAAATGGACTCAACCCTAGACCTAAGACCTCGAAACTTAAAGCAAGATGAATGACCCTTTGAAGATTTTATTAACTTAAACAAACCTGAACCAGCAGTGCCAAACAGGAGGGGAATAAAAAGACACAAACTCCCTCCACCAGGATTATGGCATGCCTAACAGAATGCAACATGATCACACTGATGGGACACCTAATCATGAAATGCAAAGAGCTTTGATCTCTGGTGGAGGGCTACTAGACTGACTCTAACAATGACCACAAAAAAATTTAAGATGAAGGGAAGGATAAAGAGTGGGGGAGTTAATATAAAATAAGATGAAGAATGTAATTATTGATATTAAATCATAGTAAAGATTCTATAAGATGACCACAAAAAAATTTAAGATGAATGGAAGGATAAAGAGTGGGGGAGGAATTTTAAACAAAGGCTATTGGTGGGGGAATACAGAGATCATGGACGGGTTAAGAGTCAATGGGTGAGATGGTGGATGAAGGGTTTCCAGGATCGGCTAAGCCTATAACCATCCCCCCTATTAAAGTTATTAAGGTTCTTCTCGATTTTGAGGGCTTCTCGATTAATACGAGAGTTGTACAATGGTGCGAAAGCTATGATTTTTTATTGACTTTACTATTTTTTACTATTTCTATTTTTTTCAAAAATTACCAAATCCTAATCATTATTTTTTTGGAGTTTCAAAAATTGGTCGCATATGATTTATTTATTTAAATAAAAAAATTGTTCGTTAATCCAATATTCAAATATTTTCTAGTCTCAAAAATTGGTCAAATATTATTTATTTATTTAAATTAAAATCATTAAAATATTTTCCTATAAAAAGGTTCGCCAGCACTTGTTAAGGCTCTTTGTGGTCCCTTATGATGGATGGAGGATGGAGTAACCATCCGAAAACGTTGGACAGATCACACATATTACACAATGCTATTTTGGAAATCTCTAACAATTTGATCAACTGTGGAAGTCTCCAATTACTCACGATTAACATAAACCCATTATTTCTCTCCATTATAAATTTATTTTTCATGATATTTGTTTAGAAACATGTTGATAGGGGCAAAATTTCCCAATAACAATCAATGGTTCTCTTCGATGTGAGATCCCAATTAGACCTCACACCGTTTGGGATAAGAGATCCATCCATATTTGAGCCTAATAACCATTCTCAATTTTGAGAATATTGTGAGATATCAATGATCATCACAAGAGTTTGTAGATTCTAACCTAAAACTATCTATTGCACTAGGATGAAAAATAAGAGAATTAGGAAGCAAATGAGCTAGTAAACATACAACTACATAGGCAAGCAAATAGTTAGTTGTAATCTAGGATAACAATAGGTGCTCAACTTGGTAGAACAAATTAAGAATAGTCATAATTTAGATATAACAAGTGGTCATAAATAAATGTACAAAAACTAAAATAGTGAGTATGTGAGAGGAAGCATCTAATTTACGGAATAGTCAATAACCTAACAAGATACTTTGCATGAAGCACACACATACATGGACTATTCAAGAATAGTTAGAAATATGAATAATATGCATGAAATTATATTGTCCTAGCAATGGCCTTTTGGGGATTATGAATATTATAACAATGACTATACAAGTACTAGCCTCCTAGCTCTGGTATGCAATAAAAAAAATGCAAACATCTTGAACCCCTTCTACTGAGAGTTTTACAAATTTAAAAGTAGTTTTAGTAACTTCTATCTATGATTGTTAAGCTTCTAAAAATGCCAATTAAAACTATTTAACTACCCATAATTTACAAATTGAATAAAGGAAAATAGTTTTAAAACTCTCTGAAATAGTTTGATAGTTGTTATCTAAGTGGATCTTCAGTTGAGAACTTCATGATGTCTTCAAGAAATGCCACATAGACTCATAGATGGTGTATTCACTTGAATCTCCTAGGTGGCAATCTATTTATGTTGTCAGGGTCTTCAATTGTGTCTCGGGAAAGCATTAATCTATCCTTATATAGTGAAAACAAGAATGAATTCATGGTAATGTGTCACTGACAATGTTCCACTAGCTAGGCCATATCCTCCTCTGCTTTCTCCTATAACTTAAAAGCATCAAATAACAATGATGGAGGCATATATCTATTCTTGTACAGATTCTATGGGCTTCCATAGAGGCCACAAGATATTCTTTGGGCTTTTGTTACTTATAATATACAGCCACAATACTCCTTGCAAGTAAGTGTTTTTCTCCTTGGTTGGCTCCTAATAAGTAAACCAATGAAGATATGAAGAATAGCTCCCTCATATTTAGCAATTATCAAACTCTTTGCTTACTCTTCTTCATAGGGCCTAGATTTCCCCTACATCCCAATTAGTGGAAGTATTCATTCTACTAATATGTGCCACTATTCTAGGTAATTAATGGTATATAATATTTCTTACAAGTGAGGGATTCTTTCCTTGGTTATCCTCCAATGTGGCAACCTCTGGATTGAAATTTCCTGCATAATCACTGAAAACAAGAGATACCCACTATACATATCAACCTAACATGCAAGATGCGAAGGATTGTGGGACTAATTTTCATGACCTAGGTAGGTATGTGAATAAATAGTAGGTTTTAGTGGTAAGGAGACCATAAAATTAATGAATTTATCTTGGGATTTTTCCTGGCTATCATAATTGCATTTTCACAATTCTCACCAAGGTAACTAGGTATTTCCCATGGAGGGCCCTCTCTATGCTTATGGGAAGAAAATTAAGGTTTTTGGGAAGGAAAGCACTTGTTTATGTGACCAATATTGAAGACAAATAAGTGGTTAAAATTTAATCCAAAAAAACATAGAAATGGTGTTGAGGTGTTTAAGAAGCATGAAACCTAATTTTTGTGAGGCAAACCTTAGGTGGCCAAGGGGGGATAACATATGGGAGTTTTTGGGGCCATAATAGAGTAATTTTCGTGAATTTTAAGGTGCTTTAATAATCATTCCTTTACCCTAATTTTATCCTTAAGTTCAATGAAATTTTTCCCAAGGGATGCTTAGGAGAAGGCACCTTAAGTGAAAGGAAAAAGTTTAGAGATATACATTGACTCAATTTTAAAGATTGAGAAGGTATTGTAGCAATGTCTTAAGGGTTTTTTTAGAAATATAACACTAAATGGGTGATTTGTGTTGTTCTATAGTGGATTGGGAGGCCAAAATCTGAGCTTAAATTTTGAATTTTGGCCCTGGGAGCATGAAACCCTGGGGGTTCTAATGAGAGGAAACCCTGGCCAAATCAGGGAAAAGTGCCTTGGAGATATTGAGGACATGATAAGATAGTTTCAGTGAGTTTTGAATCACTTAATCAATCCTCCCTTTACCTTGAAATTTACCTCCAATTTAGGTCATTTTTACACCAAGAAAGCCTAGGAAAAGACATCATAATTGAAGGAAAATTGAGGGAATCACCATAGCTTAAATTGGAAGCTTGAGAATATGTTGTAGCACTCCACTATTGCTTAAGGATGTGTAACATCCCCTAGTTAACATTTCCCTTTTGTAAATAATTGTAATTATTTTTGAATGGCTGAGAAATGGACACAGAACACATTTCTTGAGGAAGTTAGTTGGTTTAAATATCAGTCATGGTATGACTTAGTGGTTTTAATGGACATGAATGTGCATTGAATCCAACTGAAATGGAAGGACTAGACCAAGTTTCCTTTAACCGAACCACAAGGAAAGAAAATGACAACAAAATTAAGAGCAACATGGGTTGTGCTGTCAAGTGATGGGTTGTTGTGCAAGCCGTGAAGGAAACAAGGCGATTAATCGATTTTGGAAAAAGGGGGGGTGGGGGGGCATATTCAATCATGCGTTGACTTAGGGGCATGTGCAAGAGAAGCAAAAGCAAACATCAACTGAGAACGTAATGTAGGGGCTCGCTGGGCAAAAACATAGAGAGAGCCAAAAAGGGAGAGGGATATTGATGTTGAATTGAGCCCTAAAAGAGGGGGCACCAATTGTGGAACCATCATGAAGAGGCTTGCTGGGAAGAAAACACATAGAGATCAGTTGAGGAACCCTCATGAAGAGGCTTGCTGGGAAGAAAACACAGAGAGACCAACTGAAGAACCCTCATGAAAAGGCTCAATGGGAAGAAAATAGAGAGAGACAAGATGAAGAACCCTTGTGGGGAGGCTTGCTGGGAAGAAAACATAAAGTGACTTGCTGAATAAACCTAGCGAAGAGGCTTGCTGGGAAGAAAACACATAGTGACCAACTGAAGAAACCTTGTGAAGGGGCTTGCTAGGAAAAAAAATATAGAGACCAACTAAAGAACCCTTGTGAAGAGGCTTGTTGGGAAGAAATTACTGAGAACAATGATTGTTTAGAGGTTGAAGGAATCCACTGAAAACTTGAGGATTGAAGAACCTATTGCATTAGAGAAGAAACAAACAGGTGTTTGTGAGAATGAGGAACCATCCTGAATTGCCTTGGGGGTCGAAACTCTAGTGTTTGTCCCACAAATGAATCACTTAGAGAAGTGATTCTTCTAGCTAGGAGTAGCTTATCCATTGAAGAAACTTCTTGTAGTGTGGAATCTCATCTTCTGGCAGTGAGCCGATAATTCTCCGTTGTATGGTACCCTAATAAGGATGTTAATCTTGGTTGTAAGTCTGGAAGACTGAGAGGAAATATGTGTAGCTAGTGGATGAAGGTGTTACATCCTTGTAACATCTTGTTCAACTAAAAATATGGTTTGGTTTCCTTTCTAAAAAGCACTCCACTTCAAGTACTGGAATCTGGTTGGGGGGTGATAGTTGCAAGAAAGACTTGGTTGCAACTTGTCTACAAGTGGAGAGTTGTAGTCCCTATCTCAGTTTCCAACTCCAGCATTAAACTCTAGATAAGTGTTTATAAATGTCTTCTTGCTCATTGAGTTAATGTCAAGTTGTTACATTGGTATGGTATACATTGTGTGAATGATTCCAAAATGTGATACCCATTTTTTAGAAATTAACTAGAGATGTAAATTGGTGCCCTAAATTTAGAAATTAAATCCAACCATTCCAGAAAATATACCCAGACTTTTAATTTACTCATGCATGCAATTAAATCGGAATTTGATAATTGGGATACATAAGAATACTTAGTTAGCTATTCGAGGATTTTTTTGGTTTGTTGTTGCTCCCGCTCCGACTACCAAACCAATCTTTTCCTCCCAGCCTATCTGGGATCAACCTATCCAATCCCCAAATCCATAAGACTTCAAAATGTAGGTCTTCTAATCCCCGTGCCCAAAACCCCAAGAACAATTACTCAAACCTCTGTGTTTCTCTTCATATTTTATAGTCTCTGCTCTTCCTACAATTAGAAATATTTCATGCTCCTTTGTTTAATGTCCCCCTTCTAAATTCTTCATCTTCTCCTTATATCGCCAAGGTTTCTTCACTGCCCCAATCTCTCCACCACCAATGTATACAATCTCCTCAACTCCTCTCCACTACTTGTAGGTATTCACTTAGAACTTTCAACAATTAATTTATTTATCTTTTATTGGGCAATTTTCATAATAAGTTAATACGTATAATAGTGCAGTGCATGTGATGCATGCATATGTAGGTATCATATGCATGCCTTGTATGCATGCTAATATTCCTATGTCCCCTTTAATTTGAGATGGGTCATTATATACAACTCTCCTTCAGAAAACTTCATCCCAAAGTTAGGGTTTATGTAGTATAATAGTAATTATTTAGCGATTTAAAGTATAATCACGTAAGGGTTGTGTTTCGTGCTTGATTTCTTATTAAATTTGAGGACATTTCAAAATTTGTATTTTGAACATTTAAAGGTTTACAACTTTGGTAGTCATGCTCTACCCCAACTGGGCCCTAGGCTATTCTAGAATCATCCTATCCTTCATAATATCTTATGCTCCCACCCTATTCGTCATCTACTGGAATATGTCATGACATCAACGATACTAATCTAACCATTCATAAACTTCAAGGGTGACAAAATCGACTATATCGACCTAATTTCCTAGTAGGCATCTGATAGTCATTGGTATGGTATACACTGTGTGATTGGAATGGGAAATTTTGACAAATATGTACTCTAATGTTGTAGTGTTGCACTAATGCTCTTGACGTAGGAAATATACAAATACAACAAACTTTATGAGTGTTATGTGCACTGAGTAACATCTTGTATGTGGTATGAGCACTGGATTCTCATCGTGTGGCCTCTAACTTGTGTTAATGTTCATTTTATGCTCATTGTGTGGCTTATGCTTGGAAATTTGATTTGGCATGAGTGCGATGATGGTGGATTGTCATAATGCAACCATGTGCCTGAATGTGTGATTATGTCTGTCATATGAACTAAACAAGGGGATCTCCTATTTATCTTTGGAATGCTAACCTTCTTTGGGAAATGTATCCTTTCTAGTTGCCCTTATAAGTTTTGTTATACTCAATTTTTCCTCAACAGAGACTTGTAAACCTCTGGAATGATATCCACCTACTCCCACATGTCATTAAGATTTAATGGGAACAACCGACCTCTAAGGGCCCGGCTGGATAAGTCCCTAGTATGTGCTATGAATTTCAATCCATTGAGAACTCAAAGGAGAAGAACCGGTTGTAAGCTCAAGACAGATAACTCCATCGTGTGCTTCGAATAGCTTTAATAGTGATGGTTGAACCTTGTCGTAAGTCTAATCTGTGGCATAACCACTATGGCCAAGCCATGGTCGATCCTTTCACAAATGGCACAAAGTGTATCGTGGTCGCATTCTCAGCTTCTTAACCTTAACCATGACTTGGATGGAGGTATCGGGCCATGTGAGGGTTGGTTGAAGGCCAAGTCATTAGCCATACGGCCACAACGCATAATCAAGCCCAAGGCTAATGATGGAAGGCCAAGATTATGTGGGTAAATCAACGCCTGGGCAAGGACCCAAGATGGCGTAAGGTCGAAGGGGTTGTATCTTGGAAGCCCATAGAAGGTTATAAGGAAGGAATGCTTGGGATGATGAGGACCGGGATAACGTGGCAAGAGTGGGGCCACTAGAGCTGCTAAGTAAGATAAAGAGCTGTAGACCAATCAAAATCTTTGTTAGCGCAAAGGTGTGGACCCCCCAGGACATGTAATCCTGGAGGTTATCCCCTGGGAGTGCAAAATGAGACACAAGTTTAAAGGGATCGGGATGACATAAGCCCGGGCCACGGTGTAAAACATGCGAGCCCAATAGCCCAACCATTGGTGCACATTCGCGGGCCCACAGGTAGGTCATCCCGAAGCAACTCGCGAATGCATAAAGTGTTAGGGTCGGGTAACGAGCTCGAGAAATGAGAAATTTGGCAACACATGACAACTGTCGAGTTGGGACGTTAATATATGTATATATTTATATGCATATATGCATATTATTGCATGGTGTAGGGTCGTGGAACCCAAACCCATGAACAAGTAAGCAACCAATAATCAATTTCCAAGTGGCACTAGGAGATTAGTCAGGTGGGTATAGCTACATGGATGCCACGTGGTCAAGACATTGATGTGGCGCTCTCTAATTTTCCATAATTGTAATGGTTACATCCCTTGATCCGAAGGTCAGATTGAGGTGAAGTTTTATATCATCGAAAACGTCTTCATGAGATGAACATAATGGTGATGTCAGAATCAGGCTTTAAGTGGGTTGAAGAGACTAAAACTTTTAGACCCCATTTCCATAATGACACCATGGATCTTGGGTCAACATAGTAACCACCTCCTCTCAATCAGTGTTATGGTAAGGATTAGGAGAAGGGATATTACAAGATGCACTATAAATCTACATTAATGGCTAATACTGTGTTGCAATGACTTAGGGAGGCCAAAAAATTTAGTTTTTAGTGGAATTTTGATCTTGTAGCTATATGGAGAAGGCCAAGATAGCCTTGTAGCACTGATTATATGGTCAAGGGAGTGTTATGACACAAATTTAACACTCAAGAGAGATATATGGTGTTGGGATTTTACTCAATGAGGTGTTATGGAGGCTCAAGGAGGAAAAAATTGGGGAAAACCCCCAAAATTTGGCCAAAGGAGACTTTGTGGTGCTGAGAAGATGGGAAAGAGAGCACTATAGAGCTAAGGAGGAGGAAAATGAGAATCTACAAAACATCCTTGAGGAAAAATGAAGAACTATAACACTAGTTTTAAGGTTAACAATATGCTAAAGGAGGTGGAAGAGACAAAAAATTGAGAAAAAGACACCAAATTTGTCCATAAATAACATTGTAGCATTGAGAAGATGGATAATGTGGTAGTATAGAGGTAGGGGAAAGGTCAAGGAGACTTTGTAGTTCTTTCTTAAGCATCAATATAATGTTATATTGTTGGATAAGTGATTAAAAGAATGCTACAGAGGTTGGAGGAGGATAAACTTGAAGTGAAAACCCCAAAATTTCACCAAGGTGGACCCCATGACACTACAATGATGACAAGTGGTGCACTATAACATTGGGTAGATGGTTAGTGTTGTGATATAGAAATGCTAAAAATAAAAAATTTGCAAGAAATTTTTTTAGGACTTTCCCTAAAGGATACCTTAGTTAACTAGGAGGAGGAGGGTGTCTTTATGTTGATGGATTGTCTAATAAACCCTAGTTAATCAAACAAGTTTTCCTCCATTTGTCAAGTTATTATAGGGCTGATCGTAACTTCCAAACCCTAGATAGGCTTGGTAGAGTGACCTCTATACTAAGTGGAAGGGTGGGGCCCCTCAATTCCCTCCAAGCATAAGACATCGAGAGGGATGGGATAGGGGGTGGTTGTTGGGGGAGCCACAACAAAAAAATAAAAATAAAAATAAAGATCTATTTAAATTACCTACTTATAAATAAATTTGTTCAATTAGAAACCTAATTAGAAATAACATTGTTTGCTCAAATAGAATTTGTTCAATTCAACATTAGAATAAGAATACAAAAGTCAAAGTTAAAATGCATTTCTCATTTATATTGGACCATTTAAATTATATCTCCAAGTATAAATCCTTTCCGTTGATTGAAAATTATATAAAGTTCATATAAATCATTTTTATAACTATTAAGGCATTTACAAAATACATCAATAAATTTTCATAACTTCTATGATACCATTATGGATTTCCTAAATTTTGATTTAAATGATTCAAACTAGACAAAATATATAATGCTAATGCATTGATGTTTTAAAGAAAGCAATTGTGTAATACCTTTTATATTGTGGATTTTGACATGAAGTGTGATTGAAAAACACACAAGATAATTTCATTCTTGATGGCCAATCTTGCCACTTGAGGCATCTGACAATGGAGTATACCAACTTTTTAAACAAGGTTAATCACAATGCACATCAATAACATGGACCATCCAATACCATGGGATTGAAAATTATCTATGGTTTAACCTTTAAATATGCTTCATCATATCAAATACGATGGATGAATACCATGGGCTACCCAATACCATGGTTTGAAAACTATCCATAATGAAAATTTGTCCCATTTGCTTGAAATTAGGCGAATATGATTCCAAATTTATCTTTCTCACTTAAAAGTAAGCTAACATGATTACTTATTTCCCCTCCCCTTGAAAATAAGTGAATAAGATTCCTTATGAGATATATGATGTGGCTATTTATACCCAAAAAGAGAAATATGGGTTTGGGATAAGGAGAAATATGATACATTTAAATAATAGAAAATACTGTCGATCTAGATATTATGATAAAATATAATGCTTTGTGGCTATATTTCGCCCCTATAAAAAAATGGATTCTAATACAAGCAATGGCTTCTTCCCTTAAAAAGTTTCTCACCCTTTAGAAACATTCTCCACCATATATATACCCCTGTCTCTCTCTCTTTCACACCTATAAAGAAACAATTCTTAGTGGCTTCATAGTGTTTTACATTGAAGCTTAAAATACCATTGAAAATTGAAAATGTCCCAAAAGTTCCTCCTTTTGTTTCTTTATAATTCAAGTTATTTAGCGTGTATATGCAATTTGGCTCCTTGTCATATTGTCCTCTCCTTACAAAAATCTTTAAAGAGTCCTCATTAAATATTTTATAGTTTCTAGGTTCTATGACCATGGCTTTTATTTGCAATGCAAGACGAAAAATTCAACTTAACATTTTGAATCTAGCAATTTCTTTGGCAACAATAATATTGAAGATTTTTTCTAAAAGATTGCTAAATTTGAAGGTCGTAGCCATAGAACCACTAATCCTATTTAAATCCTTTGCAATGGGGATTGAGAAATCATAACTTCTATAGAATTTTCCTCTTCATCACTTATATGTGTTTCTTAGGTGTGCATCACTTATGTAACATGGGTATGTTGCTCATGTGCATGAGTTAGGTGCATAGTTTCATTGCTTCCATTTATGTGCATGTGTGTGTTGTGTGCATTGTAGACACATGGATTATGTCTCTATCATCTCCATCACTCTGTAATTTCTTCATTTCAACATTTTAGTTAGCATCAACATTGTGACGAACTTACTTTTGATGCAAGTGGTGTGGGTGGATAGACTTGTCATCAATGACTATGCTTGATATTAGGATTTTAGGGAATGAAGGGTTAGTGGGCCAATGGTTATGCCCAAATGTTACAAGTTGGTATGTAAATAGGTTAAACAATCTAAGTTCCAAGGTTAGGGAGTGCATTGGGAGTAAAAATTTGGGCTTCCTGTGGGCACAAGAGGCCTTGTCCTTCTTGAATTTTAGCCTATATGAGTCCGTTATTGGTCGTCTTCACACAGCCCATGGGATGTCTGATTTCATTCGAAGCACTATAGGGGTTAAACAGGGTTGTCCACTGTCCCATACCCTGTTTGGGATCTATATTGATGAGTTGGAAGCATTTCTACATGAGCATATCCAGGACACTGATGGCTGCCTTCTTCACCAAGTTCTGATATCTATTCTACTCTTCGCTGACGACGTGGTCCTCCTCTCCTCATCCCCAAAAGGATTACAAAGGCAACTGGATGCCTTAGCTCTGTTTTGTGATCATTGACAGCTGATGATCAACCTGGGTAAAGCCAAGGTTATGATCTTCAATGGGATGAAGAAAACCTTAGACCTTCACTTTCTATTCAGAGGGGAGGAGATTGAGATCACCAACACATATAATTACTTGGGGGTGCAATTCTTAGGTCCCTGCTTCAGTTTGCGACCAACGCTTTAGCCTCGGATCAACAAAGGATATGGATCCTTAGCCCTTCTCGAGAGACAGTGCTTTTGACATCACTTCTAGGACATCTCGTCTAAGATGAGCCTCATGGACACCTTGATCCGTCCCACTCTTCTATATGGTTCAGAGATTTGGGGACCGTTTTTACTTGAGTCAGACTAGGCTTCAACTGAGACAGTCCAGATTCTTCTTCTCCGCCACATCATTAGGTGCAAACTGACAGTGTCGCAACACATCCTTGCAGAGTTTGGAGCTCAGCCCTTTTGGCTTGAGACGGTCTTCAAATTGGTTTCATTCTTGCATCGTGTCCAGGGCTTGGCAGAGTCGATAAAGGGTAGGGATCGACATCCTTACTTGGCATATTGCTCTTCTGAGACTATTTCCCGTTCTACTCCCTTAGGCCAAGCTAGATGTTGGTTTACATGAGTTTCAAATCTCTTAGAGTTAGTGGGAATTTAGTTGGATCATCTCCCTCCTTTTCGATATTCCTTAGATGCTCTTGGTCACCTTTTACCTACTAGACAGGAACTAAACAAGATCATCAGGGAGGACATCTATAGACAGTTCGTCTAGGTCACCTGGGTCAATCCTCCAAGAGGGTTGTGCCCAAAGATGGCCTTCTACGCTGAACACTTCTTGGAGTTGAGAGACGGGCTCATTGTTCGACCCCAGTATACGTTTCACTACTAGATGCATGCTCTTTGCATTCTTCTAGGCCAATTCAAAGTAGGTTCTCATATACTTCGGGTAGATACGGACCACTAGGTGGATAGACTAGACAGACTCTGCCAGGTATATAGGAAGTGGAGACCGAGGTGCACTTCATTTTTGGATGCCCTGTTACTACGAGATCAGTGGAAGGTTTCATTGCTTGTTCAGAGATTCTTGGACCCTCACCGACTTTTTCAGGTATCCCGATCAGAGATGTTTGGCCCTATATATGTAGGAGGCTCTTAGGTTCCGAGTGCATATTCTTCAGCCTCCCATCAGAGGAGACCCCATAGAGAGGATCATGACATTTTTCAGGGTACTACCTTCAGACAGGGGCACCAAGAGATCAATTGATAGCAGTACGTATCCAGACTCCAGATCAGTGAGGATCCGTGGGACCTCAACCTGCCACACGAGATCTCAGCAGCAGTTCCGTCTCAGATCTGTTCTTGGGAGACGGACTAGGTCCTCCAACATTCAACAACGTGTGAACCCCCCCGGAAAATGATTTAGTGGACCGTCTGCACTTGCCATCGACTCTTCATCGGGCCAACAAACTTTGTTGAGTTTTTTCAGTGTTATTCATTCAGCCTAAGATGTTAGGAGAGATGGGTCTGATCCTCATACCTATTAGCTCCTCGATATTCTCCGCTAGGGCTAGATATTGATTTACTTCTTGCATTGTATCTTTTATAGGAGACCGTTTAGTTCTCCCACTTTGTATATACATTACTGTACTCAACGGTCTCTTTGACCTACTTTGTAATCATTAGTTTAGACATAAATATAATTATCTTATCTTATCTTTTACTAGGTTGAAGAGTTGTTAAATTTGTTAAGAGAATTATAATTTTTCATAACTATTAAGACAATAGATATAGTTTAATTTTAATTTTACTCTTTAAATAAAATATATAGGATTTAAATATATACAAAACGAAAAATATCCATTTTGGTTTTCAATAATTGCACCCGTTAAAGTAGAGATTAACAAAGCCAAAGAAGATGGTTTAGGAAAAGATTTTGGAGACATAATATTCAAAACGCTTTCCCAAAAAAACACTCCTGGCTTTTGGTTACATCAAAGAAAGGCCAAGCATAACATTTTGTATTTCTCTGGTCTAGTTACCTTTATCGTTCTGAATTCTCTACAGGATCTTTTTTTAAGCTTTGGGTCTCTGAACAGTAAAAAATTGTCATATGAATATTTCACTTTTCATATTCTTATCAAGTGATTGTGTCTTTATACGTAGATACGAATTTTGTTGTTACCAGACTTGTTATGACAGTCACTCTTATCAAGTGATTGTGTCTTTGAACATAGATATGACTTTCGTTGTTACCAAACTTGTCATGCAAGTTGTTAAGACCACTTCAAGGAACAATTTCTATTTTCATGGCGAAGCTTACATTGTGTTTCAAGATCTTTCTATTTCCATTGATGAAACCCACCACAAGATACCGTGCTTCAAAATGTTTCTGTTTCCACTGAAACAGTTTAAAATGCAGAGCATTATTTTTAAGAACTATAACTAGCAAGGGTATAAATCCGAGCATTATTTTTAAGAACTGTGACTAGCAAGGGTATACTGATATAATAAGGTGTGAGGAGCGAATCAAAGAATTATTCTCCGTAGCCACCCACGGGAGGACTTTCTATTCTTATCTGCAATGATGCCAATCTCCAAAAATGGTTTTGCTTTCACGCACCATGATGTTTTTCTATTCTATTCTTACCTGCAAAGATGAAATCTCCAAATGCCTTTTCGCTTATAGATGCGAAGCAGGTGAGGCACATTTTAGCATATGTGGAGGCAGCCAAAAATTTCCCTTGTATGTTACCAGACTTTGAAACTTCATTCAACGATCCAGGTCGGAAACTTTATTGCTCGTCCTGCTTGATTGAACACAGTGGTCACAGCGCAAGATGTTAGATATTACATATTTTGGTGCACCCAATCCTTAATCCATAGTAGTTTTATTTATTAATCTTCTCTGTTTCGGCTCTCCCAAAAAAGGATATGAGAAAAAGATATTCCTGAAAGTCTTGTATTGGTCAACTCTTGGGCCTTGGCAGATATAAGGATGCATGCTAAAATAATATATTCAGTCCATATCGTTGTAATATTCAATCTGCCTTCGGAACAATACGGAAAGTTTTGAATGCCATATGCTTTTAAATGGTTTGTTTTTCTCATCATAGTGTTTATCTGACTATATCTCCATTCTTAATCCAAGTAGTGATGTGCCCATTCTTAGCCTAAATAGAACCTAATCAGTTAGTCTTTAAACCTAGGAAGGAGAATGTTTTTCAAATCCTCAAAATGCTATCTGAAAGTCACATACCTTTATTATATTATCAGCAACCGTTGGCAGTGCTGATGTATAAACCCTTTCTCTTGCCTTTTTTGCCTGGTCACATGACAACCGAGTCTCAAGCATTCATTCTCAGAGGCCAGATCAATTAGATCTATAGAAAATTTACATTCAATAATGTTCTGATTTAATCCTGTCTCTTATATTGAATCCCAGTGGTTTACGTATGCTTTTATTATATAGATTTAATTCATATATCTTCAGTTCTTGAAAGGCAAAAAAATTGAAGCAATTTACCTGCGCTTCCCAATTCGTAGAAAATGTTATTATGAACAGTACAAGTGTTTGTGTGGATAGTCCACAAAAAACTCCAATCCAAAGCCCCTGAAACATCCAACAAAATCCAGCATCAGATGTAGAACACATAGACGAACAAGAAATTTCCTGTATTTGATTAAATTGGCATTCTAGCTACAGCCTACTGAGAGACATGTTTTTGCTACTATAACTGGTAAGAGCTAAAACTGTTAAGGCCATTACTTGGTCATATCTGTATCAAGTTGAGGAATCCCACACAACATCTTGCTGTAGAAACTGTTTAAATTTGGAATCTTGAAATATAGCGGTCTCAAATATGTGCTAGAGAAGAGTTTCTATCCATGTTGCAAAGATGCCAGATGTTGAAAGGTAATTTGACTTTGGAGAATGACCACAAATATGTAGCAATTGAAAATGGGCGATGACAAATAATGCGACGCTGGAATCTTTTGCATCTATGTACCAATTAGCTGAAATATTCAGAAATAATGTTGTGTTTAAACTTTATGCTTAGTGTTAGCGGGTGCTAGAAACAGTGGATTCACAGTTTTCAGTTTTTTGATACCCTATTTCAAATGAACATGCAACTAAACAGATCAAAATTACCATATTTAGGTATGAGTGAGTCATGACAGGCTTCATGACAGGAAAAATGTTCTCAATTTGTAAGGTTACATTTTAGAAAGGCCTAACCAGGTGAAATGGAGAATGATTCGAAAATATTGTCTAGTGTAAACACACCCAGGGTTGCTCATGAGGGCATGAGATAGCTGTCAATAAATTTGTAGGAAAGCCCTTTCTTTCATTCCAACTCACTCCAAAATTGATTGAAGTATCGAATCATCACCTCCATAGCCTGTGTAAGCTTCAGGTGCAGTAAATTCAGTAAATTAACATAAAACAGATTTTTGGTTGTACATGATGAGCATACTCCTAATTGGTTGGTAAGACCATGGACGCGGATTAAACAGTAAAATCATTAGATGCTTGGGCATGCCATTTGGTGGTGGTGTTTCCTCTTAGAGACATGCCATTCGTAGAGAAGCTTACAGTGGTAAGTAAGATTCTTCAAGACAGTTCTGTGTATTACAGGTTTTGTTGGCTTCTCTCGTTAACATGTTTCAGGAAACAAGATAAACTATCAAGGAAATATCAATTGTCAGGATAACTGAGAGCTTCCTAAGGTCCCATAGAGATTTTGCATTCTTCCAAAGACAAAAGGATGGCTAGGCCTGACGATATTTCTGCCAGTTCACCAGAAAATGCAAAAACCAATTTGCATTTTTTCAGCACCATTGCACAGGTCATATGTATATTGGCAGCTTGGATTTGTCTTCTCTTTCACATGATTGGGAGATGCTTACATATTTTGAGGCATGTTTATGTTTTGAGGTTGTTGAACTCATACAAATTGATAGGCAGAGGTAAGATAAATTGTGGAATGCAATTTTATTCACAAGGATGTACATATAAATACTTTGTGTGACCATTGGTTTCATATTCCAAGAGGTCCCTTGGACTTCTGTGATTGTTTGAGTTCTTACATGCCAATACTTATGCATTAGATGTCCAACATTGCCCCCCTTAATCTGAAAGGGTGTATATGAGCCCAAGAAGAGAGCTGAAATACAAAAATGCAGAAAATGCATGGCAGCCAATGACTAGATGTGCTCCCTAAAATGGTGGTTTTTAAGGAAACCCACAAACTCAACGAGGTGGGAGAACTCGAGGTCTCAATCGGTTTTTTTTAAGGCTGACCACCAACTTTGGAACTAAACCTTTATGCTGTTCCTAGAACAATTCAGAATCTGGCTAGAATCTAAAGTTTTCTGCTAGTGGAAGTGCTCCCTGATAATGGTTTGAAGATGACCACAATCTGTGTAGCAGAAACTCAAGTTTTCTGCAAGTAGTGGTTTAAGGCAGGCCACTAACCAAAAGCATGATCATGGAACATGACTTTGTCTCTAGCTACAACTCTGAATCTAGCTATGGTTGAGTCTGGCTCTAAGCTCTGACAGTGGGCTCTGGTTCAGGTTGTGGCTCAGGCTTGCTTGATTTGGCTTCAAATTTGGTAACTGACCATCAATTCCCCCCCATCAGATACAAGGTGAGAAGATGAAGAAATGTCCACTGCAAGATGTGTCAATACTCAAGAATGACTCTGAAGTATGACCGAAATATCTTCTTGGCTGTTAAAGTCCATTGCCAAGAAGCAATTCATCCAAGGTGAATCTTCGTTCTTGCAGAAAGCTTGTTTCTGGAACATTTGTTTGCATGATGAGTATTTTTACCACAATGCTCACATAGGTGAAGATCAAAACACTAATCTTTCACATGTCCAACCCGATCACAATGTTGACATCTGCAAATAACTTGTGGGTGTGGAAGAGGAGCAGGAACAAGTGAATATGAACCATCTTGAAGAAACCCAACACCATGAAACTGGATTGGCTTAGAGTAGTTTGGAATATGAAAGTGCACATCCTTGTCATATCCAAGACTGGATCTATTCTTGTTATTAACAACTTTTTCCTAAGGTCTGATGATGGGCCTGGGAAGTGCAACCTGAACTTCTGCATGTTTATGCAAATATGCTCCTGAAATTGGCACCTGATGTGAATCAACCTCAACGTTATTGATTTGATCAAATCTTTGACCACTGATGGGAGTCAACTTCAGACTCAAAAAGAGAATTTTTCTAAACAAAAATCAATTCAGAATGATGCCTCTTCTGCTGTAGGTTATCTTGCTATAGCTGAGATTTGAGTTGCAGAAACTTGATCTTGTCTTGTACAATTGCAAACAGTTTCGAATGTCAAAGAGAGTGCTCTTACTGATTTTTAATGTATCATCAGCAGTACAGAGTATTAGAGTATTCAATAACTCTAATACTGTATCTATTCTGGCCATTTTCAATGAAAATATTAGGTGAGCGCTACCAAAAATAACAGAAACATGAGCACTACCAAAAATAGGTAGCGTTTCTAGTGGAACTTACTAGGCAATTAAGTGTTCAAAGTTTCAAACAATAAAATTAAAAGTATCCCTTTAAAATAGAGAGAACCAACCCTCAACTACTCGTGCTTATAGGAAGTTGTTCTAAATAGTCTTGCTGCAAATGTTCTCAAAGCTATGGTGCTTATTCTAAGGCCCAAGCTATCATGGACCATAGCCCCGTACTCTGGGAACAAAATTGGGGTCGTTCAAGTCTTTTCTAAAATGGCGAGATTTGAAATCGTTAGACTTTATCTTCACACTAAGTGACTAAACGTTGGCTTTCTTCATGCAAATTTTCTACACCTTGCAAAGCTCTAGCCCACACGACTAGACACAACTCTAGTTCACATGTTCATGCCAGCGTACTTGTTCATTCCAGTTTTTAGTAGCTTCACAATTCTCTTTTAATGCACAATTTGCATAGCTCACTGCAACACAATTCTTGATGCAGATTCACATTACTTTGCAGTGTTCCCACACACTCACCACAACTCGAACACACAACTTGAATATTTTGCATAGAATTAATATATTTCCATTAATAGAATTTTAACCTTAACAAAATCGAGGACATTCTTCAAAACGCTTAGTTTGGCAGCAACAATTTGCTTGTATTGAAGGTCAGATAAAACTGGTATCATCCATCTCGGCCCTGGTTTAATCATAACCATTCTTGACAATTCATATTGTGTTGGTAAGGAATCAATCCCTTATACCATATCCAACTTAGACGTTGATTCAAGCGAACAACCCTTAATTGCATATCATAAGCCTCTTGACAAGAAGTGGCCCAAAACTCTTCTTCCATTATTACCCAAGAGTGACTTTGAATCGAAGAACGCTCACCAAAATAGAGGTCTTGCATTCGAAACTTGGAAGAAGAGGTTTGGTTTTGGCTTGTTCTTACTTACAACATTGGAAACTATATGGGCTCTTCTCACACTCCCCTGTTCAGAACGATGAGGAGAACAACTCCGATTCCATGGAGGTCTCGGCTAGGTTTGCTGAAGGGAATTATTCCGCGAAGGTCTCATCTAGGTTTTTTGAAGGCATTTATTCCACAGAGGTCTCGACTAGGTTTGTTGGCCTATTAAGTCTGTTTAATGTGCAAACTTAAGCAAGAATTCATTACTATACTGATCAAATTCAAGGTAGTTAATTAGTTTGGGGAAGTTGATTTTAAGCATCTGCAGAGAAGTTCTTGAGTGCTTTTCCTATTTTATCCTTTCCATTTAGAGTCATAAACCTTGGGCATGCGATGTTGCACTAGGGGGACGTTACTACACGCGGGATAGAGTAACACACTACTGTTCACTAAAAGTTGCACCTAAATTTTTTTGAAGACTCCATGCCTGAGGACATATCACAGGTTTCATGTACCATCAGAGTTCAGATATCATCAGATTTTTTTAACTCTAACTTCTTCTTCTCATCTTCTTCTATGTTTTACACAGATTCTGCAAGCTCTACGGGGATGATGTAAAGTGATGCTAGTGTGATGAATTGAATCATGTAACAGGCCTAGATAACTTGGGACATTATCATCAAGTGAGTTTACTCTGGGAGGTTTTCTTTACTTGGTTAATTATTAAGGTACTTTCAAGCACTTAATAATTAATTGAATTTTTTCCTCCAAACATAACCCCAAAGTCTAAGTGCAGCTTGATGGCAAGGCCTTGGGTGAGTCCTAGCGTCTAGAGTCATTGTATATTACCATACTAGATCACTCGTAAAGTTTTGCGGAATTTGATTAGGTCTAGGGGTTAGTTTTTTAATTTTTAAAATTCCCACATTGGAGGAAATTTTAATAAATTCTAATTGTAAAATGCAATGTTGCGAACATCGCGATCAAGATTAAATCGACGAGGGTCCGAAATCGGAAAAAATCATAAAAATCGAGAAAAAAAATCAATAAAAATCAGCAAATACAAAAATATTCATGTTTTTCCAAAATTTTTAATATCTAAAGCATCAACAACATAAAATAAATGCATTGACACATAAATATGAAAAGAGAACTAATATATAAGACAGTGAATCATGTCCTGAATACTAAGTCCTGAGTCCCAACTCAACCTCAAAATATAAAAAAATGTAATAATATATCTCCTATCATGAGTCATAATGTCATATACAATGAAATGAACCAAATAACTAATACCACTGATTTCCTCTGCCCTTCTTGTGAGAAAATGTAGCAACTTTCCCTCTAGATGAAGAAGGCGGTGGGGCCGGCACTGGACTCTACTGTGCTCTAGAAGTTGAAGAACTAGGAGCTATAGGAAGTATACCATGTCCTCTACTGGTGACAAGGGTAGGTGGTGTCACCTCCTCCTCCTGTTTCTCCTCCTCTTCCTCCTCCTCTACCCCCTCCACTACCTCCTGCTCTAACCAATCAAGGGCCAACTCCATAATAGGCCTCTCGGCCTCAACCCTCCATGCAATAGTGGTGTCAATCCCATCCAATGGGATGGCCTCCACATCAGGTGTCCTCTCAAGTTGCCTCACACACAATCGTAGATTGTAGTAGACATAGACCATGTCATTAAGTCGTTGGGACTCCAACTTGTACAAGGGTCATAAATTAATAAATTATAAATTATAAATAATAAATTAATAATTATAAAAAATTATTATTTAATGAATTCAAAAAATTAATTGGAAATTTGGAATATTTTAACCTGTTGCGCTTCTTGGTATGTATTTTTCAAATACACTCCAATTGTGCTCACATCCCGATGAGCTACATGTTTGGCTGAGCACTCAAATGGCAAGCCTTTGGAGATTGGGACTCTGCCACCATAGCTTTTACACCATGCATCTACAACAAATAAGATAAACATAAGAAAAACAATGAAATTTGAAATTTGAAGCAAAGTATGAACTTGAAGAGACAATGAAATTCGAAACAAACTAAAGCTTACATGGCATTTTAGTCTTCCTATCCACAATAGCTATGTCAAAGCTAAATGTGCCACCTACCATCCTGTATATCTCCATTTCTTTGGAGATTTCTACACGTTCTGTTGGAGATGGAACCGTCCTTTAAACAAAAGTGAAAAATCCATTCATGACCTCAACATCAAAAAAGAAACCACAGGAATAAGAAAATGTGGGATTCAGGTAGATCCTTGCAGCATGAATGGGATGATGGAGTGTATTGTTCCACCGCTCATCCATCACTTCCCATAGGAGTTGTTGTTTTTCAAACCCCTCATCTCTCTTATCATCATAGTAGTTTCGAATGGATTCTTTGGCCCTATCCATGGACTCATACAAGTAGCCCATTATGGGCTTATTTCCATCAACTAATCGAAGAACCTTTACCAAAGGTTCAATAATGCTACACACCTCCTGCACTCCCGCCCATAAGCTTTCCTAGTATGAAACTAACCTGCATATGGCCTCTCCCTCTAGTTTGTGGCTATATGACAAAGCACAACACTCCTTTGAAAGAAACATTTTCCTTCTGGTTTGTGGCTATATGACAAAGCACACCACTCCTCTGAAAGAAACATTCTCTTCACATCCCACATAGAATTCAAGAGGGATTGAAGAGATATGAAACTAGTGGCAAACTGTGTAATGGCAAGGCGCACCAACTCCTTGTTGTTGGTGAATGTTCTCATCAAATGAAGCACAAATGCATGATTATATATAAATTTTGTAATGTTTTTTGATGATTCAACAATATCTTTGACAAAAAGAATTTTTCCTATGTCTTCCACAATGCAATGTGCAACACAAGGTGTCCAAAATAAGTTAGGATGCCTCTCTATAAGCATCTTGCCAACAACAACATAATTTGCAGCATTGTCCGTTATGACTTGGACAACATGTTGTGGACCCACCTCCTGAATGAACACATTCAACAAATTACATAATAATCATGCATCTTTGATATGTGCAGAGGTATCAACAAATTTCATAAACATTGTCCCCTTGGGACAATTAACCAAGAATTTAATAAGGCTTCTACCCTTTTGATCTGTCTAGCCATCTGACATCACAACGCATTTTGTGTGTGCCCATGATTCCCTAAACTCCTCCAATCTCTTAGTGCAATCAACCTTTTCATTTTGAAGAATGCGCCCTGTTGACCACTACGTGTCAACTCCCCATAGCAAGTACACCCCCTTTTCTTCGCAAAAGGGATAGTACTTGATTGACATGTCAATGCCATTCGACAGTCATCGTCGACTTGATCATATTATGTTGTAAACCTAGTCTGCATGTGTGAATTGTAAATAATCTTAGCAGATATGAGTCATGTATGTAAATTGCCTAGGTAGACCTAATTTTCTAGTGATAATCTACATTCCGGAAGGTTTTTTGTCTCATCGATCCATGATCGGCAGAGTTTTCCTTCAACCTAACCCCAAAGCTGGAATGAATTTTGTCATTAGAATCTTAGAGGAATCCTAGTGTGTTAATATGCTAGATTATAGTTGTGTCGCAGAACTGGGTGGTTTATGAGGGTCTATGTCAAATGGGTTTTCCCCCTTGGGATGTAAAGTTGTAAAAGTCATGATGTAAAGTGTCTTGAGGGTTAGAAATGTTTTAATCCCCTCATAAGTCCTAAGTCCTAGGTCCTAGGTGATTTTTCCAAAGGCTAAGTTCGATGATCCATTTAAAAATAAATTAAAAAAATTAAAAAGTCGAAAAAAATAAAATAAAAATAAAAATAAAAAATAATTAAAAAAATAAATAATAAAATAATAAAAACTTAGAAACAATAAAATAATAATATTTTTGAGTAAATAAATGCAAAATTTCAATTTTTAATGCATTAAAAAATTCGACGGATGAGATTAAGAGATATCTTGATCCTCATCGACGGTCGAGATCATTTTGACGTGGATCACTCGAACTAGCTGTTGGAAATTTTTCCTTTAAATAGGGTGCTAGGGGTCATTTGAGATCATTCGATCTGTGAGTCTTGTGCTGAAGAAAGCTCTCTTGTAAACTTTTTCTGGTGTTAATAAAGAAAGACTTTGGGGTTGAAATCTTGCTAGTGTTACTCTCCTGAAGTGCTGTGAGCTGTTTTATTTTTTGCATATTTTTATTTTCAGCCGTTCGTAACAGCTTGATGTAGCGTATTGTTGAACACAGGTATCTTGTTCACTTGCTAGGGTTTGAATGGTATTAGAATTTCTGAAATAGTGGCAGGTATCTCCATTGTATCTGGAATCTAATATTGTTTTTGCCCTCTTTATTGATGGTTGAAGTGAGCTGTGCAGGAAACCCTTATCAAGAAGATCAGTGGGCGTTTGGGGAAGTTCTCGACTGAACCAACCAACTCCCGCAAGCATTCTCTTGCAGAGCCCAGCCAGTTTCGATCCTGGGTTTATCATTTAAGTTTGTTTTTTCTAAATTGCATGAGAGATTTCTGAAGTTTTTTATAGTAAATCTGGAATTTTGATAACATGTCTGTGGATTATTGATGAATCTGGCTGTTTAGAGTCATTGATCTGTTAAAACTGTAATTAATTTATTAAATTTTGGGTTTTATCCTTGTATATTTTGTCTCTGGTTTCTCTGTTCCTTTGCAGGTTTCAGGAAGAGATTTCTTGTTGGAAGCCAGATCTAGGCCCTGGGGCAAGATCTGGCCTCACAATCAGTTTTTTGCAGGGTCTCCATTTCGCTGTTCGAGGGTTTCAGATTCAGTTATTTGCAAATCTGGAAATTAACTGCAGAACTGGCCATTCACCCTACAGTTCTCCTACGCTGGCCATCCTTCCACGCTGCCCCAAGCTCATTCCAGCAGCTGCTGCTATCCTCAGATCCCGCCATTGCAAAACCTGCAAATTGCTGCTCTCTCTCCATTCGTCCAGCTCTCTTTCATCACCAAACGCTGTTACCTTTTCCTTGCCGCCGTCGTTCCCTGCCTTACCAACGCCCTGCAAACCTGCACGCTTGTAGTTTAAGCCCCTTGAACCCATATACGGCTTCCTCACCAGCAAATTTTACCTGCCATCTTCGCCTTTCTGCTGTCGAAGCTCCATTCTTCATCATCGGACCTGCACGCTCATTCTTCAAAACCTGCATCCATAAATCACACAGATGTCATAGGAAACTGCAAGCATTTGAAACTTCTCTGCTTGCGTCCGTCCAGCCTCCTCATACGCTGTCGTTCTCCTTTTGTCGTCTTGCTTCCCAACCTGCGTCAAGCATAGACCTGCATAACACGATAAACAAGCACATCGATTCCCCTCCTGCGGCAAATCAAATTCTGTTTTGAAAAATATTCTGAATACGGGCTGGTTTGTATTTGCGTTTGGGTATATGCATAGGTAAGATTCGATTTGTGTAGCGTAAATACGATTTTTAAGCTTTATTTAAGTTTTGTTTAGTTTTAGGTTTATTTCATTTCGTCGTAGGTTTTGATATATATTAAAAAATCAAAAAAGAAAATTCGATCTTCATTTTTGTATTTTTTTTTTAATTATTTACTTACATTTTGGTTTATTCGATTTTGAATTTAGATTTGATTCTAAGCTTTGAGTTAGCATTTTTTTTAAATAGATTAAAGTTTTATTAATTTAGTACATAGTTTTAGTTTAGATACATTTTCTTTCATGTTTCAAAAATAAAAATTTTAAATTTTTGTTTCACATTAAAGTTTAAGCTTTAGATTTTAATTTAGATTTCATTTTATTTTATTTTATAGTTTAGGTTAGTTTTAGATTAGATTAGATTTTTTTTTTTTTTATAGTTTTGTTTCATTTTGAGTTTAAAGTTTTAAAAAATATAAAAATTAAAAAATCATAAAAACTATAAAACTTTAAAAAGCATAAATAATTTCTTTTCTTATAGTTTAGATTTTGATTTAATTTTGTTAGAAGTAAATAAAATAAAAAATGATAAAAGGTTTCTTTTTAGATTTTAATATTTTTTTGATTTAAGAGTTTCATTTAGTTTTAAGTTTTGTTCTATCTGAAAAATATAAAAATATTTTGGGAAATTTTTTTCCAATTTCAGTCTTGGCTCGGGAATTTCTTAGGTTTCATCTTTTATCCTGAGGCTAAAATTTTGATGTGGGAATTAATGTTTAATATGATTTAATGTTCATCTGAAGATTAACTACATGAATGTGATCTCTGGTTAGCATTTTACGTGGTTGTTTAAAGCACCTTATCTTTCGAAATTTTAATTGCTGGAGTATCATTAAGTTGATTATCTCGCATTTGGTGAAAAGTTAAGCTTTGTTTGATGGTAAATGATTGTTGATGAGCTCATATCTCTGCAGCATTTGATAAATAATCGTTTCATCATTCATTTCATAAGGCACTGGTCTATTTACTTAATAAAAATCAATTAAGTGCTTGTTCCCCCTCGTGTCTCCCAATCCAACTGTTTCACAGTTGGTCATTCATTTTCCATAGGGTCTACCCCCCTTAGCCGCGGGAGACAGGCTTAAACGAAGAGATCGGGGATCAGAGTGATAGCCCCTGGTCTAAGCGTTGTGACAATCTGTGCGACAACACACCCTCTAAAGTCATCATAAGAAGGGACTTTGTACCCTGGGCCAACAATAGCAATAGCATCAACCGCGGGTTGGAAAAATGGATTATTCCTGGCAACACTGAAAGGAATATTACTCCAAAGAAGAAACTTTTCCCAACAACTTGTCAGCTTTTTCCTTCCCCCTTTTTTAATAACTGATGAGATAGATGGCTGTGCACCGGGTCTGGTTCTAGGAACAAAAAATGATGAGGAAGCTACAGGGTTGGGTGTAGATGCTGATGGTGAAGTAGAACCAGTACCACTCTCACGATCACCTCCCAATCCTGACACTCTACTCCTTACTATTTAACTCTTTAGAGCTGCCTTGGACAATTTGGTTGTCTCTATTTCTTGCAATGATTTGAGGGCTCTTCGGATGATTTTTGGATTTGCATTTGAGAAATGCCCTACCCTATGTCCAAGAACTTGTGCAAGATGATACTTCAATCTGTATACCCCCTTGTCATATGATGCCCACATAACTTGCAACTCAAATTTGACCTATCAAACCCTCCATCAGGTTCACCAATTCCCACAGAGGGTCCAATTTCCTTGGCATGTTTGTAACTTTGTTTAATTTTGAGTTTTAATGTAAGATTGAAGTTTGAAGTTTGAACCTAGAACATAAGAAGAATTGCAAGTTAAACAAATGAAATTAAAATTTACATATAACATTTTGAATTTTTTACCAAAAAAAAAACCTCAACTCAATGCAACAATGATGACAAAATATACACATTCAAACCCAAATAAAAATGATGGAAAAAAACTAGGGCACAAGAAGAAATTAAACAAAAAAAATTAACAATCAAGATTTTGCATTTTTGACTTAAAAAAAAAACGCTCTCCACTAAATGCAACAAAAATGGCAAAAAAAACACACTCAAATCCAAACAAAAATAATGGAAAATAAATGGGTGATAGAAATCCAAGGAAAAACAAGAAAAACAAAGGGCCAAATTTGATGCCCATACTTGAAAACCACGCTTTGCTAAAGAAAATTGGTCCAAACATGTTTTTTTATTATTGGGATGCTAAATTCCTTCACTTTTCTCCTCTCTTGCCATTGTAGATGAGTTCTCCTCCTCCTTAGCTCTCACTCTTGCCCTCTGTCTACAAAATTAACAAAAGAAAAACCAAAAAATTGCTTTAAAAACTTGTTGTTGTTGCACTCGATGATTATTATCATTCGTCTCGCGATTTTTTGGAAAAAAATTGCAATTTTTTCATGATTTTTTCAGCTCAAAAAAATCGCCAATATTATTGGCCGATAAAATCATTCACTTGAAAATTTAAACTGTAATAAGTGATGTCTAGAGAAGCTGTATGATGTATGTATGCTCAAAATTACACCTCACCCTCAAATTTATACTAAGGCACACTTTGAGAGGTAAATAATAAGTTCTAGACCCTCAAAACCCGTTTTTCCTATGTTTAGTGGAAAATGTGGCAATAAATTAGCCCAACAATTAAATAAATGGAGAATAACAAATATCCACATATGCTAAAATGATGTGGAAATGAGGTGAAAATTCATCTAAAGGTCAAAGTCAAGTTAGAAAATAATGTGGACTCCACATATGTCACAAATCAAGGGAAATCGGATTTCTTGGGGGGGACCACGAGTTCAACTGGGAAAATCACATTTCTTGAGGGAGATGGCTCGAGTTTCATGAATGAGTCATTCAGTGTTGCAAAAATCGTGATTAATCGCAATTTTTCCTCATGGTGATTTAATCGATGATTTTTTCCAAAATGAAAAAATTGCGATAAAATCGTAAATATCGCCAAAAATTAGTAAAAATCGTGAAAAAATCGCCAAGATTTTTTCTAAAATGAATAAATCACAATAAAAATCGTAAAAGTCGCGATAAAATCATAAAAATCACCAAAAATTTGTAAAAATCGTGGATGCTTCAGATACTTATAAATTTGAGAAAATTTGATTTTTTTTTAATGTTGTTGATGTTTTGCCGATTTTTACCAATTTTTCTAGTTTTTTACGATTTTTCATTTTTTGGATCCTTGCCGATTTTATCCCGATCGTGATTTTTGCAGCATTGGAGTCACCCACTTAGTGGGATTTGACTTGAGTTACACCAAGAGATGAGTGGACAGTGGTCTCCCACTACTCCACTCTAGTCTACACATGTCCCTCCTTCAGAAATTCACGGAAGGCTCCATGGATTACGTGGGCCTTTGAGGAGTTCGATGTGCCACTTGGGAAATTCGATTTGCATGAGGCTTCATTGGCATTCTCACAATTCTTCATTGGGATATCCATCATTTTTCATTGGTATTTGCTCCCACTTCTCTATTTAAGTGAGCATTGGGTTCTCCCTTTGTATTTTGGATACTAGCTATTGTGCTTGCGGAAGCGTTGTTGCTCTGTACACTTTCAAATATTAATAAAGACTTTGGCGTTTCATTCATGAGAAGTTATTCCTTCTTGGAGCATGGTATGATCTTGTGTTTATTTTCCTTCTATATGTGCTAATTATTTTATGCTTCCATATACTTTTAGAAGATGTTTTGATGTAGAGCTATCTTGCATCAATACATGATTTACAAATTGTGCTCTAGATTTAGATAGTCCTAGTAGATTTCACATAAATCTCTAGGCCTCCTTTTCATTGCATATTTTTAAATCTATATGTGGAGCTAATCTTTTGATTGAATTTTGTAGAAAGGAAATTCCTAGCTGGATCAAAGATCGAGCGTGAGGGAAAGTCTTTGGAGAGACCAACCCACTCTTGGTATGCTCTTGAAGGAACTCCCATATGTTCTTTGAGCCTCATAGTCTAATCTAACACATTGTATTGCAGGGGTGCTAGCCATAACTTGTGTACAAACCAAGTTATTTTCAAATTTGAATCATTTTTCTTAAATCCTGTGCTTCATTGTTTCAAATTTGCTATTTAAGAACTTGATGATGGCTAAGCAAAGAGGAGAGTTTGCTCACACTCTTTAGCTTAGCCCTTGTCAATTAGATTGTATATATACATTTCATTTTGTTGATTTTCCACTAATATTTGACTTGTCTTGCAGTGCTTGTTTGAAGTGTTTGCTAACTCATTTTTGTGGCAACTTGAGAGAGTTCTCACTTGAAACATCTAACAAGTTGTTTGCAGGACCTTTGGCACATGTTTGGGACGAAATTTTAAGGAGGTCGTGGGAACTTAAGACATAATTTCTTATGCAAGACCAAGTTGCATTTGAGGGTAGCATCATTCTTGACTAGGCCTTGAGATTTAGGAGGCTCATCCTCCCTTGTCCAAATGCAATTTTCTACACTCTTTGAGGCTAATTTGTTGCTGCAAGAATAGTCTCTTATATTTTCAGATTTAAAGATGTTTCATTTTTATTTGTGGTTGCTAAGTTTTACCTTTTCTAAGGAGGATATTTAGCTCTTATAAGTCACACTTTTGTAAAGTCTCTCCTTCATTCATTTGGCAGTCTTTGAGAGGATTCTCTTCATTGTAACACAACTCTAATAGAATCATCTTTCGGCTTGAGGGAGCTTGGGAAATTCTCCTGTTGTCGCTCGGATTGTACAAACACTATGACAACGACTCAGGGCGGGGGATGTCACTCCGATCCTTGACCTCTACATTCTAGCTGTCTCCCAACAACATGCTATGGGGGGTAGTCCCTATGGAAATGTGAAGATGAAGGTCAAGTTGGCAACCAACAAGTCCGAGAGACACGATTGAGTGGCCTAGCTACATGGTTGATTTTAGCAAGATTAGAATATTATATTAGATTGAACTATGAGACCAGTGCCTTATGGAGTCAACTTCTTGCTTATTACCAATTAAACACCAAGTAACCAGATGGACAATCGTTGTTTGAATGAATAACTATCCTATATCAAGTGCAAATCCTACAAGCTAGGTGAAATGTAGAATTTGGGTTGATTTTAAGTTAAATCCTATTCTAAGTATAACATTCCTCTTAACTATTTTGGAACCAGTCTCTAAAGTAGGTTGTGGGATGGAAGCCAATGGGAAGCAAGCAAAGGCTTGATTAATGGTACCTCCCACTGTGTTCCAACCACTCGATGCCTCTGGCACTGCAGAGACTTTGGATCTGATGACTGCAAGGTCACCGTGTTAACCACTAAAGAGGGTCTAAGTTCCTCAAGCTAATTGAGAAAGGGTGGCCTTAAATGTATATCAACCAAACTTATGCTTGGAGGTAAATTATTAATGCAACTAGACTTAGAATGCAATGCAAGATCGAATGAGTGATTCTTAAGGTAAGATTGTTTAAGTTGCTTAAGCAGTTATTTATGATTTGATCTTAAGTTTAAGTACTTATCAATGGAATACAATCTTAACCACAAGTGATCCAAAATGGATCTTGTATCAAACCTCTAAGTCTAAGTCTTCATATATATATATACTATCGGAAAACACTATTGCAGAGGAAAACACTAAGGAATGGGGGAAAACAGAGTAAAGCGAAGGTTGAAGTAACGTTGCACCGGAGCCGTCGGATCGGCCAAGTCAATGGCCCCGATTAAATCGGCAATATCGCATCGGCGGAGGCCAGCGGAGTGTATCAGAGGCAGCCTTGAGGGAAATGTGATTGCGATCCAGTGAAACAACGTGAACCATTGATCGAGCGTGCAGATCAACGGTTCAGATCAACTATCAATATCGCATCGTAGCTGTTGGATGGGTGAAAGAGATCAACGGCGGAGATTACATCGCAGATCCCTAAAGGGAGGACTTAACACAGGTAGACCTGACGGATTTATAAATGAAACAACGAACCTTTTTGAGTTTCGTGGTAAAAGGTATATTAGGCGAGCTTCAGGTGGTAAGTGGTATTGGAGCAACTCCGCCCGATTCCACACACTGGCCGACATGTAGCACGCTGCAGGAGAGAGAAAACCGCTTTTTCGGGCAGGTAATCTCCGTGCAAGTAGGCAACCCAAAATGGCTGTCAGCCGTTGGATTGAGAGATCATGGATCAATGATGGAGATTGAGCGGACTACTTGGCGTTTCACGTTGGATGCGAACCATCGGATTGAAGGCAGATCAACGGTGGATGTGCGATCGCGATCAAGGCGGACCCGAGAGGATTATAGATGCGGCACTATAAAATTTGAAATCTGGCTTTGGTGCTTCGGTCAGATTTTCCACTGTTTGAATGTATTTTCCGTGTATTTCTCTGTGTAAACAGAGAAGTGTATTCTCGGGGGTTTCACTCGTAGAAATGGCCCTTTCCGTTTGTAAACAGGTGGCCTCAATGCCTTGAGCGTTTTACAATGATTGTTTAACGCTCAGTAGGGAGGTGAACAGACAGAAGAGGAAGACAGAGAGCCCGAAGAGGGAAGGCGAACAGACAGGGGCCGATAGGCTTAAAAAGCCATCCCATAACGGAACATAAAAACAAAGGCAGAGGAGAGACAGAGTTCAAAGACAAAGGAGAGAAAGAGAGTCAAAGAAAACTCATAGCTACGAACATATGATTAGAGGCACTAAGAGGGAGAGTCTGTGCACTCTTTAGACTCGAGGTTTTCGAGTGAAATCCTTGTGTAATATCACTATTGTTGTGTTATGGCTCTGATTGAGTTCACACCTGTAAACTCTGTTCTTAAAGACATAATATAGAGGTCGACACTGAAAGCTGGACCAGGAGACGTAGCCAGGGGTTCTGGTGAACTCCTTTATTATTTTGACTGTGTTGATGTGTGTGTATTATGTTTTATAACTGTTCCTTGTCTATATTATTCGCAATCTTTTCAATCCGTTGCACTAAATAATATAGGCATTCCTGCACATGAGTCTGTAATACCTTTTCTCCTTAATTTAGTATCTAATTTTGGATCAAGTGGTATCAGAGCATTTCGTTTTATTAAGGTTAGACAAGCTTGTGCTAGATTTTGAATGCTAACTAGATTAAAGCTCAGACTAGGAGAAGGAGAACTTGTTGAGGCTAACCCAGAGATTGGAAGAGTCTATTCTCAGAGGAGAATGGCTAAAGAAGCTCCATTGAGATCAGAATCTCAATTTATAGAAAGTCTTAAGACACTCCAAGCCATGGTGGAAGAAATGTATCTGGAATTTAAGAAGGGTCAAGGTGAAAGCGCTGCAACACCCAAGCCAGATAAAGGAGCAGAGGAACCTTTTCTAGTTGCCCCTCCAGAAGGCAAAGGAAAAGGAGGAATGACTCCTCCACCATCTCCTCCATCATCATCCTCGTCATCATCATCTTCTAGCTCTTCTAAGAAGAAGAAGAAAACTTCCTTAATCAAATTAGATGTGAAGTTTGATTTGCCAATTTATGATGGAGAACTCAATGCAGAAAAGCTAGATAATTGGATAAGACAAATTGATGTATATTGCAAGGTATAGAACGTTGATTCAGAAAGGAAGAAGATTCAGCTGGCTAGCCTTCGACTTGGAGGAACTGCACTAGTATGGTGGGAAGGCAAGACACAAGTTGATCTACAAAAACATGGTAAAATCATTTCTACCTGAAATGAATTTGTTTCTACTATCAAAAAGCAATTCTATCCTTTAACTTACATGCAGCAGGCAATGATGAGTTGGCAAACTCTTCGCCAGTTGAAAGGTCAAAGTGTACAAAGTTATACTCAGGAATTCAGAAAGAGAGCTTTAACTCTAGGTATATCATTAGACTCACCTGAGACTTTATTGAAGTATATAGGTGGTCTTCGTAGCTATTTAAAGCATACTATTCTCATGTTTAATCCCACTAGCTTAGATGATGTATCAGTTCAAGCCACACATCTAGAAGCTAGAGGTAAGAATGTAAACCCAGAGGTTGGGGGATCATCTAAATATTCTGTAAGCAAGAGCAAGGAAAAGAAGAAACTGAAATGGAAGAAGAGGAAAGCAAACATTGTAAAGAAGGATAAAAATTCATGCACTCATTTCAAGAAAGAAGGACACGATGAGGCACATTGTTGGTTTTTGCATCCAGAACTGAAACCTAAGAAGTTCAGTGGAAAGGAGAAGAAGAATGCTGCTGCTATTCAGAAGGACTTGGGATCAGATTCATGCGATGAAACAACAGTTACAACCACATGTATCAAAGGTAAAGATTCTAAAGCATCTACAAGTAATTCTGCACAATCTGTTGATAATGAAAATAATGAGAGAGAAAGAAATGAGCTTTTTCGTATTAGAGTGATTTCTAAGCACAATAAGATTGATACTTTATGTGATAGTGGATCACAAGTAAATTTGATTTCTAAAACAATTGTAAAGAAGTTGGGATTACAAACAAAACCTCATGAGAAGCCATATCCATTAGGTTGGGTGTGTGATAAAACAAAGCTATAAGTAATGAGACAATGTAAACTTAGGTTTGCTATTGGATCAACATTTGTAGATGAGGTTGAGTTAGATATAGTTCCATTGGATATATGTGGTATTGTTTTGGGAAGTCCATGTATGATAGAAAAGCTATTTTCTATAGAGCTGAGAATAAGTTTCAACTCACTAAAGATGGAATAAAATATATTGTAAGAGCTCATAAACTCAAAGGTAACTATTCTCTCATAAATTCATGATAGATGAAAAGAATTGTGAATTCAAGTAAGCAGTTTTTACTAATGGTTGTAAAGGCAAAGGATCCTGAAAAATTCAATGCATTTGAAGGTTGTGATTCTAAACAGAAAGCTAATTTAGTTAAAGTTGTTTCAGAGTATGATGTTCTATTTCAAGAACCTAAAGGTCTACCACCCAAGCGAGAAATAGTACATGATATTTATTTGCAACAAGATGCTCCATTACCTAACATTGGAATGTATAGGTTGTCAGCTTTAGAGAATGCAGAGATAAAGAAGCAGGTACAGGAGTTGCTCGACAAAGGGTTTATACGACCAAGCACATCACCATGTGGATCTCCAATCGTGCTGGTGAGAAACAAAGATGGTTCATCGAGAATGTGCATTGATTATAGAGCACTAAATAAAATAACGATAAAAAATCGTTATCCCCTTCCTCGTATTGATGATTTATTAGATCAATTAAAAGAAGCAGTTTACTTTTCTAAGCTAGACTTGCGAAGTGGCTATCATCAGGTTAGAGTTGCAGAACAAGATGCATGGAAGACTGCTTTCAAGACAAAGCAAGGATTGTATGAATGGTTGTTTATGTCTTTTGGCTTAACCAATGCTCCAGCTGCATTTATGAGAGTCATGAATGATGTAATCAGACCATTTATTGATGATTTTGTAATTGTCTATTTATATGACATTCTTGTTTTTAGTAAGACATTAGAGACCATGTAAAGCATGTAAAACATACTTTAGATGTTTTAAAAAGAGAAAATCTCTATGTAAAACTGTCAAAATGTGAATTTGGCAGACAACTTTAAATTATTTGGGTCATATTGTAGGGGGTGGTGAATTGAAGATAGATCCCTCTAAGGTTGAAGTCATTGTGAACTAGCCTAAACCCATATCTGCTATAGAGGTTAGGAGTTTCTTAGGGGCAACACAATACTGGAGAAAGTTTATTGCTAACTTTTCTTTGATTGCAGCTCCATTACATGCTTTAACATGATTGAAACAAGTGTTTCAGTGGGGAGGCAAACAACAGAAAGCCTTTGACACCTTAAAAGAGAAAATCAGTACAACACCAGTGCTAGCACTGCCAGATCTTCAACATCCATTTGAGATTGAGACAGATGCCAGTGACTATGCCATGGGAACAGTGTTGATGCAACACAGAAAACCCATATGCTATCATTCTAAGACATTTTCTTCTGCGGTAGTTAATTATCCCACATATGATAAAGAATTGTATGCATTGGCACAAAGTGTGAAAAAGTGGAAACGTTACCTAATGGGTAAAGAAACAATCATACATACAGATCATCAACCACTTTAATATTTTCACTCACAAACTAAATTGCAGCAATCAAGACATTATAGGTGGATGGGTTTTCTACAACAATTTCATGTTGTCATCAGATATAAGAAGGGCATACACAATAAGGTTGCAGACATGTTATCAAGACCAATCATAAATGCATCTACTATACTTAAGCATAACTCAGTAATGCATGAAAGTTACATTGAACAATATGCTCAAGATGTAGATTTTAAAGATGTATATGCAACTTAAAGTCATGATAAGCAAGTAGAAGAATTGGATTATTATGTAAAGGACCGACTCTTATATCATTTGGGAAAGTTATGCATTCCACAAACTGAAAGAGTTAACATAATTCGAGAAGCACATACTTCTCTCATATCAGGTCATTTTGGTGTAAGTAAAACAGTTGCACAATTGCAAAGGTTCTGTTATTGGCCAAGAATGCATGAGACAGTTTCTAGATATATCAAAGGGTGTACTATGTGTGCTACAAGCAAGCCCAATAATAAGAAATTAGGCTTGTACACTCCACTTCCAATTCCTTCTCGTCCTTGGGAAAGTGTTTCCATGGATTTTGTTGGGGGATTGCCAAAATCTAGGAAAGGCCATGATTATTTGTATGTTGTTGTGGATAGGTTCAGTAAAATGTATATCTTAATACCATGTAACAAGCAGGTTATAGCTGAACAAACAACAAAGTTGTTTTTTCAGAATGTATGGGTTCATTTTGGGTTACCCACTTCTATTGTATTTGATCGAGATTCTTGATTTGTTGGGAAGTTTTGGTCAAGTTTATGGGAGTTGATGGACACCAGGTTGAAGAAGAGCACAACATTTCATCCACAAACAGATGGTCAGACAGAAGTGGTCAACAGGACAGTGATCCAGTTGCTCAGAGGCTATTGCAGCAAGCATCCCAAGCTTTGGGATGAGCATTTGTGTTATGTGCAACATGCTTACAACCGTGCCAAGCACTCTTCTACTCAGAGATCTCCTTTTGAGACTTGTTTTGGTTTTATACCAAAGTCTCCCTTGGATTTTGTCTTTGGTAAAGACATAGCAGTTGATGGACACAGTGATGTGGACAAAGCAACCAAGTTCATTGAACAAATCCAGGAAATTCACTAGGCAGTACAAGAACAACTGGAAAGAAGTCAAGCCAAGTATAAGGCAAGACATGACAAGCATCGAGTTGAACATAATTTTCAAGCTGGTGATCAAGTCTGGCTGTACATCAACAAAGATAGAATGCAGGGTGAAGGTAAGAAGCTAAAACCAATAAGGTATGGACCTTTCAAGATACTCGATAAAATTGGTGAAAATGCTTTTTGCCTTGATTTGCCAGCTTATATGCAGATCTATTTAGTCGTTAATGCAGAAAACTTGAGATTGTATGAACCTTCATTGATTGATGATCTTGAAGAGCAAAGTCAGTTGCCTTCTATTGAGGAATTGTTGCTTGAATATCTCAATGAGTTACAAGACGACACAGTTTTGGATAGGAAGGTAGAACTACGCGTCAAGGGGATGTTGTGTTAAAATTGGCAACTAGGGCAAAACTCCATGTGGGTCATATTATTTATGGCAGCTGATATTTTTATTGGATCCCTCTCATTGAGAGGTGTAGAATTGATTTAAAGATCATCCAATTCTGGTAAATATTTATGAAGTTATGAATTTATTTATGTTATAGACAAATTGTTAAGTCGGCCAACAACTTATGTAGGCTCAGAAACCCAACAGTCATGTCTATTCAACCTCTACGTTTTAGTATAAATAGAAGAGGACTTCGATTCATTTCTACAGACACTTGGATCTCTTCCTCTCTCTACTTGTCTTTGGGTTTTAGTAGGAGGAGAGATCCTAAGGAAAAGCCAGAAAAGCCGGAACTGCCGGAAAAGCCAGAATTGCCGGAAAAGCCAGAACTGCTGGAAAAGTCGGAATAGCTGGAAAAGTCGGAAAAGCTGAAAAGCCGAAAAAGCTGGAATTGCCGGAAAAGTCGAAATATCTAGAACTGCCGGAAAAGCCAGAATTGCCGGAAAAGTCGAAATAGCTAGAACTGCCGGAAAAGCCGGAAACGCCGGAAAAGCCAAAAAAGCCAGAAACACTGGAAACGTTGGAAAAGCCGGAAAAGCTGGAAATGCCGGAACTGTTGGAACTGTGGGAAAAGTTGGAACTACCAGAAAAGCCAGAACTATTGGGAACTCCCGGAACAGCCGGAGCATCTGTCTCCGAAGGAAGGCAACATGATGTATGAGATCATGGGCAACATAATAAGCAACATGATGACATGAGCATGGGCAACATAATGATGCATGATGATATGAGCATGGGCAGCATAATGATGAATGAGATCATGAGCATGGGCAGCTTGATGATGAATGAGACCATGGAAGATGCAGCATGATGAGTAGCATGAAGATGAGAGCAGCTCAGTCATCAAGGTTCAACACATGTGACAGTACAGCAAGGTTTCACACGGTAATGTGCAGCAAATAGACAAGATGCAGCACTATGATAGGTGAACGAGTCACCTTAGAGAATTAGTTGAAGCAATATGTCTTCAACTGATCTCATGCCGATATCAAAAGTCAAAGTGATTGACTTCTATTGTAAATGTACTATTTCTCTCACTTTCTCTGCTGAACTTTGAAGAACATAAAAGAAAAATTGATCAAGGGTTTCCCCACATTGTGGGGTTTGTCCCTGGCTGGCGCCACATCTTGTGTCCTCTTGTCTTGGCTTGTCTTTTGCGATTTATATTTATGTTCTATCTGTAGTTTACATTAATGCTGATGTGATTGCTATCTATGAAAAATTAAATAAATTGCTCTAGCATAGAACATACCTAAAATTAACATGGTATCAGAGCTGAGGTGATGACAATGCCCAAGCAAGAGTGAAAGAGAAATCACCAAAGTTAATAGGGACAAGACAAAAGGATCAATGAGTTCCACATCTCTCTTCTAAGTTTGCTAAGGGTGAAGTGGAAGCAGAGAATATTATCAGAATGGCATAGTGGAAGATCACTTCATTGGGAAGTTCAGATCTAAGGGTGGAAGGAAAGACAGATGCCTTGGTTGCAATAAGTTCGGCCATCATGCAAAGGAGTGTCCGAATAGCAGAGACACATCTCTTGATCAAGATAACAATCATTCCAGGGACATCTTCAATGATCAGTGGAATTATAAGTAATGCAGGTCATCAAGGAAATGGTTGACTCTTCAAAGAAAGCAAGGAACCCCAGAATCTCTTTTATGTACCTGATCGCAAGAACCTGTTGTCCATCTCGGAAATGGAAGTTTAAGGTTTTAGGGTGGCACTCATTGATGGAAAGGTACATGTTTGAAAATAGATTTTTCGAAAATGTTTTAGAGTTCAAGGTTGTATCAAGTCCACTGGGGACCATGTCGATTGACTCAGCACCGGAGGTCTGTGAGTCAGATGGTGACTGGGATGCCTGAATTCAAAAAGAGCATGAAGGTACATGTCTGAGGTGTACCGAAGGTAAATCTTACAAGGGGACCATTCCCCTCATGTAGCAGGTCCACAGGTTTGGAACAACCCGTGGAGTTTGAGATTCATGAACAGGAATCTCATGTATACAGGTGGAAGAAAGCCCTCTATGGCTTGAAGCAAAACACCCCGGACGTAGTATGAGAGGATTGATAGCTGTTTGATGAAGTCGAGATTCAGGAGTGAAACTAATCCAAACCATTACCCGAAGGTTGTGGATGATAGACCTCTCATACTGGCACCTCATAAGGACGACCTATTTCTGGTAGGCGCAGACCCTCTCATTTGCAGAAGTAAGAGGGAGTTGGATTCCGAATGTGGAATGATAAACTGCAAGCCTGTGACTACCTCGAGGATATTAACTTTCAGAAGTTATATGGTAGTGATGTCAGACCAGATCTGGGAAATGCCTCTGAGTTTCATAAACTCAATCATGTTGATGTTCTTGGTTAACTCCGGACATATGTTTTGCAGTTAGCATGGCGAGCTCATATTTGGTTGAGCCTCACTGGATTGGTGCCAAGAATCCTCTGAGTTATCTTCGGGGCATAATTTCTCATGGATTGAGATACACTGCCGGAAATATAAAAACTGCATGATTATTCGAATGTTGACTGGGCAGGCAGTGTGGAGGATCACTAGAGCACTTCCCAGTGCTGGTTCTCTTTGGATTCTGCTTCAATATCATGGATGAGCAGGAAGCAGAAATCGATTGTTATAAGTACCGTCGAGACTGGATACATAACTACGAGTATGACCTCGTATGAAGTTGCCTGGTTGTGGAAACTCTTCAGTGAGTACAAATGATGAATACCACTGTGATTCTCTATGACAACCACATGTGGGATTCGATTATTGAGGAATCCCGTATTCAATGATTACTCCAGCAGATAGACATCAAATATTGCCTTATCTGGGATATGGTAATCGATGAGCAAGGAGGCTCCATCACACTGAGATGATGTACAGGTCGCTACACTTTGTCAGAGCCCCGGGAAAAGATCAATTTTGTGATTTTCCAGAACGACTTGGAGTTGTCGAGAGACCTTTGTAAAAGGGTCTTGCATGTTGCATACATTGCGCTCTGGGAGCTCTGGGGGCTTGTGGTTCTTACTGGAGCAACATTTGACTACAGGGCGACTCACCCTCCCCTGGTGGTGCGCATTAGGACAGGATGATTCGCTCTCCTGTGGACAGGATGATTCGCTCTCCTGTGGACAAGATGATTCGCTCTCTTGTGGGACAGGATGATTCACTCTCCTGCGAACAAGATGATTTGTTCTCTAGTGGGACAAGATGATTCGCTCTTTTGTGGGACAGGATGATTCTCTCTCCTGTGTAGCAGGATGATTAATTCTCCTGTGAGGTCTGGATGATGAGTTTTCCATGACGATTGTGTAGCAGGATGATTAATTCTCCTGTGAGGCCTGGATGATGTGTTCTCCATGACGATTGTGTAGCAAGATGATTAATTATCTTGTGAGGTTTGGATGATGTGTTCTCCATAACGATTGTGTAGCAGGATGATTAGTTATCCTGTGAAGTCTGGATGATGTGTTCTCCATGACGATTGTGTAGCAGGATGATTAGTTCTCCTGTGAAACCTGGATGATGTGTTCTCCATGGCGATTGTGTAGCAAGATGATTAGTTCTCCTGTGAGGACAGGATTGATTAAGTTCTCCTGTCGAGGCATCCTACCCATGCAGTCTGGGACTCATGGGAAGTACCTCTCATCTGATCAATAAGCAGGGAAATGAGGATAGGGAACATAGTAGTACCGATGGATGCATCGCTGTATCTACTATACTCCCTATGCTAGGATGACCTTCATTGATTTGGGATCAATGATATTGGTCTGGGACCAGTGGTAGGAGTTGTACCCATTATGACACTGACTTCGGGTCGGTTGAGGACTGGTCTGGGACCAGTGGTACATACTCTGAGACTGACTTCGAGTCAGTAGAGTACTGGTCTGGGACCAGTGGTAGGAGTTATACCTACTATGACACTGACTTCGGGTCAGTTGAGGACTGGTCTGGGACTAGTGGTACACACTCTGAGACTGACTTCGGGTCAGTGGAGAATGGTATGACACATTCTCAATCAATTCTTCTTCTTCATGGTTCAGCAGAGCTAAGTTGAGCAGAGCAGAGCCAGCAGAGCTAAGCAGAGCAAAGCAGAGCCAACAGAGCTGAGCAGAGCCAACAGAGCCAGCAGAGCTGAGCAGAGCTAACAGAGCCAGCAGAGCAGAGCAAAGCCAGCAAAGCAGAGCAGAGCCAGTAGAGCTGAGCAGAGCAGAGCAGAGCCAACAGAGTTAGTAGAGTTGAGCAGAGCTGAGCAAAATAGTGCAGGGCACTAATGGCAGAGATAGTACAGTTGGACATATGGATCAGTGGTTGGAGTTCTCCCTAGTTGAGAGCAAGTGTTAAAATTGGCAACTAGGGCCAAACTCCATGTGGGTCATATTATTTATGGCAGCTAATATTTTTATTGTATCCCTCTCATTGAGAGGTGTAGGATTGATCTAAAGATCACGATTCCGATAAGTATTTATGAAGTTATGAATTTATTTATGTTATGGACAAATTGTTAAGTCAGCCAGCAACTGATGTAGGCTCAGAAGCCCAACAGTCATGTCTATTCAACCTCTACGTTTTATTATAAATAGAAGAGGACTTCAAGTCATTTCTACACACACTTGGATCTCTTCCTCTCTCTACTTGTCTTTGGGTTTTAGTAGGAGGAGAGATCCTAAGGAAAAGCCAGAAAAGTCGGAAAGCCGGAACTATTGGAAACGTTGGAAAAGCCGGAACTGCCAGAAAAGCTGAAAAAGCCAGAACTACTAGAAAAGCCAGAAAAGCTAGAACTACTGGAAAAGCCAGAAAAGCTGGAATTGCCGAAAAAGCCGAAACTACTGGAAAAGCCGGAAACGCCGGAAAAGTCAGAAATGTCGGAAAAAGCCAGAAACACTGGAAAAGAGGGAAACGCCGGAACTGTTGGAGCTGCTGGAAAAGCTGGAACTGCCAGAAAAGCCGAAAGAGTTGGAATAGCCGGAAACGTCGGAATCGCCAGAAAAGTTGGAATAGCCAGAAAAGCCGAAAAAGCTAGAACTACCAGAAACGCTGGAAAAGCCGGAACCGCTGGAATAGCTGGAAAAGTCGGAAAGCCAGAACTACCAGAAAAGCCGGAAAAGCTGGAACTGCCAGAAAAGTCGGAACTATTGGAAAAGCTGGAAACGCTGGAAAAGCGGAAAAGCCAGAAACACCGGAAAAGCTGGAAATGCCGGAGCATCTGTCTCCGAAGGAAGGCAACATGATGTACGAGATCATGGGAAACATAATAAGCAGCATGATGACATGAGCATGGGCAACATAATGATGCATGATGATATGAGCATGGGCAGCATAATGATGAATGAGATCATGAGCATGGGCAGCTTGATGATGAATAAGACCATGATGAATAAGACCATGGAAGATGCAGCATGATGAGCAGCATGAAGATGAGAGCAGCTCAGTCATCAAGGTTCAACACATGTGACAGTACAACAAGGTGTCACACGGTAACGTGCAGCAAATAGACGAGATGCAACACTATGTAGGTGAGCGAGTCACCTTAGAGAATCAATTGAAGCAATATGTCTTCAACTTATCTCATGCCGACATCAAAAGTCGAAGTGATTGACTTCTATTGTAAATGTACTATCTCTCTCACTTTCTCTGCTGAACTTTGAAGAACATAAAAGAAGAATTGATCAAGGGTTTCCCCACATTGTGGGGTTTGTCCCTGGATGGTGCCACATCTTGTGTCCTCTTGTCTTGGCTTGTCTTCTGCGATTTATATTTATGTTCTATCTCCAGTTTACATTAATGTTGATGTGATTGCTAACTGTGAAAAATTAAATAAATTGCTCTAGCATAGAACATACCTAAAATTAACATGTTGAGTACCTGAGAGTAGGACTCAAAGGTTCAAATCCAAGCAAGGCATGATGGATAGATATTGGACAAGTGAGGGAACTATATCCTCACTTGATCGATGCCTAAAAACCAACTTTTGGTGGTCCAAAAGCTTTTCAGTGGGAACACGTGATCCAAAATGGATCTTGTATCAAACCTCTAAGTCTAAGTCTTCATATATATATATATATATATATATATATATATATATATATATATATATATACACATATACACACTATCGGAAAACACTATCGCAGAGGAAAACACTAAGGAATGGCGGAAAACACAGTAAAGCGATGGTTGAAGTAATGTTGCACTGGAGTCGTCGGATCGGCCAGGTCAACGACCCAAATTAAATCGGTGATATCGCATCGGCGGAGGCCAGCAGAGTGTATCGGAGGCAGCCCTGAGGGAAATGCGACTGCGATCCAACGAAACAATGTGAACCGTTGATCGAGCATGCAAATCAACGATCTAGATCAACTATCAATATTGCATCGTAATCGTCGGATGGGCGAAAGAGATCAACGACGGAGATTACATCGCAGATCCCTAAAGGGAGGACTTAACACAGGCGGACCTGAAGGATTTATAAATGAAACAATGAACCTTTGAGTTCTGTGGTAAACGATATATCGGGCAGGCTTCAGGCGGTAAGTGGTATTGGAGCGGCTCCGCCCGATTCCACACACTAGCCGACACGTTGAACACTGTAGGAGAGACAAAACCGCTTTTTCGAGCGGGTAATCTCCGTGCAAGTACGGCATCCGAAATGGCTGTTAGTTGTTGGCTTGAGAGATTGTGGATCAACGGTGCAGATTGAGCGGACTACTTGGCGTTTCGGGTTGGATGCTAACCGTCGGATTGAAGGTAGATCAACGGTGGACGTGTGATCGCGATCAAGGCGGACCTGAGAGGATTATAGATGCGGCACTATAAAATTTGAAATCCGGCTTTGGCGCTTCGGTCGGATTTTCCACTGTTTGAATGTATTTTCCGTGTATTTCTTTGTGTAAACAGAGAAGTGTATTCCTGGGGGTTTCACCCGTACCAATGGCCCTTTCCATTTGTAAATAGGTGGCCTCAATGCCTTGAGCGTTTTACAATGATTGTTTCACGCTTAGTAGGGAGGTGAACGTATAGAAGAGGAAGATAGAGAGCCCGAAGAGGGAAGGCGAACAGACAGGGGCCGATAGGCTTAAAAAGCCATCCCATAACGGAACAGAAAAACAAAGGTAGAGGAGAGACAGAGGAGAGATAAAGTTCAGAGACAAAGGAGAGACGGAGAGTCAAAGAAAACTCACAGCTACAAACAGATGATCAGAGGCACTAAAAGGGAGAGTCTGTGCACTCTTTAGACTCGAGTTTTCGAGTGAAATCCCTGTGTAATATCACTGTTGTTGTGTTATGGCTCTGATTGAGCTCACATCTGTAAACTCTGTTCTTAAAGACATAATATAGAGGTCGACACTGAAAGCTGGACCAGGAGACGTAGCCAGAGGGTCTGGTGAACTCCTTTATTATTTTGACTGTGTTGATGTGTGTGTATTATGTTTTATAACTGTTCCTTGTCTATATTATTCGCAATCTTTTCGATCCGTTGCACTAAATAATATAAGCATTCATGCACATGAGTCTGTAATACCTTTTCTCCTTAATTTAGTATCCAATCTTGGATCAACAAGAAAGTGTGTCAAGTTACCAAGTGCCAATAAGATACAGCAAATACCCACAATATGCAATTATTTAACAATTACAAGATGTGCCAAAATCCCATAATAACTTATTCAATGATAATTGAAGCACTTAGAATAATTTAACCAATGCTTAACAAGATACCAACGATTATTGTCACAAGATTATCAATGCTTTTACTTCAATTAGAAGCTTCCAAGATACTTCAAAAGAGATAAATGCCAATAAATACTCAATCATTCAAGATATGCTTGATTAGATTAAAACACTTTGAATCTCAATACCAATGTGTATTTATCATTCACAAATGGATATCAATTGTGAAGCAAGAATGACCATATGAGAGTAATTATTTGCCAATTAGATTGTCACTTAAGAGAAACAAGTTACTTCAATGCAAATTCAAATACTTCAAGTAAAGAGCACTTAGATCTTAATGTCAATATGCGATTACAATTCACAATGAGATTCGATTCTTGATTTAGTGCTTATGTGAGTGAGTTAGATGTGATCTTATAGACTTCTAAAACTCACAATGAAACCACAAACGTTAGTGTGCTTGGAGCAATTAGAAACCAACTTGCAAGACAATTATGATTTATAGAGCATAAGAAAGGAAATTTCTTTAGTCACTTACGTCCCAATTACATTCAAATGAGCATTTATTAAACCTTTTATGACAGCAGTAAGTAAAATCACTCTAGATCCAAAAAATACAAACATATATGAGCCAAAGACGAGCAATGAGGTACCCAATATCTTGCCAAATGTAACTATGAGCTAATCAACCTTCGTATGATGTATTTTTCAGTATTATATCAGATCTGATCAGACTTTTTATGCAGAGATAACTGGCATTAATGATTAAACAACTAGATTTATGCCAAGAGATTAATGCCCAAATTGCTTAAGTGACTTGACAATATGCTAGATATCTTAGATGTGATTTTTCTGCCACTTATATGTGTTTTTCACCACTGTTAAGAATGTATTTAGAGAGCAGTAGAAAACAGTGAGAGAAAATATGGTTTAGAGATCAAACCCTTGGCCTCTAGGCCTTCAAGAAAACTGCCCAACTTCTCCCAAAATTTTCCAATGGGTATGCCACATGAAAACACAATTTTTTTTGCCAATTTCTCTGCAAAACCCACCAATGAATTAGCTTCAGAAATTTAATGATCACCAATAGAGATGAATGTGGGCCAAATGAGGGCTAGAAGGAGGCAACGCAGGGCCAAATAGGCCTGCGGCTAGGGTCAAGAATCCACAAAGGCCTCACGGCAAGCCTAGGAAGGCTGTCGTTGGGCTAAGGAGGGGTCTAGAGGCCATAGAGGGGTTGTGGCCTAGGGTTTTGAGGCCCTAAAGTCCTGCGACACCCTAGAGGGAGCCTCTAGGAGGCTGTGGCAAGCCAAAGTAGGTTGCAGCCTAAGGAGGAGAGGCTGCGGAGGATGGATATAGGGAGAAAAGGGGGGAAAGAAGGCTGGACGAAGAGGAAGAGGAGGGGCAGAGGAGGAAAAGGGTTAATTGGAAGGCTGCAAGGAGGGCCAAGGGCAGGGGGAGGCCCTCTAGGGCCTACGACAAGAGATCAAGGGGAGGTTGAGTGGCCTAGAGGCCATGAACAGACCTACCAAGGCCTAAAAACACCACGACAAAGGGAGAAAGGCTGACACAGAAGCAAGGAGGGTTGGACGGCTATCTTGGAGGAGGACGCTGGGCCTCAAGGCCCTAAAAAATTTCAAAATCCTCACCAAAAAAATTTCTTGTTTCAGATTTTCGATTTTACTGCAAATTTTTCAATGGCTGGCCCTACAAAAAAAAATCTAGAAACTAGATCTTACCCTCAGGGGCTTAGTTATAACTCTAATCCAACAAATTTCCTTGAATCTCACCTGCACAAATGAATTTACAAGTGCCCAAAACCCAAATATATATACAAAAATTCAAAAAATCCCAAAACCCCAAACCCCAGCTGCAAAACAAGGGTAAGAAAATATAATAAAATCTAAAAAAAATTATTATACAAAACATATTTACAAAATATACAAGTGTACAATGCTTAGAATGATTTTTGAAGAATAGAATTTTATGGACCTTGATAATGGCTAGATGCATTTCAAAATATAAATGTTAAACCACAACCTTAGCAAAGTTAGAAAATCACATAACATATTCAAAATCCAAACATGGTCAGCTTGTGCCCACAGTCTGTGAATTTGGAGTCCAAGGGTCGAGGAACTTGCAAAATCTATATATTTTCTCAAGAAGAAACCATTAGAACATACAATGAATTAAATCACCTAAGATAAGCTCAAAACTTACCAATAGAATATTCCTATCATCTACAAATGAAATAACAATTTAATTAAAATTTAAAGCACAATATAGGAATGCACATACCCAACATGTACCACAAATCAGTGAGACAAAGACACCATGAATTGCACCCCAAAGTATTTTATTATGGTAATCAAAACGTTCTTAGTAGAACAGTGGCTTTACACCAACTTTTACAAAGTTACATCAGATTAGAAGTCAAGATGAAGATAAAAAATAGAAGCAAAATGCCTTCTATTTATAGAGAAATTCCTCCAAGTGGAAAATAACGGCTAGTTGACTTGGTCATCATCGAAATAATCTCGTCTATCGATAAATCCTTGATCAAATTTCAATCTCTGCCGTCAAAAATAATTATTTTTGAGGAATTTTCAAATTTTTTATTAAAACCATTTTTTATTAGCTCAAAAATAATTATTTTGAACTAATTTCTTCAAAAATTCCAAGGGTCCATTTTTTCTTGAAATTTTTAATATTCTCTTAGTGGGGGACCTCCAAAAATTAATTTCTTTTAGACCCACGAATTTTTCCATTTGGAGAATTTATTTCCGTAACATTTTAATTTTTGACTCTAGTTAATTAATTTTCTAGCTTAGGATTTTATTTTATTTTGCCAGAAAAATTAATTAATTGACTTGTGAGGGGATTAATTATTTTCCACCCTTTAATATTTTAGCCATGGTGTCTAAGTATGAGGGACCATGCACCAAAATATTTTTTACAAAAGATTTACAAATACATATCTAGAGGGGGAACACTCATTCGTTATAGACTCTCAAATAATTACCTAATTCTGCGACACAATATGATCTAGTAGACCAAGTGATTTGTAATAAAATAATTTAGCCAATTAACTTAAATTATTCCCTTATCACTTTTACAAAAGACTCGACTGAAACACTAAGACTCACCTAAGACTTTGACGATAAATTCCACTCTAGCTTTGGGGTGAGGTTGGAGGGAAAAACTCTGTCGATCAACCGTGTTTATAAACACAAGTTAATCAGTTAGACGTAAAACCTCCTAGGATGAAATTTGTCACCAAAATGATAGGCTTACCTAGGTTGTTACATAATAAAATGGTCATACTAAAATCATTTACATTATAATTTTGCAAAATGGGTTTACAATGACACAGAACAGATGTTGGTTGATGATTCTGACTTTGAAAAAAATCCTTCAAGTCCTCAGATCCTGCTTCCTTGGAATGTTGAAAAAATGGGTGCAACATCTGACTCCATATGGGGACACATTGCTTCAATGGAGCAATGTGAGAATCCCATAATCTTGTATCCAAGAAAACAGAAATCCATCAAATAGATATCCATTCAAAATCAAAATCATCATGTGTACATAGAATATCTGTTGGAATAGAAAATCTACTCTAACAAATTGAAACATAAAACATAAGTGCATAAAAAGAAACTAGCTAATGACATAAATAAAAAGGAGTAGGTTTAGAGATACCATACAAAGGATGCCCTATGGCATCAGGTGCCATCTGTGTGGCACAATCTCGAACATCTGTTTGCATATAGGCAGATCAATCGGTTGTTTGTCAAATGTCCCTTGTTGAAATTTTACCCTTTTTGGTTGATGTAGATTCTGTTCACTGTGCTACACCTCTCTGTCGTATTGAAATCTTCTTTTTCTGCTCAGAAGATAGAATGGAAGATGTGACGAGTAGAAGTGATACACTGGTTGAATGAACTTTGACTCAAAATGCGGTGGATGACCCTGTGGCTTAACTTCTTCACCATTTTCTGGTTTCTTTGGATACTCAACATGATATCTTCTTTCAACTTCCCTGTATAATCTGACCATACCACCTATTGTAGCGAGAATAGTGGCATATGATATGTCCATCTGAATAGACCCACCCAATTCAGTTGCAAACTTCTTGGACAGGGCATTCCCCATACATCTAGCACATCAATAATAGCTATATTCATGGTGATGATCTTATATGGATAATCAACTAAGGAGACTTGTAAATCTTTGACCACACCAAGGACCTCAACCTTTCTAGAATCCATTGAGCAAACGTTATGGTAAGGTCTAGAAATTCTAAACTTTAACTAATCCATAACCTTTTTAGTCATAACATTTGTTGAAGCACCGGAATCAAACATGTCCTTATGAAGCAGACTGTCATTAATATCCAAAGTCAAGAAGAAAAGCTGATCATCTTCATTGGTCATGTAACAATTTGAATCTTTCAACTTAATTTCTTCATCTTTAGGATTGTTATCGATATTACCTTGTTGAACCATACACAAAGCCCCGAAGAATGATGCCCGCTGAGGTGGAATCTTTAGAAGCTCAAGCACCGCGACAAACATTTTAATATTGTTAATCCAAGCGGCCCAATCGACTTTTAATCCTGACTTGTCTTTTTCAGAAGTAACCTGTTTACTTTGAATTTGTTCTTTACCCTTCCTTTAATAAGTGTAACCGTTACTTTTAGCAATTTCTAGAATCTGGTCTTGAGATGGCTTTTCACCATACATCTACGTAATAGGATCTTTTTCATCACTGAAGTTATTGATGGTGAAGGATGAAGAAATCATATCCGTGCAACGACTTTCCTTGGAAGAACTTTGACCAATATTATTTATTTGTTCATTAGCTGCTTCATCCAAGATTTTTCTAGCAAGGGCACATGCACTTTCCTCGTGGAAGCTTTCACATGGTCTGCAAAATGGTATAGGCTGATCAACGACATTGGCATACTCAAGCGGAGGAGGAGGCCCCTGATGACTAGGAGGATTTCTTCTTAGCCATGGATTATTATTTCCTCTGTTGTTATTATTATTTCTAGGTTGCATATTACGGGCTTGGTTTCGTTCGATTTGAACCGTCCTAGACTGCATGGCACTCATATCTCGAGCATAATCAAGTCTCATTTCTTTAACTATCTGAGTTAATTCTTTAATTTGATCATGATCGACCTGCTTAATTTATTTTCCCTCAGATTTAAATGGACCTCTGTCAAAACTAGGAATTTCTAACTTACTAGAAGCTTTTTTATCCTTCTCTAATTCTTCAACAGTATTCTAAGTAACAACTAGAATAATAGGCTTAGCATGTCTAATCTCATATCGGGTGTCAACATTAATGCTTTGAGATATTGCTCTAAAACTGTCTTGTTAGGTGGCTTGTAATCTTGAGTCATATCTCTAAGAAGACCATTAAATCTTTAGTTAAATTCCTCAACTGTTTCATTTTCCCTTTTCTTAATGGAATTTTAGTTCTTTGACCAAATATTTTCCTTCTCTTTTGTCCCCAAATTTGTCTTTAAATGCATTAGTGAGGGCCCACAAAGAGTTAAAAGCATTATCTGCTTTATCATGAAACCATTCCAACGCATTATCTTCTAATGAGAGAACAAATAACTTCATTCTAACATCCTCGTGATTGTATGCAGTTGCGTGAGAAAATCTCTCTATAAAGGTAATGAACTTCTTTATGTGAGCTTCGACATTGATGGCATTATTCCCCTAGAAGGTTGGAAGTTTGTTCATAGTAGATTCGCGTGGAAGATTGTGAGGATATCCCTAAACATTGGTAAAGTTGCAAGGCCTGTAATAATCCCTGATTTCTTGATATAGAGGATTAATGAAAAGAAAATGGATATCAGGGAGGGCTTCCTGTTCGAGAAAAATTAAATGCTCTCTAGAGTGTAATTTTTTTAACCTAGCTCTTAGAACCTTTTCAGGATCAGGAGTAGGGTTAACCAAGCTACCAAGATTCCTTCTAGAGTAAGCTCTTGTGAATGGTTGAATAAGTAGAGTCGCCACCCAAACAAGAAACCAACCGAAATATCCAGGTGCTAAAGGTGCAGATAGAAAGGTGAAAGAATTAATGAGAGAAAAAATGATAAGACGAGAGGATGAAAAATGATGAAAGATGAAAAGATTTAGAAATTGTTGTTGAAGTATCGAGAATAGGATATCCCCAACACCAACACCAAAAAAATGTTGTGGCGTTGTCGGCTCAAATGAAAGGATTGAGAAAATGATGTGAAGGAAAAAATGTCACAATGCCAAAGCCCAATAAAGTGGTCCCCAACAACGACGCCAAAAGATGTTGTGGTGTTGCCGCCTCAAATGAAAAGATGGAAAGATAAAGGATTGCAAAATTGAAAGATTGCCGTTGAAGTGCTAGAAACAAGATAAACTTATCCACGACAACGACACCAAAAAATGTTTTTACTCAGACTGTACAGGCACTGTGACAACGACACAGGGCGAGGGTTGTCACTCTGATCCTTGGCCTCTCCATTCTAGCTTTCTCCCAACAACAGACTATATGGGGCAGTCCCTATGGAAATGTGAAGATGAAGGACAAGTTGGCAACTAACAAGTCCGGGAGACACGATTGAGTGGCCTAGCTACTTGGTTAATTTTAACAAGATTAGAAGATTAGATTATATTGAATTATGAGACCAGTGCCTTATGGAGTCAACTTCTTTTTATTACCAATTAAACGCCAAGTAACCAGATGGACAATCGTTGCTTGAATGAATAAGTATCCTATATGAAGTGCAAATCCTACAAGCTAGGTGAAATGCAAAATATGGGTTGATTTTAAGTTAAATGCCTATTCTAAGTGTAACCTTCCTCTTAACTGTTTTGGAACCAGTCTCTAGAGTAGGTTGTGGGATGGAAGTCAACAAGAAGCAAGCAAAAGCTTTGATTAACGATATTCCCCCTGTGTCCAACCACCCGATGCCTCCAACGTTGTAGAGACTATGGCTTTGACCACTGCAAAGTCACCATGTTAACCACTAAGGAGGGTCTAAGTTCCTCAAGCTAAATTGAGAAGGGCTGGCCTTAAATGTCTATCAACCAAGCTTATGCGACTAAGAATGCAATGCAAGATAGACTGAATGATTCATAAGGTAAGATTGTTTAAGTTGCTTAAGCACTTATTTATGATTTGATCTTAAGTTTAAGTACTTATCAATGAAATACAATCTCAACCACAAGAAAGTGTGCCAATAAGATACAATAGATACCCACAATATGCAATTATTCAACAATTACGAGATGTTCGAAAATCCCGTAATAACTTATTCAATGATAATTGAAGCACTTAAAATAATTTAACCAATGCTTAATAAGATACCAACAATTATTGTCACAAGATTATCAATGCTCTTACTTTAATTAGAAGCTTTCGAGATACTTCAAGAGAGATAAATGATACTCAATCATTCAATGTATGCTTGATTAGATTAAAACACTTAGAATCTCAATACCAATTTGTATTTATCATTCACAAAAGGATATCAGTAGTGAAGCAAGAATGACCACATGAGAGTACTTATTTGCCAATATGATTGCCACTTAAGAGAAACAAGTTACTTCAATGCCAATTCAAATACTTCAAGTAAAGAGCACTTAGAGATCTTAATGTCAATATGAGATACCATTCACAATGATATCCGATTCTTGATTTAGTGCTTATTTGAGTGAGTTAGATGTGATCTTATAGACTTCTAAAACTCACAATGAAACCACAAATGTTAGTGTGCTTGGAGCAATTAGAAACCAACTTGCAAGACAATTATGATATATAGAGCACGAGCAAGGAAATTTCTTAAGCCACTTACATCCCAGTCACATTGAAATGAAAAATTATTAAACCTTTTAGGACAACAGTAAGTAAAATCACTCTAGATCCAAAAAATGACAAGCATGTATGAGCCAAATATGAGCAATGAGGTACCCAATACCTTGCCAAATGTAACTATACACGCTAATCAACCTTCTTATGATGTATTTTTCAGTGTTATTTCAGATAATCACACTTTTTATGCAGAGATAACAGTCATTAAACAACTAGATTTATGCCTAAAGAATAATGCCCAACATTGGGGGATTTTTGAGGCCTAAAATGGGACTGTTAAGGAAATTATAAAATAGTAGTGGAAATGATAAAACAAGATTAGATTACATTATTAAATTTTAGAGTGAAAACAGAAAAAACTAATTTTTCAATTCGTATTTTCAACTTATCTCCCTATGGGTTTACTCAAATTCTGAGTGGAAACACTCGTTGGATGCAAAACTTGATTCCTCATCCAAGGAGTACCCATGTTGCAAACTTTTGATGGACTCTGCTATACGAAAAATGAGAAATACACGAAAAACGTGATTGCAATCACGCTTTTTCATGTATTTCTCATTTTTCGTGTAGGAGGGACCATCGAAAGTATGCGACATGGGTACTCCTTAGATGAAGAATTAAATTTTGCATCCAACGAGTACTCCTGCTCGAAATTTGAGTAAAACCTTAGGGAGATAAGTTGAAAAAGTAGTTTTATTATTTTATTATTTTTTAATATTTTTACTTTTTTACCCCAAAAATGGTGAATCATCCCCCATGGTTGACATCATCATCTTGAATCCTATTGGTTCTTATAAAGTTCATTTTGGTTGTATATTTTTCTTAGGAGGCCCGTTTTAGACCTCAAAAGTTGTCTAATGATTGCTTAAATGACTTGACAATATGATAGATATCTTAAATGTGATTTTTCTGTCACTTATATGTGTTTTTCACCACTATTATGAATGTATTCAGAGAGCTGTAGCAAACAGTGAGAGAAAATAGGGTTTAGAAATCAAACCCTTGGCCTCTAGGCCTTGAAGAAAACTTGCCCAACTTTTCCAAATTTTTCCAATGGGTATGACACCTGAAAGCACAATTTTTTTGCCAATTTCTTTGCAAAACCCACCAATGAATTAGCTTCAGAAATTTAATGATCACCAACAAAGATGAACGAGGGCCAAATGAGGGCTAGGAGGCAAAGCAGGGCAAATAGACCTAAGGAGGTGCCAAGAGGCCCTAGAGGGGTTGCAGCTTAGGGTTTTGAGGCCCTAAAGGCCTATGACACCCTAGAGGAGCTGCAGCTTAGGGTTTTGAGGCCCTAAAGGCCTGTGACACCCTAGAGGGAGCCTCGAGGACCTAAGGAGGAGAGGCTGCGGAGGAGGGATAAGGGGAGAAAAGGGGGACGAAAGGCTGGACAGAGAGGAAGAGGAGGGGCCAAGGAGGAAAAGTGCTGAGCGGAAGGCTGGAAGGAGGGGTGAGGGCAGGGGGAGGCCCTCTACTGCCTGCAACAAGAGATCAAGGGGAGGCCGAGTGGCCTAGAGGCCACGACCAGGCCTACCAAGGCCTTAAAACACCACGGCAAGGGAAGAAAGGTTGACGTAGAGGCAAGGAGGGCTGGACGGCTAGCATGGAGGAGGATGCTGGACCTCAAGGCCCTAAAAAATTTCAAAAACCCTCACCAAAAATTTTTCTTGCTTTAGATCTTTGATTTTACTGCAAATTTTTCAATAACTGGCCCTGCAAAAATAAATAAATTTAGAGACTAGATCTTACCCTCAAGGGCCTAGATCTAGCTCTAATCCAACTCTTAGAATCTTTAGGAAAAATGCAAGAGATGCAGATTTTACATTGCAATTGGATATCATCACTTTTTTGTGGCCTAAGGGATCTGAAGCATACCAATGTGGCTTGTACTTTTCCACATAATATAATCAGATTTTTTTTAAAAACGCTACTATTTGAAGCAGACACCTTTTTCATAAATTGAATCATAATCCTTTTAGTTTTTAAGCATCCTATCCACCACATTTCCCTTAAAATGGAAACTACCTTATTATAAATAGTATAGAAGAAATGATGAGCTGAAACATGACCTCATTACTTGTCATTACTGTTGGGATCAGTTTAAATATGAGCTCATACTTTTAATTACTGTTTAGTTAGCTTATATTGTTATAACATTTGAAGTCCAAGACAAGCATGCCTGAAATTTTTTCTTTCATTTTCTTTTAACTTCAGAACAAAAAAGTCAAGCCCTGGAGTAAAAGGGGATTAAATCTGATCCCTGTAATGTTTACGAGAATCTTGATTCTCTCCACAACTTGTCTAATGATTGTCCTTTTGCTTTACTGCGATATATTGGAGAAAGTTATTATCTGGTTAATTTCTTGAAATTGATCTCTCTTAAAATTCTAAGTGACATACACTGGTTTGATATTGGACAATAAAGCTGAAAAGTGTTCGTTCTCTATGAATCTTCAGTTTATGTTTGCTATGAACATTGTGGAAAAAAGGAAATGATTACATCTTCGTGGGAAAGTATAAAATTTCCTAACTTCGCGTTAGAACCCATGGTTAACTTTTTTACAGGTATTTATTGGTAAGGATTTGGGTGAAGATGGATCAAGAAACTTATTGTTACGCCTTGGCTTTTCAAGGATTGGCATCTAAAGACTCTTCAAAACAGCACTCTGGAATGGTTATAATACTTTGGCATGGAAATAAATTGAAGCTTGATTAGATTGGAACATTAAAGAAAATTGAGATGAATTAATTTATGACAACGATGAATGACCAATTTCACCAAGGGTGAATTCTGCACAGTCAATTTTGGAGGAGAAACAACCTAAAACAGGTTGGAGACCCTCCCCTCACTGTCAATAGAACCTAGACAAAGTACCTGTTGGAGGAGATATATACTAGAGAATAAGAAGGTTGGACATGACATCCAGATTTTTGATCGAGGAAAAAAAATCTGAATGTTTAAACTTGAAGTTTCTCCTCCATATTTTCTACTATTTAAACTCTTTTGAGACTCTTATTCTGGAATGAGATTTTGTTGTATAACGGCCTCCCAGATTGGAGTTTTCTGTTTAGTTTCTGTAAATGGACCTTCTAACGTTGATGAAATGGTTGATTCCGATTGCTATCAGAACTGTTACTCAAAATAGATACTAGCTTTTAATCGGTTTTTAGATCTTTAATAATGCTGAATCTATGTATTGGTAGCCCGTAGTTCTGGTCTTATTTTAGTACTGTTATTAGTCATAGCTCTGAAAAGATGTACCGGTGGAGTCAGATATAAATATTTTTGACTGTTAATGGAGGGTCAGCAGATGATTTATCACCATCTTATCTTCTCACTTTTGTGCTTATTTCCCTTTTCAAATGGAAAAAAAAGGAAAAGCATCCAGACCTATTAGCTCTCAACATTGATGCATCCATTTCAGTAGTCAATATCAAATGATAAAGAACAACTATTTTCAGCCTGATAAGGAGACATGAAATCTCATAAACTGTATCATATATTATATATACAGGCAGTCAATTGGGTCTAGCTTGGGTGGTTGAGAAGAGTGTGTTATCCTTCCCACACAGGTTCAAGTTCAAGTCCTGTAAGTGACATGTTGATCTCTTAACAAGTATAGTTTTGTAACATCTTTGAGCCCTGTTGTTAACCTGGCCTTGTGCCTTGAAGAATCTAGGATACCCTTGGAACCATCTTCAGAAAGAGGGAAAGTGTTCCCTAGGATATGTTACTTGGGAGAAAAAAATTATATATCTGGGCTATAGCAAATGGGAAATGGGCATGGAGTTGAAAATTTGCCTAAACGTGCCATTTATACTTTACTCTTACCATTGAAAGGACAAACTCAGTATCTTAAAATAAATGAGAGAGGGGTAACTGACCCTGCCACCAAGGTGCAGTAGAAAGGCCAAAATGACAGCTATAGGAATGCCGACCGCATAGTATGCCCCAAGATTTACATAGGCACCCAATGTTTGCCATCCACATCCTCTAGCAATACCTGCAGAAGTATTGAAGTCTTAGAAAACAAGACTATACATATCTATCTATACAATTCAAGACCATTTCCAGATCTGATGAAATCATCGAGAAAGGTGATTTACCTGCTAGAATGCCTTGGTTGGCATCCATAAATGCTGAGGATGCAAGCAGTGGCATCATGCTTGAAATGTAGTCAACTACCTCTCTTTCATTGCTATAAACATAGCCCCAGACATTTCGAGCAGAGAATAAGGTAGCTGCTATCATGAGGGCTTCCATGGCTGCCATACAAACCCCGACACGCACCGATAACTGTGCAGCACACGAGCGTCCAGCTCCTAGTTCATTGGAAACTCGTGTACTGCACCGCAAAAAGTTAGTATCAAAAGTATGAATATAATTCAATGCCGGCGATTTAATATCCTTAGAGAATTTGCTGTTAGCAACATTTTTCAATCAGTTATACCAACCTTACAGCAGCACCGAGGCCAAAGGGAATCATATATGCAAGTGCAGCAGTGCTGAGGCTGCAAAGAACCAAAAGCAAGTTCAGAGAAAAATAGAGTAACTATTGGCAGTGGAAAAGCAGATGTCACTATTAGCTTTATGTGTAGGAAACTTGTCAGATATGACATAATTACCAGACGGAGAGAACTGACATCTCAAGTTCGGGATTAGGCAACAAACCAGAGAGGAGAACAAGCATTTCAAAAGACCAGTACTCCAAGCTGTCAAGAAATATACGAGTGTTAACTTAGGAACAGAACATAATAGCATAATTAAAAATTCAAGAATAGTATAATATGTAAACTGATTCCCACTGAAGAAATCCTTAAAAATAATTGAAAACTCTGAAGTAGAATAAGTAAAATGAAAATGAGATTGAAACAATGCATATTTTTTTAAATTCAACTACACTGCACCAAAGGGAAAGGACTAATATACCAGATCATCACTGCAGATGGAATAGCAAGCTTAAGAAAGTTCGCAATATCATATAAAGCTTCCCTTGAAAAGGATGTCCTTGTCTTCTCGCATGCAGGGGAAAATATAACATAAAGTGATAGAAGTGCAACATTCAGCCAATTGGAAATGCTGATTGCCAATGCAGCGCCTTTATTACCTAATCCAACTTTGAACACCAATACCCAGCAGACGGGGACATGGAAACACACAGTTACTGCAGAGCTTAACATCATCGGAATGACAATGCCCTGTGATTGAAGAAATTTTAGAAGGGGTTGAAGAGCCGCATAAGCAAACAAGCTAGGAAGCATCCATCTTGCAAATTTCCCTGCTTCAAAAGATATTAAAGGGTCTTGCCCAAGGGCTTTAAGAATGTCTCCCATATATATCCATATCACAGCCAGTGGTATGCTGACACAAAAAAGAGCAACAATTGCTCTCTGCAATTGAATCCCAAGCAAATGATATTGCTTTGCTCCATAGGCCTGTCCACAAAGTGTCTCTAATGCACATGCCATTCCCATCTGTCGATAGACACAAATAATGAAAAAAAAGCTGATCAGTCTACTGTTGAGGACTTTCAAAGCTTGAACGATCCATTTCTCACTTCCAACTTAACTGAAGTACATTTACTTATATATCATCCTACAAACAAAATATTGAACTTTATAAGCTTGTATTTTAGGCAACTGCAGAGTTAAACCTGTATTAAGGACCACTTTTAACTGGAAAGTGAATTGAGATGGATTCATGCCCACTTTTATGCGGTGTACCCTAGGAACCTCTTAAGCATGCAGCTATGTGTTAAGTATAAGGTTAAGAAAAGCTCCTAAATTATGCATCTTATAAATGATTGTTCAATGCTGCAGGAAGAATCTAAAAGAGAAAAAAATATTGATACAATTATTAACTAAGGATGAATAATCTAAAAATAGTGTTAGTTGATCCTCGTAGATCAGGAATAATAAATTGTGTAATCTTGCTTTAAGTCCATGCATTCATCACTAGTGGTAATAAAGGATAAGAATTATTCTAGAGGTTATATTAAGGAAGTGGGATATAGGGGACTGGTAATATGTTAGGGAAATCTCATGAAGTTGGTTTTTGCAATTAGAAAAAGGTGTTAGAGAATCTCATCAAGAAGGATGTTATATATATGGCTTTGTACTACTGTTTTTATGATGCTATTAATTTCAGATTTCTCTTCTGCAGTGTCGGGGGAACAAAAGAAATTGTTATTTCTTTCTTCTTGTTTATGGATCCTGTTGTTTTGCACTCTGAAGCCTGTGCAGTTGATTGTTGTTTCAGCAACCCTTGAATGCACCACCATCATCGTATCAGAGCAGTGGACAAGTTGGCTAATAGAAGAATTCCAGTATGGGGACGGAGAGGAGCAAGGCCTGGAAATTGAAAAGTGGACAAAGATGAGTTACTCCATAGATTGCAAGATCTTGAGGTTAGCTTGAGAGGTAATGAGTCCGAGAATGAACATGAAAACGTAGGAGCAGATGTTCAGGCAGTAGATCCTTTGGAAAGTGATGGAGGCAATCTCTAAACAGGGAAGTAAGGTGAAGGCAGAAATTTGAGAGTTCAAAGGAGAGTTGAACCTGGAATTGTTTATAGATTTGATAGGAGATCTGATGAGATATTAGGATATGGAACATGTTGAGGAAGATGATCCATGTAGAGTCAGAATTTTGTGGCAAAAATAAATCCCCATGCTGCACTTTGGTGGGATAATCTACAGCCATGAAGAAGAAGGGAGGGAAAATAAAAGAAGAAATTGTGCCTAAGACTTTAAACACCCTAAAGAAATTTTTACCCATGGATTTCCAGCAAAAATTGTTCTAGGAATTTCAAAACATGGGGCAAAGGGAGATGTCTCTGCAATAGTACATTGAACAATTTCTGAGTTCACAATCTTGGATAGGAATGCAAAAAGACGAGGAGAAAACCAAGCTCGGTATAAAATGGGCTAAGGTTACAAACCCAAGATGAATTGTCCTTTGTGAAAATGCATTCCATGCATGAAGCATATATCAATATGCATTGAAGTTTGACGAGAAATTAAATCAGGGAAAGACTAAGAGAAATAAAAGGGGAGGTTTCAGAGGTAGAGGTTGAGGTGTTAGAGGCTCTTTCATGAAGGAAATGGTTTCGTCGTGGAAAGACCAAACATAGGGCTTTTGAGGGTCTGGAAAAAAATGGTGATGGGAGGAGATCAGAGCAGAGAACGAACATGGCACAGGGCAAAGCTCCAATAATAACCCCTCTTCAACAAAAGGAAGAGGATAACCTCATGTGGAGGAGAATCTTGTTGAACTTGAAACCAAAAGAGAAAAAAGAAAGGAATTGGTTGAGAAGTCTTTGCAGGACCAACTGCAAGGTAGGGGAAAGGTGTTGCAACGTAATAACTGAAGGGGGCAACATTGATAACAGTCTCCACTGAAATGGTGAAAATGTTGAGCTTAGAATATACAAGATATTTTCAGCCTTAAAGAAGTCTTGGCTTCGAAAAGATCACAATATCACAATGAATGAGCAAGGAAAATTTTGCCTCAGTATTGGAGACTATGAAGATGAGGTGACATGTGATGTCATACCCATGGCTGCCTTCCATCTGCTTCTATGTAGGGCATGGTAGTATGACTGAGAAGCAACTGATAATGGGAAGGAAAATACCTATACCTTTGTTAAAGGGGTAAGGTAATTCCAACGGCTCCCCGTGAATGAGATGGAAGGGGAAAGTAATCAAATAATTTTCCTCTTTGCTAAGGAGTTTTTACATAATGTTAAGAAATTGAAGGGAAGTTGCATATTGATTTGTAGAGAGAAAACAAATTCATCCAGCAAGGAAGTGCCACCAGAAGTTAAGGCCTATAAGGAGCATAAGGAGATAGCTTGCCTACTAGATTGCTTCCATCGAGAAAGATCTCCCATCACATGGATGATGGATCTTATTCTAGGAGGCAGTCTGCCAAATCTAGGCCCTCGTAGATCGAGTCAAATGGAAAATGAGGAGTTGAACAAACATGTGGAGGCTCTGTTGTACTTACCTTGGAAAAGGATGGAGGATAGGCATGGATTCAAGGGCCATCAACAAAATTGCCAACAAGTATAGGTTTCCATTACCCAAAACAGATGATTTAATGGATTGTTTCAGTGAAGCTTGCTATTTTTCTAAAATAGGTTTAAAAAGCTGATATCACCAAATCTGAATAAGAGAAGGTGATGAGTGGAAAAAAATATTTAAGAATAAAAGAAGTCTTGTACAAATCATTGGTGATACCATTTGGGTTGACAAATGCTCCCAAGTACTTCACAAGATTGATGAAACAGGTGTTGAGGCCTTTCTTGGGGATGTTTGTGATTGTTTATCTTAATGACATGTTTATTTCAGCAGGACGATGCAAGGGAACTTGCATCATGCGAACAAGTAATGAAAAGTTTGGAAGAACTTAGAAGAGTAGGTACAAGTCAATTTGAAGAAAAGTTCTTTCATGCAAGAACTTGTTCTTGGGATTTGTAATTTGTACGGAAGCATTAATGATGGGTCTAGAGAGGTGAAAGCAATTATGGAATGGACAGTTCCGAGAAGCATAACTAAGGTAGGAAGTTTTCATGGCTTATTTCTTATGATTAGTTAATTAGATATTTTAGTGCCACTTGTAAGCCATTAATACACCACATGACAATAAAAGTTTTTAAATGGATAACACCTACACAAAGAAGTTTTGAACTTATGAAGAAGAAGGGCCCCAAAGCCCCAGTGTAGGTCTTCCAGGTTTTAACAAAGCTTTGCAAGTAGGTTGGGAATCGGGATGCAAGTGGAGTCTCCCATGGCCTTCTTTCGTGAAAAGTATATCCTGTTTACAATCAGGAATTTTATTCTATTTGCAAGGTTTGAAGAAATGGAGAAATTATATACTACCAACAGAAATTGTTTGGTCCATTGATCATCTAGCTTTGAAGTTTATTAGCAACCATGAAAATTTGAGTAAGGGTAGACACTTGAAGTGTGTAAAATTTTTGTAGAACTTCTCACTTATGTTGAAGATCAATTCAGGCTAAGCAAATATTGTTGCAGATGCATTGAGCAGAGGAGTTTCTTCTTCACAACTATGTCAGTGGAGGTGCTTGGATTTGAAGTAATCAAGGACTTGAATGAATTTGATCAAGATTTTGAAGAGGTAAGAAAGGTTTACAAGGAGACATTATTGATAGATATAACAACCTATCTGGACTTGCAATATCGATTTTTGTTTCAAGGGAAAACAACTGTGCATTCCCAGAGGATCTATGAGAGAATTTGATTAGAAAGTGGCATGGTGGAGGATTCCGATTGAGTTGAAACTTTGGAAGAGACAAAACTCAAACCTTTTTGGAGGAAATATTTTGATATTAATGGCTGATTTTGAAGTTGGATGTTAGCAAATATGTTAAGAGATGCAAAATATGTGAGCTAGCAAAGGAAAGACGCCCAAATACTAGTTTGTAGACGGTTTTGTCTGTCCCAAAGGCACCTTGGGAGGACTTGTCCATGGATTTTATTCTAGGTGTACCTCACCCTTGAAGAGGTAACTCCATATTTTTAGTGATTGATAGATTCTCTAAAATGGCTCATTTTATGCCCTGCACAAAGGGTAATCATGTGTCTAAAGTTTCCAATTTAATTTCCAGTAAATTGTGAGATTGCATGGATTGCCTAGGGGAATTACATCAGATAGAGACTTCAAGTTTCTAAAACCATTTTTGGAAAACTCTTTGAAAAAAATGGGAACAACGCTGTGGTACAATGTATCCTGGACTGAGCTGTTTATAAGAGTTTGGGAAATTTATTGAGATGTCTTGAATGGAACAAGTTGGGACAATAAGAGTTGATGTTGCCACAAGCTGAGTTCGCATTCAATAGGCTCCCAAAACATAGACTTCTTTAGAGCTAAATATCCCAGATCCTATCCTATAAGGTAGCATAACTCAGTCATCTAGTTTACAGGAATTTCCCCATTCCATATTGTACATGGGAAGAGTCCCAAAGAATCGATGGATTTAGTTGAGCTGCCTTTAAAGGACAGCAGAAGTAATGATGCAGATGCATTTTCTGAATAAATGCAAAGATTGTATGAACAGGTAAAGGAGCCATATCAAGCAAGCAACCAAAGTTACAAATATAAAGAAAATGAATCCAGAAAAGGAATCATTTGAAGTAGATAATGAAGTAATAGTGCATTTGAGGAAAAAATAGTTTACTGCTTAAACATAACAAACTGGACAAGAAGATTGGACCCTGCAAAATCAGAAGGAAGTCCTGTGATAATGCTTATGAAGTGGAACTGTCCAAGGATTTGAATATGTCTAAATATTTTAACGTTGCACGTTCATATGAATTTAATGCACGTGAAGAAGAATAGAAGAAATTTGAAGACTGGATATCACCTTCTTGTGAAACAACCATAGGAAATTCTTGAAGTACTGGATATGCAAATCATAATTACCACTGCAAGATGAAGTTACAAGCAATATTTGGTGATATGGAAGGACAAAGAACCAGAAGAATCCAGTTGGATCTCAGAAGCTGAATATCACTAGTTGTGTTCATCAATTTCCTTCCATCTGAGCTTGAAAATGATAAAATAATTTTTTCTCTGAGAATGAGACGATGATGCAGGAGCATCTAATTCAAGTGCAAAAAACTAATATATTACCAGTTGACCATGTAGAGACCAAAAATAGTGTTATCATATCCTCGTAAAGAAGGAATAATTAGTTATCTATCTCTAAGTGAACCATGAACTGTAAAAAAATAAAAGAACTGTAGGAGACTAAAAGTAGTGATACGATACCCTCATAAATAGGGAATAATTAGTTGAGTGATCTATCTCTAACTGCATCACCAATGGTTAAAAAACAAAGAAAAGGACTGTCTCTTAAGGAGTTGGGATGGATTGGACTACTAATGCCTAAGGAAAACCTACAAGTTAGTTTGGGGAATTAAAAAAAATGTTAGAAATTTTTATCAAAAATTATTTATATATATGACTTTCTATATTACTGGATGGCATTCCTAGAACTTGGATGGGAAGGATAATAATTACTCCTCTCCACCACCCCAGCTAGACCAGATTGATGATATGGCTTTGTACTTTTACTTTAATGATAATAAAGCTTTCCTATTTCTCTTTTGGACTGTTTGTGGAACAAAAAAGTTGTTTTTTCTTTCTGCTTGTTTGTGCATCATATTGCGGTGCACTGTGATGGCTGTGTTGTGATTGCACCGGCATTCAAATAGCCATCAATGTTTTGTAGGGGATAGTAAACTTATTACATAAAAAGTTATATTCAATTTAGATGGAAACATTCCTAAAATAGGTCATTAAGGACTTTCAGAAATATGCAGAATTTGCAGCATTTTAGTCCACCTTTAGTGGCTTTCACATAAATTTTGAAATAGAACAGGATGGCCCCAATAAATATCTTAGTGTGTTTATGATTACACTCAGGAAAGAGCAAAAACAATTCAATCAGACAATGGTTTATTCTACCGGTCAGTTCAATCCTCCTTTCTTTGGGGTTTTGAACAGACGAAACCTCATAAAAGAGTTTACACTGTAAAACACCCAATGATAGCAAAGTAAACAACACTAGCAAATGTGTTATTAACTTATTTCGATGTGGTGTCCGACTTTTCGGGTGAACATTTTACCCATTTTCAAGGACATAAAACTCAGATTTGAAGGGTTCACCCAAAATGTCAGACACCACAATTAAATAACACAGTGCTCCAGAAGCTCCCATCATAATTATAGACTGTGAAAATCTACATGCAAAAATTTTAACAATAGAAATGTTTTGTGATCATACCAACACATGTAACCCAGTAACACTTGCAAAAGAAGTGGCAATAGAAGCACTGGAAAGTGCAAGCTCTCCCAAATGCCCCACCATCATAACAGATATCACCTGCAAGCAATACTGCAAAAGATTCACTCCAATCATAGGTCCTGCTATCCACCAAATCTTTTTGACTTCCTCCCATACAATCCCTGCAGTGCACTTCACATCATATGAAGACTGTACTTCATAAATACCAGACTTGTGTTCCTCACCACACGGGGAAAGCAACTGAGTTTCCTCAGCATTTCCACTTATAAGTGGTTGCTTCAACAAATCTCTTTGATTGCCATCTGAACAAGGTCTCTCCATGACTCTTTCACTCAAATATGTTCTACCAACTTAGTAGTCTAAACTTGAGAATAATCTATTGCCACTGTAAGAAACTATAGTCAACTGTCTCAGGATCAAAATTCTATATATAAGCATGTAGTGAACGATAGAATATTGTTTCCTACTTAGCCAAGAGCAATAGCTGCTTTCATGATGGTTATCTCATATTGAAAGATTCTTCTATGGATCATAATAGATTATGTTGCAGAACCGACCAGGAGAGAATGAACTCCAACCTTGTAAACACAATAACGATCGGTCGATTAAGTATTAGAGAATGAATCACAACCTTGTAAACACAGTAAACACACAGCTAGAGACCAGTTCAAAGATAGTTTGTCAACAGGTACAACAGCACGTTCTTAGAGAGATTGACGGCCAAAGCTATTCAAAGCTCAAAAGGCGAATAAACATGACGCAGGGCGGATTTGAAGCAATTTTGCAAAAAATGCACTTTCCAAAATGTTATGTGGAATATTGTAGTGATACAGGCTCAGAAGCAAAATTTGTATTAATTTTTATTACTTCACTACAATATTTCAAATAAAATTTCAGAGAGATATATAATATTTATCAAGATTTTACAGAGATAATATCTATTAATAAATTAAACGAGATAAGTATTTGCAATTCCGTAGACATTTTAAAATTACGTCAACCTAGAACAAAATAAGAATGGAAAAACAAAGTCATATTGAATTTGGGTGGTGCTAATCGATGCTTCGATATATGATAATTAAAAAAGGAAAGGAAAGGAAAAGGCGGTTTGATCGTGTTTGATTTTTTCTGAAAGCAATCAGGTATAATCATCAAAAGGAAAGGAAAGGAAAAGGCGGTTTGGTTGTGTTTTCTTTTTTCTGAAAGCAATCAGGTATAATTATCAATATAGATTAAAAATGATTAGAAATATTACGCTTTAATAAGGTATAATTATCTATATAAATAAAAAATGATTAAAAATAGTATGGTTTAATAAAAATTGATAGGTATGGATTTTAATAAATAAATGAATGATATTTTAATGTTTATGAGATTAAAAATAATCTATGAGACTATTAGTTTTATTGTTTTTTTTGTAATTCATTGTTTTTTTTTATTTAAATTGATGATGAACTAATTTAATTTTCGAACAATCTCCTCAATGAAAAGACAATGCCAAGGAACTAATGGTAACGTATTGCCATTCCAAAATGAAATGCTCTTCCGATTCCACTGCTCTAGATATGCAAAAAGTGTACACCCATTCTTCCCAAGCTTCTCTAGGTCTCTTCCACAATCCTGTTTCACACTGAATTTGAACCGAATTTGATGTGAATACGTTCTTAATTGAGCAATACAAATCTTTGCTCTCCACGAAATGGTGGCTCCATTGTACTCTTTTTGTTGGAGATCACAAATAAGGTTGAATTCCTGAATAAGTGGAGTTTAATTCATTGACATCATGACATTTACTATTATATGAACAAGTGGAGTTTAATTCATTGACATCATGACATTTACTATTACATGATAAATAAATAAACCATAAAAATTCATTATATTTAATTTTATTTTAAATTAATAATAAAAATAATAAAATAAATTAACATATAAGTTAAATATATATACATTTATAAATATATTTTTAACTATGGAAGTTTATCTCATTTTACTATATAAAATCTCAATATATACATAGACTTTCTTATAATATCATGGGTCAATATTATAATACCACATTAAAAAACATAACTCATTTTATACGATCTTTTTAATTAATTAATTTAATTAAAATGGAAAATAAAACATAGTCATTTTAGAGATAAATCTCAAATTTTAATTTGTGTATACTATTATAAATATTCTTATTTATGTAAAATCTAAATTTCAAAATAAACATACTTATCTGCCCAATTACAATAATTTCTGATATAAAATTTCAAACCAATCTACACCATTTAAAAAATAATTAAAATTTAAAAACCAAATCATAATAATTTGATGGATTATTATATTAATATATAAATTTAATAAATTTATAATATCCCTACCCAAATTTCATCCTTCCACCGTAACATTACTACACATCGGCATACTCCGGTGTCAACGAATGCCGAACAAAATGAAACTCCTTAGCGTCAAGTCGTCCAGCTTGAAACGATTTATAACACGCAGCAATATTATTATTTCATTATTATTATTGTTTTCACTGTTCAGCAGTAACTCTTGTCGTTTCATATGTCGGATTAAGTGGATTTAGTCGTGGCAACGATTTAGTGCTATTAACTCTTTAATCATTTCATCTGTCAAATTTGGATTTCGTCGCTGGTGGAGCTAGAGATGGTTGGAGGACAGCTGGGTTGGACGCAGTCCGCCAACATTAAGAGACGTGGGAGTGAGCAACATTTATATATATATATATATACGGAGTTGTTTTTAAAGAGATTTTTTGGAAGTTTTTCCGGTGGGTTTTTTCGGTTAAAATTTGGCAGCAATTTATTGAAATGACAAGTTTGATAGCTAATTTCTGCACAATCAAAACGTCCCAAGGGTTTTTTAGGGTGTTGAATCCAAATATGCAGTTAAAAAACCATTTTAAATAATACAAATCAAGATTTAACCTCAATTTTTTCAGCCGGATTCCGTCACCGGAATCTCCAAAAAGTTGCACTAAAGACAACTCCTATATATATTTGTTTGTTTGTTTGTGTTTGATGTTAGTGTATTTTGCATCTTAGGTTAATTACTATGTAATTAAAACTTATAATTGTTTTAAATTATAATGATTGATAATTTGTTTTAAAAAAATAATTGCCTAATGGTTTGCAATTCATATATATTTTTAGGTATGTAGCAAAGTAGTATAAGCTAGTCAATTTAAGTGGTACAGATTTTAAAAATAATAATAGTAGTATTTTGTGTCTTTGTTTGTTTATTTGTTTGATTTTTTTTAATCATTTTTGCCATAAATTTATGATTGGATTGTATATTTTAATTTTTAAGTATTAGAATATTTTAAAAGATTGAATTTATTTGTATATTCAAAATGTATTCTGGATAATGAAAAATTATAAATGTATTCTGGATAATGAAAAATTATATATTAAATTTTTTTTTTAATACAGTCGGTTATTTATTTATTTTATTTTTTTGCAAAAGAAAAAAGGAGCGAGATCTTTATACATTTGGAAGGAGGCTGGTTCAAGTGTAGTACACAAAATGGAAGCGCAATCCCAGCATCCGCACTTGTAGCCTTAATTTTATAGAAATAAAAAACTAGTATGACATATTGCCTTACAAACTGTTCTAAGAAAAAACTATATTTGCATTGCATTATAAAAAAGACAAGATCACCATAGTTGATTACTGATTCCTCTCACTGAAGGTGGCGCTTCTTGCTGTTCCTAGTGGATATTTCCCCTTGCTGGCTTTGATTGAGGGTCTTGATGTACTCGAATATTTCTTCAAGATGCTTGCATTTGTCTTTTAGATCTTCTATTTCAGCTCTCTGTTTATCTATGTCTCTTTGCATGTACACATTGGTTATCTTCATTTCTGCCCTGAGGTCCTTTAAAGCTTGGTTAAATCTTCCAATCATGAACTATTGGCCCTGCAAGTTGGGCAACTATTGTTCTTTTCTGCGCTATCTAAAGGATTGCAAACCATTGTATTGCTTTGAGATGCTGTAGAGGCTATGCCTTTTTTGATCCCTGTGATGGCCCTCTTACTTTGATGTGTTCTGCTTGTTCCTCTGTTCTTGATGGCAAAGTTCTGACTGATGGAGTCCACTTGATGAAAAATCCCCAGAGCTCTGAGAGAACCAAATGAGCATTGATCCTGCTTTGTGTTCCAAAAACAATCCAAGGGGTTATCTTGAAATGAGTAGCTGACCGGAAGACACTGATTATGCGAGAGGTAAAGGGTGATTAGAGGATTTGGCTCTAGGAAACCAGAAAACTGAGGACGTTGGGGAAATGATACCGCTCTCAAATGAGGGTAATTCTTAAGCACTGAAACCTATGAATTATAAAGAGAGGGGCAACGCGGAAGTGGAGAGAGACTATTATGAGATTCTGAGTACTTGGGTTATGAGCGAGAGATATACCGAAGGTGCAATCAGCTGGGGGAGAGCATTGAAGAGCGACTAATGACAACAAAGTTATACCACGCTGAGGTAGATTGAGCTTGAGTATACAAATTGATGGGTCGAGAGAAAGAAGTTGGCGAGCTGTTGAAAGCTTTAGCCTGGTAATGGGATCATCAAGAGGACTGCGGGCGAGGGGGTAAAAAGAAATATGATCACTTAAGAGATAGCCTGAATGTGAATAGGCTGGACTTTCTAGATAACGAAAATGACTGTAAAAAACCAATTTATTGACCTTAGAGCGGAAGATTAACCTGCTACTATAGGTGATTATCATGATGTAGATCACCTTTGCGCTTGTACAACTGCCCGTTATAGAACACCTTGCACTTGTGTGACATTTTCGATCCTGAAGCTTGTGACTAATATGACTATTATTGTCTTCGCTAAGAGGTAAAGGATGCTTGTGATCCTTGTCAAACGTGCTATGAAGCTTTTTGGGGATTGAGTTGATTTTGTGCTCTAAGTCTTACAGATTACACTTGAGATCCACTGATAACAAATCTTATATGCATTCTGCAGCCAATCTGAATCTGGGAATGAAGATTTGATCATCTTTTTCTTTTCTTTTGTTATGCTTCTTTCCACTTTCTCCTTTCTCAGTCCTCATCATAATTGTGGAAATCATGGTACATTTACGATATAGACTTCGTTGTTTTCCTTGATAGTCCCAACTGATCTTTCAATTGTTTTATTGGCATAGTTATCTGCTTCCTTGTTTTGATTTCTCAACACATGTTTCAAAGTTATTTTTCCCAGAAATTTTATATTTGATCTGATCCTCTGACAAATTTTATTAATAGCGATACTATTGAAGTCCTTTTCATTTACCATTGCTGCTATGATGATTTCCAATTTTCCTATAATTGTAGGATCCTTGATCACAAGTTTTTTTAACAGTCTTGTGCCTAAGAGAAGGCTGTATGCTTCCGCCTTGTTGTTTGTCATTTCTCCGAGACTCCATTCATAAGTAATAATTGTTTTCCCATTTGGGTCTGTAATTACTCCACCTGCACCTGCTTTTCCTGGGTTATTCTTTGATGCCCCATCGAAAAAAAGATTGAATCTTTTTTGTTTTTTCCTCCATTCTTCCAATTCTTTATCATCCAGCCTTAACTTCCAATTCTTCGCTGTGGGAGCTTTTTTCTTTTTTGCTGTAGCTTCTATATTTTTTTTCTAATATTGCTTTGTTGTACCAATCTTTCTCTTCTTGCTGTAGGCTGTTCTGATCCACATTTGACATTCCATTGGAGCTTATTATTTCTGATGCTAGACTCCATGTTTTTGAAAGAATCTTGCCTATTCTTGGTTTTTGTTCTTTGAATATACATTTATTTCTGGTTAGCCAAATTTTCCAACACACAATTGAGGGGAGGCAATCCCAGATCCTGTTTATTGTGGCCTTGTTTCTCTTTGAATACGAGTAGCTCTTCTCCCAAGTTTTATAATGTGCTGACAGTTGATTTGAAAAATTTATATTTATTTCCAACGGACTTGTTATCTGGGTCCAGCGTTCTCTGGCCACCCTACAGTCCATGAAGAAGTGTTGAATTGTTTATTCCTCCATTTGACACATGACACACTTAGAGGCCCTTGTATTCCTTTTTTTTTAAGTTTTCATAGGTTAGAATTTTCCCTTTGAGAAGGTCCAAATGAAAGCTTTAATTTTAGAAAGGCATTCTGTTTTCCAGGTACCTTCCATAGACTCCAGTCTTGTTGATTTTGTTGCTCTTGGGGGACGTTATACCCTGGTTTCACTGTATATTCCCCTCCATTTGGGTCTCACACAAAGTCATCCTAATCCTCTTTGTTTATGGGAGCTGCCCCTGATAGGTGAGATTTTAGTTTCTCCCATTGACCTTTTAATTTTTTTGGAATTGTTGGTATTTTCCTTTCAAGCCAGTTATCATGATCCCACTCAAAGATTGAATATATAATATTTATCCTTCTCTCTTTCATCCAACATTGAAGTCCTCTTAAATCTCGCTGAAGATTTAGAGGGTCTCTTCCCATTATTTGATCCTCCCAAATTGCAACTGTTTCGCCATTCCCTGGATTTTTAGAAATTTGGTCTCTAATAAGGGGAATTATCTTCTTTACAAGTTTCCAAACTTGTGTGCAAGGCCTGACTGGAATAGATTAAGTTATCAATTTTGCTCTATGATGATTCAAATATTTCATGGCTAGTACTTTTTCCCACCAGTATTCCTTTCCACTTATCATTCTCCAAATTATTTTTATCCCTAAAGCAATGTTCATTTGGCTTAGTAAGCGGATTGCTAGACCTCCTTTTTCATAAGGAAGGGTGACTTGCTCCCATCGTACTAGGCTGAATTTTTCATTCTATTGTTTTCCTCATTACCATAGGAAACTTCTTATTATTATTTCCATTTGCTTGTGTGCACTTGCTGAGGCCAGAATAATCACATATTGATAAATGGGAAGTGCTGAAAGCAGTGCCTTAATCATGATCACTCTTCCTGCTAAATTAAGCCACACCACACCCCAATTCTAAATTTTATCCTTCATTTTTTCCACTTGTTTGCTCCATAATTCCGCTTTTACATTTTCCTTAGCTAGGGGCAGCCCAAGATATGTAAAGTGATTCCATCTTGTTTGTATTGGAATTTCTAGAATTTGTGATATGTGCTGCATAGCTCTTGGAGAAGTGTTCTAGCTATATCTTCTGCATTTATTATTATTTAAAATCTTCTAGCTATTATGCTTGATGCCCCCCCATAAGAAGGGTATCATCTGCAAATAGTAAGTGATTTATATTTTTTACCCCTCTTGCTATTTGTATACCTGTTTTTTTTCTTTTTTATTTTTTATTTTCCAGCGCTGCACTTAAAGTTTTTGCCATGATGATATAGAGGAATGGAGTAGAGGACAACTTTATCTTAGCCCTCTTGTGCTCTGAAAAAATTTATTGGGCCTTCCATTTATTAGAGGGGCAATCCATGGTGTTGATATACAAGCCTGAATAATCTCTATTATATCTGTTGAGAAGCCAAATTTTCTGAGTACTGCTGCTAAATAATTATGATTAACTCTATCAAAGACACATGCCATATCTAGCTTTACTATCATTCCTTCCTCTTTTCTTTGAATGTTGCTGTGGATAGCTTCCTGAACAATGATCACATTGTCTGTGATTCGCTGCTTGGGAACAAAGCCGCCCTGGTTTTCCGATATGATTTCCGGAAGAATTTTCTTGATTCTATTTGCAAGAATTTTGGTGACTATTTTATAAGAAGTGTTGCAAAGAGAAATTGGTCTGTATCTATTGAAAGCTATTGGATTGGACTCTTTGGGTATGAGTGCCAAATAGGAAGATTTTGTGTTTCCTCCAATTTTTTTTTTTTTTTTTTTGTTTTTGTTTGAAAAGCATTTTTGATCATTCTCATAATTTTTTTTTTAATAATATCCTAGTGCTGTCTGTAAAAAGCGATTGTAAACCCATCTGGCCTCGGAGCCTTGTCAGGGTGAAGACTCCAAACCGCTTCCTTGACTTCATCCTCAATGATCTCTTTATTTATTTCTGCGTTTTGCTGATCACTTATTTTTTTATTTATGTGCTACAAAAAGTCTTCATTAACTGCTTGCTGATCGTTTGTTGTAAGTAGATCTTTAAAGTAATTGTGAGCTGCATTTTTTAATTCTTCCGCTCCCTTTATCTCTTGCCCATCTACTTGAATCTGTTCAATCTAATTTCTTGCCCGTCTTATTTTCATTGAAAAGAAACTGTGTTTTTATCTCCTGATTTCAGCCAGAGACATCTGGACTTCATTTGACTTTCTTCTTCTTCTTTTCTATTTTGCTTGTAAATTTCCCAGAAGATTTCCTTTTCTTGTAGGTAATCTTGTTTGCTTTCTTCTTTGTTTTCTTTTTCTTTATGAATGCTATCCATTTTTTTTGTAAATCTGTTTTCCTAGCTTTGTCTCGAATATCATTTTCTCTTGCCCAAATTTTTAAGTGCAGCCTTAAATTCTTTAGCTTTGTTTCCCAAACATAATGAGGAGACCCAATGATACTTTTTGTCCAGCTCTCTTTGATTTGGTTTCCAAATTCTTCATTGCTGTCCCAACTCGAATTGTATCTGAAAGGGAGCGGGCCTTGATTTTCCAACTTACCCATGCTCAATACCATCGGCTTGTGATCTGAAGCTGTTGTGTGGACGATCTTGCTTTTCATAGAAGTGAATTCAACTGCTATGTTTTCTTGTACTAAGATTCTATCCAACCTTTCCTTGATATTATTCTTGCCTATTCTTTTATTACTCCATGTGTACTTCCCATTGCTTGGAGGAATGTCGATTAGTTTATGTTGTTCCATTATTTCTTCAAGGGCTTCTCTTGACGGGTCTGTATGATAGTTCCCTCCAAATTTTTCTTCGATGTTCCTTATCAAATTTAGATCTCCTCCAATGATTAATTTCCCGTTTTGTCTTTCTGCTAGTTCTTCTTTTATCGAATTCCAGCAGTGTTCTTTTTCTCTGTAGTGATTTGGAGAATATACATTCATGAAGCTATACAGTTCCTTTGTGTTGAGATCTCTCAAATCTATTCTAATCCAGTGTTTGCTAATTTTTTGGTTTATAAGTTCCCATTTTCTTTTTTCCCATATGGTACATATTCCTCCTGATGCTCCTGTTGCCTCTAACATTGTTCCATCATAATTTCTTAATTTTTGAATCAGTTTTTTATTTTCTTGATTGCTTGTTTTGGTCTCCTAGATCATATAGATGTCTGGCTTTTCTTTGATTAAAATATCTCTAGCTGCATTGGCTTTGAAAGTGGTGCCAAGGCCGCGACAATTCCAAGAGACCACTATCATTATTTACTGTTGTGCTGGTGGGAACCTCCCTTTCCTCTTTGCTGACTTTTTTCATTGTTTCCTGTATTTTTCCCAAGGAAGGATTCCATTGGTTGTTGAGTTCCTAATGCCATTTCTTTAGCCGCTACCTCGTCTCTTATTTCCTTGTTGGATTTTTTTCCCACTTTTTTTGCTGATCCAAGGTTTGGGGGTTTTCTTTAGCTTGATTTCTAGTTAATATGCGATCCACTAAGGGAGGGGGTAGAGGGGAAATAGGAATAGAGAAAGAGGGTATGTGGGTAAGGGAGTTGGGGTTAGATATTGGGGATCTAGGAGAGGTTGGATCGATAGGGTCTTCCAAGGGCCCAAAAGGATTCGTAGATGTGTGGAGTGGGGAGATAACCTTCAATGAGGGCTAAAAAGTAGTCTCATTTGGTTCTTGAAACTGGGAGGCAGTTGATATTGGTTGCTTATTGATTGGTTTTTTCTTTTTTACTTGTTCCCACGTGTTCTCTTATTCTTCTACATTTTCATTCTCTTTTTTTTTAAGACATCTATTAGCAAAATGACCATACTCATGACATACCTTGCATTTGAATGGTATCTGCTCGTAGTCCAACTACTGTATATGCGTCCACTGATCTACCTTGATCTTTATTGCCTCTGGAAGGCCTTTTCCAAGGTCTACTTCCACACATATTCTAGCACATGCATGCATGTTATCCTTTGGTTCGCATCTGTCTATATACTTGCCCACTGCATTTCCTATAGCTTTGACCGAATCATCTCCCCAGCAATGTAGCGGAAGGTGTGGTAGTCTGACCCAGACTGGGACTGCGCTTGGCACGTCCATTTCTGGATCAAAATCTGGTGTCCACCTATTTAGATATAAACCTCTGGAATCCATGAAGTATGGACCGTTTCTGAAGATCAAATCTCTATCTTCCTTTGATTCGAAGAGGAAGGTATAATATCCCCTTCCACAAAATCGTATTGCTATTTTCCCCTGAATGGTTGCATTCCAGTTTCTTTCAACCCATTTTTGTACTGATTTGGGTGACGGCCATAACCCCGTGAACTGCCCAACTAGTCCACGTTCTACCAAAGAAAGAGTTGCTCTTCGAGGGAGAGCAGGTGGGAGAGAGATCTCTGGTATGTCCTCAAGCTTCTTTACAAATTTGTTGATTGTTGGCCTGTTCCTTGGAGCTCCATTCGCAGCAATCAGGGACGCGAATGCTTCTTCATTTTCTTCAGTTCCTTGGTGCCTGGATGAGAGGGGGTCACCCTCCTCAGAGGGGTGCATGGTCAGAGAAGACTCAACAGCAGGAGGCTGCCGAGAGAGGCCTGCAAAATCAGGGAGGCGGCTAGGTCTGCGCAACTCTCAGGCAGACTTGCGCGCGATCTGGGGAAAATTATATATTAAATTTAGATATATATATATGAAATAATAAATTATTTACTAAAAAAATTAGATATTTTAATTTTTTGGTAAAAGAATTATTATTATTGTTGTTTTTATAATTAAATTTAGAATTATGATACAAAAATGTTATATAAATTAGGTTTTTCCACCGGTTGAAGAAGATCGTAATTGTCCATAACTTGTAGCATTATTCACTTATTTTTAATAGAAATAAAAATAAAAAGATAACAATCATAATTAGGAATTAATAATTGGAAATATAAATTAGATTACATGGAAACCTTCATGGAGACATCTTTGAGTCATGTAGTGGGAGTTACGGAATTGTCCACCACTGGTTGGATCTTTAGGATATTGGTCTCCACTTATTCATATTGAGTAATACAGAAGGTTGGGGTTGTTGTCTAAACATATGGGGTTGTCTGTTATGTTCTCACAAAGCTCAGGGAGCCCTCCTTATGTTCCATGCAATCATTTTCATCAAGAACTAGAGAAACAATAATTTCTATCCCAAAATGCATTAAATTGCTGCAAGTTTCCCATTGAACGAGTGGATTCTATCAAAGATGTCTTATTGTTAAATTCCACTCCTCGAAGATTTGGGCAATGAGGGTTTTAACCAGTGAATAAGTTTCAATGGTTCTTAAGAATTATTGTCACAAGTTCATGAAAAATCCAAGTCCAAAACCCATCCCTCAAATTCCTCTTGAATGGATTTGTTAGATAGTTTTTTGTATTTTTTCCTTGATAATGCTTTCCATTTTCTCCAATTTAGCTTTAATATAAATAGGGAACCTAGAATAAAAGAGAAATGTGCCACTACTTGGGCATATTTCTTAGCCTTGATGACATATTTAGGCTTGTTCAAGACAAGTTCCTTTAAGGCGCAAGCTCTAGCTTTCTTTTTACGCACCCCCTTTCCATGGGAATGTGCCTCTTTGTCATGATAACTAAGTTCAAGCTGAGATGAAAAGTATATATAGTTATAAGTAGAATGAAGGGATGTTTGGGAGAACTATCTACCCTATTTCTTAAGGGATGTTTGAGAGAGTTGTCTTCTCTATTCTTAAGGTAGTGGAGGAGTTTACAAGACCAACCAATTTACCCCTAGCTCCTTCTCACTCCTCAGAGTAAGGCCACAATAACATAGAGCAAGGCAAGGTGCAACCACATCAAACCCATTCAACCAACCTCAGTTACTAGATGTTGTGAAATAATAGAGAGACCATTTAGAGAGCAAATAGGGGGGAGACTGAACGAGGGATGAGATTGACCATAGTAGAGAGTACCCAACCATGTAGCCTCGTTGGGCAAGCCTGAATGTGAAGCCTTCAAGGGTTTCATCCTGTATGTGAAGCCTTCAAGGGTTTCAAGAGACCATTTAGAGAGAAAATAGGAGGGAGATTGAACGAGGGATGAGATTGACCAAAGTAGAGAGAACCTAACCTTGTAGCCTCACTAGGCAAGCCTGTATGTCAAGCCTTCAAGGGTTTCATCTTGTATTCACCCATCATATTGTGTGTAGAATGGGATACCTGACAATTGATGGGGGCTTTTCAATGGAATGCTCAGAAGACCATGAAGCCTTAGATCCTCTCTATCTTTTCCCTGTAAACCTTCTTTTTTTGGCGCTGCAATTGACTTCCTTGAACTATATGCTTCCATCCCCAATGAAACTGAGATCAAAGTCCCCTAATTTTACTTTAATTGCCAACTTATTCCCTAATGTTTACACCCCATTCTAACTTTCAAATTTGAAAGACATAAAGTAAAAAAAAACCTTAATAAAAATTGAATTTTGCTTGATGGTGAAAAATCCTCCCTTTTTATGATTCAATCCAATATTTTAATTTTACTTTAATTGCCAACTTATTCCCTAGGGTTTACACCCCATTCTATCTTTCAAATTTGAAAGACAAAGTAAAAAAAACCTTAATAGAAATTGAATTTTGCTTAATAACGAAAAATCCTTCCTTTTTATCATTCAATCCAATATCTTTAAACAATGCTTACACGAAATTTATTATTTAAAAATTATTTTTATTAGAATTTTAAAAGTAATATTTTTTATCTAATTTTTTTTTTTTTTAATTTATTCACCTAACATGTATCACTTTATGACATTTTATATAATTCATTGTTTTATCATATCATTATATATAATACATAATATATATTGTTTTTATCATATCATTTTATATAATATATATTATTTTATTATATCATAAAAAATAACATGTATCACTTTATGACATTATATATAATATATGTTGTTTTATCACTTTATGACCTTATATATAATATATATTGTTTAATTATATCATAAAAAATATAATTATATGGTGATACAAGCTATAAATAATTTTATTAAAAACAAAATAGTATTTATGGTTAAATAATTTTATTTAAAAACAAAATAATATTTATACTTTTATTAAAAAACAAAATAGTATTTATATAAACCCGTGAATATTGGATTTATGCAGCAAATTTAATATTAATTTGAACCATGTATTCAAATAATTTCAATATATTTATATTTTATGTATACTTATTTCATTTTTCCTATATAAAACAATCATTTAAATATATATTAATTTCCCATATATATAAATATAAGATTGCGTTCAATGTACCTAAGTTTTCTAGAGTGGGGTTGGAAAATTTGTTATTAAACTCTCTTACAATTAAAATAATTTAGCGTTTCGTTCAATGTACCACGTTTTCTGCACTGCTCATTGAAATTTTGTTTACAGAATATTTTTCCAATAAAAAAAAGAACACGTCTAATATTAAAATAGCTTTTAAAAGCAAAGAGCATATTCGAAGGAGTACAAGTTTTGGAGGCTTTATAAGTCGATTGAATTTTCAAATATTCACTTTTTAAATTTATTATAAAAGATTTTAAAATGAAATATACAAAACAAGATATATACAAGTATATTATACTGTTTATCAGAACAGGTCCTCAGCAGATTCGCAGATGCCTTTATCCGGGAAAAAATAAATATATGTGTGTGGCGAAAACGCCAAAGCACATGAGTATCCTGGAGACTGACTGATTTGATATACGATCAGCACGCCAATAAAGTAGCAGACCAAGGTTAGAAATATACTTGGATATCCTCCTCTTTTATTTGATGTCTTCTCATGGATGTGCAAGGTTTTGTTTTCATTTCCCAGATTCCAAAGTCATGGTCAAACAAACACATTTTTATTTTAAGTCATGGCTGGCCATGAAAGTAGATTGCCACTGAGGGTGATCACTTTATTTTCATGGGTTGTCTTATTAGACCCAACTTTCAACTATGTTGACATGGCATCTATAGTAAATGTTTTGAAGTTCATGAAGATTTTGAATCTCCTTTGTCTTTTCTTAGGGTTGGTAGCCATAAAGTAATTGTGATTCTCATGACACATGCTTGTCTATTAAGGAGATGAGATGGGATATTTATATTATATTTAGATTTAAGTAAACAATTGGTCATTTTTGGTATATTCCATGATATTAAAAATGTCTTGGGTAGATATTTAAAGATAAATATGGGGTGGGTAGAGTTGGGGTTGTTTTATTTTTGGGTGGGTATTTAAAGATAGATATGGAAAACTCCAAAGATTCAAGATATTATAAATATTTTGGGGGATATTTAAAGAAAGATATAAAATGGGTAGAGTTGGGGTTATTCATTTATGCTCAAGCTTGTGCTAAGATAGATCTTAGTAAAGGTTTTTCATAGATTAAGGAAAAGTGCATTGGATTTAAATTTTAGATTATGAAAACATAATTTTCTATGTGGGATATGTTATCAAATTGGACATCTCTAAGGTACATGTCTTCATTCAAGATTTGTATTATTAAAACATAGACTTTTGATGTAAGATATTTCATCAAATTGGACATATCTAAGATACTTGTCCTTATTCAAGAACTTTTTCAAAAAAGGAAAATGGCAACTCTCCCAAATCCTAAAGCTAGAAACCATATGAACCCCCATTTTCAAAATGAAGTAGAAACTAATGTAAAAAATATATCCATAGAAAAGGTAGAGAAAGATGTGCAAATGGAGGATAAAAAAAATCAAGGTATAGATTTACAAAATTCCATGGATTTTTATGAAGTAATAAATTAAGAGATACTTTAGAGAAAGAGAAAGTTGTCAATGAGACTCCATATAAATGAATGGAACTGAATCATGAAACAAAACATTTTGATTTAAAGAACATGATCCAATTCAAAATGTTGATTTAAAATTAGCTCTAAAAGATAGCACTTTAGTGGGATGAATAAAGAAGTAGTTTGAAGAAAACTTTCCTTATTAAAATTTGATTTTACTTTTTGAGTGTTTGTTTTTAAATTTATTCAAAATAAGTGTTTAATATTATTGGAGTTTCAAAATACTTAAGTATATATACAATTGAAATTTTATACATTGTATATTGTCTTATTTGAATTCTCTTTTATTTATTTATAATACATGATTTTAAAAAAAAAAATTGTCGTAAATTCATCAGTAAATTTTTATTAATAGCAAAAAAGTTTACATGTGACTAAAATTTACATTTCCACCATTTTCTTCTTGCTTTCCAGAACAATACTGTGGATGGATGTGTCGAAACTATGGAAACCAAAAGGATATAAGAATGAAGAACTAAAATTTGTACCTAGTCAGTCATGTTATTGAAAACTTAGACCAGTCGGCTACTAACAACTAGACAAGAGCATTAGACTATGAACTGTATACATATATATGTAATAAAGGAGACAAAAGATGACCAAAACCAAGAGAAACCCTTTTCATTCAAATAAGTTAGCACCACGATTTCTCTTTGGACTCTTTAGTCCAAAATTATGACTGGTGATGTGGCAGTTGAGTTGGCTTGAGGGGAGGCTTGAGCTGGAGCATTGATGACCGCAGGTCCTTCCTGGTGCTCATTTGATTCAGTGTCTGAGTCTGAAACTACATAACGTTCTATGTGAGACAACTGAACAACTATATCATCCAAGTTGTATCTAATGTAAATGAGGATGCACTTGATGTCTTCTTGACCTGCAAAATTTTTATAGTTGTCTATCTTCTTATCTCTTATGACCATGCCGAGAATAGTTTCCATTTGACGATGATGAGTAATGGAATGTAGGAAATGGATCCTTCGCCTTTGAAACTTCCCCAGATCCAGAATCCACTTGAGGTTACTGCCTCCAATACCCAAGTCTGAAAAGTAAGCATGATCTCCAAATTCTTTGGCTTCTAATTGAAGATTGTCTTTACGTACCTCCAAGGGTGATGCATCGAAAAATTTGGCACAATTGTTTCCCAACCAGGTAACTTCTTGTGTCGCGAGTTAGAGGACCTCGAGGCTCCTCCTCTGTGACTGGAAGGACATAACCTAGGTGCTATTAGAATGATAAACCTGTAAAACAAATAGCTATGACCTATGGTTGAATGACTCTCTGGAGAGGACCTACAGACGAGACAAAACCACGAGGAACGAAGGTGGTATAGGAAGCATGAAGGTGACAAAATGACTTTGAAGTTTAAGTTGATACAACTGTTGAGGACCCTTTTAAAACCATATGAAGAAGGTACCTAGGTACCAGACTCCACAAACCATGAATGGACAAGGAAAGGAGATCCCTACAGGGTCTAAGCTTTCAAGAGTTGTCGAGGGGAGGACTACAACAAGTTCAAAGGAGGGTGCAAACCCAGAATTGTGGAGAAAAAGGACCAAAAACATTGGCTCAGAGGAGAAATAATGACCATAGTATGAGACATGAGACTACCTAAATAATTATTAGCTTGTAGCATATGAACCCCCATCAACCCAACTTGCAAATAAGGACTGACAACTAGTATAAGAACCCTCATCAACCCAGCTTGCACAACTAAAGTAATAGTCCTAATCAGTTATGACCTTGGACAAAAAATAAGAGGACTCTTTGACTAGAAGAAGACAGTGAATGAAATTTGCAAACACCATGTATAAAAGTGAGGATGATAAATTACTCGAGTAACCAACGAGCTCCCAACAAGAATGGAACACATCGAAGACCAAACTTTGAAAAATGAAGAAATAAGCTGTAAACAATACATCCACACTGACGCTCATTAACCATAAGAGCAAGGTCCTTGAAACAAATTCGATTGTGATTGTAACTGCTATGGAAATGTTGGCAAATTTTATAGAGCTTGTTTGTAAACCAACCTCTTTACCACCCTGAGACCTTTTCCATACAAATATATGACAACCCATATGTGAGAGAAATAGCAGATGAGTCCATTGCTAGCCATATGTAGAGAATGCAACCGCGTGGTTTACTTGGGAGACTATGAGCGATAATTTGCTCATTAATGAGCATTCCTTGGTTGCCAGAAGAGAGAGCAGAGGAATTCAGTCCACCCTGAGTGGGACAACCGATCTCCGAACTGACATAGAGGATGGAATAACCAGGGATTATACCACACGCAGGGGTTGATGCTCCATGTTGTGGGCATTTAAGGCACATTGAATACCACATATGAAGGCATACAAATGATATAAGCTCTTGCCATGCTTGCGTCTTGCTCCACCAAGTGTAATGCTCATCACTACCATCGAGGACCACCACCTTATTGGCCATCTAGGTTTTATGCATGGTCATTATGACTTGACTGGCTAGAAAAAAAATTCTTCGAGGTTTGTTGCTAGGGCATGGCGTTGGTTGAACAATATAGTCGGAAAACACCACCATTAGGGATTGGGACACTCACACTTAATTTATCTTGTATTATACATATCTTTAACTCCTCGACTTCCTATTTCCCATTCATCACCAACCATGGTTCGTCCCGAGCTACGTGGTCATTCATGAAATTTGACAACTCATCGACTACTTTATTGCCTTCCCACCACATGTGTATTGGGATTACATAATCAAAATTGTCCAACATAACTTTTATGTTACTCACCACTTCTTGTAGGTGTCAGTTATGTATGAGTGTGTTTGTCGTGTGCCCTTGAAGTAGTTTAGAAACTATTTGTATGAACAGTTTCGAGTCTCCATGAACCTGTACGAGGCAGAAACCTTCTCCCATAGTTATGCGTAAACCTCTCTCCAATGCCACAAATTTTTCCATGATGTTTGATGAAAAGCCACACGAGAATGCATAGAAGTGTAGTGCATCCGAATTTTCATCTCTGAGAATCCCCCCATAGCCTGTTAGACTTGGATTTCCCTTTAAATCTTTGTCAAAACTTATCTGAACAAAATGTGAAGGAGGGTGCATGAAAGTACTGATATGTTTTGCCTTGTATACATTATTATTTGCAGTAGTAGAGACCCACATTTTGGGTGAAATCTCAAGTCTTTTTCAGTATATTAACCTCCAACTCATTTTTTTGTCCATCCTCCAAAGGAGGAATGGAAGTGAGAATTGTTTCCCAAGTGATTTTAAGAACCCGAAGAGACAATTTTTCCTTGACTCGCCCTTCAAATATTCTTGTATCGGGTTCCTTCCAAATTCCACCATGTAAAACCCAACGCAAGATGACAAGCTTTTGAGACCACCAAATTCTTATACTTACGTTCATATCATTGTTCTAACCACGATGTTGTGTGTATGGTAGTAGGTAGCGAGCATCCAAAAATTTGTTGAACAAAAGTCCACAGTCTCATAGAAAAAGGACAAGTGATGAGTAGATTATCTATAGTTTCTTCTTCCTATATACACAATGTGCAATATGAAGGACCTTTGAAACCTTTTCTTCTTAAACGATCCCAAGTTAATGAACAACACCATGCAATTTTCCATAAGAATGTTGAAATCTTTGGCCACCCCGACTCTTTCCACAATTTCTTCCACATTGTATTGTTATTGTTAGGTTGAACTATCATTAACAATGAATACACTTCATTTAGGGTGAATGTCTCTACTGGTTTGTGACTGCAGCGTTAAATGTCTTGTTTATGGGATATATGTATCCTTCTGTGAACTAATAGTCGTTTAAATGCCTCCCAATTTTTTATTAGTATTTGAGTTGATCCAATCATCCTTTTCCTTCCATTTCCTGTTAAAAAATGTAGCAAGAGAGGCTCAATTTGACTTTAGCCTTAGCCAAATTGAGTAAATCGAATTTCTACATCATCAAGACAACTTGGAGGCAGTTAACTAGTGCGACATGGCTCTTGTCACTCAGTTAACTCAGTAAATTCGAGTTAGGGGCTTGGAGTTTAGTTATGCATGTGTTGATTGCTAAATTTTAGCAATCTAGTTTAGTTATTTTTAGTTAATTGACCTCTAACTATTGATAGAGTCAGTTGAAGGTCAGTTGTGCTGTGGGACAACAATCTAACTCAGAGATATGTCAGCTAACTGATCAATCGACCCAAAATAGCTAATGCATGCATGAAATTCGAATTCGTCAGCGGAAGTGGAGATGACAAGGTAGTGTAACATGAGTTGTATACTAGTTTGAGTGTACAGTTGTTGCATGCAGTTAGGAGATCAATCCTTGGGAATTACACAAGAAAATAGGAGGAAATTCCTATATTTTAGGAGTTAATTTCCTCAGGAATTGCACAAGGAAATAGAAGGCTAGATGAGAAAATAATTGGCTAAGTGTTGGCCATAGTTTCTCATTCAGCAGAGAGAACAATTATTCTTTTGTAGCTTGTGCTCAAAGCTGGAGCAAGCAATTATAATAGTTTATCTATTCAATTGATTAATGCAAAGAGGCTTGAGGGGTTTTTCGCAGTTGGGTTCCCCTAGAAATCACTGTGTACTTATGGTTTTTTTTGTTTCATGTCGATGCTTGTTGTTCTAAATTGTGATTTCCATTCCACAAATCAGTAGAGTAGAACTGTGTCTCTTGTTTTTTAGTTTGAAATCTTAAGTAGTTTCAATTTATATCAAATTTCTATGTTGCCTCCATTCTGGAACTTGTTGAGAATGATTCTAGTAGTCTGCAACCTTACAACTCCTTAATATTGCGTTAATTGTTTGATTTGATATAAATGTTCATTTCCCTCCAATGTTGGGAATTGCTACCACGATTCCTCCCAAAAGTATGTAGTTCATCCCCCTCTTATCTCCCAAAAATCATGCTCATGTAAAATATTTGTGTGGTCCTGCGGCCAATTCCAAACACCCGAACCCTTGATATAGCCTTCAAATCTTAATCTATCTTCCTGTGTAGAGTTAGGCATATACTTTCGAGTCCATATTTATTTCCATAATTGCGGGTTGCCTTTAACTCAAAGCCACCACAACTTCATGGCATACGCGAGGCTGACCAGTTGAGGATCTCAAATACCGAATCTTCTTGTTTGTTTGGGTGTGATCAATTTATTCTAGCTCAACAAGGCCCACTTTTTGGTTTGAGAAGAACCTTTCCATAGAAAAATTGTATACATAGATCTTAATTGGTGAGAGACTGTGTTTGGAATGGGAATTACTGAGAGTTGATAGTTGGGAAAGGCCTATAATACCGCTTTGACTAATACTAGTTGACTAGGGAAATTGGAATGGGAATTACTGAGAGTTGATAATTGGGAAAGGCCTATAATACCACTTTGACTAATACTAGTTGACTAGGGAAATTAAGTGTTCTAAAGGCCCAATTACTTACTTTGCATTGGCTCTTCTCAATGAGGCCTTCCTATGTTATAAATCTATTGTGTCGTAAGACCAAAGGAACTCCTAGATATTTCGAAGGTAGGTGACCTCTATTAAAACCAAAGGCTCTGATTAATCTGTTGCGCACATTGTCTGGACAATTGAAAAAGAAAATGTTTGACTTACTTTTGTTAATTAGCATACCTTAGGCCTCCATGAAAATTTGTAATATTTTTTCCACTCTTTTTGCCTCTCGCCATGTAGTAAGTGCAAATAATATGACATCATCAACAATTTTTTGATGTGAGATCAACAAGTATTTACCATGTAATTGAAGACCATGAATTAACCCCGTTTTAGAAGCTTTAGAGAACATACGACACAAACCCCTCCATTGCCAAGATAAAATATAAGGGCGATAAAGGATATCCCTGTCGTAAGGCTCGAGAAGGATAGAATGTAAATAATGATGCACCATTTATGAGTATGGAGATAAATGCTGATGAGACAAGAGACCCTATCAAAACTATCCACTTCGCAGAGAAACCAAAGGCTCATAGAACATGATATAAGTATGTCCAACTTAGCCTATCGTATGCCTTCGAGAGGTCTAATTTTATGATCATAACAGGACGTTTGGAGCGTCGTAAGGAGTGTATAATTTCCTAAACCGCAATAATATCATCAACTATTTGTCTCCCCTGCACAAAACGAAATTGATTTGGAGAAACTAGGAGAGGGACAATTGGTTTCAATATGTTGACTACTACCAATGAGATTTTTTTGTACAATACATTACATAGAGAAACCGGCCTAAATCCATCTGGGTTATCTGATTGACCTAGTTTAGGTGCCAATGAGAAGAAGGTGCATTTATTTCCAGAAAAATGGATCTTTCCTATCTTGATTCATCCACTAACTCATGGATTCGCTCCCCTAATGATCAGGTGCTCAAAATTACGCTAAAAAATAAAAGTTATCAGAATGGTGTGGAACGTGAACGACCACATAGTGCTCTTCATCCTAAATCTGAGGAAACTCATTTTGCACGAAACGGATTTCGTATGGATTCAAAAACACGATCTGTTCACTTTGGAAAACAGGTAATTTTTTGGAAAAAAAGGGGGCAGCGCAGTCAGTAGTCCATACTGTTGATTAGGCTTCCTAGTTGGCGCTGACTGTGCAGCTAAGGTGGCACCGTAATATCATCAACGAATGTTTGAGTTCCATGTGGCACATTCGTATAGACATGAGTTGGCAGGATGCTATTGCTTGAAGGCTATACAGGTGGACTAATGAGAGGGTGACACGTGGCAAACCTGGAGGCTGCCACATACCCTCTCAAAGGCCGAATAAAATTTTATGTGGGGGGGCTAGGTTTGAACTTGTGACCTCACCCACAACAACACCAAGCTTTACCGCCACGACCCGCAGATTGTTTCTTAACTAACATATTGCGGGCGGATTGGTGATTAAAAAATCAGCCCTAAAGCAAAGCCAAGGTGCGATGCGATAATCACAATCGCATATCGCAACAGGGAAAGGTTACAGAATTGGCCCCGACAGGATTAGGTTGTGATCGCAATATCGCAATCGCATACCGCAAAGTGCAAGGTCCCGTTATATGTTTACCCTAGCTTCACCGATTGCAATATATTCCAGATGTGACACAAATTATACTGCAACTGATAGTTCCGTCGAGACCGCCGCTTATTGCAATCGCACATCACCCATGACCACGTGCACAAACCATAAGACCTGCCGATTCTCGCCGATTATGATTTTCGATGGAGCTATCGGTGCTGATAGTTTATGGCCATCGTGCGACAAAATTTTCACCCAGTTAGCGCATTTTTGGAGTGAAATTGCAGGATCATGCCAAAAATGGTGCAATTTGTGGAGCGAATATTGGGAAAACTAGGAGAGGTCATAACTTCTTTAGTTTTTTACCAAATTGGATGCAAAAAGAGGCTAGGTAGCCATTTTTGGATATTCTTGACTCATTGGAGTAGGTTTCAGAAGCATTTGAGCATTGTAAACACAACTTTTTACACTTTTGAGCATAATAGAGAGGCCCAAGCCATTGGAAGCTGGACCAAGAAGACGTAGCCCAGGAGGGGTGAACTCCTTTATCATCTTCTTGTTGTAATGTGTTTTTGATGATGTTCTGTACATGTTTATGTTGTTGTTTAGTCTCTTATTTATGCTAAATTGCTCATAAAATTATCATAAAAACTCATCATTTCACTTGCAAAAATTCATGAATCCTTGAGCACAATGAAAACATTTTGTTTTCAATCTAAAGAGGATCTTAGCACAACAATATAATGTTCTAAATCAAATCAATTTTGGTATTAAAGCACTAGGTTTAGTTTGTGAAAGAAGGATTTAATTGTTTGCAAGTTTATGTCATGTTTACAAGGTTAAAACTCAGAAGAGGAGAAGGGAAGCCGGTTGGAAGCCCTAAATTTGGGTCAATGGAAAGGAGAGAAAGGTTGCCACAATCTCCAACACCATTTCAACCTCAAGTTGTAGTTGAAACTCCAGAGATCATGTCTCGTGAAGGAGAACCTACAAACATGACAAAAGATGAGAAGACATTTAGAAATTCTTTCTTTGATATGACAGAGATGGTAAAGGTCCTCTATGAAGAGGGGAATACTAGGTTGCAAGGGGAAAGTCAAAACCTCCCAAAGGAGAAGTCTCTTCAGGAGTAGGTAATGGAAATGGAGACAAACCTCCACCCTCTCCACCATATTCTTCATCTTCTTCTTCACAAGCATATTCACCCTCTTCCACTAACACAACCCTTACTCATACTCATAATCATACTTCAAAAGGAACTGGTAAATCACCTTTTTTAAAACTTGATGTTAAATTTGAGCTGCACATGTATAATGGTGAAGTGAATGCAGAGAAGCTTGATAATTTGATTCGTCGGCTATAGATTTATTGTAGGATTCAAAACCTTCAAGAGGATGACATAAAGATTCAGTTAGCTTCCTTGAGAATGGAGGGTGCAACACTAGTATGGTGGGAATCAAAGACCTAAGAGGAGATTAAAAAAAATGGTAAGATCTCAATTTCTTGGAATGATTTCATTGTTGCAATCAAAAGACAATTATACCCTCTAGCTTATATGTAGAAAGGCATCATGAATTGGTAGAAATTTAGACAACTTAAAGGTCAAAATGTGCAAGATTACACCCAAGAATTCAGAAAAAGGTCTTTGATGTTAGGTGTATATTTGCAATCATAGGACACATTGTTGAAGTACATAGGGGATTTACATAGTTACCTTAGGCATACTATCTTAATGTTTAATCCCACTAATCTAGATGATGTGTGTGTGCAAGCCACTCATCTTGAGGGAAGAGGGAAAAACACCCCAGAAGAAGGTAGTAAAATCCATTTAAGAGTAAAGGAAAGGAAAAGGCTTTCAAAGGGAAGGCAAAGAAAAATGCATCTATCAAAAAAGAAGGAGAGAAAGTTACATGAAAACATTGTTCCAGAGAGGGTCACAATGAAGCTCATTGTTGGAAGCTTCATCCCGAAATGAGACCAAAGAGAAACAACAACAAGGGAAAACAAAAGATAACTGCAACCACCCAACATGATTTGGGATCCGATTCGGGTGATGAAACTAAAATCATAGCCATGGGGTTAAAAGGATAAGAATCCGTTGCTAGCACTAGTTCTTCAAACTCATAAAATGAAACTCCAAATGAAAAGAGGAGAATAGAACTTTTTCACATAAGGGTGATCTCAAAACACAACAATATTGATACACTTTTAGATAGTGGCTCTCAAGCCAATCTTATCTTTGAAAACATTGTCAAAAGTTTAAACTTGGAAACCATTCCACATCATAAACCATATCCACTTGGATGGGTGTGTGACAATGCACAATTGCAGGTTACTAGAAAGTGTAAATTGAAATTCGTCATTACTGCAAATTTCATAGATGAAGTGGAGCTTGATGTTGTACCGTTAGATATCTGTGGCATAGTTTTGGGTAGCCCGTACCTTTATGACATAAAATCTATCTTCCATAGACATTGAAACAAATATCATTTATTTAAAGATGGAGTAGAATATATTTTGAGAGCTCATAGCAAGAAAATAAATATTTCGCTTGTTAATGCAGGGCATATGAAAAGACTAGTGAATTTGAGCAACAATTTTGTGATTTTAATGACAAAACCCAAGAATGATGTTGATAATGAAGATTTTAAAGGTTTTGATTCAAATTTGAAATCTGAATTGGTTGACTTAGTTAGCCATTATGATGAGATGTTTCAGGAACCAACCTTCCAATAGAGGAATCCAACATGAGATACAGTTGTAGCAATATTGTCCTCTTCCTAACATTGGCATGTACAAGATGTCAATGATGGAAAGTGCAAAAATTAAGAAGAAAATTCAAGAGTTGTTGAATAAATGGATCATCAAGCCATGTTCCTCGCCATGTGATTAACCTATTGTATTGGTGCCAAAGAGGGATGGAACATGGCGCATGTGTGTGGACTTTTGTGCATTGAACAAAATTACGGTAAAGAACCGTTACCCACTGCCTACAACTGATGATTTACTTGATAAATTGAAAGATGCAAAGTATTTTACTAAGATGGACTTAAGAAGTGGCTACCATCAAATTAGAATAGCTGAAGGAGACATTTGGAAGACATCATTCAAAACAAAACAGGGTTTGTTTGAATGGCTAGTTATGCTATTTGGTTTATGTAATGCTCCCACTACATTCATGGGTGTTATGAATGATGTGTTGAGGCCATTTATTGATGAGTTTTTCATAGTATACTTAGATGGCATCTTAATTTTCAGTAAATCTCGTGATGAACATGTCATGCATGTAATAAAAATACTTTATGTCTTGAAAAAAGAACAATTGTATCTTAAGATGTCAAAGTGCGAGTTTGGAAAAACTTCTTTAGTTTACTTGGGTCATATTGTTGGAGGAGGTGAGTTGAAAATAGATCCCTCCAAGGTTGATGCCATTATGAATTGGCCAAGGCCCAAGATAGTCACTGAGGTAAGAAGGTTTTTGGTAGAAGTCCAATATTGGAGGAAATTCATTGTTAACTTTTCTCTTATAGCCGCTCCTTTTCATGCGTTGACAAGTGTGAAAAAGGTTTTTCAGTGGGGAGGAAAACAACAAAATGCCTTTGATGCATTGAAGGAAAAGATCAGTACAACTCTAGTACTTGCACTTCCAGACTTGAGACAGTCATTTGAGATTTAGACTGATGCTAGTGATTACACTATGGGTGCAGTCCTCATGCAACATGGTAAGCCTATCTGTTTTCATTTAGAAACTTTTAATGGTGCAGTGATTAACTATCCTACGTATGACAAGGAATTGTATGCATTGGTGAAAAGTGTGAAAAAATGGAAACACTACTTGATGGGTAAGGAAACAGTCATTCACACTGATCATCAACCATTGCAATAGTTGCAATCACAATCAAAGTTGCAACAATCAAGGCACTTTTGATGGATGGGTTTTCTTCAACAATTCCACTTGGTAATCAGGTATAAGAAAGGTATCTACAATAAAGTGATATGCTTTCTAGGCCTATTGTTAGTGCAACTACTTTACTCAAGCATAATTCTGTTTTACATGAAATTTATATTGAGCAATATGCTTTAGATAATGACTTTCAAGATGTTTATGCAAGCTTGAGTCAAGGTAACCAAGTAAAGGAATTGGATTATCATTTGCATGATAACTTATTGTACCATCTTGGAAATCTTTGTATTCCACAGGGAGAAAGAATTAACATCATAAGAGAGGCACATACTTCTCTTATTGCTGGTCATTTCAGTGTAAGAAAGATGGTGGCACATCTATAGAGGTATTGTTATTGGCCTCATATGCTTGAAAGTGTGTCTTGTTTTATTAAAGGATGTTCATTATGTGCCATCAGTAAGTGTAGAACTAGGAAGTTAGGATTGTAGACACCACTTCCGGTTCCTTCACGACTGTGGGAGAGTGTTTCTATGGATTTTGTAGGAGGTCTTCCATTGTAAAAAATAGGTCATAATTATTTGTATGTAGTTGTGAATAGGTTCAACAAAATGTGTATTTTGATGCCATGTAAAAAGAAAGTTACAACTGAAGAAACTGCCTAGTTATTGTTAGTGATCGAGATTCTCGATTTGTTGGGAATTTTTGGTCAAGCTTGTGGGGATTCATGGACACAAAATTGAAAAAGAGTACAACTTTTCATCCAAAAACATATGGTCTTGTGGGGATTCATGGACACCAAATTGAAAAAGAGTACAACTTTTCATCCACAAACAGATGGTGAAACAGAAGCGGTGAACAAAATTGTGATACATCTTCTTTGTGGGTATTGTAGCAAGCATCCTAAGTTGTGGGATGAACATTTGCACTATATTCAGCATGCTTACAACCGAGCTAAACACCTTTCAACTCAAACTTCGCCATTTGAGGCATGCTTGGGATACTTGCCTAAATCTCCTTTGGATTTTCTTTTTGGCAAAGATGTTTCTATTGAAGGTCACCGCGACATATAAAAAGAAAAAAGGTTCATTGAAAAAATCTAATTAGGACACCAAAAGGTTCAAGAACAACTTGAGAAAAGCCAAGGCAAGTACAAAGCAAGGCACGACAATCATCGTCAAGATCACAAGTTCCAAGTTGGTGATGAAGTTTGGCTTCACATTAACTAAGATAGGCTGCAAGGAGGAGGAAGAAAACTAAAACCAATTAGATATGGTCCATTCAGAATTTTGGAAAAGATCGGTAACAATGCCTTCAAGTTGGATTTTCTTTCATATATGCAAATTTATGCTGTTGTTAATGTTGAGAATTTAAGGTTGTATGAGCTTCGTTTGATTGAAGATCAAGGAGAGAATATTCAAATTCCATCTATTGAAGACTTTTCTTCAGAATTCCTTGATGAGCTTCAGCAAGACGCTATACTTGACAAAAGAACAAGGATGTCAAAAAGGGGAAGTGTCAATTATCTTTAAGTGGGGATCAAGGGTACAAATCCTTTAAAATCCAAATGGATAGAAGTTAGAAAGGTGAGGGAATTGTACCCTCACCTGCTGGACAATTGAAAGTGATATTTTGGGGTCCAAAAGGCTTCCAATGGGGAGGAGTGATCAGGTGCTCAAAATTATGCTCAAAAAACAAACTTGTCACAATGGTGTGGAACCTGAACAACCGTGTAGTTTTCGTCATCCTGAATCTGGTGCAACTCATTTCGTGCAAAATGGACATTGTATGGCTTCAGAAATGCATTTTGTTCGCTTTAGCAAACAGGGAAATTTTTGAAAAAAAAAGGGGACATCCCAGTCAGCAGTTTGTACTGCTGACTAGGCTTCCCAGTTGGCGTTGACTATGTAGATGAGGTGGCACCATAATCTCATAAATGAATGGTTGAGTGCCATGTGGCACATTTGTACAAGCTTGAGTTGGCAGGATGCTATTGGTTGAAGGCTATACAAGTGGACCAATGAGAGGGTGACACATGGAAAACCCAGAAGCCGCCATGTGCCATCTCAAAGGTTGAATAAAATTTTATGTGGGGAGGCCGGGGTCGAACTCGCGACCTCACACAAAACAACACCAAGCTTTACTGCCACGCCCACATATTGTTTCTTATTTAAAATATCACAGGCGGGTTAGTGATTAAAGAATCAGCCCTAGAAAAAAGCCAAAGTGCGATGGGATAATCACAATCGCATATTGCAAGAGGGAAAGGTTACAGAATCGGCCTCGACGGGATCAGGTTGTGATTACGATATCGAAATCGCATACCAAAAAGTGCAAAGTCCCGTTATATGTTTACCCTGGCTCTGCCAATTGCGATATATTCTGAATGCGATACATATTATACTACAATTGATAGTTTTGTCGGGTCCATCGCTTATCGCAATCGCACGTCGCCCACGACCGCGTTAACAAACCATAAGACCTGTCGATTCTCTCTGATTGAGATTTGTGATGGAGCTGTCGGTGCCGATAGTTTATGGTTTCCGCACGGAGAAATGTTCACCCAGTTAGTGCATTTTTGGAGTGAAATTGTAGGATCATGTTGGAAATGGTGCAATTTGTGTAGTGAATATTGGGAAAACTAGCAGAGGTCATAACTTCTTCAGTTTTTTACCAAATTGGATGCAAAAAGAGGCTAGGTAGCCATTTTTGGATATTCTTGACTCATTGGAGCAGGTTTCAGAAGCATTTGAGCATTGTAAACACATATTTTTACACTTTTGAGCATAATAGGGAGGCCCAAGCCATTGGAAGCTGGACCAAGGAGACGTAGCCCAAGAGGGGTGAACTCATTTATCATGTTCCTATTGTAATTTATTTTTGATGATGTTCTGTACATGTTTATGTTGTTGTTAAATCTTTTATTTATGTTAAATTACTTATAAAATTAACATAAAAACTCATCATTTCACTTGCAAAAATTCATGAATCCTTAAGCACAATGAAATCATTTTGATTTTAATTTGAGGAGGATATTAGCACAATAGTCTAATATTTTAAATCAGATCACCTAAGAATCCGTAACATGCTTGAAAAAAGTTAGTTGTGAACCCTTTTGACCTTGGAGCCTTGTTCTTTGTCATATTCATTACTAGAAATTCTACCTTTGAAAAAGAGATTGGTCTCATTAATTCTATATTTTGTTCATCTATTATGATGTTGGGGATGTGTTGTATCACTGTTTCTTTAAATTGGTTTCTCCTATTATTGTTTTATGTGTATAAGTCCTGAAAATAGGTTACAAGTTCTTGCTCTACCTTTTTGTGTTGTAGTTTTCTTTCCCCATCCTAACCCTTGAGTGAGAAGATCTGATTATGTTGACGATGCTAAACCATGGAACTATGGAAGAATTTAGAATTATGTTCTCCCTCTTGCAACCATTGTATTCTAGATTTCTATTTCCATAATGCCTTCTCTTGTTTTCTTTGTTTCTCTAAATTTTGTAGAGTGACTTCTTCTTCATTCAGTAACTTTGGAGATCGACCCTCGAGGGTAATATTTTGTTGTATGTTTGTCATTTCCCCCCTCAAGGCTGTTTTATCTTGAAATATGATATGTATGTGTAAACGTGAATATTTTTAACAATTTTTAAATTTAACGTGAAATTAAATTTATATGTGTTTTGGGTAGAGGATCGGTTTACTAAAAACATAACCAAGTAAATTTTAACCAAATTTTATAGCCAAACAAAGACAAATAAGCATATCTGAAACACATAACACAAAGCATGATAAAGTATTTCAACCCTCTCTTGGGCTGCATCTCCTAGTCCAGCTTCCAATGCGAGGCCTCTTTCATTAAAAATTCTCAAAAGTGTGTTTACATGATTTACACATCTCAAATAGCAGAAGTGGTGTCATTAATGGATCCAACATTGTCAAAAATCCCCATTTTGGTTCTTCTGCACCTCATTTAGCCAAAAAATGATAAAGTTATGCTTGTTTCCTCCTTTCTCCAAATTTATGACTAGTGAGCCTACAATTTGCCCCAAACCTGGCTTGAGCGCCCCAAACGTGGAAACGACGCACAAACCTGGCCTACATTCACTTGGTGGGCAGAATTTTAGGATGGATGACTTTGCCACTAAGCCCCCAGTTCCGAAAAATTAGGCCCACATGGGGGCCACGTGCCCAGGGGTCGGGGCTAACTTCTCGCCCCCACCAGTCGATCTCGCAACCGCTTGACACACGACATATGCTGATTGGGCATCCTTCCAACCCAAATTTCAACTTTTTTAGTTGTTTTCCAATTCGATCATAACGCGATATTGGGAGCATCCGATATCGATTTTGAGAGAAACAAATTGCGTTGGGTTCATATCACCGAGATCTATCCAATCGTTCAGGTTTGGAGCTTTTTTGTACACTTTAGACCTCCAAAATCTCTTTATCAGTCAACAAATAGATGAGGGTACAATTCCCTTACCCTTCCAGTCTCAATCCACTGAACTTTACTTGAATTTGTCATTTTGAGATTTTCATGAAAATACATCATTTTCCTTGATTTTGGAGTCCTTATCTTTCTGTCATAGATGACATATTCCTGCAATTTCCCAGCATATGCAAAACAACAAACTTCCTTTGAAGGAATAACCACATTCCCTCCTTGATCTCCAATCAAAGGAAACTTAAACAATCTCAAATTCTTCTCACCTTGAACATTGTCATCATGACGATGCTTACCATGTCTACCCTTGTACTAGGCTTGACTCTTGACCAAATGTGATCGCCATCGCCATGCACCATCCCTTTTCAAAGCCAACACGTTATGAAACCTACAAGAACGAATTTTTGGAACTAATGTTCTCTTTGTCAATTTTCTTTTGCATTTGCCTTTTGACCTATGCACTATCTAACATTGGCATCCTGTTGACACCAATGTTCAACAATTAGGCATGTTGCTGCAAATTTACTTCATTTTGTTTACCTATTTTAGGAGGAAACATGTTAGACTCCTGAAACATCTTATCACATGAATTAGAACATCAATGAAATTAGATTTCAATCTTGATTCATATCCTTGGAAGGATTTAGATTCCTCAACACCTTCATGTTTGATCATGAACAATGCAAAGTTCTAACTAGCATTAACAATCCTCTTATTTGTCCCACATTTACAAGAGATGCATTCAACTTCTTGTTGTGTGCTCTAACAATGTACTCAATACCATTCTTGATCAGATGATATTTGTTGTCATGGCGATGAAAAATAACTCTCCTATCATATATATACGGGCTTCCCAAATAATACCACATATATCAATTGGAATTCCATCAATCTATACCTCATCTAAAAAGTTTGCAGTGATTGAAAATTTCAATTTACATATTTTTCTCACATATCCAACCTAGAGGATAAGGTTTAGGATGAAGAATGGTTTCTAAATTTAGCTTCTTGACAATGTCTTCTGAGATAAGATTTGATTGTGAACCACTATCAAACAATGTATCTATCTTGGTATGTTTTGAAATAACTCTAATGTGGAAATGCTCTATTCTTGTTTTTTCATCTTGAGTTTCATTGAGACAATTTGAAGAACTGGTACTTGCAATATCCTTACCTTTCAAACCCATGGCTGTGATATTTGTTTCATCTCTAGAATATAAACCTAAATCATGTTGTGTAGTTGCAACTGTCTTCTCCTTCTCCTTGTTCTTAAACCTTTTTGGTCTCATTTCTGGATGACGTTTCTAGCAATGATCTTCATCATGGTCTTCTTTGGAATAATGTTTACATGTAATTTTTATTTCTCCATCTTGATGGTAGCATTATTCTTCCATTTTCCTTTGAACTTATCCTTTCCTTTTTCTCCAGACTCAAAGGAACTCTCACTAGTTTCTTCAGAAACATTTTTCATTCTTGCCTCTAAATGAGTTGCCCGAACACAAACATCATCTAGTTTTGTAGGGTTAAACATGAGAATGGTATGTCTCAAATAACTATGCAACCATCCAATGTATTTGAGAAAAGTATCTTGTGAGGAAAAATATATACCCAAAATCAAAGCTCTTTTCCTAAATTCTTGAGTATAAGATTGTACATTTTTCCCCTTAGCTTGCCTAAAGTTTTTCGAATCCATAATAACTTTCTGCATGTATGCTAATGGATAAAATTTCCTTCTTATTGCAACAACAAAATCATTCCAAAAGGATAAAGCCTTACCATGTTTCTTCATGTCCTCTTGAGTTTTGGCTTCCCACCAAATTAGTCTTGCACCTTCCAATCTAAGAGAAGCAAGTTGAATCTTGCATCATCTTTGATTCTTTGTATCCTGCAATACACTTCAATCTGATGAATCCATTTAATCAATCTCTCTACATTTACCTCTCCATTTTACATAGGCAATTCAAACTTAATATCAAGCTTAAGCAAAGGAGTTTTACCATAACCCTTTGGGGAACTCGGAGGTGTTTTTGAAAGGGTATAAGAAGTTGAAGATGAGGATGAAGATGATGATGAGGATGATGATGGAGGTGAAGGTGGTGGTTTGTCACCATTTCCTCCTTTCCTTTTGGAGGTTTGTCTCCTTTTCCTCCATGAGGTTTTGAGCTCTCTCCATACATTCTGGATTTCCTCTCCTCATAAAAAACCTTAACCATCTCAGACATCTCAAAGAATTATTTTCTAAAAGTTTTCTCATCTTCAGACATCTCAAAGAATTATTTTCTAAAAGTTTTCTCATCTTCAGACATCCCTTCAATACCTTCTTCATGTTCCATGACTATTGAAGCTTGAGGTGTGTTCTCCTTGAAACAATTTGAGATATTGGTTCCACAAGTTCTCCTTCTCCTCTTTTGAGCTTCAACCTTATAAGCATAAAAAAAAACACTTGCAAACAAATAAAATATTCATAAAAACCTTGTGCTATGATACCAAAATGATATGTATGTGTAAACTTGAAGATTTTTAACAATTTACAAGTTAAATTTATATGTGTTTTGGGTAGAGGATCAGTTCACTAAACACATAAACAAGTAAATTTTAACCAAATTTTACAGCCAAAAAAAGACAAATAAGCATATCTAAAACACATAACACAAAGCATGATAAAGGAGTTCACCCATCTCTTGGACTACATCTCCTGGTCCATCTTCCAATGCAGGGCCTCTTTCATTAAAAAATTCTCAAAATTGTATTTACATGCTTTACCAAGATCAAATAGCAGAACTGATGTCCCCAATGGATCCAACATTGTCAGAAACCCCCATTTTGGTTCTTTCTACACCTCATTTGTCTGAAAACTGAGAAATTTATGCTTGTTTCCTTCTTTCTCCAAATTTCTGACTAGTGATCCTACAATTCACCCCAAACTTGGCTTGAGTGCCCCAAACGCGGAAATGGCACGCAAACCTGGCGTACATTCCCGTTCAATGGGTGAAATTATTTGACAACTAACTTTGCCATTAATCCCCTAGTTCCAAAAAATTAGGGCCACATGGGGGCCATGTGCCTAGGAGTTGGGGCTAACTTCCTGCCCCTACTGGCCGAGCTCGCAACCGCTTGACACACAGTCATATCACACTCCATAAAACCTGGGGTTTATCTCTTAAAATACGCGTTGAGGAATACGCTCTCCATCCGCTGGTGGTGAGGTCGTGTGGTGGTCATATGGCCCGGGGATGACTAGAAGTGCCTAGCCTCTATCTCCCCCTACTCTTCTGCTGATGGTCGTATAGACTTCCATATGGCTTGGGGCTGGCTCTTTGGGGATAGCCCCCTTTTCATCCGCCAACAGTTCTGAGTCATGGATCCAGTGCATTGTATGGAGGGAAGTGACCACTAGGATGGGGCTAAGCCCTGGCCTACAGTCCTGTCCCTTGGTTCTCTTGGGCATGGTGACCAAGGCTTGGGCTTGGCCTCGACCCTACCCCAACCATGCCAACGATAAAATTTAAATACATCCGCGCTTCTATCGATGTTAAGTAACATTGTAGCAGAGTTAGCGAAGGTCTTACCTGGTCTATGTGAGGTCCGGTGTTCAATTCCATGGGGGAGGTTGTTCAACCTCCATACAAATTTTGGTCGACCATGAGGAGGCCACGTGGAAGCCACTGGTTGTCCCACGTGTTATTCCCTCATTGGGCCACCACAACGGACATTCAACCAATGAAAATTAACCACACCTCAACCAATAAGCTAATGCCAAATGTTGACTAACCATTGGCCGATGAAGGACCTAGTCATCCCGCCAAGTCATGGCCCAGTAAATGTACAGATGGCTGACTAGGCGTCCTTGCAACCCAAATTTCAATTTTTTACTTTTTTGCCAATTCAGTCAGAACATGCTATTGGGAGCATTCGATATCGGTTTTGAGTGAAACGAATTGCATTGGGTTCAGATCGTCAAGATCTACCAAGTCATTCAAGTTTAGAGATTTGTTGCACACTTTGAATTTTGAGCACTATTTTGATCCACCAGATCAAAATATGTTACCAAAAATCTACTTTTTCCAACATTTAACGTTGTATTTTAATGATTTTAATTTAAGGTGAAAAGTATGCATGCGATTATTACCTTGGATATCAAATTCAGACCACCATTGTTGCATCAAGTCTCCCAAATTTGTGTCCCTCAACCAAAAACTTTCAAACTGAAATGGTCGTTTGAGGGAGGCTTCATTGAGGTCCATTTCAAGCCTTATGGGCTACTGGTCTGATCGCATGCAGAGAAATATTGATGCTTCTAGGAAAATATTTCTTTGGTATTCCCAGAAAATGATCTAAACGACAAGCTATTTGGTATTCCCCACCATGATGAGTATTCTAGGAGGAGATCTCATTATTTGTCATTATATCTATAAGGTGAAGATCCTCTATATACTCATCAAATGAGGCGAAAGCCTGGTCGAGTTTACGTACACCTCCTTTCTTTTCCTGAAGGGATCGAATGAGATTGAAGTCCCCTCCGACGACCTAGAGGATGCTTCCTAACATTTTTTTTGAGTTTTTTCAATGTTTCCAAAAAATCTAACTTCTCCTTTACATTTGAGGATTCGTTCTATGGACCCTCAAATGTTAAGGAAAAGTTGGATATGCCTCCTTAACAAGATATGCCTGATTCTTGATCTGCCTCCTTTCTTAGGTTTACTCACTTTATTTTAGCATATCTTGTGAGCTCCTTGAGTAGAATCTCTTTTCCTTTATCTTTGAAATCCTGGAAAGAGCGCGCTACTGGGTCTTCAATCATGTTTCTTCTTTTTGTTTTCCAAGCTAGATAAGCTTTGGAATAGGATTCTCGTGCTTCAGGGGATTACACATCCAAGTCTTGTTGTGCCCGTTCATGTACCATAAGAACTAACCGTATTTCTTCCTCCAATGGGGTTGTCTGATATTGTGACAACAAAGGAGTGACCTCCGAAAATCCAGGAAGGAAATATAAATCAAAATCTTCTTTCGGGTTTTCATCCTTTTTAGAATATTATTCTCATCTATGATTTTTGGTGTCGTGTCTTCCATATTGATATCGAATTGTTTGTGATTGTCTTCCTCCATACTCTCAAGAATCGTAAAGGGATTGATGTCTTCATTGTGCTTTGGGTTTCCCATGTTCTTATTTCTCTGGTTGTCCTTTCTTTGTGTAACCTTGTTGAAACCCCCAATATTAACTTTATCCCTATTTCTTGTTGTTTTCTTCACAATGGACAATATCTAATGAGGTGATTGTGATCATGGCAGAGTCAACATCTAAATGGGACATGTTCATAATCTATGGGTTGTGTCCATATCTCTCCCCGCTAATATAAATCAATGGATTTCAGTAATGGTTGAGAGATATTCATATACATGCATAATCGGTCATAAGACATATTTTCCCCCCTTCTGGTCACTTCTGAAACTTTCACAAAACGTCCTAAGGCATGCCCTATCCCTTATAGAATTTCTGGAATCCAAAGATCGACAGGAAGTGAGTATAACCTTACCCATACCGGTATTGCTTTGAATTCCTCTTTGTTTGGGTTGAAACATGCTTCCTAATGTCTGATGTAGAGACCCACATTGATGGAAAAATAGGGCCCTCCTTTGAAGATCGATGCTTTGTCTTCTAGATTTGAAAATATGACTGTAAAAAATCCTTTAGGTCCCAATGAAGGTCTACCTCTCTCTTTGGTTTCAAATTTTGTTGAATCCATTGCTTCAATTCTTTTTCTGTGGGCCATCTTCCAATGAATTTGCAATGAAGGCATGATCCCTCATGCAATTTCTATGGTCCTCTACACATCTAGTAGGAATAACAAACCTAGGATTTTGCGTGGATTTAGGGATACAGTTTCCTCATAAACCCATTTTCCACTTCTCTCCCAACACTAGCAATGGAAGGAAGTCTTATGAGCTCCCTTAGGGGAGCTTGCTTCCTCCATTCTGATTCTCTTACCAACAAGAATATTATGGAAGGAGGGGTGTCCCCCTCCTACCTTCAAATTCGTTTCTAAACCCTCCTTCCTTTAGGCTTCCTTGAATATATATGGTCTATGGCTACGAAAATGTAAAAATAAAAATTCCCTAACTACACCGTTTGCAAAGATCCAAGTTCAAGACTCACCGCCTTTCACCTAAGATATGTTCTTCTTTTTTGTTGTAATCCTACATTCAATTTAGTCGTTCACCTAAGACTTTTATAGTGATTTTCATATATTTATATATTTTATTCTTCAAAATACACATTACACGCCTATTTACCAACAATATATTCATTATACTTAAATAATATATTCATTATACTTAATATATGTAGTAAACTATATCCATAAAAATACATGTTCCATTACTTTTATAGTAAATCACACATATTCATAGATCTCAATTTTCATATATCTAAGATAGACAATTTCTTTTTGTAAATATGAACAAAATTTCTATTGATAGCTATTAGTGTCGGTATCTTCATCCCTTCGTCAGAGATCAAATCCTCTTGTTGCATTGCATATTAGGTGTCCCGCTCAGTCAGCTGCATTCCATTAGGCACATGGATCATCTGACAGTAGTGGCTTTCTTACAACTTCCCTCATATTATATATCTGCTGGTTCATGTTTGTTCATTTTAAAGCATATACAGTCATCTTTTGCCTTAAAGATTGCAAAGGTTTTACTTTAGGGTTTCATTGTTCTTTAGGTCTAGGGTTTCATTAGGGTTTCGTCAAAAGGAGTTTCAAAGTGTCCAATAACATCCAGCAGGCCATGAGGAGCTTCCAACATCAATAAATTTCATCATCAAGTGCTCAGAGATGTGTCTTTCCTCAAAAATCTGTTTTGAGGAAAAACAGAGTATTTTGCTTTTATGGTACAAATTTATGTAATTTGATTTTCTTCATATGTAAATTACTCCATCTGTAACCCTGGTCTCTTTCCCTAGCCCCAGTAGCTCCAACTACCTGCAAAACAAACAAAGCACAGGTCATTTAGTCCATCACAAAGCTCAATGAAGTGAAAAAAGTTCAAAAACATGGTTTAAAAATAAAGTCAAATGCCAAACATTATGAAAGTGGGTTTTATGAGCCAAAAATTTAAAATCTCCATATATAAGTCATGACTCCAAATGTTTAAAGCTTATTTGCACTCTTGGAAGCAACGCAAAGTCGTTTTGGGGGTGAGCAAGGCAAAATTGGTGAAATCGACCAAAAGACAGAGGCACGACGCATTGGGCAGGTGGCGTGGCGCATATAACTGGCGTGGTGCACTAGGCCTCAAACTCCAGTTCAATTTTGCACGGGCGTGGTGCATTGGGTTTTTTGCGCGGCGCATACAACTGGCAAGCCCGAAAACTACCAAAGCTTTCTCCAAATTGCTCTAAACGCGCGGATCTTCACTTGATAAGTAGGTTGAGCTTCTATTATGGTTTTTCATCCAACTTTGGTGCTTGTTTGATGGTGTTTGCCTTATGGTGGTTGGATAAGAAGTTCAAACCCTATCTCTTCAAAATTTTCAAAGGAAATTGCTGCCTAGGGTTTTGTATCAATTGTTTGGCTGCCAAGTGATTCCCTCACCTCACCATTTCCTTATTCTATGTTGTCCTCATTTCCCTATTCCCTAAATTCACATACCCCCTAAATTCACTAATCCCATATCCCAAGCTCCCTTTCCCAAAAACCCAAATACAAACTCCCAAACCCTAACCCCATACCAAAAATTCCTAAATCATACCCCAATTCCCCATTTCCCTAACTAAACCCTATCCCACCAGTCCCTAAAGTCCCTCACTGTTTTCTCCCTCCACAGTCCCCTATATCATGGTTTCCCTTGGTGGAAAAAGTCAAAACATAGCTCACCTATTTCTCATCAAGACAACTCCAAAATAGTCCATCCACTAGCAGACATGGCATCTGATCCTTCATATGATTATTGTTGAGCCCTGAACTTGCATCTTTCCTATACACCTTCCTAGACTTTTTCCATTTACCTGGACCTCCTAAGCTATCAACATCATTGCATATTCATCATAAAAGAGCACTTAAAGTGGTTTTTAACTATGTTTTGTGTCCGCTGTTTGAATTAGATTTTTTCTCATTGAGCTGCGGAATCTTGTCACTTTCCGCAACTGTTTTTGTTAAATTCCATATTGCAGGTGTCTTCAGGCAAATCGAGCCACATGGGCAAGTTGGAAATGACGTGGACATGGACTGAGTCCTATTGGATCAGTCGGATTCATCAGAGGAGGCCATGGTCAACGGTGGTCAAGCGATGGTCAAACAGAAGAGTCCGACGACAATAGGACTCGGTTTCCTAGCACGTGAAAGAATTTCGTGGCCAGTTCTACATTTCTGGAGGCACGCTGACACCTGCAGGCTGCCCACGATGTAAATCCAACAAGCTGCTTTCATTAGATTGCACCATCTCGGCAACCATGATGCTAGATCCATGGACGTTGTCGTTCACATGTCCTCTGTCAGCGCAGTTTTTAGGAAATCAGTTATGTAGCCTTCTGATATAAATAATGCGTTTCTACACGCATAGTAGTTAGTCTTTTTGAATGTATTGTTGACTGTTAAAGAGCCCACTGTGCTGTGACATTGTTTCGTTGTTATGACTGCGTTCTGAATATATGAGAAGACTCTGTTTCTGAGCATAATTCTTGGTTGATAGCTGTTGCCCGAGGTTGTGCAGAGGGCCCCTGCACACGCCGAGGTTTTGTTTCATATTGCTATACAGTTTCACGCTGTGTTTTTATGTTTATTATGCCATAGTTATTCACTTATGTATATTGCATTTCCTATGGTACTAACGTTTCATTTTTGTTCATAATTTTACATGCTTTACATTGCTGTTAATGCTGATCAGTGTGTATGTTCCAGATTACAGTAGGCAGCCCGGGCATTTGCATATAGTTTTCACAATGACTAATGACATGGAATCAATCTTTTTGCTGACTTACTTTTCTTAGTTTTTAATTGCAGTTCTGTTTTGTTTATTTCAGTTTTGTTCATTGGCCTTATTAGTTAGTTTAGATATTAAATTGCTCATATCATTGTCAGTTACCTCCGAAAGCCATAGCAAGACTAATGGTGAGGGATTGAAGTATGAGTGTGTAATTTGATATTAGTTTTATTTTTCTGCAAATTAGATATCAGATTGCTCAAGTTGTTGATGATTACCTCCGAAAGCCATAGCGAGACTAACTAGTGAGGGGTCAGACTATGAATTGATGTGATTTTATTTTAAGTTTATTTTTCTGCAAATTAGATATCAGATTGCTCAAGTTGTTGATGATTACCTCCGAAAGCCATAACGAGACTAATTGGCGAGGGGTCAGACTATGAATTGATGTGATTTGATTTTAAGTTTACTTTTTTGCAATTAGATATCAGATTGCTTAGGTTGTTGATGATTACCTCCAAAAGCCATAATGAGACTAACTGGCGAGGGGTCAGAATATGAACTGATATAATTTGATTTTAGCTTTACTTTGCTTGAAATTTTTGGATTTCTTTGAGTATAGTAGCTTAACTCATTTCTTTTGTATTTAGACAGCAGCAGGGATAATGGTTTCATGATCAATAGTTCACTGTTTGTTTGATTAGAATAGTGGCACATTTTCATTTTCTTTTAGGAATTAATCTCATCATTGCATGTTCTAAGACCTTCTGAAGTTTGAAGTTTTGGAAATCATTTTAAAGGACATAATTGCCTTGAATATTTATATCCATACTTGTCTTTTAGAATTTCCATTTCTCATTAGGAGATAAACGAAGATAAAAACCCCCAAAACAAATAAAAAATAAAAAACGACAAAAAGTAAGAAATAGGTTATCTTGCACATATAGTGCGCCACACTTCAACAGTTTACGACTCCGAGATTGATAATTAATATAGCAATTTAGGACACTCTAAATTGACCAAAAAATTATGAAGAGGAGACCCACAGTGATTCACCTACAGAGATACATGCACCCAGGAGGCCTCATAGAGGTGGCAAACATATTAGAGAAGAAGCAATCACTCTTGCTGAATTACAGGCCTGCCCTCTTGCCATCTCTTGTTTCCAACATCAGACCTGCTATGAATTTTGTGAGAAGGTTTTTAGCATTCAGTTTCATCATGAGTTGGATCGTTTGTTTGTGCTACATTTACATGATGGTCAAGCCACTCTAGCTGGTGTCACTTTCACATTAACACCAGAATCCATTTCACTAGCAACCGATATTCCCAACATTGGAGAGCAATGGAACAAGAGGCAACAAATTGTTTGGCAGCATTATGAACCATACATCAAACCAGGCTATTTGAGACAAATCAGTAGAGTATTTCCTTTCCTGTACCTCAAAGATGCTTATGCTTCGTTGATGAAATTGATCATGAGGTATTTCAGCTATGAGGGCCGGTTTTCACATTTGTATGCTTATCATATTAGGCTGCTGATGCATTTTACCAGGGTAAGGATGATGAACATCCCTTACTTCATGTGCCAAAACATAGAGAAGATGACCACCCTAGTACAACACAAGACTCCTCAGCAGCAGTTCAATAGTATTTACCATTTTGCTTTCATTAAAATTGTGGTCATTCATCAGCTTGGCTTAGAGGGCATCACTTGGGAGGACTTCATCTCTCGTGAGTTTTTCAGAGCTCCACAGGGACTTTCAGAGGCTTTGCATGAGATAGGTGTACCTTCTTATCAGCATGAGGGTCACGAGACTCAGATTGCTAGCATGCCGGTTTTTATCACCTATCAGAAGGGCACTAGACGGTTGTTTGCAGCAGCAAAGCGAGTGTTATCTCCACCCAGGGTGGAAGGGGCCTCGCTTCCGTCATCAGCACAACAGGTTCAAGACAAAGGCAAGAGGCCACTACAGGAAGAAGGACCATCAGGTGAGCGGGAGACTGATTTCATTCTCATTGAGGGTGATGATACTAATATGGGCCCGCAAAACACAAACCTTAGAGAAATCATTCAGGAGCCGCAGGCGGACATTGATGCCTTGTCCATCAACTTGGATAGAGCCCAATGGACAATAAAATACTTGGAGCAAAGGAATAAGCAGCTGGAGGACCAGCAAGTGATTATGGAGTTGCAAAATATTCGGGAGAATCGCCAAGCTGCCCAAAGGAGGAGGGTGGAGTTCACTTCACTTGAGTAAGAGGTTAATGCCGATAGGGAGTCATGGCTTGAAAGAGACAATATCCACTTGGAGAGGAAGCTGGAAAAGGCCATCAATGAGAAGAATATGCTTAGAAGCCTGTCATATCATTACTTGTCAAGGAACTTGGTGTGCCAAGCTAGAATCAGGAGCTTGAAGGCCAAATTGAAGAAGAGAACGAGAAGGAAAAAAGCACAAGATAAACTTCAGATATTGGCTGAGGCTTCCTTGGCTCAACACAATGTTTGATGTAGAAGACTCAGCCCAAATTTTAAAAAATTTGGAGCACTTTTTGCATTTTTGAAATTTTTGGCACAAAAAATAGGTTTTTCTGCCCTATGCGCCGCGCCACGTGGCGCTCGCTTTGCTAGGAGCCTCCAAAGCACAAAAACTTAGCATTTTTGGATTTGGAATGAAAAAATATGCTTTCCTACCAATTTCCAAGAAATTTGGACAGGTTTTGAGCCCTCAAAAAGGTCAAAAACACTCAAACAATGACCTCACTGCCCCTATTTTGACACACAGGAAGCAGTGTTGGGAGAACTGACTTTTGGGGTGGCAAATGGAGGCAAAATTGAAAAATTCCACTTGGGTTGGAAAGTAGACAGGTAGACCGTTCCAACAAGCACACCTGGAGCTCATTTGGACATCGGGAAGACCTCCAAAAGTGGGTCCAAATAGGCACTACCCATAGAGAATCAGGCGTGACGCATAGAGGAAAAATTGCCAGTTTGACCAAGTATTGCTCTGTTTTTCGCCCAGCTTTGGCTAGTTTGACTTTTTCACTTTCCTAATGGAAAATTTGTGATGTAATTAAATGTACATTGATGGATCATGATGTAAATATGTTAAATTTTCACTTGTAGAGGTAGATTCATCAGTGTAAAAGCTGTTTGAAACTGAATGAATCAGTTCCCTTGTTTCTAGAGGCATGCTTTTCTATTGCCTAATTTCTAGTTCTTAGTTTAGAATTAGTTGAAACAGCTCCTAAACATGTGAAATCGACCCCTAGAGGCAAGGATGAGCTATGGTTGTCTATATTATGTTGTTTTTCAGTCATTAGCAGGGTTGGACTTTTGAGAAAGCCTTGAGCTTCATTGTACATTCATATCAACATTTTGGCTAAGGAATTGAGACCAAGATTTGCAGCACTCTTTGGGATCCATGTGGCAATTTGTCTTGGTATAGTGCTTTTCTTTGTATTGTGAATTTGCTTATATGTCTTGTATGCCATTCTCTATCTTGTTTCTTCTGAAGTAAACAAACAAGAGTGTAAGTAGAATCCATTGAAATTGCAGTGATCTACTTGAAGTTTGCTTTAGTGGCGACCATAGTGGCGACCATACTGGGGACTAAATCGTTTGTTTGTTAGTGTTCTTCATTTTATAAACTATAGATGGAGCTTGAAGATTAGCCAGGTAGCCTTCGAAACGCTTTTGCTTTGCATTAGCGCAAGTAGATAAACGTTACTTCAGTCAATCTCCAGTCTAGTCTTATAAACAGAGTATCTAACTTGAAAATCACCCTAGTACATTTGATAATTCTAAGATTTTGGATGATAAGTTTAGGATTTGATAGGCTGAACAAGTTGTTAATTTCCATTTGATTTCTTGGAAATAATAGCACACTGGCTTCCAGAAGACATACCAGAGCAAATCCGGATCCTGATCCCCCTCCTGTCTATGAAAATCCCAATCTTATTCCGAGAATCCTTCGCCAAGGAAGTTATGTCATTCCCATGTTCAAAGCTCAATCATGGCCTGTTGGTTTTGAGTATCTCGATGATCTTGAGTTTGATGAGCAGTTTGAGTTGTCTTTGTTTGAAACCAAATCTGAAAGCGTTGTTGCTTCAACTCCCTTAAATCCTGAGTTTCTTAGAAATCTTGAAACTGAAAGGGCCAATAAATCTATTGACGATTATATCTTGAATCAGCTCCAGACTTCAATTGTGGATTCTAATATTGCTGATTTCTTAGAGACTACTTCTGCAACCCTTGGGTGATCTGCAATTGCATCTAGTTCAAGTATTCCCACCAAACCGCCTTTCATTCCTACCATTCCTATGCAGCCTACTGTTTTTGATAAAAAATCTGCAGTAGTGTTGCCTCCATCCACTCCTTCTACTCCTCAAACATCCAAGATTTCTTCGCCTCTGCATACACCTCCTCATACCCCCCATACATCAGCTGCACCCACTCCCCCAACATCCCCAAGACTGATTGCAAATCCACCAAGAGCAATGGCTGCTCGTTTTGCACCTCTTGTACTGCCTCAAAATTTGGATGATATGCCCGCCGATTATCAAAGAAAAATTCCTTTGTTTGATGGCACTCCTCATAGTGTTACAGCTCAGCAACATGTGGACAGAATGACGGATTTCTTCGATCTCCATGAGATTGATGCAGAAAATGTAACCATGAGACTGTTTGTACAAACATTTGGTGGTGAAGTGTCTAGTCAATTTAACGTCTTAAATTGCTCTACATAAATTATCAATCCGGGTATCGTAAACTGATGAAGTGTGGTGCACTATATGTGCTTAGTTAACCTTTTTCTTACTTCGTTGTTTTATAGTTTATTTTGTTTATAATAATGGTTTTATAAACAAATGAGTGATTTGTGTGTGTATGGTGGTTTCTAAATGAGTGAGTGTGTGTAACTGGTGGTTTCTAACTACCTTCTAAACTTGCAAAGAAAGAGCTTGAAAGAAATAACTTGAAATGAAACTGAAATCAAAGCATAAAAACCACTTTCTAATGACACTAGTCACTACTCATGCTGCTGCAATAAAAAGGTAAGAAAAACCACTTTAAAGACCAATTATAATGTTCATCTCTTCCTAACTCTCTGCTTCCAACATATAGTACTATGTGAAACACGATTAAGAAGTAGTTAGATATAAGTCTAAAAAGTAATCAAGCTCTAAGATGACAAATTATAACACCACTTTGCCTTTCTCCAACATTCTGCTTCCAACATACATTGTAATGTGTAACAAGTGAAGAAAGAGTTAGTGATATAAGTCAAAAACTACTCAAAGCAAGCTGTGATTTATTAGTATTCTGATCTCTTAAAGATGAACAAATTATGATAAGGAGACCATCAATATGTTAGCATACAACTTGAGAAACTAAACTTAGAAATCAAGCTATAAAAATAAAATAAAGGCAGCAACTTATGAATATGACAACTGAAAATACCATTAGAGATAAAGCAAATACAACAAAGACATCTGTACAGGGCAGGGGCCCCCTACCACCTATGAAATCAAAGCAAAATTAAACACACTTGCATAAATTAAAATTGCATGAATGAAAATCTAATCTATTCTACAAAGCAATATTTACAAAATGAAATCTACTCTACATACATCCTAATATGCTCCATGACATCTACTTCACATCTCCTTCCATGTTGAGAACATCAAAGCTTTATTCAATTTCTTCAAAAGTACAAAGTACAAAAGCTTTCAAAAGCCATGGGACTAACAAGCTAAAAGGACTAAGAAAAGACTAAAGGAAAGACTAGCAAATGAAGGAGAGAGATCTCCTATTTATACAAAAAGATGAGAGCCATCTCATTAATGATAGTCCATGAATCTCTCCCTCTACCTCTAGAGTCCTAATCAAAATAGGAACTGATAAGACACATGTCTTTTTAGAGTTACAATACAATTAGGAGATGTGACACATATCCTCATGATCCCATGATTCTTTCCAACCAAATTCGAATTTGGCCTTAGAGTGCCACATAAGGGTCTTCTAGAAGCCTCCTTTCAACCTACACATGTCAACAATCTCAACCCATTTGTTAGGTATAAGCATATGCACATTATTTTCTAATGTTTAACCACAAATTCACTTAAAAGGCTTAGAAATAATAAATATTGGAAAAACATAAAGGTGGCCCAATGATAATGTAAGTGGGATGAATGTGGTGACATAGTAGTGAAATGGAGGTGATATAATGGACATAATAGTGAAAGTGTAATGGAAATGAATGACATTTTCAAGACTCAACATACCCCCCAACTGAAGCTATTGCATGTCCTCATGCAATATATATTACATTAACTCTTTTGATTCTTGAGCTTTGGCTTAACTTTGCATGATATCATTTGATAACTTCATAGTTCTGCAAAGTGTTTCACTTGAATTGCAACATGGTTGGTTCTTGTGTTACAACCATTTTTTTTCTTTTTTTTTTTTTCCTTCTATTTTGATCTTTGAACTTTGCGTAATGATATTTTGATTATTGTTGCAAAGTATATCTTTATTGGATTGCATGATGGTTGGTTCTTGTGTGACAACCATGATTTTGTTTGTATCCAATTTATCCTTTAAGCACTTTTTTCAAAAGCCATTGTATGCTCATAATAGCAATGTAATATTTAATATATATTGGAAGTATGTGAGCTCTTGAATATGATATGGACATGGCAAGATATGAATATGAATGTATTCCCCCCCCAACTGATGGTATTGGCAATTTTATGAAATGAGGAAGAGAAATGTTTTTCCAACAATTATCATTCTAGCTTTTTATGGAATTCTATGGTTAAAAGTTAGAAAATGTCGTACCTTCACTTACCCTTTGGAATGGATGAGTTGTATGTGTAGTGGCTGAAAACTTCTGATCATTTTCTTCTTCAAGTGGCTGATCAAGAGGAGTCATGGATAGAGAGATAAGATGACTTTTTATTGCTTCTACTAAAACTTGTTGAATCTGCTCCAAAATGCTGAAAATAATAGTCTTCATGTCTTCAAAACTCATTGGCACAATTCCTACTATGTGAAAAGATGTTCTGATGTCGAACATAGTAGGAAATTGTTGGCTTAGTGGCCATTAATGGATGCCACTAGTCAACACGAGCACTCTCACCATTGATGACAATGAGAGTCAAGATGCCCAAACACATCTTGCTAGGTACGAATGAATTTGCTGATGTCGAGTCACCTAGAAGATCTAACGAACAAGGGACATTAATGTATTCCCATTGTTTGTCAGCATGAGGACTTGCCATTAAGGCATGCAAGCCTCAAGGTGTTTTTACAAAGAAATTAGACTCAAAGGACTATGGACTCAATAATTTGCATTGAAGCAGGGTTTATTTGCGGAATGAAAATGACAAGGAATGGAAAATGAAAATGGAAAATGGCAATGGAGAACAGAAATGACAATGGGCAATAAGCATGTGAATGAGCCTTTTGCTTTTATTGGTGGGTTATGAATGGACAAAAAGAGATGGAAAGTGTATGTGAATGAAAATGGAAAATATGGAGTGGAATGAGGTGAATGGTTTATTATGAAGTATGGATGTGATGGATGGATGTGATGGAGACAATAGTATCTGAAAGTTTTTCAAGTGTTTGGATCTGATTTTGCATCAACATATTTCCTCTTTGTTGCTGATCATCCTCTTATGAAACAAATTGGTCTCTTAGAGAGACACCATTCCCTTGTAGTCATTTGTCCTTCCTCCTGGAACCTGCAAAAAAAACTAATACTTCTTCTGCAATGGAATGTAAGATTATCAAAGGAGAGAGGTGGCCAATCTCTCTAGTTATGATATTTACACACAAAACTAAAAATTTGTATTAATGAAACAAGTTCTCAAAGGAAAAATCAAAAGAATTTATACCTGCTTTGGAATTAGTGCCTCAAGTTGATGTTGTTTCTTTTCAGCAATTTATTTCATTATTTGCCATTTCAAACTCTAATGATATATTTCTCATTGTATAGATCTTGTTGAGATCTTTCCAATGGTACTTAAATCATCAAAATCTGATTTTGTATGAGAAAGATAGGCTGATTTGAACAATGAGGTTTTTCTGGCTGCGGAATTGGGGAACAGCTCTGTAGCTAAAAATCTTGAATAAAAAGTTAGCCATTCATCTTTCATTATCAGTCCAAAATTAATCAATACCTTCAGAAAAGTGAGAAAATAACTTGTTCATTTCATTGATTCAAAATTATTATTTTTTCTTGACATGCAGCGACTTAGTGTGGCGACTCAGTGTGGCGACTTTGTGATAACACCCAATTTGACTTCCCTTTGACCGGGGTCTTTTTCATCAAATTTGACCGAATGAATAGGACACCATCCATGTACTGACACTTCCCTAGCTACCCATGTGACTTGTTTTGCCTGATGACACCTGCAACCTAGAGTTTAACAAAACAGCTGCGGAATCTGGGATTGGCTGCGGAAACGCTGTATTGGCTGCGGAAACGCTGTATTGGCTGCGGAAAGTGCAGAGTGTAGAAAGTACTGTGAAATGGAGTGGCTTGAAACAGAGTGTAGTAATTACAACAAAAACCTCAGATCATATCAGGGGATCATATGACAAAAAGTCCATAGCAAAATTATTTTGATCCTTTGGAGTCCAAATCTTAATGTTTTGTTGTTTTTTTTTTTTCTTTGTGACATGAATTTCTTGTATGGGAAGATGACTGCATCATTCTCTGCTCTCTCAAGGGCAGCAACAACAGAGTATATCTCTCAAGGGCAGCAACAACAGATTTTGTAGCAGCATATGGTGAAGAGGCAGACATTATGGACATGGCTTTTCGTCAATAATATTGATGCAAGATTAATTTAGTAGGATAACCCTAAACAGGTTGCCTATATGTAGCAGAGCCATAACCAAAAAAAAAAATTCATGTGAAGTGGCTATAAGATGGTTACAAATGACGGCATGTACAAATTCAACCTGTTCTCGAACTTCATTTAACAATTCAAGTTCTACATAAGCCAATTCACTTAAAGCCTGCTCCAACTGAGGAGTTACATTGTGAAATTTGCCTGCGGCTTGCTATGAACAGCTTGCTGCTCTCGTGGCCAAACTTGAGGGTCTCCACAACATGTTTAAGAGCCAAGCGCAGAGATGTCAAGGCCTGCAGGGTATTATCCTTAAGCAGGGGATCCGTCAAACATGATTTTCTCCCAACATCTAACCGACAACGACTTCATGGAATTTAATGGCAGAGAGTCGTGTTCAATTGGAACACGTCTCCAAACAGGTTTGAATTGAATAAGAGGGAAGGCGTGCAAAGGCATGTAATTGGTTTTATATGCCAGCATGTAATTAATCCAATTAGAATTCATTCCCTCAGGCACGCGGAGTTAATCAAACTGTCAGTTAATAACTCAATTTTTTCACGCGGCGGCAAAAAAGAGGCTCCAAAGAACCGAGAATTTCTCCCAGACCGCCACGAATTTCCTCAAACGGTTTCTGGGTTATCTAATTAACCCACCTGGAAAAAAAACCCATGTTTTAGTTTTTCTAAATTCGTCTCTGTTTGGGAGAATCGAAGGTGTGAAGTTTGACATTTTTTCTGGCTGTTTACGTTTTTCCTGAGTTAACATTCTCTGTTCCGCCTTTTATGAATTTGCATTCGGCCTGAATGGAGTCACAGAAGGAAGGCTAGGATCCTGATTAGCAGCAGTAGCCTTTGAAGTATATCGTAAAAATCTTACACAAAGCGATGCCAGCAATCACAGATGTGAACCACAAAATTGGCTGTTCCATTGCGTACTTTCTTAAAAGTGAATCTGATTGGTCTTCATAAGCCTCTGACTCCACCAAATTGGTTGCAGTATTCAACATAGTGATCGGGTATATCAAATTGAATTGCTCGCAACAGAAAACACTCAGAAGATTAAAAATCATTTGAATTGGGTGGCTAGGTGGATTTCACGTAAATCTGCTCTGTAGCCAACACAACTGCAACCGATAATTGAAGGAAGTGGAGACACAATGTCAATGCAGAGGTTCAGATGGTTGTGGTTTCAGGAAAAGCTACTCCGAGCTAGAAAACTGGCCATGGCTGAAGGACAAGCGCAGGGATGTAAGCAACTCTCTATTTCTAACTGATAATGTAGCTATCCAAGGGTCAAATCAACTAAAAAATATGCCACTAAATGATGAATGCCTCCTACAGGAACCAACCTACAAAAATGCACAATTCGGTCCTCTTTTTTCTCATATATACAGTGAATTCTTTATGTTGCATGTTTATTTCAGGCCAAAGCTTGATCAAGGAGGCAGATTTTTTATTGAAGCCACAATGAAAACTAGGAATGGGGATAGCCATAGATTGCTTTTCTCTTTTTTTTCTTCTCTGAAATTGTAAAATTTTATAAAAAGGATTAATGATTTTCAATTTCAGGCAGCAAATACTTCAAAAAAAACATGCTAAAAACAAGACTTTGACTGAGGTCTTAGGCTGGTTTTTCATCGATCTGAGATGGGTGACTAGGATAGGATCCATGTCGGGACAATTCTGGAGATGCCCATGTGGTCGGTTTTTTCATTAGATGCCTGTAACCTGCTAAACCTTGAAACAGCTGCGGAATTGTCAGCTAGCTGCGGAATCAGGCAGTTTCTGCAGCTAAGTTGCAAAACCTTATTTGAACAGGATACAGTGTTTTGAAGACCACTACAAAGCATAACCAGACAATTTTGGACAATTTGAACCTATCAAAGCACTTGAGTTTCATTTTTTCATCATCATTTTTTTTATTTTTTTTTATTTTTATTTTATTGAATCAATTGAAATGTTGAAGTTTATTTTGTCTCCCTTTTTTTCTCTTTTTTTTTTTTTTACATAATAATTCTTTTTCTGATCCTCCAGATCACACAAAGTGCAAGAGGAGAGCATACTCAAGAATCATTAACTTTTTTTTTTTACATAACAATCATTTTTCTGATCCTCCAGATCACACAAAGTGCAGGAGGAGAGCATATTCAATAATTGTTAATATTTTTTTTTAGATGTAAGAAATAAGGTCTCCTAATTACACTTCCCCGGCAACGGCGCCAAAATGTCTAGTCAATTTAACGTCTTAAATTGCTCTACATAAATTATCAATCCGGGTATCGTAAACTGATGAAGTGTGGTGCACTATATGTGCTTAGTTAACCTTTTTCTTACTTCGTTGTTTTATAGTTTATTTTGTTTATAGTAATGGTTTTATAAACAAATGAGTGATTTGTGTGTGTATGGTGGTTTCTAAATGAGTGAGTGTGTGTAACTGGTGGTTTCTAACTACCTTCTAAACTTGCAAAGAAAGAGCTTGAAAGAAATAACTTGAAATGAAACTGAAAGCAAAGCATAAAAACCACTTTCTAATGGCACTAGTCACTACTCATGCTGCTGCAATAAAAAGGTAAGAAAAACCACTTTAAAGACCAATTATAATGTTCATCTCTTCCTAACTCTCTGCTTCCAACATATAGTACTATGTGAAACACGATTAAGAAGTAGTTAGATATAAGTCTAAAAAGTAATCAAGCTCTAAGATGACAAATTATAACACCACTTTGCCTTTCTCTAACATTCTGCTTCCAACATACATTGTAATGTGTAACAAGTGAAGAAAGAGTTAGTGATATAAGTCAAAAACTACTCAAAGCAAGCTGTGATTTATTAGTATTCTGATCTCTTAAAGATGAACAACTTATGATAAGGAGACCATCAATATGTTAGCATACAACTTGAGAAACTAAACTTAGAAATTAAGCTAGAAAAATAAAATAAAGGCAGCAACTTATGAATATGACAACTGAAAATACCATTAGAGATAAATCAAATACAACAAAGACATCTGTACAAGGCAGGGGCCCCCTACCACCTATGAAATCAAAGCAAAATTAAACACACTTGCATAAATTAAAATTGCATGAATGAAAATCTAATCTATTCTACAAAGGAATATTTACAAAATGAAATCTACTCTACTTACATCCTAATATGCTCCATGACATCTACTTCACATCTCCTTCCATGTTGAGAACATCAAAGCTTTATTCAATTTCTTCAAAAGTACAAAGTACAAAAGCTTTCAAAAACCATGGGACTAACAAGCTAAAAGGACTAAGAAAAGACTAAAGGAAAGACTAGCAAATGAAGGAGAGAGATCTCCTATTTATACAAAAAGATGAGAGCCATCTCATTAATGATAGTCCATGAATCTCTCCCTCTACCTCTAGAGTCCTAATCAAAATAGGAACTGATAAGACACATGTCTTTTTAGAGTTACAATACAATTAGGAGATGTGACACATATCCTCATGATCCCATGATTCTTTCCAACCAAATTCGAATTTGGCCTTAGAGTGCCACATAAGGGTCTTCTGGAAGCCTCCTTTCAACCTACACATGTCAACAATCTCAACCCATTTGTTAGGTATAAGCATATGCACATTATTTTCTAATGTTTAACCACAAATTCACTTAAAAGGCTTAGAAATAATAAATATTGGAAAAACATAAAGGTGGCCCAATGATAATGAAAGTGGGATGAATGTGGTGACATAGTAGTGAAATGGAGGTGATATAATGGACATAATAGTGAAAGTGTAATGGAAATGAATGACATTTTCAAGACTCAACATGAAGTAAGGAAATGGTTCAGGGCTTTGCCGGCTGCAAGCATCACTACATTGGCCAATATACAGAGACAATTCTTAGACCGCTGGGAAGTGAAGAAAAATCCTCTTCAGATCCTTTCCGAGTATGAGCACATCAAGCGGAATGTTGGTGAGTCTGTTCAAGATTACTGTATTAGATTCAATTCAGTTTACAATGCAATCCCTGATCATATAAAGCCACCCATGGGGCTAGCCTTGATTAAGTTTCTGGAAGGTTTTGATGCTGATATGGCTTATTAATTAAGAGAGAGAGATCCGGCTACTTTGGAAGACATGTAGACGATTGCGGTCAGTGTTGAAGCAAATCTGCTTGCCAAGAGAGCTAGAGCAAGAGTTGAAAAGAAAGTCACAATAAAAGAAGAGTCTTCCTCGTCAGACCAAGTGCTTCGAAAGATGGATCAGATGCTTGATAGGATGAAACTTGACAAGTCTGAACCACAAGTCAAAAATCCTAACTTCCGTGGTCAGCAGCAGCCCTAATATAGGATCAAACAAAGAGAGCAGTGAGCCCAAGATCAAGCAGCGCAGCAGCAAGTGCAGACACCTCTACAACAAAATTTTTTGCATGGTCCGGAATTAGATGAAGAGGAGAATGTGATTGGAGAAGAAAATCGTTTCTTTACGCCCAATGACATGCCAATTTTCATCACTGAAGATGAGGAGTACTCCGAGAATTCAACTGAAAAAAGGGATGAAAATTTCATTTTGGAAAATGAGATAGTTATTGAGGAAGAGTCTGATGAATACCAAAGAGGATATATGAACACTTTGTCAGCTCATCAACGACCATATTCACTCCTGTCAGGCCAGGCAATAACTCCATGGGGTAGAAAATAATTGACTGTATTATTCTATCAGGTAAGTCCTCATTATATACATGAGGGAGAGACTGTTCAGTTTGTCTCCTGATGACTGTTCATATTCCTGTCTATCTATTTACAATAATTCACTCAATCACAAGGATTAGGTGTCAACATTCCCCCCCTTAATCTGAAGGGATGTTGGTGAGTCCAAGCATCATTCTGAATCATTCAAGCTTTTCCCTTCCAAGTGCTTTGGTGAAGATGTCTGCAATTTTATCATTTGTGGAACAATGACAGAGATGGATTGTTTTGGACTCAACATGATGTCGAATCAGATGATATTTAGTATTGATGTGCTTCGTTCGATCATGGAACTTTGGGTTCTTGGCCAACTTTATTGCGAAGGTATTGTCAATCGTGAGTGGAGTTGATTGTACTTGTTTTACCTGCAAATCTTCAAGAATTTTCTTGAGCCACACAATTTCTTTTGTTGCTTCAGCCGCTGCCACGTATTCTACTTCTGTTGTGGAATCTTCTGGAACTGATTGTTTGCGTGATCTCCAGGAGACAGCTCCTGATCCAGACTCATAGCATATCCTGAAGTAGATACCCCAGTTTCTTTGTCTCCATCGAAATCTGAATCAGAGTATCCAATCAAACTGAAGTCGTCCACTTGTGTATACTTGATTCCAAAGTCTTGAGTTCCCTTCAAGTACCTTAGAACTCTTTTTGCAGCAGACCAATGTCCCTCACAAGGCTTTTGCATAAACCTGGAGAGGATGCCAACAACAAATGAAATGTCTGGTCTGGTAGTAGTTAGGTAGTTGAGGCTTCCTACAAGCTGTCTATACTTTGTTGTATCCTCAAATTCTTTTCCTTCAATAGATGTGAGCTTTAAGTTTTGTTCCATTGGAGTAGTAAGAGGATTTCACTCTGTCATGCCAAACCTGTTCAACAAATCTCCAATATATTTCTTTTGAGAAAGAAATATGGACTTTGGATGTTGGGTTACTTCAATGCCAAGATAGTAATGAACATAGCCCAAATCAGTCATTTCAAAACTTTTCCCCAATTCCTTCTTTATGGATGCAATGTAGCTTTCATTTTTCCCTGTCATTAAAAGATCATCTACATATACCACAAGATATACAACTGTTTTGCCAACTTTCTTGACAAATAAAGTTGCATCATCAAGATCAAAATGATTGAAATTGAGTTTCAGAAGATGCTCAGTCAGTTTTTCATACCAGGCTCGCGGTGCTTGTTTGAGGCCATACAAGGACTTCACAAGTTTGCATACTTTATGTTCATGTCCTTTCACAACAAATCCTTCAGGCTGGGAATTTTCTTTTAGATCTCCATTCAAGAAAGCAGTTTTTACATCCATTTGATGGACTTTCCAATCGTTCTGAGCTGCTAGTGCAAAGAGTGTCCAGATGGTATCCCATTTTGCTGTGGGGGCAAAAGTCTCCTCATAATCGACCCCTTCCTTCTGTGCAAAACCTTTTGCCACAAGCCTAGCTTTGTGCTTGTCAAGTGAGCCATCAGCTTTATACTTGTTCTTGTAGACCCACTTGTAGCCAATTGGTTTGGTTCCAAATGGAGGATCAACTAGCTTCCAAGTGTCGTTCTTTATGAGGGAATAATACTCCTTTTGCATCGCTTCTTTCCATTCATCATGAGAAGCAGCTTCTTTGAAGGAAGTTGATTCAAAATCTGTAGACAAGTTCAATTCACAATCATAAGAAACATCCATATCAACAGGTGAATTAGAGTCATCTACATCACCTCCATTTTGCCGGTTTGAATTTATGGTTCCTGTCTTTCCAACTTCATCAGGGTGAACACTTTCAAGTGTCTTTGTCAGCCACTTTGGAGGACCTTTCTCAGATGGTCCAGGCTGCTCCGTTGATTGAGTTGGGACTGAGTCAAGATTGAGTCTCCCAATTCTATCAATTACATCACTTAAAGCATCATCCATTGTTGGAGTTTCATGCGGGGGAGAGTGTTCTTCAGAAGAAGATTCCACATGTTGATCTAGTATAGGAATCCCCCTTCAAGATGTGGAATCTGATTATCAAATTCTTGAAATTATTTTGCTTTTGCGAATCTATCCAAGCGATCAAGTTGCCGCTCAACAACATTGTTAGCTTTGGATGTTTCAAGGAAAATTACATCTCTAGATACAACAAATTTCTTATTTACTTCATCATAGAGGTGATATGCTTTAGACGTGTTTGAATACCCTAGGAAGATACACTTACGACTTCTATCACCAAGTTTATTTCTATGTACCTTTGGTATCAAAGCATAACAGGTGGAACCAAAGACCCTGAGATGTTTTACCGAAGGAACATGTCCATACCACATTTCATATGGAGTCTTGTTTCTTATAGAATTAGATGGACATCTATTCTTTATATATGCAACACATAGAACAGCATCAGCCCAAAACATTATCTTTACACTTTTGAAGAAGAGCATGGATCATACCATATTTAAGATTGTCCTATTCATTCTTTCAGCTACACCATTCTGTTGGGGATTATAAGGCACAGTTGTTTGATGTTTGATCCCGTGTTGGCGAAGATAATTTTCAAATTCATTTGATGTGTATTCTTTTCCATTATCAGTGCGAATAGACCCAATATGAGATTGTGCATCATTTTCAATCCATTTATGAAAATTATTGAATGTTTGAAAAGCATCAGATTTGTTCTTCAATAAATAAACCCAATACATTCTGGTGTAGTCATCAATAAATGTCATGATATATTTATTTCCATTTGCAGAAGGAACAAGAATTGGACCACATAAATCTGAATGAATGAGTTCAAGTTTTCTATGTGCTCTTGAATGTGAATAATGAAAAGACTGTTTGCTATGCTTTCCTAGAATGCAAGCATCACATTGCTTAAGTTTCCTAGGAATTGTAGGCAAACCAGCGACACCATTTTTCTTCAACAAGTGGAGACTTTCATAGTTCAAATGTCCAAATCTATCATGCCATAATAAACTTGATGGAAGTATACCTTCTTCATGATGACAATTGTATGAGAAATGTTGTGCATGAGCAGAGGTTCCTTGCAGCTTGAGAAGCCTTTCTTCTTCTATTCCCCTCATGACAAGTGAGTGGTCAGATGCTTTTCTTACCTCAAGCTTGCCATCAAACATATGAATGGAGTGACCTTGCTAGCGGATGTGGACCAGGGACAACAAGTTTCTCTTCAGTTGTGGGAGATATAGAACATGATTCAGAAGAAAGTCTGGAAGACCAGGCAGTTTAAGCCTAATTGTGCCAAGCCCTGATGGCTTGATTTTTGATTGATTTGCAAAGTATACTGCTCCATCAACATTGTCAGTGAAATCTTCAAAAAAATCTTTTCTATGAGTCATGTGACAGGTTGCTCCTGAATCAAGCAACCAATCATTTTTCCAAGAAGTAAGTGAAGCATTAAACAAATCTTCATTTACTCCAACGTTACATTGTGCCACAACATAGTGAGCAGATTCAGGTGCTTTACCTTTGTCTCTATCATTAGTTTTACCTTTCTGTTGGTTTCTTTTCTGCTCAATTTTGTCCCATGGTAGCTTGCATGTAGAACCATCATGTGATCCATTTCTTTTGCAGCGAATACAATTTAAATCTGCCTTTTCTCCTTGAGAATTTCTGCCCCCCTGCCTCTGAAATATCTACCTCTTCCTCTTCGACCACCTCTTCCTCTTGTAGAATCTTGAGCAGGATGATTTTCTTTATGAGCAAGGCACACAGTCTCTTCAGAAGATTCAGGGGCTGTCTTCTTTCCAAAAGCTTTCTCTCTTTCAGCAAACTTTTTCACAAGAGAGTCAAAGGTTATATCTTTGAGATTTCCATTTGCTTGCAATGACTCAAGATAATTGGAGTAAGTAGGATAAAGTGCCTTGAGAAAAGCGATAAGAGGAATATCCAATTCAACCTTAGTGGATTTGATATCATGCATTATAGATTTTACTTCAGATGCAAGAGCAAGAGGATCATTATTTTGCAGTTCAAGAGTGAAGAGTTTAATCATGAGTTGGACAAATTCAAGTGCAGAATGTGAGTCATAGAGTTCTTTAAGCTTTTGTAAGGCTTCAAAGTCAGTTGAATATGACGAAATATGGCGACTCGCCTCTTCATTTATAGATGCTGCGATTAATGCATAAACTTTTTTGTTCTTGTTTTCCCAAATGACGAGCTCTTTCTCTGAGGTAGGCTGTACTGGGTCATTGTCTTCTTCTCCGACACACACTCCTTTCCACAACTCATTGAAAATGAGGGTGTGTTTTATCATCCGGGACCATTCAGGATAGTTCTCCTTGCCAGTGAGAACTATTCCCACCATGGATATGATCGAATGCATTCTGTAAAAAAAATACTTCTGCTGATAGAAAAATACTTCTGCCAATATACAGTAAAATTGTACTCAAAAGAGCATTCTCAAAAGATTTCAAATCTCTTCCTCATATACCAATATGTACGTCAATACCTCACGCTACAACTTTATGCAACATATTTTCTCCAAACTTATTTTCTTCAAATCCCTCCAATGTTTGATATAAAAGCATCCAGCATTTCATTCAAATATTACGTATTACATATCACTTCAACGTTTTAAATGTAATATACGCCCATTACATTTACATATTACATATCACTTCAACGCTTTAAATGTAATATACACCCATTACATTTACATATTACATATCACTTCAACGCTTTAAATGTAATATACGCCCATTACAAAATATTACATATTTCACTTCAACGTTTTATATGCTCTAATGGTAATATTACATATTACATTACCATACAATGAAACACGCAGGCGTGATGATTTCCCACGGGTGAGGAGCAGCGGTGCGTGGTCTCTTAAGATTGTGTAGTGGCAGGGCTTCTTCCGTTGGGAGCTCGGCCTCTTTGGATGCGCCTTATCTCGATTAGCCACACAACAATGGCGTTCGAACGCAAGTCTCCAGGCAGAAGGATTATGGAAAGGGAACAACGATGGTCGCAGGAATCGAAAAATACAGCGGTTCTTTACATAGGTAAAAATAGAATAGTAGTTCGTCAAACGAGGAGACCCTCGAAATCTTTATTAACATCTCTCAGGCGACGCCAGAAGGATTATGCAATTGCAGCGTTTCTAGAGCCAACGTATACGCTTTCAAAACAACGTGATAGCATTTCAAAACAGCCATAGTACAAGCGCTGGTTAAAACGCAAGACCTCTGCGCAGTTTTGAACAGTCAAGGAGACACACAACACATGGAAGTCTGTTGCAGTAGGGTCGAGGTGGACATAGCAGCGTATGAGCGTATGGGAGCCAAACACAGCAGAGTAACGTAGCAGTAGTCAATGGTGTAGGTAGGCTCGACAGAAAATGTCAGGGAACTGACACCAACGAATATATGGGCAGCGTATTGTATGGAGCAGGGCGCAGGTAATGGAATATGGAGCAGAGCGCAGGTAGTACAGGCACTCAGTCAGACAAGGGAGTTACAAGGCACAAGAGCTAAAAAAGGAGCTGGCTCTGATACCATGTCAGGCCAGGCAGTAACTCCATGGGGCAGAAAATAATTGACTGTATTATTCCATCAGGTAAGTCCTCATTATATACATGAGGGAGAGACTGTTCAGTTCGTCTCCCGATGACTGTTCATATTCCTATCTATCTATTTACAATAATTCACCCAATCACAAGGATTAGGTGTCAACAACTCCGAAATAGAGATGTGTCTATGAATCCAATTCAGAAAAGGAAGGAGGTGGCAACGTTAAAGAATGATCCTCCCAATGTGCAGAAAAAGGGAAAAGAGACAGCTGATCCTAACACCAGCAAAACGATATCAGCAAGTGAAAGACCCAATCAGCGAAATGTGTCAAAGGAGAAAACGGAAAATAAGGATGTTCCAGTGAAAGAGGTAGAAAAAGTTTCAGTTTTTAACTTAGTAAATGAAATTGCTAAGTTGAAAATATCCATTCCTTTGACCGAGTTGATGAAGAATAGCAATTATAAAGGTAGGTGTCTAAAATTTTGAGTTTAGATCCATCATTCGTCATGGTAAACGTGGAGGATGACAGTCCCGAGCTGATTTTTGGGCCAGCATTAGAAGGTCAGTCCCAAGATAGTGATGTCGCTCCTTTCTATATCAGTCTCCGGGTGCATGACTTTGTGCTACATAATGTTATGTTTGATTCTGGAGCTTCTCATAATCTTATGCCGAAATCCATCATGGAGAAATTGGGATTGGATATCACCAGAAAATATCATGACCTTTACTCTTTCGATTCCGGTAGAGTAAGGTGCATTGGTCTTATCAAGGATTTGGTGGTTAGTTTGGATCAGATTCCGGCAAAAAATGTTTTGATGGACGTGGTGGTGGCGGATATACCTCCTAGATTTGGCATGCTTCTTTCCAGATCTTGGGGAGCAAAGATTAAAGGGAAAATGCAACTTGATTTCTCCTATGCTACCATTCCCGTATTTGGTCAGATGAGGAAACTATACCGAGAACAGAAAATGAAGTACATGATCACTAGCAAGGAGAAACCGGTAAATCATCCAATCAAACTATGTACACACTGATCTAGAATCATTTGTTTTGTATTCAGATAGCTTTAATGATGTAAATAGCCAAATAGTTGAAATAAAAGACATTCCCGAGATCACTGAAAATTTCAGAGAAGTCTCAAAACAAGAAAAACAAAGACTTGATGGTACCGCTGAGCAATCAGCCATCCAACAGCAACAACATATTGATGGACATCAAGGAAAAGGAAAGGAATTTCAGCATTTGGAAGAGGATGAAACAGGTCTATGGAGCATGGACTTTGATGGAACGGTAGGAAGGGAAGATACTGGAATTGGTATTTGGATACGCAGCCCTGTTTTCGCCCCAAACAAAGTGCCAAGCAATGTAAGGGTCTGCTCTTATAAACTAGCTTTTGACTGTTCAAACAATGAGGCTGAATATGAAGCCTTAATTGCTGGTCTAAAAGTTCTTAGAAAATTGAATGCTAAAAGGATTTCAGTGTACCGTGACTCCGAGTTGGTTATCAAGCAGGTGGAAGGCGAATACCAAGCTAAGCATCCTTGAATGCCGGCCTATCACAATGCGGTGTTGGATATCTTGAAAGTGTTTTCTGATTATACTATAACCTGTGTGCCCCGTGCTCAGAATGTCATTGTAGATTCACTTGCAATAGCAACAAGTAATTTGAAAATTCCGATGAATTCAAACAACAAGTTTGAGATCCACATGAAGCATCACCCAACTGTCCTTGACAATCAAAGGTATTGGAAAGTGTTCCAAGATGATGATGAGATCGATGAATTTCTGCAAAATAAAGGTAAATTCAAGGACACTTCTATTGATGTGGAGTTTGATGATGGTGATGAGAATATGGAAGTCAATCAGATGGAAGTTTTGCAGCTCAAAGACAACATCATTCCTAAAGGTCTAATACCTTTAGAGGAGCTCTTCGATTAGGATGACGTGGCTAGAAAATCGAGCTTGTTGCCAACTGAAAAAGGAGTTGAGGATGTGAACATTGGATCAGCTGAAAATCCCAAGATGGTGAAATTATCAAAGGCATTGCCCCCACAGGTAAAAGCAAAGTATATCAGTTTGTTATCATCTTTCACTGATGTATTTGCTTGGGATTAGTCAGATTTGAAGGCATATGACGCAAGCATAATTCAACATGTCATCCCGATCAAGCCAAATCAGAAGCCTTTTCTGTTGGAAATAATACTGAGAGGGGGGGGGGGGGTGAATCATTATTATCAAGTTATTTTAATAAATCTTCCTTATTTATACTTTGAATTATTTTTTCATGTTAGTACCATAAAAATAATGAGCATGAACAAGAAAAATAGATAGTCACACCAAAGAACACCAGATGTAAGGTGGAAACCCAATGTGGGTGAAAACCACCTGCTGCAATATGTCTCTATCTTCTTTCAAATTAGAAACTCCTTTTACAATGGTTTTGTACTGGTGCAGTCCTTTACCAGTACGCAGGCTGCAACCTGCAGAGAGCTACAACTCTCTCTCGTTTTCCAGTCTCTCCTGGAAGGGAGCTACAACTCCCTACTTCTATTCTTTCAAGGACCACTTTTCATAAATTTTCAAACTGGATCCAAGAATATCAAATAATCATCAAGTATATGCAAATTACCCAAACTCCTTATACAATCAACCAAGAGTCACCCAACTTCTCAGAATGCTGTAAACAGAAAGACAGTACCAGAAATATAAACCCAGAACTCTGCAGCAATAGATAAAAGATAATCAACAAATGTTTTTAAGACAGATCCGCATTTTTTCTTTATCTGGCCTGCGTGGCTCCGCACTTCACCTTCTGCTCCCCTGCGTATACCCGCAGAGAGCCTTCTGCTGCACCGCGTACCCACGCACTATTTCTTCAATCACGCTGCGTACTGCTACTGTAGCCACGCACCCACAGATGCTATTGCGCCGTGTACTACTACTGTAGCCACGCACCCACAGATGCTATCACGCTGCGTACCTACGCACCTGCGGCTTCTGAAGCGCCGCGTACTTTCAATGTGCCTACGCACCTGATCCTCTGTCGCGCTGCGTACCCACGCACTGCGCCTTCTTCTGCTCTGCGTACCCACACACTGCTCCTTCTTCTGCTCTGCGTACCCACACACTTGCACCGTTAATCACCTGCGTACCTCTGATTAGGGCCGAATTGGCAGTCCCCCAGTGTGCCACAGATAGTCAGATGCCCAGATCTGATCATGCGCCCGAGAGATCACACTTCATAGATTGACTTTCAACTTTACTTTTATATAGATCAAGCTTTTAAACCGATAACCCAATATTTCAGATCTTAAGATATTCAATTTTCAAAAGATACCTTAGCCAAGTGATTTCCTTCCCTATTTATAGTTAAGCCCTTATTCACACCATGGGACAAAACCATCAATAACCAATACAAGGGATCCAAAACGGGGCTAAAATAGATCCTATACCACAGGCCAAAACCATAGAATCAAGAACGACGGGCTAAATACCACGGGCCAAACATAAGAAACCCCACGTGAGCGCGCTTCTCTACCTTGAAGAGAGTGAACTGGGGGTACGCACCTCATGAACGGGTAACCTGTGGGTATGAACGCATTTCCTGGCCAGCGTACCTGCGGGTACACACCTTTTGAACTATTCTCCTGCGTACCTCTTAATTTCCAACATTTTGAGAGCCTGATCAGAGCATTGCCACTTGAGGGTGTTGCCATCAAGTACAACATCTGTATCATAGAGCCATACCAGAATCATAATGCCAACAATCTCTCCCTTTGGACTTGATGGCAACCTCAAGATCCTCAACGTCATTCTCCCCCTTTGACATAAAGGGCGAAGGGTTATGCTCCCCCTAAGAACATGCTCCCCCTAACTATAAACCAGATCTGCAAAGAAGAACCATAATCCACCAAACACCATAAATGACCATGAGAGAGATAGAGACATATTGCAGGAATATTCAGACCAGCAACCATGATCTCCTTCTGTATTTCCTCCATAATGCCAACAATGCATTATATGATCCCCCTGAACCTGTGCCATTCGATCTTGGATCAATACGCAACCAAGCACATGTACGCATATACCCCAGATGAGCCTTGCGTACAACCAACCATCAGAAGAGATTCAACAACAAGATGATGCATCAACAACCCCCAGCTTTTGCCTGAGGTATTCAAAGGTCTCTCTGGGCAATGGTTTGGTGAGTATATCAGCAACTTGTTCCTTAGAAGGAACATACTCCAACTTGACCTTTTGTTCAAGTACTTGTTCCCGGAGAAAATTATACTTGATCGGTATGTGCTTGGTCTTTGAATGCATGACTGGGTTCTTTGAAATGCTAATTGCACTTGTATTATCACATAAGATGGAGATGGGTGGTATACAAGTGATTTGAAAATCCTGCAAGGTCTGCATCATCCAAAGGAGTTGAGTGCAGCAAGATGCAACAACAACATATTCTGCTTCAGCTGTAGACAAGGCAATCGAACTCTGTTTCTTGCTGAACCAAGATACTAATCTGGAACCCATAAAGAATGCACCACCACTTGTGCTCTTCCTGTCATCCACGCTTCCGGCCCAATCTGCATCTGTATAAGCATGAAGTGTGAGATCTGTATCTCTAGGATACCATAAGCCATAGTTTTGAGTTCCTTGAAGATATTTGAAGATTCTCTTTACTGCCTGAAGATGAGTTTCCTTTGGATTTGCCTGAAATCTTCCAACTATTCCTACTGCATGCATTATATCCGGTCGGGTACCTGTCAAATAAAGTAGACTTCCAATCATAGATCTATAGGTTGGTTGATGCACTGCTGCTGATTCATCATTTGCACTGAGGCTACATCCTGTGACCATGGCTGTACATACTGGTTTTGCATCTTCCATGCCATATTTCTTCAAAATCTGCTTGAGATACTTGGTTTGAGACAAAAATATCCCTCCTTCTTTTTGTTGGATTTGCAAACCAAGAAAATATGTCAGTTCTCCCAGCAAGGACATTTCGAATTCTTTCTGCATTACCAAGGCAAAGCTTTGACTCATAGCTTCTTCATTGCTCCCAAAGATAATGCCATCTACATACACAACAAGTATTAGCAATTTGTCGTTTTCAAATTTTATATAAATATTGCTATCTTCTGATCCTTTTGAAAAACCTTGTTGATGAAGATATTTGTCCAAACGATAGTACCAAGCCCTTGGAGCTTGTTTGAGACCATAGAGAGCCTTTTTCAATCTGCATACAAGATTTGGATCATTTCCAAGAATGAAACCAGCTGGCTGCTCAATGTATACTTCTTCTTCCAAGTCTCCATTCAAAAAGGCTGATTTCATGTCCATTTGAAAGACTTTGAAGTTTTGAAAGCTTGAGAGAGCAAGGAATATTCGGATGGCCTCAAGTCTTGCAACAGGAGCAAAGGTTTCTTCAAAATCTATTCCTTCTTGCTGCGCATACCCTTTACAAACAAGTCTAGCCTTGTTTCTAATTACTTCTCCATTTTCATTCAATTTATTTTTGAAGACCCATTTTGTCCCTATAACATTCTTATCCTTTGGTCTAGGAACTAGCTCCCAAGTGTTGTTCTTTTCGATCTGCTCAAGTTCTTCATCCATTGCTTTGACCCAACATTCATCTTTGCATGCCTCTTTCACATTTTGTGGTTCAGTGGAAGAGAGTAATGCCAAATAGCTTGAAGCTTCTGCAACTGTTCTTCTTGTTTGTACACCTGCTTCTTTCTGCCCCAAAATCTGAGATTCTGGATGATTCTTCTGAACATATCTGGATGGAGTCTTCTCTTCTATCCTTATCTGCTCCTCTGGTTCTTCTTGAGGTTCTTCTTCTTCATCATTTTGTCTTTGAGGGTAGTCTTCATCTTCTTCGATATCTTCATAATTTACATTCCTAGAAATGTATCCCTTCTCATCAACCACTACATCAATGCTGTCAACAATTCTTCCAAGTCTTTTATTGTAGCATTTGTATGCTTTGCTGTGTGGAGAATAACCAAGAAGAATGCCTTCATCTGCTCTAGGTTCAAGTTTGCCAAGTTGCTCATCAGTATTCTTAATATAGCATTTGCTCCCAAAGATTTTGAAGTGCTTTACCGAAGGAGTCTCACCATACCAGAGCTCATGAGGGGTTTGAGTGTTGTTCACCCGGACATTTGTTTTGTTGAGAATAACAACCGCAGCATATGCAGCTTCACCCCAGAAAGTTGCGGGAGTTCCAGACTCATCAAGCATAGCACGAGCCATTTGTTGGACTGTTCTGTTCATTCTTTCCACCACTCCATTTTGCTGAGGAGTTCTAGCTGTAGAGAATTCTCTTCTTATCCCATGTTCTTCACAGAAATTGAAAAATTCATTTGAGGTAAACTCCCCACCTCTGTCGGATTTGAGGCACTTAATTTTGTATCCTGATTCATTTTCAAACAAGGCTTTAAAGGATTTGAATTTTTCGAATGCTTCATCTTTGTGCTTCATAAGTCCTAACCAGACAAACCTGGAGAAATCGTCAATGAATAATATCAAGTATTCTTCTCCTCGAGGTGTCCTTTTCCTGAATGGACCACATACATCTGTATGTACTAGATCAAGAGGCATGCTAGCTGATCCTTCCTTCTCCGGAAAGTTAGTTCTGGTTTTCTTTCCAAACTGAGATGATTTTCATATGGTGTTGTCTGGAATTTTGATATCTAGAAGACCGCGAGCTGCCTGATATTTGCATGCTTTCCTTATTTGTGAAAAGCCTATATTCCCCAACCTCCGGTGCCATAACCAGTGTTCATCATCCTTGCTTAGATAGCATTGTTGTTGTCCTTCTTCAAATATGTATAGATCATTTGGAGTTCTTTCACCTTTGATCACTGTTTTACCTGTATCAAGATCACGAACAAGACATCCATTTGATCTAAATATCACCTCGGTTCCTTGATCACACATCTGGCTGACACTCAGAAGATTATGCTTCAATCCATCAACATACAAAACATTTCCAGCTTTGACCTTTTCTTTTAACTGAGCAGTGCCTTTTCCTTTTATAGCTGCAGGAGTATCATTTCCAAAAGAAACTTTCTTTCCCTTTTCTAAAGCAGAATATGATTCAAGTTTTTCCTTATCACCTGTCATATGCTTCGAACATCCACTGTCAATGTACCATAGATTTTCCTGTCCCTCTGCATAAAATTCTATCCCACATCTTTCTGTTTGTGGTTCCTTTATTCTCCATGTTTTGGTGCTTGAGGCTTGTTCCTTTGTCTGCTGAAACCTGCTCCTGCATTCAGAATCTTCATGACCAAAGTTATTGCAAATAGAACATTCAACTTCATTTTCAAGAGCCGAAAAGTTGTTATAGGTCCTTTTTGTAATCCCAGACATACTTTTTTTGTTTTGAGCTTCTCTAGTCATGATTGTTTTATATGCAACACATTGAGCTGCTTTGTGACCAAAGTTATGGCAAGAGAAGCATTGTCCATTGAAGAAACTTCTGCGATTATCAAATCTTCCGGCCAAATGATTGTAATTTCTATTGTCATTCATTCTTGAAGCAAATTGAGAGGATTTTACCTGTGGTTGGTTGTAGCTTTTGTTCATCCTTAAGACGGATTGCCCCTGGTTTACCTGATAGTCTCTGTTTGTTCTTGATGTAATTGGTCCCTGATTTACCTAGTGATCTCCATTGTGCTTTTGCTCATTCCTTCTTGCTGCATCAAGATAACTCTTTGAGGTGGATGCATGAGAAGTTTCTCCATTATACCCCAGACCTGTCTTGTTTAGTGGAGAACGCTGTACATTGATGATCTCATCCAGAGTTTCAGATCCTTTGACAAACTTAAGATTAATAGCCTTTGTTTTCTCAATCTCTTTTCTAAGACCAACAATTTCACCTTCTAATTTTTCGAGATATTTTTCTTTTTCATCAATCTAAAATTGTAGAGTATCAATGATCATATTATTTTCTTCTATGCATGTCTTGAGTCTAGAAATTTCTTCATGAAAGCTATCCACATCTATAGCATCCATGTAATCATCATCTTCAAATGCCATTAAAAGTTTATAGTCATTACCTCGTTCATCTTCATCACTATTTGATAGATCATCACTATCTTCATGAGTGTAGTAGCTTTTCTTATTTGCATTCTATTTCTTGCTCCATCTAGCAGGTTCCTTTCCTTTGTCAATCTTATCCTTATGAGGAAATTTCGCAGCATAATGACCTACTCTTCCACAAGCAAAACATTTAAAAGGTAACTTACCTCTGAACCTTCCAGTACCCCGTTGAAGATTTCTGACAAAATTTGATTCTTCTTCTTCTTCTGGCGCTTGACTTGCTTCATAGTAGTCTCCTTTGCCTGAAGCCTTGAAAGCAACTTCTCTCCTGTCAGATGGAACTCCTTTTCTCATTTCATAAGCAGTTAGAATTTCGTGTAGCTGAGACATAGTAAGAGTTTGTAGATTTTCCTTTTCTTCTATTGCAGACACTTTAGATTCAAACTTGGGGGACAGTGATCTTAAAACTTTTTCAACCACAATAGCCTCTTTTATTTCTTCACCCAAGTTTTTCATGCAATTAACAATCTCGTCTACCCGAAGGAAATAGTTAGCCACACTTTCATCATTATACATTCTGAGATTCTCATACTGAATCCCGAGGGTTTGAAGTTTAGCACGCTTTACCTGTTCATCTCCTTCGTAGCTCAAGACAATCTTGTCCCATATTTCCTTTGTGGATTTATATTGCATAACCTTCACGAATTCTGTTTGAGAAAAGCATCCCAGCAGAGTATTGACTGCTTTAGCATTTGTTTCATATTTCTTCTTTTCGGCCGTATCTGTAGGAGTAGCTGAAGGAAAAGTGTAGCCTGTATCTATGATATCCAAACTTCTGTACCAAGAGATTGAAGATAGGCAGTAACTCTTACCTTCCAATAATTGAAGTTTGTCCCATCAAAAATTGGTGGCCTGATTGATGCTTCCCTCTCGTAGTTGCTCATGATGAATGATCTTCCTTCAAGCGATCAAGCTTTTCTGAAGAACCTGGGTCCGATACCAATTGTTGGAAATAATACTGGGGGGGTGAATAAGTATTATCAAGTTCTTTTAATAAATCTTCCTTATTTATACTTTGAATTATTTTTGCATGTCAGTACCATAAAAATAATGAGCATGAACAAGAAAAACAGATAGTCACACCAAAGAACACCAGATGTAAGGTGGAAACCCAATGTGGGTGAAAGCCACTTGCTACAATATGTCTCTATCTTCTTTCAAATTAGAAACTCCTTTTACAATGGTTTTGTACTGGTGTAGTCCTTTACCAGTACGCAGGCTGCAACCTGCAGAGAGCTACAACTCTCTCTCGTTTTCCAGTCTCTCCTGGAAGGGAGCTACAACTCCCTACTTCTATTCTTTCAAGGACCACTTTTCATAAATTTTCAAACTAGATCCAAGAATATCAAATAATCATCAAGTATATGCAAATTACCCAAACTCCTTATACAATCAACCAAGAGTCACCCAACTTCTCAGAATGTTGTAAACAGAAAGACAGTACCAGAAATATAAACCCAGAACTCTGCAGCAATAGATAAAAGATAATCAACAAATGTTTTTAAGACAGATCCGCAGTTTTTCTTTATCTGGCCTGCGTGGCTCCGCACTTCACCTTCTGCTCCCCTGCGTATACCCGCAGAGAGCCTTCTGCTGCACCGCGTACCCACGCACTGTTTCTTCAATCACGCCGCGTACTGCTACTGTAGCCACGCACCCACAGATGCTATCGCGCCGCGTACTGCTACTGTAGCCACGCACCCACAGATGCTATCGCGCTGCGTACCTACGCACCTGTGGCTTCTGAAGCGCCGCGTACTTTCACTATGCCTACGCACCTGATCCTCTGTCGCGCTGCGTACCCACGCACTGCGCCTTCTTCTGCTCTGCGTACCCACGCACTTCTCCTTCTTCTACTCTGCGTACCCACGCACTTGCGCCGTTAATCACCTGCGTACCTCTGATTAGGGCCGAATTGGCAGTCCCCCAGTGTGCCACAGATAGTCAGATGCCCAGATCTGATCATGCGCCCGAGAGATCACACTTCATAGATTGACTTTCAACTTTACTTTTATATAGATCAAGCTTTTAAACCGATAACCCAATATTTCAGATCTTAAGATATTCAATTTTCAAAAGATACCTTAGCCAAGTGATCTCCTTCCCTATTTATAGTTAAGCCCTTATTCACACCATGGGACAAAACCATCAATAACCAATACAAGGGATCCAAACCGGGGCTAAAATAGATCCTATACCACGGGCCAAAACCATAGAATCAAGAACGGCGGGCTAAATACCACGGGCCAAACATAAGAAACCCCACATGAGCGCGCTTCTCTGCCTTGAAGAGAGTGAACTGGGGGTACACACCTCATGAACGGGTAACCTGCGGGTATGAACACACTTCCTGGCCGGCATACCTGCGGGTACGCACCTTTTGAACGATTCTCCTGCGTACCTCTTAATTTCCAACATTTTTAGAGCCTGATCAGAGCATTGCCACTTGAGGGTGTTGCCATCAAGTACAACATCTGTATCATAGAGCCATACCAGAATCATAATGCCAACATTTTCTTCAGAAGCTAAGAATAATAAATCTGAAGCTGTTGCCCTCAATCGAGAAGGAAGTGAATAGGTTGTATAAAGCTGGTATCATAGTCCCCATAAGATTTTTAGGTTGGATTTCAAACTTGGTGCCCGTTCGTAAGAAAACAGGTGAAATCCGGTTATGCATTGATTTTAGAAATCTTAACAAAGTTTCCTTGAAAGACAACTATCCATTGCCTAATATGGATCACATACTTCAGAGAGTAGTTGGAGCATCAAGGATGTAACTACTTGATGGTTATTCAGGTTATAACCAAATTCTGGTCCATGAGGATGATCGCGACAAAACAACGTTCACCACTTCGTGGGGAACTTTTGATTATGCAAAGATGCCTTTGGATTGAAAAATGCTGGTGCAACCTTTCAGCGGGCGATGGATATAGCATTTTCTAATGAAAAAGATGTCTTTCTAGTTGTTTATCTTGATGACTTAACAATTTTCTCTAATACAGATGAAGAGCACCTCTATCATTTGAAGATTGTTTTTCAGCGGTGTAGGAAATATGGCATCTCGCTCAATCCAAAGAAAAGTTTGTTTGCCATGGATGAAGGCAAGCTTCTCGGGCATATTATCTCAAAGGAGGGCATCCACATCGATCCAGCTCGGGTGGAGGCCATTCAAAAGATTGATTTCCCACGAAGTAAGAAAGAAATCCAATCCTTCAATGGTAAGATAAATTTCTTATGTTGCTTTGTGCCCAATCTTGCAGAACACTTAAGAGAAATCACAAACATGCTTAAAAAGGATAGTGCAATAAGGTGGACCGAGGAAGTAGTTAAGTCTTTCAATTTGGTGAAATTAGCTCTTTCTTCAGCTCTAGTTTTGATCAGCCCGGACTATACTCAGGATTTTATTTTGTTTTCATTTGCCTCGAATCATACTATGGCAGCGGTCTTGATGCAGAAGAGAGACCAAATTGAGAAACCAATTGCATTCTTCAGCAGAACCATAAGGGATGCGACATTGAAGTACAATATTATTGAAAAATAGGCCCTTGCATTGGTAAAAGAATTGAAAGATTTTCGGTTTATATTTTGCATTCTCACATCCTTTCTTATGTCCCTAATGCTGCTGTCAAGGATGTCTTAGTGCAAACAGATCCGGAGGGAAGGAGAGGCAAATGGATTGCTGCCTTGCTGGAGTATGACGTGGAAATCAAACCGACAAAGCTCATCAAAGGACAGGGGCTAGCTAAACTAATGGCTGAGTCAAATCTGCACACCTTGGACATTAATCTAATTGCTGCTATGTCTGAGGAAGATGAAGAAAATCTGCCCACTCAGGTATCAGAAATTTTCCTTCTTTCTCCTTGGTATTCAAACATTGTTTATGTACTCCAAAATCTGTCATCACCTCCTGGAATGGCTAAGAAAAAAAGTAGGACACTGAAATTGAAGGCTGCAAAATTTTGTATCATGAATGATGCACTTTATTGGAAAGATTCCGGTGGTGACTTGCTGAATTGTTTAGTAGAAGAAGAGGCAAAACAGGTTATGGAAGATTTTCACAAGGGATATTGCAAAGGCCATCTTTTCTGGAAAACAACAGCAAATAAAATCTTGAGAACAGGATATTATTGGCCAAGTCTATTTGCTGATGTGTATAAAACAATGGCTAGCTGTCATGAATGTCAAATTTTTCAAGGTAAGAGGAAGTTGCAGCCTTTAGCAATCAAGCCCATTGAAGTAAGTGCTCCATTTCAGCAGTGGGGTTTGGATTTTATTGGTGAGATTCATCCTTCTTCTTCAGCACAGCATAAGTGGATCCTCACAACGACAGATTATTTCACCAAATGGATTGAGGCGATTCCTACAAGGCAGGCCACCGATTCAGTAATTATCTCATTTCTTGAAAACAACATTTTGTCTCGTTTTGGATGTCCAAATAAGTTGATCACTGACAATGCAACAACCTTTAAATCGAAAAGAATGATTGACTTTTGTCATAAGTATCAAATCACTTTGGGGCATTTGACTGCCTATTACCCACAAGGCAATGGATTGGCGGAATCCTCAAACAAATCTCTTATCAACATTATCAAAAAGCTGCTGGAAACTAACAAGAAGGGTTGGCATAAAAAGCTGGTCAATGCACTTTGGGCAGACAGGGTAAGTTAGAAGAAATCTATCGGCATGTCTCCTTTTTAGCTTGTGTATGGTGTGGACACAGTCTTCCCGACCTCTTTGGCAGTCCTGGTGGTTAAACTATTGCAAGAAACTGGTAGCGAAGATGATAGTTTGCAGCGGAGGATCAATCAAATGATACATTTGCAACAAACTAGAGAGGACGTATTTCAGAACACTTCCAAGCTACAAGAAAGAATTAAGAGGATATATGACCGAAAAGCAAAGGCGGACAGGTTTGAAATCGGAGACATAGTGCTGAAATGGGATGCAAGGAACGAAAAGAAAGGTAAACATGGCAAATTTGAAAATATTTGGAAAGGACTGTACAAGATTGTTGCACATCGGGGCCAGAATGCTTTCCTTTTACAAGAGATGAATGGCGAAGACTATCCTGGTGGGCCAGTCAACGGTCGGCTCCTCAAACGGTATTATGTGTGAACTATTTTCTGCTGTCCTATTCATCATTGTATATACCGGTTTGTTTAAATTCCATTGCAAGTGTGTATTGTTTTCATTCTTTAGTTTGGGGCCCGAGGTGAAGGCTATAAAGCTAAGGTTTGATTTCAATTTTGGTTTGGTTTGTTAGAGTCAGGTCTTTTGGTCAATTTCAGTCTTGAAAATGAGTCAATTTGAGTCACGTTCAGTCCTGAAATTGAGTCTTTAAGTCAAGAGTTTAGTTTTGTTTTGTCGAAGTTATTGACTCCATAGCCTAATGGACGAAGGCACTGCCTGCTTTCCCAGATATCTGTAGTTCTTGGCACCTCCAAGGAGCTACCATCCCCATTGGAGCCAATGTTAGTGTCGGTATCTTCATCCCTCTGTCAGAGATCAAATCCTCTTGTTGCATTGCATATTAGGTGTCCCGCTCAGTCAGCTACATTCCATTAGGCGCATAGATCATCTGACGGTAGTGGCTTTCTTACAATTTCCCTCATGTTATCTACCTGTTGGTTCATGTTTATTCATTTTAAAGCATATACAATCATCTTTTGCCTTAAAGATTGCAAAGGTTTTAATTTAGGGTTTCATTAGGGTTTCATTAGGGTTTCGTCAAAAGGAGTTTCAAAGTGTCCAATAACATCCAACAGGCCATGAGGAGCTTCCAGCATCAATAAATTTCATCATCAAGTTCTCAGAGATGTGTCTTTCCTCAAAACTCTGTTTTGAGGAAAAACGAGTATTTTGCTTTTATGGTACAAATTTATGTAATTTGATTTTCTTCATATGTAAATTACTCCATCTGTAACCTTGGTCTCTTTCCCTAGCCCCAGTAGCTCCAACTACCTGCAAAACAAACAAAGCACAGATCATTTAGTCCATCACAAAGCTCAATGAAGTGAAAAAGGTTCAAAAACATAGTTTAAAAATAAAGTCAAATGCCAAACATTATGAAAGTGGGTTTTATGAGCCAAAAATTTAAAATCTCCATATATAAGTCATGACTCCAAATGTTTAAAGCTTATTTGCACTTTTGGAAGCAAAGCAAAGTCGTTTTGGGGGTGAGCAAGGCAAAATTGGTGAAATCGACCAAAAGACAGAGGCGCGACACATTGGGCAGGTGGTGCGGCGCATATAACTGGCGTGGCGCACTGGGCCTCAAACTCCAGTTCAATTTTGCATGGGTGCGGCGCATTGGGTTTGTTACGCGGCACATACAGCCGGCAAGCCCAAAAACTACCAAAGCTTGCTCCAAATCGCTCTAAACGCGCGGGTCTTCACTTGATAAGTAGGTTGAGCTTCTATTATGGTTTTTCATCCAACTTTGGTGCTTGTTTGATGGTGTTTGCCTTATGGTGGTTGGATAAGAAGTTCAAACCCTATCTCTTCAAAATTTTCAAAGGAAATTGCTGCCTAGGGTTTTGTATCAATTGTTTGGTTGCCAAGTGATTCCCTCACCTCACCATTTCCTTATTCTATGTTGCCTTCATTTCCCTATTCCCTAAATTCACATACCCCCTAAATTCACTAATCCCATATCCCAAGCTCCCTTTCCCAAAAACTCAAATAAAAACTCCCAAACCCTAACCCCATACCAAAAATTACTAAATCATACCCCAATTCCCCATTTCCCTAACTAAACCCTATCCCACTAGTCCCTCAAGTCCCTCACTGTTTTCTCCCTCCACAGTCCCCTATATCACTGTTTCGCTTGGTGGCAAAAGTCAAAACACAACTCACCTATTTCTCATCAAGACAACTCCAAAACAGTCCATCCATTAGCAGACATGGCATCTGATCCTTCATATGATTATGAAGAGGAGACCCACAGTGATTCACATATAGAGGTACATGCACCCAGGGGGCCTCATAGGGGTGGCAAACATATTAGAGAAGAACCAACCACTCTTGCTGAATTACAGGCCTGCCCTCTTGCCATCTCTTGTTTCCAACATCAGTCCTGCTATGAATGTTGTGAGAAGGTTGCTAGCATTCAGTTTCATCATGATTTGGATCGTTTGTTTGTGCTGCATTTACATGATGGTCAAGCCACTCTAGCTGGTGTCACTTTCACATTAACACTAGAATCCATTTCACTAGCAACCGGTATTCCCGACATTGGAGAGCAATGGAAAAAGAGGCAGAAAATTGACCGACAGCATTATGAACCATACATCAAACCGGGCTATTTGAGACAACTCAGCAGAGTATTTCATTTCTGGTACCTCAAATATTCTTATGCTCCGTTGATGAAATTGATCATGAGGTATTTCAGCTGTGAGGGCCGGTTTTCACGTTTGTATGCTTATCATATTAGGCTGCTGATGCATTTTACCAGGGTAAGGATGATGAACATCCCTTACTTCATGTGCCGAAACATAGAGAAGATGAACACCCTAGTACAACACAAGACTCCTCAGCAACAGTTCAATAGTATTTACCATTTTTCTCTCATTAAAATTGTGGTCATTCATCAGCTTGGCTTACAGGGCATCACTTGGGAGGACTTCATCTCTCGTGAGTTTTTCAGAGCTCCACGGGGACTTTCAGAGGCTTTGCATGAGATAGGTGGACCTTCTTATCAACATGAGGGTCATGAGACTCAGACCGCTAGCATGCCTGTGTTTATCACCCATCAGAAGGGCACTAGGCGGTTGTTTGCAGCAACAAAGCGAGTGTTATCTCCACCCGGGGTGGAAGGGGCCTCGCTTCCGTCATCAGCACAATAGGTTCAAGACAAAGGAAAGAGGCCACTGCAGGAAGAAGGACCATCAGGTGAGCGGGAGACTGATTTCATTCTCATTGAAGGTGATGATACTGATATGGGCACACAAAGCACAAACCTTAGAGAAATCATTCAGGAGCAGCAGGCGGACATTGATGCCTTTTCCATCAACTTGGATAGATCCCAATGGACAATACAATACTTGGAGCAAAGGAATAAGTAGCTGGAGGACCAGCAAGTGATTATGGAGTTGCAAAATATTCGGGAGAATCGCCAAGCTGCCCAAAGGAGGAGGGCGGAGTTCACTTCACTTGAGCAAGAGGTTAATTCCGATAGGGAGTCATGGCTTGAAAGAGCCAATATCCACTTGGAGAGGAAGCTAGAAAAGGCCATCAATGAGAAGAATATGCTTAGAAACCTATCATATCATTACTTGTCAAGGAACTTGGTGTGCGAAGCTAGAATCAGGAGCTTGAAGGCCAAATTGAAGAAGAGATCGAGAAGGCAAAAAGCGCAAGATAAATTTTAGATCTTGGCTGAGGCTTCCTTGGCCCAACACAATTTTTGATGGAGAAGACTCAGCCCAAATTTTAAAAAATTTGGAGCACTTTTTGCATTTTTGAAATTTTTGGCACAAAAAATAGGGTTATCTGCCCTATGCGCCGCGCCACGTGGCGCTCACTTTTGCTAGGAGCCTCCAAAGCACAAAAACTCAGCATTTTTGGATTTGGCATGAAAAAATATGCTTACCTACCAATGGAAAAGAAATTTGGACAGGTTTTGAGCCCTCAAAAAGGTCAAAAACACTAAAAAAATGACTTCACTGCCCCTATTTTGACACACAGGAAGTAGTGTTGGGAGAACTGACTTTTGGGGGGGATAATGGAGGTCAAATTGAAAAATTTCACTTGGGTTGGAAATTATACAGGTAGAACTTTCCAACAAGCACACTTGGAGCTCATTTGGACACCAGGAAGGCCTCCAAAAGTGGGTCCAAACAGGCGCTACGCATAGAGAATCAGGCGCGACGCATAGAGGAAAAATTGCTAGTTTGACCAAGTATTGCTCTGTTTTTCGCCCAGCTTTGGCTAGTTTGAATTTTTCACTTTCCTAATGGAAAATTTGTGATGTAATTAAATGTACATTGATGGATCATGATGTAAATATGTTAAATTTTCACTTGTAGAGGTAGATTCATCAGTTTAAAAGTTGTTTGAAACTGAATGAATCAGTTCCCTTGTTTCTAGAGGCATGCTGTTATGTTGCCTAATTTCTAGTTCTTAGTTTAGAATTAGTTGAAACAGATCCTAAACATGTGAGCTCGACCCCTAGAGGCAAGGATGAGCTATGGTTGTCTATATTATGTTGTTTTTCAGTCATTAGCATGGTTGGACTTTTGAGAAAGCCTTGAGCTTCATTGTACATTCATATCAGCATTTTGGCTAAGGAATTGAGACCAGGATTTGCAACACTCTTTGGGATCCATGTGGAAATTTGTCTTGGTACAGTTATTTTCTTTGTAATTGTGAATTTTCTTATATGTCATGTATGCCATTCTCTATCTTGTTTCTTCTGAACTAAACAAACAAGAGTGTAAGTAGAATCCATTGAAATTGCAGTGCTCTACTTGAAGTTTTCTTTAGTTTCTTGATGTTTTCAACTTTTTGGGGAGGATCCATGATTGCTCTTGCCCTCTTCAACACCTCACCTGTCTATTATTTCCATCTCATTCAATTTCAAGTGCCAAAAACAATTGCCTACCTTGCCCCTTTGAGATCTCTGCAGGACTGAGCCTCAATCCCCGCACCCAAAATCTATCTTTCCATCTGAGCCAACAAAGCATTATTTTATTCAGTCAAACTCTCTTTCAAATATACCTAGCCTAAGATCAGTAGATATTTCAGTCATCTCAAGCCCTCATTGATCATTATTTGCTGAGATTGACCCGGAGAGAGCCCTCTCCTGACCTGGTAGGGCTAGCTACCAGGCTGAGTGTGGTTTGATGTTGGCCTTGGATCCTACCTTTTCAGCCTGAGGTAGATTTAGGAACTAACAATAGCTAGAAGTTTTACAGATGATGTTACTATGAGAGCTTTTCCAAAACTTCAACATACCTGGCTACTAAGGCTTACATCATGCTGAGATCATACAGTCAAAACCAATTGACAAAACTTAGCATAATTGACCAAAGATGTCCGCATGAAAATAACATACTGAGAAAGGACACCCTTAATTAACTGTTGAAAAGAATGGACATACACCTTATCAATAGTAATATTGTTTATATAGCTAGCACATATAACCATAAACAAAACGACGAGGATAAAACTAAAACTATAGAGAAAGTAAAAACTACATAGTAAGGTAATAAACTGAAGCATGCACATTCCTTTCAATGTGGAAACTGAGCTAATTTGTGAGAAGACCATTTTACTCGAGAATAATGACTGACGAACTTGGAGAGGTCGAAGAATGAAAGTTTCTCAGGGTCATTTCGGAGTTTTCCAGAATAACATTGAGAGGCATAACATTGATAAATGCTTCCTCGTTATGTTGAGCATTAAAATCAATGTCTGAATCAAATACTATAAAAATGTTCCACGTAGGTTAACCTTACCACAATATCATCAAGGTTGTATCTGATCTGTTATCGGGAAATCTAGTGTCTATGCAGAGCTGCTAGTCCCACTAAGGCTGGTAGCTACCTCAGAAACAAACAAACTAAAACTACTTTCGTTTTCCTTTATGAGAAATAGATAAGAGGGGAATAAAGGAGACCAACCTCTATCTTGCGCTTGGTTCCTTGCTTGATTCCTCTCCTTTCTGATAGATCTTTGCCACTCGCTTCCTCATCTACCCAACTTCAAAGAGCACCTGTAGATTCAAAGCAGCATAAAACTATCCAAGAACATAGATCTATTATCATAAACAATATAGGACCAGATATATATTGACCACACAAATGCATATATCATCAATCATACAAGAATGTGGAGGAAAACTTGAATAGCTTTATTAATAATAAAGAATAGCAAAGAGGATTACAACCAATTGTTCTGACCCAGCATCATCCTCTCAGCAAGAAATCCCTTCTTCACCTCATGAAAAGCTTAGATCACCCAACACTATGATGTTGCACCAAGAAACCAGCAGCACTTCCTTACAAGATACAAAATTCCAGCCTCCTGGATCTCTGGGATGAGGGATCCATATATAGATGTTTGCAAAGGGGGTGAGTCAGCTTTTGAGATTTGATTAGTGTCCTCTCTCTGATAGATCTTAATTCCACTTGGAGATTGATGATCTCTTACTCATCCCTGGGCGAATGCAGAGAGGTAAGTGTCACAGGAGAAGTTTCTGGAAGATTCCATGATCCTCCACCTTGCAGATTGACCCTGCCATTTGTCCAGTCTCACCCATCGCACCTCATAGAAGGGATTTCCAAGATGCATCGCACCTCCCGTGTGTATTTAGGTGGGATGCAACGCACTTTGACCATGGAGCAGGAGAGATGGTCCAGTTTTGACCAGTTATGAGCAGTTTTTCATGGAGAACTTCTGGGAGAAGATGTAATTAGTTGACCTTATTCTTTTAGAGGTTGGAACAACAATTTTAGGGACTTAAGAGCCCTTGGTTTATGGACATTTATGATTGGGGTTGCAGTGCCCAAAAATGTCTATAACAGTTGCCCCCTAAAGCATGAGGTCGTTAATCTGTTTTGATGTCGGGTGAAATGCTTTATCATGAGGATCTGAAGTTTTTTTGAGCTGGAAGGCGACCTGTAATAAGATACAATACAATACATTATCTTCATAATATTTTCATGATCTAGCTGAGGTGGGCATTCCCATGCTCAGCTTTATAAATTCATTTTCATGTACATAAGACAGACAATCATCTGAGTGTAGACTGATGATTCTGGTAGAGCCATCATCCCTTAGGTTAGATGATTATCTGTGCAGTAATGATGTAAATTTGATGTCTTTATTTTCCTGAGTATATATCGCAGCCTGGATGGATGAAACTAGATCCGGGGTCTTCAAACTCGTTCGATCTTCACTCAAAGTACAAGTCGATCCATGTGAGAGATGTTCTAGAGTCGAACATGGAAAGACATCTCCTGATTACCAGCCAATGATGTAAGCTGTTAACAGGCGCGAGAGGAATCACCGATAATGATGATGACCCTCAAGGTACTACAGTAAAATTCACGTGGTGTGAGTAAGGGACTTGGCGTCGAATACCATGCAAAATATTTCAGTCGAAGGCCATTGATGTAAACCTATCGCCGGAAGTGAGAAACTTGCCATTGAGGCATGCAAGCTTCAAAGTACTGAAAGGGTTTTTCCTAGATTGACTTCTTGGATAATGAGCTGATGTCGACAAGAAGTGATCCGTCATAGGAGGGCCTTAGCGAATCCCACATCAATGACACGGGATGGAGAAAATGATTTTAATGGAGGTGAAAGCGATCTGGTGATATAAGGTTCAGGGTGGCGGTCATGAAAGAATGGAGCGTAAATATATTGCAGTGGGTGAGACACAGGTGAATTCTTTGAGCGACTTCTCTTGAACATATCGGCGACACTGACATGATGGATCGGTAGCATTAACCCAAAATATGGATGGTGTGACGGAACCATGGTGATGTGACCAGTGAATGGAACAACCCAACCCGACTCGAATGCGGAGTGCAAGTGTCATGTTCAAGAGCGACTTGCTACCAATACAGTTTCTTCAAGTTTTCTTCCCAATTTTTCCCTAGTCATTGCTGACCAGTACCTCTTTATTTTTGTCAAGCTTGAGGAGGATAACATATGCTTGTTCTATAATTTTCCCTTCGGGCAAACCCATCGCTATGTTTTAACGAGCCTAGTGATAGTGAAACTCGTTCTTGTCTGTATGGACAAGTTTGTCGCTATTCGGTTTTAACGAGTTTAACGACAAGGATAACTCAGTCCTTTTCAATTTTAGAGAGTCTGAAAAAGGGACGTAAAGAAAACTCCAATAATCCTTTTTCGTCATATAATCCCTTGAGTCTGAAAAAGTATAAAACAATACAAAAGGGATGAATTTTCGGTACTTTTAACGAGCCGAACAAAACAAGCACTCGATCTTTTTGTGTAATGATCCCTCAAGTCCAAAAAGATTAAAATCTAAAGGAGGGATAGCACTTCTGGTCCCTTTAACGAGCTAGAGAGGCCAATTGCTCGGCAATCTTTTCATATTTTACAAGTCAGTTGAAAAGAGCTTAAAGGAGACTCGTTTTTTGAGGAACGAGTGATAAATTCGGGTAGCAGCTAATTCCAAGTAAGGTTTGGAATTTTCCAATCACGGTAGTGTCACAAGGATGGCTAACAGGATCACTCTTCGCAGCTGTTCCTCAAAAAGGGTAAACAATCAAATGGAGGTGAATGATCGGCAAAAACAAAGTGGAGGTGATGATGAGAACACGACCAAGGCTTCAAAGGCTGATGATAATACATTGACGATGGTTATTTACCGGAAATTGGTTCATTTTTTAATGAGCTTAAACTCTGGGGGAACATTTGCTCATTGCTTATGTTTATTTTTTAACGAGCTTGAATTCTGCATTAAAACTGCTCGATCTAGTCGTACAATAAGGATGTCTCATATAATTGGCATTTTTTCAAAGCTTTGCCCTGCATCCTTTCTTTATGCAAGTTAGGAAACGACCAATCCTACGAGTTTAAAGGGTTAGAGGACCTACAAATTTAAAAAATAAATGGTCGCTCTTTGCTTGCATGCCAAAAGGTTTGCATGCCCCAGGTATAGTGAAGTAGAGTTTCCAGGTTACCCCTCAATTTGCAGACAAAACATTTGTTTTATCGGGAAAGACCTACCTTTTCCAGGTTACCCCTCAATTTGCAGACAAAACATTTGTTCTATCGGGAATGGCCTACCTTAATAGAGGTATCTTATTATGGTCTAACCCCATTTTCCTAAACGGACGGGTGTGTCAACCAGTCATATATCCTTTGCAGAAACCTACCCTATACCCAAGGTTTTCCTGTCGAAACAGGCTGGGGTGCATGTCCCCTGGGTTTCAGTCATATCCTCCGAATCACTCGCGCTCATCAGGAGGACGGACTGGGGATTGATGAGACATTCCTTGCGTGAAAAGACCATTCAGGGTTGGTGTATGACTATTTGCTATGTGTGAACCGGGGAATGAAAGCTGGTCTACGAGCTTGACCACTCTTCCTTCATGCGGAAAACACATTACTCTAAAGAGTGAGGAAACAATGGTTCCCATGCAATAAATATAGTCTCGTCCAAGGAGTAGATTATAATCCAGGGGTCCTTGGACTACCATTACATTCATGTGAACGGTTTTCCTTCTCAATGTTATCGGCACATTGGGAAGGATCCCTAACGGTCGACTGGTTCCTTTGTCAAATCCTGTTAGATTTCTCATCTCAGGCAAAAGTGATGGCGAACCAAGCGCTTTCCAAGCAGTTGAGGAAAGGATACTCACAGAAGCCCCTTCATCTATGATGGTACCGGCCATGACCATTCTATATATTTGAGCAATGATTCGAAATGGTACACTAGTCGGTAAACGGGGTCTGCCTAGTAGATTCCAATCGAAGGAAACAACCAGGTTGCTTGGAGGTGGGACCGAATAGACGGCCGGATATGACTCTGACGAACTTCCTTCCTGCGGTAAAGGAACAGGTAGACTGCCCCCATGTTCATCGGAGTCTGTGCTTACGAAGAGAATTTGAATGGTGTCGTTCTTGTTCTCTTCGGTGACTGTATCATCTGAAGATGGATCCTCTGAAGGCAAGACCGGGTCAACTACCACCTCGACCTTTTGACTTTCATCTGGTGTGGATTCAAATGGTTTATCTTCAATGATAGACGCTTTGGCCGACCACAAGGGCGTGTCAGCCGAATTTTCAACTAGTGACGGACTTGGCAAGAGCTTCTTATATCCAGGTGGAAGCCGTAACGGTGAAACCAGACGATCGTCCAAAACTCTTTTAGCCTCATGTAAGAAGGGACAACGGTGGACGACGTGATCACCTTCACACAGTTTACAAGGAAATTTACATCTTCCTTTTTGTCCAGGGGCTTCACTTTCACTAGTTGATGGTGTATTTTCAGCATGATCATCAGAGGTTGATGACACCGGATTGTGCAAACGAGGAGACCAGTCCCTTAAGATCTGAGGGATGCAAGGACAATCTTGATGATAGTGGTCTCCTTTGCAAATGACACATGGCGATTTAGGCCTGGATGGTGTAGTGTGTGGATTTTCGCTAGACGATGCTTGGTCGCCCCTTTTCGCCTTTGGCTCCTTCTTCTTCTTCTCTTTCTTCTTCTTCTCCTTCTTCTTCTCGGTTACCTAATTTTTGGCTTTACCAGCTTCATCAAGCGAAGAGGAAGGAGGAGAGGAAGAATTAGACGAAGTAGAAGGTTGGGGGGTAACTCTGGTATCGTTTAGTTGCTGACTTGAATGTTCAGGAATCATGGTGTTCTGAACGACAGAGGTTGAGAAGAGCCATACGGGCAAGCCGATCGTCAATCCTGGAAGCGATAATGTGGCCATATGGGGTGCACCAACATCTCCCCAAGAGGAGAAAGGACTAGGATTTCCCCCGAGGGGAACTCCTTGGTTGGTGGGATCCATTTTTCTCAACCTAAGACCAATGTAGGAAAGGTGATACTTATTCCGATTAAAATAAATTTTAGATGCTTTGACACAACTTGTTTTTTCAATTTTTAAGAGTCGAGAAAAAACAAAAGATGACTCTAGTCGCCTTTGATTTTTAATGAGCCTGAAGTGACAAGTGCTCAGATGGACCTTTTCCTTTAAGGATTTTGAAAAGGAATGAAAGAGACTGCTCTGGAAATCTAGACAGAGGGGTTACCAAACCAATCTCAAAACTGCAGAATACTTTTTACGGTACGACAGTCAATCTTCCCAAATGCTGTGTTCAGTGCATTGCGATCGATAGGGCGGCAGACATGGCTTCCTATGGATAAAGGATAAAGCCTATTGTGTTCTCCCAATATATACTCGACGGTACGTGGGAGCACAAGTCCGTACTGGCACTTATCGTCTCAAAATGGAGGAATCACCCAACCAACAATGAAAACAACAGTTACCAGGCTTTAAGACGCCGGAATACATCTCTAGCCTAGACTTCTAAATGTTGTGCGTTAGGTTTCAAAGCATTTTTAGATTCATTAAATTTATTTTACAGTTGATCTTGCTTAAGAAATTTGCCTTTCAGGTTCACCGTATGATGTAGATGTACAATTCCTAAAATGCAATCTAAGATGATAAACAATCGTTTAATCTTCTTTTTGCAATGAAAATCCTAGCTACTAAGGAAAGAGAGATGATGTTCTTTCAACATAGAGCAGAGAGCACACACTATATGCATTGTCCTAAATCAGACCAACAAAGAGTCTAAATGCAAATGCACATGCATGTATTTTTTTCAGCCTTCTTAATGTGTGAATAATAAAAAGAAAGCTAAGCGCAAATCTGAATTATTTTTCAAAGTGACATTACTAGCAAGTTTCTTTTCAAGACAAAATGAAGATAATGACGACACTTTGCGATTTGGAATTGAAAACTTGCTTTCGACACTTGAAAAACTAGTCATTCAAATCAAATACAAGAGTAATAGTGTAGTCGACTATCAAGAACGACTGGATTCTCATCTATAACTGAAAACGGCACTTGCGACACTTTCAAATCAAGAAACGACAGTTCAATTACACTACTTCTTTGTAAACGAGAATTGAAAATGGCTCAAAATACATAAAAACATTTACAGTTCTTTGCACAATGGAGGCGGAATAATGGCAAGGAAGGGGGTTTCAACAGAGGTGTACTGACTACAGGCAGCAAAACTCCTGAATAGAGTTGAAAAGAGTGAACACAGAAACCAAAGTCTAGGAGCAGGAGAGGCCTTGTCTGATCAACACACCTGTACCATAGGGAAACAGAGATGCAACGCACCTACTACACTCGGGAAGTGTGATGCATCCAGAATCCAAAGAAGAGAAATTGCGATGGTCCAGGGACGAGACTTCAACTGGGTTCCGGGTCACAGTTTGCAGCTCAGTTCAGGGATTTAGGCCGAGTAAGTGGTAATCAGTAAATCAATCACATGGGTAGATCTAAGGAGGTTACTAGAGCCACCACAAGGGCAATTAGAGAGCTTGTAAATCAATTGTTAGTTCATAAACAAAACCCGGAGATAGACTGAAGCAACATTGATCTACTTTTCACTTGCATAGCAAATGCAGTTCGAAGGCTAGCTGGCTTGACTTCAGGCTCCGTCTGTAAGTTTATAAAGCAAACAAATGTGGATAAACAAACAATCTATTCGCTCCCCAGTGGAATTGCCATTTTGTTATCGGGAAATCTAATGTCTATGCAGAGCTGCTAGTCCCACTAAGGCTGGTAGCTACCTTAGAAACAAACAAACTAAAACTACTTTCGTTTTCCTTTATGAGAAATAGATAAGAGGGGAATAAAGGAGACCAACCTCTTTCTTGCGCTTGGTTCCTTGCTTGATTCCTCTCCTTTCTGATAGATCTTTGCCATTCGCTTCCTCGTCTACCCAGCTTCAAAGAGCACCTGTAGATTCAAAGCAGCATAACACTATCCAAGAACATAGATCTATTATCATAAACAATATAGGACCAGATATATATTGACCACACAAATGCATATATCATCAATCATACAAGAATGTGGAGGAAAACTTGAATAGATTTATTAATAATCAAAAATAGCAAAGAGGATTACAACCAATTGCTCTGACCCAGCATCATCCTCTCAACAAGAAAGCCCTTCTTCACCTCATGAAAAGCTTAGATCACCCAACACTATGATGTTGCACCATGAAACCAGCAGCACTTCCTTACAAGATACAAAATTCCAGCCTCCTGGATCTCTCGGATGAGGGATCCACATATAGATGTTTGCAAGGGGGGTGAGTCAGCTTTTGAGATTTTATTAGTGTCCTCTTTCTGATAGTTCTTGATTCCACTTGGAGATTGATGATCTCTTACTCATCCCTGGGCGAATGCAGAGAGGCAAGTGTCACAGGAGAAGTTTCTGGAAGATTCCATGATCCTCCACCTTGCAAATTGACCTTGCCATTTGTCCACTCTCGCCCATCGCACCCCATAGAAGGGCTTTTCAAGATGCATCGCACCTCCCATTTGTATTTAGGTGGGATGCAACACACTTTGACCATGGAGCAGGAGAGATGGTCCAGTTTTGACCAATTCTGAGCAGTTTTTCATGGAGAACTTCTGGGAGAAGATGTAATTAGTTGACCTTGTTCTTTTAGAGGTTGGAACAACACTTTTAGGGAATTAAGAGCCATTGGTTTATGGACATTTATGATTGGGGTTGCAGTGCCCAAAAATGTCTATAACATGATGTCCTGCAATATGCTTTTTATATCCTCCTGGCCAACAAAGAGCTTGTAATTGTCCACTTGCATATCCCATATCACCATGTTGAGTAGTGTCTCCATTCGATGATGATGAGTGATGGAATGAAGAAAATGAATTCTTCTTCTCCTAATTTTTTCCAGACTTGGTACCCATTTCATAGTGCTTCCACATATCTTTGAATTTAAGAAGTATTTACAGTCTTTGAATTCCTTTGCTCCAAATTGAGGATTTCTTTCTTGAATTTAAGAGGGGCAACATAAAAAATATTGACTACAAACTCACACCCAAAAAGTCATTTGTGCCTTGAGGAGGACGTTGTTGATGCTTTGCCCCATCACATTGGTAATCTTCGTCGAGAAGCCATGAAATACTTGTAATCAAAATGCTTGCCTACAAAAACAATGAGATGAACAACTTTCCAATTGTAGTGATAAAAATAGAGAAAACTCACTCGTATGCTGAGGAAAAACTTGGGTGTTCGGCAGGAAGATAGAGCACAGTAGTAATGAGGAAATAATTGATACTCCTGAAAAACCTAATATGGTAGTTTTATTGATGCTCCACCGCATCGCATTGGTAATATTCATCAAGGAGCCATGAAATACCTGCAATCAAAATGCTTGCCTACAAAACAATGAGAAGAACAACTTCCCAATTGTAGTGATAAAAAGAAAGCAAACTCAATCGTATGCTGAGGAAAAACTTGGGTGTTCCGCAGGAAGATAGAGCACAGTAGTACGGAGGAAATAATTGATACTCCTAAAAAACCCAATATGATAGCTTTATTGATGCTCCAACCCATCGCATTGGTAATATTCGTCGATGAGCCATGAAATACTTGCAATCAAAATGCTTGCCTACAATAACAATGAGATGAACAAATTCCCAATTGTAGTGATAAAAAGAGAGCAAACTCACTCGTATGCTGAGTAAAAACTTGGGTGTTCGGCAGGAAGATAAAGCACAGTAGTAAAGAGGAAATAATTTGTACTCTTGAAAAACACAATATGATAGTTGTATTATAGTTGTGAGTGTATTCAAAGACTAAAGAGGGAGAAGACCAAACTTAGGATCTAGAACAAAATAGAGAAGGATCCAAAATACCAAACCGCACAAACAAGTACTAGGAAGTTAAAAGATACTTTGGATGGTTCAAACGCTTATAAAGAGGAATTGGATAAGACCACCACAATTTCGAAGGATGGACCAATCCCTGTACTATGCAAGAACAACACAAAAAACATTGAGAAAAGACCCAACTCAGGGAGACTACACTGAGAGAAACTCTATGGTGGGAGAAATTACAACTAAGACATGTTGAGGGGCGAGAAATGGGGATATCTAGAAACTAACCTTTAGACACTATGACATTTGTGTGTATTCTCCACTTAAGCTGGGTGGACGAGTCGTGGGTCCAACAGACTAGCTCCCATGTAACAACCAAACAATCATATTTTCGCCACCTTGCAAGCATTTGAGGGCTTATATAACAAACTGCGCATATGGGAAACTTGATACCATCATAGAAGAAAAGTAATCCATGAAACCTACACAACCTTGTCCAAGTGTCTCGATGGATCCTGAACTTAACAAACCCAAGACAATACCGCATGATGAGCTCATAAATGAGCATAAAAGCCATGTTAGAGAAATCGAACCATATAACCAATCCACCATTAAAGGAGTTCTCCATATCTAGGCTGACATAAGGAATGATCCCGCTTGTGATCCCGGGATGTATTAAATCCCTGAGTTGAGGTTGAGGGCATTTAATATGGGATGTTCATGATAGGTGGGCCTTCATACTAAACCATGGTTGTGCCACGTGCAAGATATGCAGGAAACTGTGGGGGACCAATTTCAATCCTCGAGGACTACCAAAAATCTGCCCATTCCAATAGAACGCATGTAATGCGTTAGTTTGTTTTATACAATGTCATGTTTTATACGATGGTGTGTTTGTTTTAAATATCAATTTTAATTAAATTTAACTTATATTTATTAATATTTAAAAAATAAAAAATTAGATGTAAATATTTTGTGTTATTTTTTTTGGTAAGTAAACATCCATAAGGGATTTGAACCAATGACTTATTGCAAGCAATGCATTAACAATGCATCCATTCACCATCAATCCAAATCTCAATGGGAATGTTTGATTTTTTTTAATTAAAATAGTTATATAAATTAATAACTAATAAATGTTGATAGATATCAATCCATGTAATTAATGATACATCTTACATTACTAAAATTCAAAAAATCATAAAAACTAAATAAATTATATAAAAAGAATTAATATATAATTTAAATATATACATTTAAAAAAATATGTAATAAGATTCTCAATCATGAAGAATCACCTTCATTTTACCATGGAGATTTTTCATTTGTAAATAGATTTTGTTACAATATTATGGGCAGATATCAGACATATCAATACCACATGCCCAAAAAACTATAATTAATATGAAATTAATACCACATACCCAAAAAACCATAACTCATGAATTCAATACCACATACCCAAAAATCCATAACTCATTTCATATGAAACTTGTTTATATAACACTTTCTAATTAATCAAATTAATTAAAAAGCCAAAAATATCATAACTACTTTGAAAATAAATCTCAACTCTTAATTTGTGAATACTATTAAGAATATAAAAAAATCCCTACTATTAAGATTAACTCTACACTATTCACTTAATAATTATTGATAATTAAATTAAATTTTTGAAAGCCCTATTTCTAAATACATCATCATCATCATCATCATCATCAAAACAATATTATTTTTTAAATAAAAATTATTTTAAATTCCTTTTTAAATAATTAATATAATATTTTTTCTCAATAAATATTAAATATTTATTTTTTATTAATTATTATTTAATAAATTCGAAATTGGTTATTATTTTATTTTTAGTTTTCTAATTTAAAGCATAATAAAGTAACGTTATAAATAAACAAATAGGATGAGAATTATATGGGATCACCCTTGCATTATCGTGGATTTTGTTTTAGTTTTTGTGAGGTTAGGTATTTTGTATTATTTGAAAAAGAAAGTATAACAATTTATTGGTTTACTCGAAGGGAAACTATATTAGTTGCACAAGTTCAAAATTTTGGGATTGTTGATTCCCTTTTTGATAAGAATATTTTTATGACAAAAAATATTATGAGCAGGTTGGTTATGCTAAACCTTTACATCCTGTGTCATAATTAAACAAAATGTATCACTAGAATCATAAACAAAATTCCAACAAAGCATATTAACTAAGGAGGAGAATCCCTATGCACCTACAACTGCGGATCCCCTTCTTCATTCGAGGATAAGGTGATATTGGCATATCTCATGGCTAGAATGGTCAGCTTGTGGTTAATGTGATCAATTTTTTCCTCTAGTTCTGCAATTCAAATTGCATTTTATTTTTGGGTGTATGCTTCATCTATGAGAACACAAACCATGAGAGCCTTTGTGTGCCAGTAAACATTAACAACTTGCATATACCAAGAGAACCAAGACCAAGAGGAAGAGCTTGTATCAAGAATCCTTTCTATGGTGGCATTATCGACATGGATATCTAGGATGAAGAACTGACTGTAGTGCACATCTATTTCCACTTGTTCAATCTCCTGGTGGATCAATTCAGGAATGATTTATTGGTAATGGGAAAAAGAGCTACGAGCTTGAGCTTGGGATACGTTTTCCATCCATATGCCCTGAAACCAACTCACCATGGGGCATTCTGACAAGAGAGAATATTGCAAAGAGGATGATATTAGGTGCAAAGACTCTGTGCTTTGAGATAGCTGATCTGATAATGAGATCTTAGACAATTAATAAGGTATTACAGACTCATGTGCATGGATATGCCTGTGTTATTTTGTGCAATGGATCGATAAGATTGCGAAATACACAAACAATGAAGAAGTAAAGAAGCATAATAGACAACACACATAAACACAACAAAATTTAATAAGGAGTTCACCCAACACTCCTGGGCTACATCTCCTGGTCCAGCCTTCAGTGGTGACCTTTCTATTATGTCTTCAGAACAGAGCTTTACAACAGTGAGCTCAATTTGAGCCTCACACAACAGATACAAAACAGTAAGGCTTTACTTGGATCCCCCAAGTCTCTTTTGAGTGCAAAGACTCTCTCTCTCTATTTCTCTGTCTCAGCATGGCCTGCACTACTGCTTGCCTTTGTTTATGTCTTCTGTGGCTTTAAATCCAATCGGTACTGCCTGTTCATTTTCCCTTCTTAGCTTTCTGTCTCTCGACCTCTATCCGCTTGAATCCCTCTTCTAGTGTTAAATAATCATTGCATAACGCCTTCAGGGGAGGTGGCCACCTATTCTGCAATGGATGAGTGCATCGGGCCTTTGAAATCCTTGAAACGGTCGCTTTTTGTTAACACAGAGAAATGCATTCAAAACTGTGAAAATCTACCAAAAACATTGTTTATCGAACTTCAAAAGTCCTCAAATCCACTCTATTCTCCTATCAGGTCTGCCTTTTGTATACTGACATCGCATCTCCACCGTTGATCTGGGAGATCTGGATCCAACGGTTGAGATCCATTTCGGGTGGCCCTTTCGTACGGGAGTTAATCGCCCGATGAGGATGGTTTTCTCTCTCCTTAGCCTGGACACTTGGCAACCCTTGTATGGGATCGGGTGGAGCTTGGCCCAAACCACTTTCCGCCTTTGGTCCTCCCGAAATCCCGCCTGTTTTTGTGATTCCTCTTTTATATTAAAAATACATTGAAACATAAAAATCTCAATTATCAGACTTGAAAACATGTGTAACAGTATTAATAACCCTTTCAGGTCCGACAACATCGCATCGACGCATTTTCTTTGTGTTTTTCTTATTTAACGAAAAACGCAAATACAAAGGAAATTGTTGTTTTCCGGAACTCAAATTATATCAAATATTGTTTATAATGTTATTGGGTCTGGTTATCGCAAGTTATATTGGCCCCACTCCATTGTAATACTCCGATGCGATGTTGCGATTGCGACTTGTTGCTAATCGCATATCGCATAGACCCCGGGCCGTTGTAAGTGCTCCTTTGCATTTTCCAATAGTGATTCTGCGATGCAACTTGGGCCGTCGATCTGCGCGCTTGATCGACAGTCCTTGTTGACCCCGCTGATCGCCATTGCAACATTTGTATGGTCTCCACCGATATCCTCCCTTTGCCACCGCCGATTGCGATTTGTCGATCGAATCTGGACCGTTGATCAACCAGATCCGACGGCTCCTGTGCATTCACTATTCAAGCCTCCGATACTCTATTTTTCAATGTTTTCTTTGTGTTTTTTCGTTGCCGATAGTGTTTTCCCTTGTTTTATGAAGGTTTACCCATGCGATAATTTTGATCTTTTGAATGATTTTTAAAGACTTAGAGAGTATTCTAGGATCCATTTGGATCACGCCTTCCCATTGAAAAAGGCTTTTGGACCACCAAAAGTTGGTTTTTTTTTAAGCATCAACCAAGTGAGGATACAAATTCCTCACCTATCTAATCTCTATCCATTTTGCACTGATTGGATTTTAACCTTTTAGTCCGATTCTGAGGTACTCAACATCCCCCCTACACGTAGTTCTCACCTTCCTGTCCAGAATTGTATCTTGCTGCAAACTCATTGAGATATTCAGACAACAGATCATCAATAGAAGACAACTAACTTTGCTCCTCGGGATATTTAATCAAAGAAGGTTCAAATAGTCTCAAGTTCTCTTCATTAACTACTAAATAGATGTGCATGTAAGCTGGTAAATCAAGGCGAAAAGAATTCTCACCAATTTTCTCAAGAATCTTGAAAGGCCCATACCTTATTGGCTTCAGCTTCTTTCCTTCACCCTGCATTCTGTCTTTGCTGATGTACAACCAGACTTGATCACCAACTTGGAAGCTATGCTCAATTCGATGCTTATCATGCCTTGCCTCGTACTTGGATTGGCTCTTTTCTAGATGTTCCTGCACTGCTTGGTGAATTTCTTGGATCTGTTTGATGAACTTAGTTGCTTTGTCCACATCATTGTTTCCATCAACTGTTATGTCTTTACTAAAGAAAAATCCAAGGGAGACCATGGTATGAAACCAAAACAAGTCTCAAAAGGAGATCTTTGTGTAGAAGAATGAAGCGAGCAAGACCTTAGGGTATATGTAATAAAGAGAATGCAATGCCATCTAAGAAGTTCAATGCATCTGACAGAGGACATGGACTTCAATTTGAGGAGCAGAATAAGGATGAAGGCTGGAAGCCTTTGCAGTGTTGGACTTGTGGAGGAGAGCATCATAGGAGAGACTGTGAACAACATCAGGGTGGTAGACCGTAGATCTACAGTGCTCAAGAGTCACAGATAGTGGGAGATGTTGGCAAGAGTATTCCTAGGATCTATGGAGCATTGCATAATAGATAGGTAGACCATTAGGCATATATTGTTGAGGTGGATGGTAAGATTTGTGATCAAGTTGTTGCTATTTTTATTGACCCTATATCTAATTATATTTATGTTAATCCTAACCTGGTGGATAAGTGTGGTTTGAATAAAGAAGTGCATGCAAAATCTTGGTTAGTGCAGTTGGCTACAGGTACAAAGAAGCAGGTTCATTTGATTTGAATGGTATGCATACCTCAACACATTTGAATGTATTATTGTTGGTATCATACAATATGTTGTTGGGCATGGATTGGTTGTACCTTCATAGAACCAAGGTGGATTATTATGACAAAGCCATTGAGTGCTTGGATGAAAATGGGGAACAAAGAGTCTTGCAGGGTAAGAAGAAAGCAACATCAGTGAGAATGGTGATAGCTATGCAGGCCAAGAGTAGTCATAGGAAACGGTGTGTGTTATTTGCAGTGAATATTTCCAGTGACAAAGGTAAGGAATTGAGGATGCAGATGTTTGAGCAGGTACCCAGTTACAAAGTAGTTTAAGGATGTATTTCTCGTAGAGATTTCAGAGTTTCCACCTCACATGGAAGTAGAATTTTCTATTGAGCTGGTGCCAGGGGAAACTCCAGCATCAAAGGCACCTAACAGGATGAGTACACCTAAGTTGGTAGAGTTGAAGCTTAATTTGAAGGAAATGCTAGACAAGGGGCACATTAGGCCAAGCGTATCACCATGGGGCGCACCGATACATTTTGTGAAAAATATGGATGGTACTCTCAGGTTGTGCATTAACTACAAGTAGTTGAACAAAGTGACTATCAAGAACATGTATTAGTTACCAAGGATTGATGACTTGTTTGATCAGTTGAAGGGATAATTTGTGTTCTCGAAGATTGATCTTAGATCCAAATATCATTAGGTACACATTAAAGAAGAGAACATCTACAAGACAACTTTCTGGACTAGGTATGAGCATTATGAGTTTTTTGTAGTTCAATTTGGTTTAACTAATGCTCCAACTACCTTTATTTTCTTAATGAATAGTGTGTTTCTTCCGTATTTGGACAAGTTTTTTATTTTGTTTATTGATGATATATTGGTATATTCAAAAAATGGAGAAGAGCATACCAAGCATTTAGCAGCAGTGTGGAGATTGTTGAGAGAGCATCAATTGTATGCTAAGCTCAACAAGTGTTGTTTCTTTTAGAATAAGAGACACTACTTGTGACATGTGGTTTCCAAGGATGGCATAGCAGTGGACCCAAAAAAGGTAAGAGCTCTAATGGAGTGGGTAGCTCCCAGGAATGTGGATGAGGTGAGATCTTTCATGGTTTTAGCAGGTTATTACAATAGGTTCATCGATAACTTCTCGCAGATTATTTATCCTATCACATCATTGTAGAGGAAAGGTAAGAAGTTTGAATGAGCAAAGGAGTGTGCAACCAGTTTTGAACAACTCAAGCAGTTGTTGACACATGCACCAATGTTAAAGATACTAGGTCTAGACAAAGAATTTGTAGTATGTACATATGATTGCAAGAGAGGACTTGGTGGATTCCTTATGCAAGATCAATAGGTGGTACGCTATGAGTCATAGAATCTAAATGAGGATGATCATAACTACCTGACACATGATCTTGAGTTGGCAGCGATCATACATGAATTGAATATGTGGAGGCATTATCTTCTTGGCAGGAGGTTTGTATTGATGAGTGATCACAGTGGTTTGTAGTATCTATTTGACCAACCAAATATGAATGGCTGGCAAGCTCGATGGTTGGCCATGATCAGTGAGTTCGACTTTGAGATCAAGTATATCAAAGGTAAAGAGAATAGGGTGGAAGATTCTCTTAGTAGGAGGATACAGGTAAATCACATATAAAATATGATCTCCTATGGGATAAATTTACAGGATAGGATCTTACGAGCAGATTAGTAGGATTATAGGTATATGGAGATTGTACAAAGGTTTCAATAGAGTATAGGTACAGGTATAGGTACATGTAGTGGTACAGATACAGGTAGTGGTACAGGTACAATTACAAATACAGGTGTACAGGATGTGGACTATCGTCTCATGACAAACAGGTTGGTTAGATTTAGGGATAGGATATATGTGCTAGATAGTAGTGAGATCAAGAAGGTGATCTTGAAGGAGTTTCATGTGAAACCATATTCAGGTCACCTAGGTTATCATAAGACATTAATAACAGTGAAGAAATTCTATTATTGGATTAATTTGAAGGGAGACGTAGCAAAGTTTGTGATTAGGTGCTTGGATTGTCAGCGGGTGAAGGCAGAGTGTAAGAATCCAGGTGGACGGCTACTGCCGATTCTAATTCCAGAGTGGAAGTGGGAAGTCATTTCCATGGACTTTATCACAAGTTTTCCGAGGACAATGAAACAACATGATTCCATCATGGTAGTGGTGAACAAGTTGGCAAAGGTAGCACACTTCATTCCAGTTTAGTCTACATTATTAGCAAGTGATGTAGCACAGGTCTTCATTAGGGACATGATAAAATTGCATGGAGTTCCAAAGAAGACTGTGTCAGACATGGATGCAAATTTCACTTCAAATTTTTGGAAGGAGTTATTTGTAGGTTTGGGAATAGAGTTGGCCTTTAGTACAACTTATCATCCATAGATAGATGGACAGACAGAGAGGGTCAACAGGATATTGGAAGACATGTTGAGGATGTATGTGATGCATCAACAACAGAAGTAGGAAGAGTACCTTCCACTAGTAGAGTTATTTTCTAACAATGGGTATCAGGAATCATTGAGGATGAGTCTATTTGAGGCATTGTATGGGTGAAGTTGCAATACCCCCATAAGCTGGAGTGATCAAGTGAACGAGGCGTTGATTGGACTAGACATGTTGGCAGACATGGAGTGGGAAATGCAGGTAATCAAGAAGAATTTGAAAGCAGTAGAGGATACGCAGAAGAGTTATGAAAATGGGAATAAGTTGTTCAAGGAGTTCTAGGTTGGGGAATAGGTGTACTTGCACATCAAACCAAAGAAGAGATCCTTACAGATTGGATCATGTGCTCAACTGGCACCCTGGTTTTGTGGACCTTTCAAGATTATTGAGAGGATTGGGCCAGTAGCCTATCAACTTGCACTGCTTCCGATAGTGAAATTCCATGATGTTTTCCATGTGTCATTGCTTAAGAAGTATGTTAAAGATGTTGATCATGTGATTGACTGGTCTGTATTGTAGGTGGAGTCATAAGGCGAATTCCAACCAGAACCACAATGCATTTTGCAAATAAATATGGTCATGCTCCAGAACCAAGCAATCGAGTAGGTTAAAGTGCAATGGATGCACTTTGGGCCCAATGAAGCTACAAGGGAGATGGCAGATCAGATGCAGGCTATGTATCCTTCTTTCTTCGTTGGTTGAGCAAATGTTTTGGTATATGTTTTAGTACATGCTTTGGTTATGTTTTGGTATATGTACATATGTATATGGATGTAAATACCGCCATGAGCTATGTTATAAATCGCCAATAAATGGTATGGGTGTCATGTCATTATGATGTTATACTTGTTATGTTTTCATGTTGGTTTGCTTCTCAGCAGGGTTATCATTGCAAATACTACAACAATCTAAGTTATAAAGCTCCATGAGCAATATGTTTTGCATACAACAACCTTGTTGGTTGTAGATGTTGTTGAACACTGAGGATGGTGTTCCCCCAAGGGGGAGGGTTCTGTAACAACCCTAGTGAAAATTCCATGTAATAAAAGTTAATAAAGGAAAAATAATATCCAGTTGATGGGACACGTATTCCAAGCTAAATGTTGGGCAAAAGCATAGTGATGGGGATCATTGGTGATCAATTAACAACTAAGGAATATGGAAAAGGAAATGGAAAAGGATTTGGAAAGGAAAAATGACATTTTGACACCTTTATTTATGAAAATAATTGAAATTAGGAGAAAAGGGAGGTGAAAGGTCATAAGTTGCATGTGAGGAGGAAAATGAAGGAAAATAATGGAAAATGAAGAAAATATAGGCCTCATTAATAAAAAGGATTATGAGGATCAGTTCACAGACTTTTGTCAGTTCAGTTTTGAAGTTCTCTCTATATTCTCTCTCTCTCTCTCAATAGATTTTTCTTGGAGCACTCTTGGAAGAGTGTGGCATACTTGGAGTTTTGGAGCAAGAAGGAAAGGGAAGAGTAGCAAAGCGCAAGAGGAAATTGGGATCAACATCTACAATGGGTTTTGCTTGCAGGTACTGAGTTGCATGTATGTTTTCCTCACTAGTTTTGGCATGCGTGACATATGCATGTGTTTTGTTGGTCATGATATGTCATTGGCATGGAGGATTTCCTGAATTGACTATGGATTTTCCTAGCCTTTCCATTTCCTAGATAGCCATGGTGTTGTGGGTTCATTTATTTTATTTTTTCTGGTTGGTTCTCATGTTTCCTTTAGCTAGTGTTGAGTTACTAGTTCTGGAAGCCCTGGTTGGACAAATTCTCTTAAAGACCTGTAACAACTTGGGTTGAGTTACTATTCCTCGAAGCCTTGGTTGGAAAAACGCTCTAGAATCCTCTGGTGGGTTGTGTTACTAGTCCTAGAAAACCTAGTTGGAAAAATTCTCTGGAAGCTCGTCGACAACTGTGGGTTGAGTTACTAGTCCTAGAAACCTTGTTTGGAACAAACACTCTAGAGCCCCGGAAGCCTTGGGTAGAGAACAATTTGGTGATGTCTAACAGTGAGGTGGAATCACTATTTGATGGGTTGAGGTGGTTTGGCCTGTAGAAGCCCTATATGGTTTTGATTGATGTGTTTTATGAGATCCCACCTTCATGCTTGGAATATGGCCCGAGGGTGAATGGCTGAAGAGAGATTTGGCTCAGCCATGTCTATGGTCGGGTGGTTTGTGGAAGTCTTGAATCTGGTTGGCCTTTTCATCATTAATATGAGGTTATTTCTCCTTATTATTTCATGAGTACTGTACTGGTTTATATGTGGATTATATGACTGTTGTTTCCTTGGTATTTCTATTGTTATAATGCTGGTTATGAGCATGTATTATGATAATGGCTATGTATGGCTCTCACCATGTTTTTACTTGTAAATGAATGAACGATGTATCTATGGCCTAATAGATGGAATGGAAGCTAATGTGTTGAGGCATCAATGCTTCTCACCAATTCACAGATAAGTATGAAACCCCTATTCTTAGATTTATTATTTAAAACTATAGATTACATAATTATGACATGTTTGACGAAATGGATGTCATGGCTAGTAGGGGTCTAGTCAAATCCTTGCTCAATTAATTGCATTTATATAATTTTTTTGCTGTTATCTCTCAGTTTTGAAAGTGTCATCGAGTTATGGGAAATGAATTGGGCTCTGGGCTAGAAAAAGTGGCAGAAATCTCGGAGTCGCAGGCACAGGTATGAGGAGAAAGTCCCTAGATGCATGCATACCCATGTTGTGGGAGCGCCTAAAGCCTCCTGGATGCATACTTGTCCATATCAAGGGAGCGTCTGGGGGTTTAATGGTCTCAAAACACAATTGGTCTCTGGGGCTGGGTAGCTAAGTGGTTGGGATGGCTCTTGGGAGCTTTTTTGCTGATGTGGAAGGTCTGTATGGTGTGTTTCCATCGATTCCACTTCCTTAAGTCACACATAGGGAGTCAAATAATATCATAGTAACTTCTTGTGACATGTTTACCCCGGTTGGTCGGTTACTTGGGTAGATGTGGGAGGATGGTGTTACAAAGTTTAACTAATCATGTGTATTTTAAGTGTGTTTTGACCATTGATCATGTTACTAACAAAACTGGCCATGTCTATGAAATTTTCAAGGATGTGGAATTAATTCAAGTGAAACCACAAATGAAAAATTCTACTTTAGCAATGCTCCAACTAGTGACAACCCCCTCAAGGATCAGATCCTCAAAACAAAGAATTGTTTAATGCCAACTCCTTTGTACAACAATAATAATACTCACATTCTAATGAGTGTTGGTGTGCTAAGGTGAGGCACAGGAGACTATTTGTAATCTAAGGTGATCCTTTTTAGGATTAGGGTTGGTTCATGTACTTGTTTTCAAAATTATTGTTTGGTATATTTTTAGTTTACTTTTTTAGGTGGGAGTGCTACATTGGAAACATTTACAAACATAACTTAAAACACTCTTTTTGTATTTCCAATTATGAATGAAAATCATATTACATCTAAATTAGTTGAGAACATATTCACTCATCTATTCTTTCAATTTATCTATTATCAAAAATAGTTTAGAAACCATTTTAACAACTAGTTGTGCCAGTTATAGGGAAAAATGTGTGATGACAAATAATTTACTCCTTGATAGCTTGAACTTTTGCAAGTCATAAGGCCTTATGGATCAACCATGATAACCTTCTAAGGTGAATGTGCATGCATGATCACAATGCCTTCAAATTCCTACATGTTATACATGCATCACATCAAATAATGTATTTTTAAGTTGTTCACCTTCCATATTAACCCACTTGCAGCCCTAGTCCATATTTAGAGTAACAAATTTTTCTTGCTTATGAACATGGAACAATAAATTTCCATAAAAATACAATTGACATAAATCATATATGTTTTTGCTAAACAACATACTCTCTTAATTTGAAATTACTATCATGGATAAATTATCATTGAGTAAATGTTGTTATTGTAGGTGTGCTTGGGTCATTTAAGCATGATATACGTAAACCCCACTGAGGAGGAAACAAGCAATACTACATTAAAAAATAGGAGGTCACTAACCCCAAAAGTGGAGCTAGAACATAGGAAAGGAAGCTACCTAGGGAAACAAACTAATTCATTATCAAATAAGACATAACAAACTAGTAGGATGACATCTATTCTAAGTGTGGGTGGAATTGTCACCCTCTTTTTAAGCAACATTAGGAAAACTAAAAGGGAACAGAGGGAAGGATTTATGTAGGTTTCCTGTACGATTTATGATCCTGTAGGAATTATGTAGGTTGTTATAGGACTATGTAGTCTCCTGTAGTAGTAACAAAGGTCCCTCATGCTTACTAAAATACCCTTCTGAAGTAGAAAGGAGACTTGATAATTCATGAAGGAACAAATGATGCTAATGGAGAGGGATTTTGTTGTGGTTGTGATGGGAAAATGAATAAATTGAGTTGTTGTAGGGTTACAAATGGTGAACAATGGAAGAGGAACTAGGTTATGAAGCATAGTGATGAAAGAACTAGGCTCCAAGATGCTTCTAGTGTCTTTCTCCAACTCAAATGCCAAAAATTTCCTTGACCTATAGTTATTTCTCAAAAATGGGTCTTCTTATAGCATTACAAGACTTTTCTGTAGCAATTCAAGGAAGTTGGGAAAATGTACGGGAAGGATATAGTGATCAAGGTCTAATGTCATAGATGATGAAAGAAGGTGAAAAATAGTGTAGGGGTGCCATATGACCCCTCTTGGAGTGCTTCAAACGAAGCCTTGGGATGATGATGCAGGATGAATTGTTCAACTTGTATTGTTGTTTTTTTCTAAAATACCTACACATGGATCAAGGTGAGACATTTTTTTTTTTTTTTTTTTTTTTTTCATTCTTCTTCTTTTTTCATCATTTTTTTTCTTTTTTTTTTGTTGAGGCTTACTAGCTACCGCATGGAGGTTTTCAACCAGTGAGCCCGCCCCAAGTGCATTGGAGGAGGTTTTCACCTAGAGTTCTTATTTTTTTCTTTTTCAAACTCAAATATTACCTCATAGAGGTTTTAAGATAGTGATTCTGCCTCAAGTACCTTAAAGGAGGTTTTCACTTGAGGTTTTTTTTTTTTTTTTTTTTGTCAGTCATGGACTGAATGGATTGGGAGCTCTGATGCTTTTAATCAGATTCATTTCCTTAATTATTGAGTTGGTAAAATCAACCCTGGAGAGGGGCTTCTTGTAGATTTTCAACTGCTATCCATTTACTAAGAGGGGAACTTGTTCCTCATCTATAGTCCTGATTTTGACTCAGCTATTGTAGAACCTCTATTTTACACCTATTTGTCTACCATTTTCCTCCACTTTTCCTTATCTTTTCTTCACTTTTGCCTCATTCTCACCATAAAACCTCTCAGATCATTACATTCAGTGTCAATAAGCATGATCAAGCAAGTTTTGCTAATGGATGACTATTTGTTTAGTTTTTGACTCACTTGCAGGAATCCCGCAGCTATCCGATGATCCCGCAGCTATCTGAAGATCCTGCAGCCTTTTTGTTAAACACTATGATCCACGTGTCGGTTTGCTAGACGGGCCACATGGGCACTCAGGTATCAGTGTGCTCGAGGTTCCTGTCCCATTGTTCCAGCCATCCACGTCACTTTCACCCATGGTCAAAGCTGGTTTAGCCACGGTCAACTCAAGGTGGTTTAAACGGTGTTTGAGAGCTGTTTGGCCACGTCACCTTAAATGGTGATCTGTCTATGTTCTACAGATGGCAGAGGACGCAATCTAACATAGGATTTATTATCCATGTCGACAGAACCACTAAACTCATCCACGCAGCCGTGATGTGTCAAAGGACCTTTAATACGCATACTGTTTTATTGTTTTTCTGTTAACTAGCTGTACGCGTAGGCTATCTTAGAAGCTCCTATAAATTGATGCGTCTGCGTACGCTCAAAGAACTTTTGATTAGTTGTAATTTTCTGCACTTGTGTTGAATTTAGAAGCGTTTGTGAACTCTGTTTTCTAGTGCTATTCCAGCACTCTATTTTGTAAACTTTTTGCAAATGGAGGAATCAATATAGCACTGTTTTGAAGTTTCCAGATCTTTGAGTTCTCTTGTGGCTGAATGAACAGAGGGCCCCTGCTCATCTCAGCCTTTGTAAAGTATTTCATGTGCAGCATTTCATTATTTTCTTATTTGTTTCCTTAAGCATGTATAGTTTCATTTACTTGTTTTCCTTTATTTTCAGCTGATCAGTGTTCTTTCTTTGCAGGTTTCTTTTAGCCCGGGATTTATTTTTATATGTGTTGTGTTTGCTTTACAGCTAATGGTATTTGAAGTTGACAATTCAAGTGCTGCCATTTTGTCTTTATAGTTAGTTTTTAATCTTATTTCTCAAAGAGCTGTTAATATACATGAATGATCTTCATCATAAACTGTTATCTTTTAAGATCAAAATATCACTAACTTGCAGCTTGTTTGGGTGCTTTTTGGACTGTTCTTAAGCTACTTTCTTTCCGTACTTTGCACAGTACATGTGCTTTGAAGTATCGAGTTAGAAAGAGTAAATCATTACCACTAGTCTTTAAAGTAGAAGTTTTGATTTTAAAGTGCTTCCTAGACTATTTCCTCACTACTTTCTAATCATGCTTTCCATAGTACATATGGCTGAAGTAGAGAATTAGAAATAGCAAATTATTGTCATTAGTCTTTCAAGCATATTTTTCTCACTTTTATAATTCCACTTAAGCTACTTTCTTTCCGTGCTTTACACAGTACATGTGCTTTGAGGCATCGAGTTAGAGAGAGATAATCTTTATTCTTGGGTTTTAAAAGTGATTCTCTTTTCTTTCATTAGCAGCAACTTGAACGGTGTCTAGTGCATTGGTAGTGGTCATTTGCTTTCAAGTTTATTTCAAGTCATTTCAATTTCACTTATTCTTTCCAAGCATTTCCTTTCAAGCAATTAGTTAGAGATCACTCCACACACACTTCCACTCATTTAGAATTCACTCTACACACACACTATCACTCACTTGTTTATAAATTCTCATTCCATCTAGGAACATAATTAACTACAACAACACCCCCAACGATAAGAAAAACTCTAAGAGGTTACTTAAGTACATATAGTACACCCTCACTTCATCAGCTTACGAGCCTCGGGTTGACAATAAATACTAGCAATTTAGATAACACTAAATTGACTAAACAGCTATTATCATAGCACTTCTTAACTAGATAAGGCCCAAGCTATCTAGTCATGTAGAAGGGTCCAGTCACCTTCTTGTAAGGCTCTAGTTTTAATTTTCTTGTCATGCTTGATTTTTCTCTGCAACTGGACTACTTCAGTGTGCAACAAGGCTTGAATTCTATATTCACCCAGTGCATTCAATTGTTGCAACCTATCAACTTGTGCCTTAGTAAAATCAATGCCAAGTTGGGTTTCCATCCTTAATGTGGTGTACTCAAATTCAATGGACAATAAATCCTTTTTCCATACACTAACTCATAAGGGCTGAAACCAGTGACAGTTTTCCAAGTGGTGTTGTAGGCCCAAGTTGCATCAACAAGTCTTTCTACCTATTCCCTTTTGTTGTTGTTGATCGCTTTGGTCATAGTGCTCTCTAATGCCCTATTGGTGGCTTTTACTTGATCATTGGGGGTAATAGGGAGTGGAATCCTAGTGTTGAATGTGGTGTTGCTTCATTATCCCTTCAATCAAATTGGAAGTGAACTAGGATCCATGGCATGTCACTAATTCTCTTGGAAAGTCAAACATGTAGAAGATATTTTACCTTAATAACTTAACCACTTTCTATTATGTTGTTGCTTTCACTACCTTCACTACAACCCACTTTTTCAGGTAGTGAGTGCATACAATGATTTACCTATTCTTCCTAGATGGGGGCTCAATAGGACCAATGAAGTTCATACCCTACTTCTCAAATGGCTCAAAAGACACTTGAGGTTGGAGGGGCATATCATCCTTCCACGTAAGTTTTCCCATCCTTTGGAACTCATCACAATGTGAAGTATATCTTTGGGAATCCCTATGGAAGGTTGGCCAAAAGTATCCTTCTTGTAGGATTTTGTAAGATTTCCTCTCTATAGCAAAATGGCCCCCATAGGGTCCATCACGACAAGCTAAAATGATGTCTCAAACTTCATCCTCCCTCACACATTTTCTCAAATTATGATTAGGCCCTAACGTAAAGAGGTTTCCCCTAATCCAAGTGTAGGAGGCACTTTTTTTTCTTCAGAAAATCTTACTTCTCTCCTTTGAAGATCAGTGAGGAGGGAATTGGCCAATAGTTAGGAGATTCGCAATGTCGGTGAACCATGAAGATAGAAATGATATGGTAAAATATGTTAATTAGGGAGTTGATCATCTATCATTTATTCATTTTCAAATAGGGTTAGACTTGATATAAAATATGCAACAACATTTTGTTGTCGCAGCTACAACCACCCTCCAAAATTTTTCTTATGCTTCAATTTCAGAGCCTTCCTTCTTATCCACGGGAGATCATCTTACGTTGATCCAGGTATTCATGCTTGGAATGAGACATATATTTTTCATTTTTCTTGTGTTTGCTTATTTTCACACCTAATTGATCTTTCTAACTCACAAGTTGATCTCCCAACTTGGTCTCACAGCAGTTCTAGGTGTGCCTCTAGAAATTGCGCAATTCTTGAGGGAAAGAAACCTTGATGATGGGATTTGCGCAGTTCTGATTAAAAGTCAGCCTTAAGCTCATAAACTGCACAGTCACAGAAGAAAACTTGACATTGAGCATAGAAATTGTGCAATCCATCACTAATCTTAGAAACTACGCAGTGAATTGAGCCGGAAAATTGCCTAGTTTCCTAGAACTGTGAAGTCTTTCCCAGTAGTCTGCATGGCAAGCTTCCTCGGAAAAAGAAAAAGGAAAAAAGATAAAACAAAAAACAAAAAAACATCCCTAAAAAATAGGGATCTAATTTTAGCATCTTGAAGGAGGAATTTCACTATTTTTATAAAACATCCACCAAGTGTCACTTTTTCCTTGATTTCAGGCATGCACGTCATTATTGGGCCTAAGAATTATCCTTAAAATACATCCACTTTCACTCCATTCAACATCCACTTTCTCTCCATTCACAAATTTTCTCACCTCTATTCCACCACCATGTCATCACATCCGCTTCACTTTCATCATTATATGGGTTACCTTTGTGTTTTCCAAAACATTATTAATTCTTAGTATTTTTAAGTGAATTTGTGGTTAAAATTTAGAAAATAATATCCATATACTTATAGCTAAAAATTAGAATGAGTTTGTTGACATGTGTAGGTACAAAGGAAGCTTCTAAGGCACCCTTATGTGGCACTCTATGTTCAAATTCGAATTTAAGGAGATCATGGACCTCATGGACCTCATGGAGAAGATCATGGAGGATAGGGTTATGTGTCACCATTGGTTGAGAGATATGTGAATTTGAAGAGGGAATAGTGGATCATCATTATGAGTTTGTTATCTCATCCTGTTGTATAAATAGGAGTGTTATCTCCTTCATTTGTAATCTTAATTTTTTAGAATTTATAAACTTAGTCCTTCATTTGTAATTCTAGATTTTAGGATCATTGTAATGGAGATTTAGAATCTATTGGAATGTAGAATTTGGAGCTTCTAATTGAAATTTGCAATTGATGATAAATAAAGTGGATTGGATTTTCTTCTACATTTGACTTCTTTCTAGGTGTGCTTGTGGAGCCATGGAGGGCCCCCATTGCTTGACTTGCTTACTTGTTTTGGTATAGTAAGCTTTCATTTATGTTTCTAATTTCATTAGTTTAAAGATATAGATGCTGGAAATATAAATGAATAGTCTCTTGTAAGAGAGCTTTAATATTTCCTGTAATCAATTTGAATTATGTTTAAATGCCTTCAATTCTTAGTTTATTTATTAAGATGGTTAGAAATATTAATGAATAGTCTCCTGTAAGGGAGCTTTAATATTTATTACACTTGTCACAATGTCTTTAGATTTAATTTTGTTAAATGACTAAATAGGTGTTGGAGATCCCAATGAAAGACCTCCTGTAAGGGAGCTTTGGCATTTCTTCACCTAGCTTAGTTTAGTTTGTCTCTAAGTCCATATATATTGGATGATCCTCGAAGTTTACTTACCGGATTGATAGTAAATGAAACTCTAATTTGCATCTGCATTTTAGACCCAACACTTTGGCGCTGTTGTTGGGGAGGGTCATTTAGAGATAAACTTAGGAAGTTATTTTTATTACAAATTCTTTTTATGGAATAACTTGTGAAACCTGGTGACAACAGGATCTTCATAAAGGTGTTCAAGTTTGAGCTTTTTAAGTTTTCATATTTAGTTTGATTTTAAATTCAGTTTTTTTTAATCAAACCCCCCATTTCTTACTAATTCATCTACATATGAGAAATTTGAAGATGCTAAATAGGTACTTCTTGGAGAGCAAGAACAATATTGAAGATTGGTTTCAAAAGAAACTTGCACCAAATCCAAGAATAAAACAGGTTACTCACATCCTTGCAAATAATCAGGTAAAAATTTTAAATCTTGATGTGAGCATTTTCGAATTCTTAGTCTGTAGGTGGCTTCACTGGAAGCATGCTTTTACCTAGGAAATAAGAAAAATCTTTCAAGCAAGTTAAGGTAGAATAGATTAGAAAAATAAAATGAGATCTTGCTAGAGTTCTTAGTCTTGTTTTTCTTTGAAAAAAAAACATCATCATTTCTCATGAATAAATTTACACTTCATCCACGCTAACCTCCAAAAAACAAAAAAAACAAAACAAATCAATAGGTTAGTATGCTCTCTTCCTACGCTTCGAGCGATCAAGAAAATCTATTGATTTATTTTGCACAAATCAATAAAAATTTCTTGCTTGGAATTTGCAAAAATCATTAAAACTACAACATTATAAGAAATCAAAATCATTTTTATTTTTATTTTTTTTATTTGTTTTTAAATTCGTTTATTTTCGATTCCAAATTTAAAAATTAAATCTGTAGTTTAGTGATTTGATCAATATGTTAAAACTCTCTGCATATGTTTATTTACTCCTAACATACCACAATTTGTAGCTCCATGATGTACAAAATATTCATTATATTCTACTTTGATGTGCTGGGATCAAACAAGCCAAATCTACATATAAACAATTCAATATCTAAATACGGTTGGCCCCATCGTTATTGAAATCAGTCTCGTTAAAACTCTCTCAAAAGGGTTCAGGTGTAGGCAAAACCTGCATCGTTTAACCTGGCTATTTACATAGATAACACACCCTTCTAGCACTCATTGATAAGAAAGTATTCAAGCTCATGAACATTTGAAACATCTAGTTGTTGCATCAAGAGATCATAAGGTAACACCTTTGCAGTTTCTGCCAATGTTAACACTGTTAGCTGCTTCAATTTAAGCACTTGGTCAGGTTCTAATGATAGAAGATGAGCAACATTACTTTTGTAATCAGTCCACGTGCCATGTGCAAATAGGCAAAGCAGATCCAAAAATTTAGAAAACTCAGTTCCCTGAAGCTCCAAAATATTTGGTACCAAGAGAATTTCAGAGAAAGCGAACAATGATCAATTTGCAGGTGAATTTTGGATTAATTTGGTGACTACATCCGCTCCTTTCACATTCCTTGCTTCCTTTACGAACTGTTGTATATATTCCGCTAGCCTCTGCTCAATTTCCATCTTGGTGATCTACTCTGTGTGCTTATTAGCACTCAACTAGATCAAAACAATCGCATGACACACTCAACTAGATCAACAAAAAAAAATGATATGGTTGGGTGTCAGTGGAAAGAAGAAAAATGGAGAAACGAATTGCAGAAGAAGAAAATAGGTCAATCGAGTGCGGGATTCAGAAGGGTTCTACTGTTGGTTGCTTTTGAGGGATTGAGCAGAAAGAGAGCAAATTGTGCTCATTAAGGAGAATCGTAAAAGGATCATTATATATTCGATGGTTCTTTACTTTTTCTTGATTGCTATATGTAGTTTTATTTATCACGCCATCCCATCTTGCCATCTGAACCGCTGTACACATGATTCCATTTGTCAATCTCACGATGAGAAACCATCACATCTGGCTCACCAAACAGAATATGCAACTGAATCTCAAATTGGAAACTGACTACTATCTTTTTGCTAGCATATACCATAATGCTGCGCAATTATAACGTCTAAAATAGTGGCATGAATCCATCTAACCTACAACCACAATTTGAGCAATTTGAGTGATTTGAGCATACAGATTTTGTGAAACGATTTGAGCGATTTGATGATTGCATGCAGATTTTGTGACCTCAGTTTTCTTGAAATGTAAAAGATATTTCGGGGCAACAACGCAGTGAAGACCGACAATTCAATTAATTGAATACAAAACCAACACAAACATTAGAATTGATACCGAAAGAATAAGTTGCAGTTGTTAACAAAACATTGATATGACCTGGAGAATGTTAGCCCTCAACTCGTCCTCATTGAAAGGCCTGCAATGATTTACAAGTGGAAAATACTCGAATAATTTGTTTGACGAAAAAAAAAAGCACACACACACACACACATGTGGTAAAAGGTTTCACAATGCCTCCACGCGCAATAAATTCCTAATCCTCAGAATAACTGAGATCTAAGTTTCCAAGCAAATTTCCTGCTGCTGCCCCCTAAGCGCATAGCCTCCCGAGGCAACATCGGCCTCAACCAAAATACAAGCAATTCCATGCTAGAAGTGAACCTGAAGTAATAAGCAAGCATGTCAGTCAAATAATTATGAAGGGGTATGGTAACACTCATTCATTTACTCAATCATATTAAGGTACAATTTAGCACTATATGATGTTTACTTAGGATTTTCTATTGTGGTCATACTGGGTACTAGTGTCATGCATAATGCTTATCTCAAGACCAGTGTTATTGGCAAAATTAAGCTAAATTTTAGCATAATACATCAACTTTTTTGTTATTGTAATACTGGGAATAGAGTGTTAGGTATCATTGTTATTGGCAATAGCTATCTCGAAGAGCTCTGTAATCTGCTCATTTCAGTATGAATGGGAACTTCATACTAAATTTGTGATATATTGGGAACTTCGCCTGCATTCTTAATAATCAATTCACCAATTCCTTTCTACTGAAACTTAAACATAATTCTGGCGTTTCCCATGGGCAGGTTAGGTAGTTTAATTCTGGTATTGGCGTGACCTCGATCAGCAGGTACTACGACTACTATTAAGACTTACTACTGCACTACTGCGGAAGTTTCAGACATTAAGTTTATGAGTTCCCCTCCGCGAAATTCTAACATAATACATTTGGGTTTAACATGTCTTTTGGGAACCTAACCTTGTTGCTGATTCAATATATAAAAAGGCCTTGTTCTTGGATGCAGACTTATGTACTGTGAATGAAACTTTGCGGGGGTTCTTTTCTCTGTTGCTGCTTTTAGTTTTTTATTTATTATCTAGTTGGGACCCTTTCTTATGTTTCTTGTTGGTTCATAGTCAAGCTCAGTTCTGTTGGCTGGAGTAGATCCCGAGGTCATATTTCTGGTTTGGGTTTGGATGTTGCAGCACAATGCGGTATTCTGGCAGCAAAGAGGGAAGTTATATATCTATAGGGATCTGTGCCTTAACAGGTCTTGGAAAATTTGGAAGATGGATTTATTGAACATTTGGAGGATTATGCTTAGAGTTGACATTAAAACCTATGCTTTTATTCTTGTTGTATGCTTTTATGTAACGAATCTGCAGGACACAACAAATCTCTAGTACCAAGATTTTTGCCATGCACATTCCATGAACCATCTGACACAAACATGAAGCAATTTATTTTTGATGGGTATTTATTAAAAATGGACTGTTTTCAACATCATGAATTGGACTAAAATTACGCTTTTGATGAATCTCCTTAATCTGTTTCATTTGGCATTAATTTTTGCGTAAGAATCATCAAGGAATTGACCATTTCTTTTTTAACACACTTATGTTCTTTATGCCAAGTTTTTTTTTTTGCAAATTTTGGATGATCAACTAATCAATAAGGAAACTAATCGTGCACACAATTGGCCTTCAAAAGACTAATTTCATGAGAAATTCTAAAGAACAAGTGCATGAGCATAAATTTTTTTTCGAGAAAATTACAAGTTCATGCAACTTCCTTTAATAGCTTAATGATTTGACATGTTGCATGATAGATTAGCAAATTCGAAGATCTGGGGTTTGTTCCTAAATGTCCAAGGATGGTGAAATACCTATCCATCTACAGGTGGCTAGTCCACGCTGGTCAAACTAAGCTATTTTAGCAGAAATTCCAGAATTAATGAGCAGATTTGCTATATTTGAGATTTTGCATGCCACAATTTAATTTTTCCCATCAAGAGTCATTATCCATTTCTCACTATCCACTTACACTTCATTACATTTTCATCAATCTTAACCCACCATTAAAAGCAACGAAGCGCATTTACAAGCTTTTTGTTCCACTTTATATATTCATTGCCAGTTTCCTTTTTCCTACCCTTGCAAATAACACCTTGCTTCCATACACCATTGAGTCCATAGTCCTTGAGTCTAGATATTTTTCTAAAAACACCTTGAGGCTTGCATGCCTTAAGGGCAAGCTATCATGCCGACAAACAAAGGGAATACACCAATGTCCCTTGTTCATCGGATCTTCTAAGTATTCAACAACGACAAATTCATTCATACTTAGAAAGAAGTGTTAGGGGCATCTTGACTCTCATCCACATCAAAGATGGGAGCTCTCGTGTTGACTAGTGGCATCTATTAAGGGCTACTAAGTTAACAATTTCTTGTTATGTTCGACACTGAAACATTTATTCACATGACAAGAATTGTGCCAACAAGTGTAGAAGACTTGAAGACCCATCATTTTGTAGCATAGGAAACAGATTTACTTTCATTATATTTCAATTATTAATATAAAAGACTTGAGGACAAGTCAATACATAAGGATGTGGGGGGGGGGGGGGGGGGGGGGGGGGAGTGTAAATTCTAAATTTTGTATACCTTCCAAGCCTTATACATTTTCATCCGCATTCAACAGCAGATTCCAAACATTCAACAAAAGATCCAACAACAGATTTAGCAGCAGATGCAACAACAATAAAAGATTCACTTTTTCGACTTCATCCACCATTTTCATAGCCAAGTGACCACCATTTTCATAGCCAAGTGAAGAAGACTATGATCAAAATTTGCAGCCACACATGCACAACTCTCATTCATTTTTGAAAGGGTAAGTTGCAGTATGATATTTTCTAACTTTTAACCATTTAATTCCTTGAAAGCTAGAATGATAATTTTTGGAAAAAAAATTCCTTTCCTCATTTCATAAAATTACCAAAACCATTAGTTTTTTTGGGGGGAGGGGGATACATTTACATTCATACTTTGTCACATTCATATTTTTTTCATATTCATATATCACATTCTAAAACCTACATACCTTCAAAATATATTCACTATTACATGAGCATATAAATGGCTTTGTAAAAAGTACTTAAAAGCTAATTGGATGCAACACAATCATGGTTGTTACACAAGAACCAACCATGATGCATTCCAACAAAAATACTTTGTAATAAAAATCACATTATCAATATGCAAAGATCATACATTAAAATTGAATGCAACAAACAAAATATGGTTGAAATACAAGAACCAACCAAGTTGCAATTCATCAAAAGCACTTTGCAAAAGTTAAGTAAATGATATCATGCAAAGTTTAAGCCAAAGCTCAAGTATCAAAAGGTAATGTAATAGATTGCATGAGGACATGCAATACCTTCAGTTTGGGGGTATGTTGGGCCTAAGAATTATCCTTAAAATACATCCACTTTCACTCCATTCAACATCCACTTTCTCTCCATTCACACATATTCTCACCTTTATTCCACCACCATGTCATCACATCTGCTTCACTTTCATCATTATATGGGTTACCTTTGTGTTTTCCAAAACATTATCAATTCTTAGTATTTTTAAGTGAATTTGTGGTTAAACTTTAGAAAATAATATCCATATACTTATACCTAACAAATAAAATGAGTTTGTTGACATGTGTAGGTACAAAGGAAGCTTCTAAGGCACCCTTATGTGGCACTCTATGTTCAAATTCGAATTTAAGGAGATCATGAACCTCATGGATAAGATCACGGACCTCATGGAGAAGATCATGGAGGATAGGGTTATGTGTCACCATTGGTTGAGAGATATGTGGATTTGAAGAGGGAATAATGGATCATCATTATGAGTTTGTTATCTCATCTTGTTGTATAAATAGGAGTGTTATCTCCTTCATTTGTAATCTTATTTTTTTAGAATTTAGAAACTTAGTCCTTCATTTGTAATTCTAGATTTTAGGATCATTGTAATGGAGATTTAGAATCTCTTGGAATGTAGAACTTGGAGCTTGTAATTGCAACTTGTAATTGATGATAAATAAAGTGGATTGGATTTTCTTCTACATTTGACTTCTTTCTAGGTGTGCTTGTGGAGCTATGGAGGGCCCCATTGCCTCACTTGCATACTTGTTTTGGTATAGTAATATTTCATTTATGTTTTTAATTTCATTAGTTTAAAGATCTTGATGCTGGAAATATAAATGAATAGTCTCTTGTAAGAGAGCTTTAATATTTCTTGTAATCAATCTGAATTATGTTTAAATTCCTTCATTTCTTAGTTTATTGATTAAGATGGTTAGAAGTATTAATGAATAGTCTCCTATAAGGGAGATTTAATATTTCTTATACTTGTCACAATGTATTTATATTTCATTTTGTTAAATGACTAAATAGGTGTTGGAGATCCCAATGAAAGACCTCCTGTAAGGGAGATTTGGCATTTCTTCACCTAACTTAGTTTAGTTTGTCTCTAAGTCCATATATATTGGATGATCCTCGAAGTTTACTTACCCAGATTGATAGTAAATGAAACTTTAATTTGCATCTACATTTTAGACCCAACAGTCATAAACCCTAATTCACTCAAACCTAATTAATAGACACCTCTAGATCTCATTTTTACACTATCTTGGAGCTCTATGATTCCCAATGAGATCAAGGAACCTTGGATGCAGTCATGATCACTTTTCCAGGTGAGTTTCGCTTTTGTTGTCTTTTGCCTTTTTTTCTATCGTTTTTTGTCATTTTGCTCGTGTGAGTGTTTTTTTTACTTATTTCTTTTCATAGTTTCTTTCATTTCAACTTGTTTTAACTTGTAGAAGTATTTTTTTAAGTTTTTGTTTTCCTTTCGCAAGTGTCGCATTGGTTTTCCTATTTTTGCACCAATGGTCACCATTGTGGTGATTCTCCTCACATACTTGATTTTCCTTCTATTTGATTAGTTGATGCACTTGATCTGCATGTGTTTACTCATACTTAGTTAGTTTTTCACTTAATTCACATCATCACTCACTTATGCTCTTTTTTCACACTTCAATCTAGCATATCTGCACTTTCCCAGGCTAGATCTTGAATTGCCCAATTGGGCACTACACAATCCTAAGGTTCAAGCCAAAAGCTTGGCCTCTAGAACTACACGGGGCGTAGTACAGGATGGCTAGTAGCTCTAAGAGCCAGTCTATCACCTTGGCCACTGATATTGCGTAATGCACAATCTCTCCTAGACCACCACCCAAGATGAATTGTGCATTATACATTTTCAAGCTACAAAATTCAACCCTGGATGTTGGGACTACAAAGTGCGCAATTCCCATAAGTAGTCACTCCCTTTTGTTAATGAAAATTATGCAATCCTCCCCATGCGATGCCTGGTTTGTTGCTTGAACATGCCTTGAAAGTAGATTTTCTAAAGAATGATGTTTTCTTGTCATGAGTGTCTTTTATGTCCCATAGATACAACAATTGTTGAGAACCTCTCTAGCAGTCGCTATTACCATGGCACAAAAGAGAGCTGCTTCAAAAGAAACCACTAAAAGAAGTATTGGGGAAGCAGTTGAGAAAACACCAGTAGACTTGCTAGTGTATGCAGACACTCAATTGTTTATAGAAAAGGGATCATCACTGATATGGTAGCAGGTTAAAGATTCTTTTGCAAAGGACTTTGAGGCAGACTTAGAGGACTGACAGGTTTATCTCAGTATCTGACAGTCAGGACTACACAAGATTGCATGCAGATATCCAACCTTCTCGTGTGCAGATGTCATAAGTTAGATTGTATCACACACTCGTGAAAAGCCCATGACCTTGAGAAATTCCAGCGGAAAAAATCTTTCCACCTTCCAGGCATTAGATTATCGGTGCATGTATCAGTTGACTAAGCCAATGGAGTGCATGGACTCACTTTTATATTCCGCCTAAAACTATGTGAAAACAAGAGACATTTTCAAAGGCTGGGTGAAAGAGCCATCGATGTTTTGATAGCACCCACCCATGTATACAAGACATAGTCCCTCAGGAAGGCCTACCAACTCTTGGTTATCTTAGCTTGCAGGATCCATGGTCAGCAGACCACGGAAACCTTTCCTGAAGGGTGGACAATGTTATTGTACCAAGTTTTGAATGAGGGGAAGTCGTTCAACTAGTGAGATCTATTGGCTCGACAGTTGAGGTCCCATGTAGCATAGGCTCAGAAACCTCCCGATGGTGATAAAGCAAGGTTCTATATGTATGCATATTTACTAGATGCAATCTATGCACAACAATAGTTACCTGGCATGAAATGGACTAGGACACCATGTGTTAGGCCCCTATACTACTAGTATAACCCCTTATTGTTATTATTGCAACCCCCTTATTAAATTGTTGTACCCATGTAGTCCCCATATTGTTACTATTGTGCACCATAGAAGCCCACTATTGTTATTATTGTGCCCTTACATTATTATTGTTATGTCGACTCTGATTATATTATGACCCCTTAGACTCTTATATATAGAAAGAAGGCCTTGTCATTTGTATCATACAAGAACTGTTCATTTGTGTAATGTAAAGGAGGTTTCCCCCTCGAAGAGGCTTATTTCTAAGCCGTTCATCTATCTTTTCTATCTGTTTGTGAGTTGGTTTAATAACATTTGGTATCAAAGCTTTGGATTCTAGGGTTTTCACTGCTCCAAACAAGTCATCGTGGAATTTTTGCTATAACATTTTCGCTATGAAGTTTCAGAAGCTAAAACAAAAACCCATTTGAGAAGAAATCGATCTCCACCTTGGTTCCGAATTTTAGATCTTGCCTCGCTATATTTTCAGATATATGATCTGAGGAAGTTAGGGTTTTTGCAGACTCCCGAATTACATCTTAAACAGGTGACCTTAGGAAATTTGTCATAACTTCCTCTCTGAGCATCAGATTAAAATTTCGTAAGAATTTATAGAAAGAGGATGAACTGTAGTCTTTTGTGTGTATTTTTCAGATCCAAAGGTCAAAACAGTGACACGTGGCATGTCATACAAGTTCGATATTCTGAAAAGGTGTATAATCGGGTCATCTTGGGAGATTTGGCATAACTATTTATTGGATAATAAAATTCTGATCAGACTTATGGGGTTAGAAAGAGAACTCATAGAGCTACCGCAGGAAGAAATTTCAGAACTTGGAGATCTAAAATTACAGAGTTAATTCGTTTCAAGATCGAGCTCTGGAAATCAAGAAAAATCGAGATGAGGAAGTTTGATGGCAAGGATCCGGTAAATTGGATACTACAGATGGAGAAATATTTTGATCTACATGGTGTACCATTGTTACAAAAGGTATGTATTGCATCTTCATATTTAGAACAAGATCAATTTTTATGGTATAAATGACTTTGTTCTCGTAAACCACTTGTTACATGGTCAATTTTCATAGAGGAAATTATAGCACATTATGGGGTTACAAAGAGCAACACCTTCTTTAGAGAAACACCACAACAATTGGAAGAAAAAAGAGAAAAAGGGCTATGCTACAAAGTGGAAATAAAAGTTATGACAACAAGGAATTCTACCCCTCACAACTATAAAGATGGAAGTGTTGTTTCTCCTAGCCTTCCACAACCTACAAGGCTTACACTACAACAATTGGAAGAAAAAAGAGAAAAAAGGATTTGTTACAATTGTGATAAAAAATACATTAAAGGTCATAAGTGTGCTGAGAAGAAGTTATTTTACATTGATTGTGGAGAGGATCAAGAAAAGGATCAAGAAACGTCAAAAGAAGAGTATATACACTAGGAACCAACCCCAAAGAAAGAAGAAATGAATCCGACTACATCTTGTAAAGAATTGGAAATAATTACTACTCCTCAAACTCTCAAGATAGAAGGAAATATCAAGGAGAAAAAGGTTCAAGAAGTGAAATATCACATCGAGAAAGAATAAATGAATCCAACCATATCTTGTAATGCATTGGCCAGAATTACCACTCCTCAAACTATCAAGATAGAAGGACCTATCAAGAAGAAAAATGTTCAAGAAGTGAAAGATCACATTGAGCATCAAGAAATGAATCCGACCATATATTTTAAAGAATTGGAAGAAATTACCACTCCTCAAACTATAAATATAGAAGGACATATCAAGAAGAAAAAGGTTCAAGCAGTGAAAGATCACATCAAGCATCAACAACAAGTTCTCCAACTTTTAACGGATAACGCTGCTTTGGTGCAGAATCGAATGAAACAACAGGCAGATCCACATTGCAATGAAAGAAGTTTTGATGTAGATGATTGGGTATTTTTATGGTTACATACATACAAAAAAATGTCCCTCAAGAAAGCTATTTATGAGAAGGAAATGCTGGCAATACTACGTGCACTTAAGAAATGGCGACCTTACCCAATGGGAAGACACTTCAAGGTAAAAATGGATCATGATAGTCTTAAATAATTTTTAGAACAAATATTATCTTTAGAAGAACATAAAAAATGGGTCACAAATATGTTGGGTTATGACTTTGACATCATCTATAAAAAAGGGAAGCAAAATTTTTTTGCAGATGCACTCTTAAGAAAGGATGAGGATGTGGAAACATTGTTGTGCACCATTTCTATTATCGAACTAGATTGGATAAACGAAACAAGGTATGAATGGAAGAAGGACGAAGAAGTGTGGCCACTCATTCAAAAGTTGCAGAAGATCCCAATTCAAACAATATTGCAAGAGCTTGAAGAGGAAGGAAAAATCATATTGGAACTTGAAGCAGTCACAGAAACAAGAACCCGATAGCTACGAAATCGATCAATTTTAGAGTATCTCATCAAGTGGAAGAAATTACCCGCTAAAGATTCCACATGGGAGGACAAGAATTTTATACAGAAGCATCAAGAACAACTCAATCATTGAGGACAACACTTTTTGAAGGAGAGGGGCAAGTTAGGCCCCTATACTACTAGTGTAACCCCTTATTGTTATTAGTACAACCCCCTTATTATATTTTTGTACGCATGTAGTCCCCATATTGTTACTATTGTGCATCATAGAAGCCCACTATTGTTATTATTGTGCCCTTACATTATTATTGTTATGTCGGCTCTGATTATATTATGACCCCTTAGACTCCTATATATCTTATATATAGAAAGGAGGTCTTGTCATTTGTATCATCCAAGAATTGTTCATTTGTGTAATGTAAAGGAGGTTTCCCCCTCAAAAAGGATTATTTCTAAGGTGTTCATCTATCTTTTCTATCTTTTTGTGAGCTAGTTTCATAACACCATGAGAATATTTCATGCACATCTATTGCAAGTTGCTTTCGGATTGCACTCATCGAGGAGTAATGGCACAACTAACTGACCACTTCATCATCCCACTTTACAAGCTCATCTTTGAAGAAGATCCACCTTGCATGTCACGAGGATCAATGGAGGAAAAAGAAGACATCGTAGATTGGTATGCCTCACCAGGTGGCACCTTCCTTAGAGTGTTTGGCGGAGAGAAGCCTCTGCATGTTTTACCAAGGTATGCCACTAACAAGTTTGGAGAAGTATCATACCATCTCACCACAGGGTTTTCAGCAGCTTTGCACAGGAAGAAGAAAGCACCATGGCCCACTCTTCCTTTGCAAATTAGATTATACAAGATAAATAACTTGAAATTCGTAGATGCCGAAGGAAAATAAATAGTCAAGTTTGCGTTCTCAATATTTTAATCTTTATGTTCCTCGTGGTATTTGTAAAGACCATTGTGCAAGATTTTACTTTCCGTGGATTTACGGGGAATTCTATTGGCAAGAGGAGGACCAATGGAGGAATTGCCACAATGCCTCCAGAATTCATGAGTCAGTCAGTTTAGCAGGGACTTCATAGACTACTCCATAGACGATATCAATTCCGGAAGAAACAACAGTAGAAGGAAGCACCCCTATGCAGGATAAGGAAAATAGGAAGATTTTCGACAGTCTAGAGGGAGAAAAAAGCTGCAAGATGAAAGAAGATCCTATTCTCATGAAATCAACCTTATAAATAAAAGTGAAGAGAAAGCAGAGGATATAGAGAGCAAAGCGGAGGAAGAGAGAAAAACATAGGTTGCAGGAAATAGAACTGAAGTTGCTGGAGAAAGAACAAAAATTGAAGGAAGAACAATAATTGAGGAGGAGAGAATAAGAAGAGAAGTGGAAGCAAGAGGAAGAAGAAAAGAAAGGTGCAATGACAAAAGAAACAAAATTGATATTGGTTGAAGAAACAACAACGATACAGGTTGAAGACGAACAAATGCAGGATCGAGATCTTTCTCAGATTGAGCACTTGATTGAAGTAACAAACATGGAGATGGAACGGGAACCGCATAATGAAGATGTTGATCTAATGTCGAGATTACAGTAGGTCACCATTAAGTCTCCACCACCTCCAGCACTAGAGCGTGGCCCGATCAAGGAAGGGGATGTTGTTCCCCTTGATGATGATCTAGTAATGGATGTGACAATCTTTCATTTTATGGGTTCCAAAAGTGGATTGTACAAGCACAAAAAAAGAATTTTCTGGATGATCATGCATCACCTCCATTCATTAGAGAAGGGTGATAGTGGCAGACACCAGGAAGCATCCAAATTCTATTGTTGAAGCAAACTTGGCCTTTGTAGGAGCTACAAGATCTAACATTCAATATTTGAAGGCCGATAATGAGCAATTGGCACAGAACTTGCAGGTTTCTAGGAAAGAGGTAGAACAACTCCGCGCAACAGCACAAAGTGAAGTTTCCACATAGGTTTACTTGGAGGAGATGATAGTAGCGATACTTGTTGAAGTATCAACACTGGGAGAAACCATGCAAAATTTCTATGAGGGGTTTATGACCGTAAATTAAGAAGTTTTATGTTCACATGGTCCATAACAGTAGGGAAAAGAGTTTTCTAAAACTCTCAAGAACATACAAGCTGCCATTACCTATGTGCAAGAGTGGACAATGCGATACAAAGGGGAACTGCTTGACTTAGTGAAGAAAATGAAGCCACAGGCAGAGCTGGAGAAGTGAGAGTTCAAATGTTGATTCTAAACAACAAGCAACTCACCTCATTTATTGCTAGCATTCAAGCCTCATATGTACAGTTGTTCAATAATTTAGATGTCTTGATGAAAACACAAAGGATCCCATCAGTTGGTTCACTCACCAAAGTTAAACCTAGAAACCACGTCCGACAGGAGATTGAAGAGTACTTGGAGCAGCTGAGACATATCTCTATCAAGGAAGGTTTGGAGTTTAATAGACAGAACATGCAGAATTACATTGGTGGTCCAAATCATAATAACGTTGCTCATGCTTCAGAACAAACTTGAAATGGGTTCCAAGACGTTGTATTTGGATTCCATGGAGGCTAGAGTTCATTTCTAGCCAGACACCATCATGCAGTTTTGGGACATCATCACATGGTACCAAGCTTGGCACCAATATGTGACTAATAATCTGCAAGTGGAGGTTGTTGAGCTAGATTTATCCCAAACTCAAGCATCATAGTGTTGTGTCTTTTTAAATTTTCAAGTTGTCTCTACCCTATTTTGTCTAATATGGGTACAAGTGTAAAATGTAATATTATTTGTACTTATGTTGTAAGTGAAATTCCAAGTGTCAATATTGGAATATGAAGGCTCATGATGTAATGTAATGAGTCATTTTTGTAAACAAGTTGAAGAGTCATGAGGGTAGCCCAAAGGTAACAAAGGGGAGCTGAAGAGTCACCCCATATTGTTATAAATAGAACTTCATAACTCATGTAACGGGCTTTTTGGATCCAAGAATTTGGCTAGGCTTAGGCTTAGAAGGAGCTTGGGAGTATTGTGAAGAGCCTTGGCTTCTTAGTAGCATAGAGTGAGTATACTTCTTTGGAGGAGCAGGTGTTCTTGACTCTAATATTCCACTATTGGGGTTAGTGGTCCATCAATGGTTTATGTATGAATGGAAATTTCACTTATAATAATAAAAGCAAAGCCAACATTCTTTCATGCATATGTTTTGAATATAGTAAGACTATTCTTTTTGTATTTGAATTGTATTTTATTAACTTACGCTTATGCTTATGAAATATTTTGTTTGCATTTGTACGAATCTTGTTGAATTTGTATTGTTGTATTAATTTATCACTTTAATTTGTGGAATATTCCACATCTTATCTTGTGATGTCATTATGCTCGTGTGTTCCTTTCAAGTTGCGTACTATTATAGACTTCCAAGGGACACACTTCCTTTCCCCTTTGTGGGTTGAAACCTTCATGCATCACAATTGACTTTCCATAGGGTCACACACTTGCATTCATCCAAAGTTACCGTACTTCACTTTACACATTTTCGCATTCAAGGCATAAAAATACCACCCACTACTTGGAATCCTACTTCAAACAGTGTGAGTTCTAGTTAGGACTTAATATCGGGGAGATCCCCTAAACGTTGGTGGGTCCATCACCTTCAACATTTATGGCACTAGAAGGAGGGCTAGATGACAAGCTGAGCCCTTGAAACCTATTTTGAATTTATGCACTTATTTAATGATTTCTTCCACAATCATAACCCTGGCATATTTTTCCAGAAACGAAAGTCTGCAAGTTCTAGCAAGCATCATAGATGACTTGTCAACTCTAAAATTCGATGGCAAGGGTGACACAACCTTATTTGAGCATACTGCTCATTTTATTGAATTTTGCACAAAACACAACTTCCACTGCGAGGATGTTGGTTTTAGGTTGTTTATTCTCACGTTCAAAGGGCGCGTAAGGGAATGGTGTTGCACATTTCTTGATGCCTCCATACACTCTTTTGAACATCTAGTCACATAATTGTTTAATGCTTTTGATATGTATGATCGTAAATGTTTGTGTAAGAAAGTTTTGGAATTGCAAAAATCACCTGATGAATCACTGCATCATTTTCACAATAATTTCATGCATTTTTGTTTTGAATTTTTGAAAGATGAAGTTGATTGGAATTTATTTTTAGGAAAATTTCAATATCTTGTTCACATTTCATAAAATCCACACGAACTTGAATCTTTCGAACAACTCCCAGCATACCTCGATGCCAGGGCTTCTAAACCTGCGATGGATAAGGTTGTTGTTCCAAGTGACCCTTCGTCCCCTTCTCATCAAACAACTCTAGTTCTACAGGTTGAGGTGGGAGAAGTTGAGAATTCACCCGTTGATCTACCACCATCTTTTCCCACCTCACATACCCAAAATTTTAGCATAGGTTTGAACTGTGATTCTGATGGTGGTGTTGAAGTGTTATTGCCTCATCATGCATCCTTTGGTCCCTCGTATCCTTCAGATTGTGATTTTTTGTGTTCACCACTTCCGAATCTCCCTTTTGATTTTTACGAGGATCAAGTTCTGGATGGAGTTTCTGTTGAAAAACGAACCTACGGTATCATTTTCGATGAGTATGAATGGGAGTCTGAACAAGAATCTACGGTGAAGGATGACCACCTTCTCTCCACACCTCTTTCGTATTGTCCTAAAATTTCCCATGATTTTGTCATTCCTATTGAATCTTGTGAAAATTCAATTTCTATTGATGCTACTACTTTCAATCATCCTCAGAACGTTTGGAATGCCAGTGGAGAGGAAAAATATTTTCTACCTGACCCTCTTAATCTCTCACCTTATCTTTCTAGAAATATAGAGGGTGAAATTTATCGTTCTCCATAATCCCATTTTTACGATTCGTCAAATAATGAGGATGCCTCTATTTGTAATCTTGAACGTTTTGATTGTGGCTATCGTGATATTTTTATTGATTCATTCAATCACCATTCTAATTTTCCAATATTGATCTTTCTAGGCACCAATCTTTGGTGATCCATCTTCTGATGAATTAGAACTTCCCCAAGTCGTCGAGGTGTTAGAAAATTATATATTACGGAGCAATGGAACACATAAAATATTGCAAAAAATATAAACACAGAAAGCGCATAAAACAAGAGAGACATAGATATACGTGGTTCACCCAGTTTGGGCTACATCCACGGAGAAACAACCAGTCCTTCCTTTTATATTATCAAGCAAACTGAAGAGATACAACCTACAGTGGATCCTCTGTAACACCCTCTTCGCTCTCAATCTCCTCTCTCTTTCTCACTCAGGATACAGATCTACATAGACGCAATACAATTCCTTCATATATAGTGATGGGTTGTCTTCTAGGGAAAAAAAACCCTAAATTAAACATAACTTCTACCGTCAAATCTCTGCGTAATGAACGGTCTAGATTGACTAGAAATTACTATACTTTTACAAGGAAATTTTACATCTATTCTTAGCTTCGGGGGCGCTGCCCCCTCTGGACCCCCCTAGACCCCCCTGCAGCGAATATTTTACGGGCGGCGTTGGCACCCCATTTCGAACTGGGGTCCAATGTGGTGATACCTTTAAATATAGAAGATAATCAGGCTCCATAACCAACAATCTCTCACTTGGAGACTGATTATAGCAACTCCACCGCTGCTTCATTTGCTGGACAATGACTCCTCTTTGGACCTGGTTGTTTCTCATCTTCTTCATCATACTTGAAGACCAATTGAAACTGAGCATATTCTCAGTTTCTCCCTGGTTACAACTTTTGTTAGCATATCTGCAGGATTCTGGCTAGTGTGTATCTTTTCCAGCTTCAACTCTCCATCTTCCAACACTGATCGTATGAAATGGTACTTGAGCTATATGTGTTTAGTCCTAGAATGAAATGCTGAGTTGTTTGCAAGATGAATGGCACTTTGGCTATCACTGTATAATGTGCCCATATCATGCTCCTTACCCAATTCACCCATAAACCTTTGTAACCAAATCATTTCTTTACTAGTCTTTGTAGCAGAAACATACTCTGCTTCTGTTGTTGAAAGTGCAACAACACTTTGGATTTTTGAAACCCAACTGACAGTTGTTCCACCTACAGTAAATACATATCCTATAGTGCTCCTCCTGTTATCTCTGTCACCTGCCATATCTGCATCAACATATCCCTGTAGAGAAATGTTTGAACCACCAAAGCATAATGCTTGATTTGTGGTACCTTTCAAATATCTGAGAATCCATTTCACTGCCATCCAATGTTCCTTTCCTGGATTGTTCATGTACCTGCTTACAACTCCCACTGCATGTGCAATATCAGGCCTTGTGCAGACCATTGCATACATTAAGCTTTCAACTGCTGATGCATATGGAACTTTAGACATATAATCCATGTCTTCTTGGGTCTTTGGGCACATTTCCTTACTAAGTTTAAAATGGCTAGAAAAAGGTGTACTAACTGGTTTTGCATTGTGCATATTAAATCTTTTCAACACCTTTTGTATGTACTCATTCTTAGACAATGTTAGTTTGCGATTTTTCCTGTCTATAGTTATTCTCATTCCAAGGATTTGTTTTGCAGCTCCCAAATCCTTCATTGCAAATGGATTTTCCAATTTTCTTTTGAGCACATTTATTTCCTGCATGTTAGACCCTGCAACAAGCATGTCATCTACATACAATAACAATATAATATAGCTGCCATCATTTTGCTTTTTTAGATAAACACAATGATCAAAATGACATCTAGTATAACCTTGTTCATACATAAACTTGTCAAATTTTAGATACCACTGCCTTGGAGCCTGTTTTAAGCAATACAATCTCTTCTTCAACCTGCACACTAGTTTCTCCTTCCCTTTTACCTCATATCCTTGTGGCTGCTGCATATATATCTCTTCCTCCAAATCCCCAGGGAGAAAGGTTGTCTTTACATCTTGCTCAAGATGCAAATCTTCAGCTGCTACTAGACTTAGAATAGTTCTGAGTGAAGTCATTTTAACAACAGGAGAAAATATTTCATCAAAATCAATACCTCTCTTCTGTGCAAACCCGTTCACCACAAGTCTAGCTTTGTACCTCTATTTTCCTCCATCTTCTTCCTTCAGCCTGTAAACCCATTTATTCTGCAATGTAGTTTTACCTGCAGGAAAACTGACTAAGTCCCAAGTCTGGTTATGCATTAAGGAGTCCATCTCTTCTTCCATGGCTAGCTTCGACTTCTTCTTGCTTTCAACCTGCATTGCTTCTTCATAACATTCGGGTTCACCAGAATCAATCAACAATAAATAATATAATGAAGGAGAGTATCGTTCAGGGGGTCTACTTATCCTGGTAGATCTTCTAACACCACTTTCAGGTGTTTGGGGTGCCTATTGCTATTGTGGTGGTTGCTGTTGTTGTGGTTGTTGATTATTATTATTTTCAGGCACCTTTACTTTTTCAGTGATCTCATCAAGAATTGTGTATTCCTTGTTTTCTTTTTCCTGTTTCTTTTCCTGCAACTGATTCTTATACAAGACCTTTTCATTGAATATTACATCTCTGCTCCTAATGATTTTGTGATTTTCACAATCATATAAGCGATAACCAAAATCATTAACACCATATCTAATAAAGGTACATTTCTTTGATTTTGCCTCAAGCTTTGTTCTATTTTCTTTATTAATATGGACAAAGGCCTCACAACCAAAAGGCTTTAAAAAGAGTAGTTTATCTTTTTACTTGTCCATGCTTCCTCTGGAACACCACCATCCAAGGAACTTGAAGGCCCTCTGTTTATTAGATAAATAGCAGTATCTACAACATCTGCCCAAAATTGTAAAGACAATCCTCCATGCAATCTCATGCAGCTTGCACGCTCCATGATTGTTTTGTTCATCCTTTCTGAAACACCATTTTATTGTGGTGTTCATGGAACTGTCTTCTCTCTGCGAATTCCATGCTCTGAACAATACATATCAAACTCGTTGCTGCAACATTCACCTCCATTTTCTGATATGAGACACTTCAATTTATTTCTTGTCTCAATCTCAACCAAAGCTTTTGATTTCTTGAAAGTATCAAATACATCAGATTTATTCTTAACACAATAAATCCAAGTTTTTCTAGTTGCATCATCAATAAAAGTAACATAATAACGAGAGCCACCGAGAGATGATACTTGAGCACATCTCCATACATATGTATGCACAAGCTCTATTTTTTCACTCTTCTTTTCTTTCCCAACTTTGAGAAATCTGACTCTCTTCTGTTTTCCATAAATGCAATTCCCACAGAATTCCAGATCAGCATTCTTCAAACCCGGCAACAAATTCCTTGAGTGAAGGATCTTCATCCCCTTCTCACTCATGTGTTTGAGCCTATGATACCATAATGCTGCATCTGCTCCTTTGGAAGTTAAAGCAATAACAGAGTTAGAAATACCATTGCATAAATACAATGTACCAACCTTTTCGCCTTTTGCTATTACCGGGGCTCCTTTGGTGACCTTCCAAGCTTTATCTGTGAAAGTTGTCACACAACCTTCACCGCCTAACTGCCTTGTTGAAATCAGTTTTTTCTTCAGATCTGGAACATGCCTTACCTCCTTTAGTAGCCATTGGTTTCCATTCTGCTGTTTTACAAGAACCTTACCCATTCCAACAATTTTACAGGGTTTATCATCACCCAAACGGACTTGTCCAAAATCTCCTTGAACCTAGTCATGAAAGTATTTCTTATCAGGTGTGGCATGGAATGAGGCCCCTGAATCTACCACCCAGGAATCAGTAATATTTTCAAAAGAAAGAATCAAAGCATCTTGTAACACCTCACCTGTCACATTTGCTTCATGATTGTTTTCTTGTTGTGCATCTCCTTCTTTTCCCCTCCGAGATCTACAGTCTTTCTTTAGGTGTCCTTTCTTTCCACATTTCCAGCACACTATCCCCGATCTAGACTTGGATCTGCCTTTCCTTCATTTACTGCAATATCCTGAGCTCTTCCTCTTTCCATTTTTCTTCCCCTAGACTCTGCACTTAAAGCATTACCTGATGTCTCACCGGAGCTTTTCCGTTGCATTTCCTCGCTAAGGATAGCACCAACAACATCATCAAACTTTAAAGTACTAGATCGAGAAACAGAGTTACTAATGGCCATTAATAAACCATTCCAACTTTCTGGCAATGAGCACAAGAATAACAGAGCTCTAACTTCATCATCAAAGTTTACCCCTACAGAACTTAACTGACTTGTAACAGTATTAAGATAATTTAAATGGTCTGCAATAGATCCACCTTCTGACATCTTCATATTAAATAACCGTTTCATAAGAAATACCTTGTTTGAGGCCGAGGGTTTTTCATATAGTTTCGCCAATGCCTTAATCAGACCCTCTGTCATTGTTTCCTTCGAAATGTTGAAGGCGACCAATACTGCGAGGCACAACCATACCCGTCGGCATCTTTGTTTTTCTGCCCAATGGTAGGTACAAATATTTCTGATACAGATAATCTTCCATCTGCATCTTCCATAGCGAGAAGTTTTGGCCATTAAATTTCTCGACCCTAAACTTACCATCTTCCGCCATTTCTCCCACTCGAATGAGGAACCCTTCTTTCCTGTGAGTTTATTAGCCAAATAGACCTTCGGCTTTGATATTAGTTGTTGGAAAATTATATATTACGGAGCATTGGAACACATAAAATATTGCAGAAAATATAAACACATAAAGTGCATAAAACAAGAGAGACACATATATATGTGGTTCACCCAGTTTGGGATACGTCCACAGAGAAACAACCACTTTTATATTATCCAGCAAATTGAAGAGATACAACCTACAACAGATCTGCTGTAACACCCTCTTCGCTCTCAATCTCCTCTCTCTTTCTCACTCAGGATACAAATCTACATAGACGCAATACAATTCCCTCATATATAGTGAGGGGTTGCCTTCTAGGGCAAAAAACCCTAAATTAAACATAACTTCTACCATCAGATCTCCGCCTAATGAATGGCCTAGATTGACTAGAAATTACTATACTTTTACAAGGCAATTTTACATCTATTACAAGGTCGCAGTTGCCCCCCCCAGACCCCCCTTGCAGCGAATATTTTACGGGAGGTGTTGCCGCCCCATTTCGAACTGGGGTCCAATGTGGTGATACCTTTCAATACAGAAGATAATCACACCCAACACGAGGCACTTCAGCCTGAGCTTATGGTTAAGTTAGGTTCTTGTAGTCTTTAGGTCAGTTCCACTTCCGATCAGAAATGTGTTGAATCTTTTCAGGCTCTTCATTGCTCTCTCGTACACATTGAAAATCAATATATTTAATAATTTTCACATCCTCTATCTGTATCATACGATCCTATAACTCATTCATTGGAGGCATCATACGTTCCGAACATGGTTTCAAAGAAAAATTTTTATTCTATCTTCATGTTCACTCATTTTCCCAGTTTGAAAGTTTGTGCCCACACGTCTTTGACTCGTAGTGTGTTTAAACACCATGGTACATCCATAGAATGTCTTTCATGTGCTTTTCATTTTTACTTTTCTGCGTGTTCATTCAAACTTCAAACGTTTTGGTTTGTATTGTCTTATCTTTCTTGTTTGTTGTTATGCTTGTATATCTTTCTTGACATGCATTCCCTCGCCTACATAGGCCAACCAATGCATCAATGTTGATCTGTTTAGGTTAGGAGTAGGAGTAGTTTTTATTTTCTAAGTTGTTTCCTTTTATTTTCTTTACTTTGTTTTCCTTTCGCTCCACTTCTTTCTGTTTGTTTTTTTTCTTTTCAGTCATAGGATAGATTCTGCATGAGACCGTATTTGGCTTCTCAGACAAGCTCGGTGAAATCCAAGAGGAAGTTGTACTGCTATTAATGCCTGATTATATGTTTGTTCCCTCTCTTTATGTGAATATTGAATTTATTTTAGTTAATAATACTCTGATAGAAAATACATTCCTTTCTGAGAGAGTCATAGTCACATCACAATGCTTGCACTTTTAACTAAGACCGCCTACTCTAATCGGTCTTCTATTTTTAGTTAACCCTTGTCAACTAAGTCGAGTAGATTAAGGAGGGGAGGAAAACCTTAACAAGTATGTTAGAGATGTATATAAATATCCTTCTCTGAAGGGACAACCTCTTCCGCTCTCAATAAGTCGGGATCCCTCTTCCACCCCATGAAATAAATAAGTACCTTTGCACAGTTCTTTGAACAAATAAAAATGAAAAAAATGAAAAATGAAATAAAGGGAAAAAGCAGAGAAAAGCTTCTTGCATAGAGTGGTGAAGCAGGCAACTCCGTCGGGGTACTGTCTAGGCTCATTGGTAGTGGAGAAATGTTTGTTTACCTGAAGTGACTCCATCAGGGTACTGTCCAGGCCTGCTGGCAGCAGAGCAAAACCAGAGATGAAAACTAAGACTTTGAAAAACTTCTTTACTTATGAATTTATATACTCCTCATCCCCAATCGAAACAAATTAGTTTGACTTCGCTTGGTATGTGTGTTGTCGGTGAAGAGAATGGCAGGGACTATATATTTAACTCAAGTTAAGTGGAGAAGTTGTGATAATCAATAAATTGAATAATACTTCCAGAAGAGTTAGACTTGTTTTGCATGACACAATATCCATACAGAGAGCTAGAGTTCTATCAGTGTATCGCCAAGGTTGTAGCAGCTACAACCACCCTCCAAAATTTTACCTATGCTTCGATTTTGGAGCCTTCCTTCTTATCCACAGGAGCTCATCTTGCATTGATCTAGGTATTCATGCTGCAACTGAGACTTATCTTTTCATTTTTCTTATGTTTAATTGTTTTCACACCTAACTGATCTTTCTAACTCATAAGTTTATCTCCCAACTTGGTTTTATAGCAGTTATGGGCATGCCTCCAGAAATTGCGCAATCCTTGAGGGAAAGTAGCCTTGATGATGGGAATTGCATAGTTCTGACTAGAAGTCAGTCTTGAGCTCAGAACCTATGCAGTCATGGAAGGCATCTTGGCACTGAGCCTAGAAATTTTGCAATCCCTCACTAAGATCAGAAACTGCACATTGCACCGAGCCAGAAAGTTGCCCAGTTCCCTAGAACCATGCAGACTTTCTTGACAGTGTGCATGGAAAGTTTCCCAGAAAAAAAAGAAAAAAATAAAGAAGCTAAAAAAAAATAAAAAAAATAGAATTATCCCTAAAAAATAGGGATCTAATTTTAACATCTAGAAGGAGGAAATTTTGTTATTTTTAGAAAACTTCCGCCGAGTGTCGTTTTTTCCTTGATTTTAGGCATGCACGTCATAAACCCTAATTCTCTCAAATCTATTCAATCGACGCCTCTAGATCTCATTTGCACACTCGATCTTGGAGCTCTAGCATTCCTGAGGAGATCAAGGAACCTTTGGTGTGGTCGTCGTTGCTTTTACGGGTGAGTTTCACTTTTGTCATCTTTTGCTGCTTTTTCTATCGCTTTTTGTCGTTTTGCTTGTGTGAGAGTTGTTTTACTTATTTCTCTTCATAGTTGTTGGCATTTCAAATTTGTTTTAACTTGTAGAAGCATTTTTTTAAGTTTTCATTTTCCGTTCACAAGTGTCGCATTGGTTTTCTTGTTTTTGCACCAATGGTCATCATTGCGGGGACTCTCCTCACATACTTAATTTTCCTTCTCTTTGGTTAGTTGTTGCACTTGATGTTCATGGATTTACTCATACCTAGTCAGTTTTGCACTCAACTTCACATCATCGCTCTCTTATGATCTTTTTTCACACTTCCATCGAGAAGATCTACACTTGTCGTGGCCAGATATTACCTTGCCTAGTTGGGCACTGCACAATCCTAAGGCTCAAGCCACAAGTTGGCCTCTAGAACTGCACAGTGCGTAGTACAGGTTAGCTCCAACTATGCAATGTGTAATTCCAAGAGCCTGCATGTCACCTTGACCACTGAGACTGTGCAATGCGTAGTCTCTCCCAGACCATTTCCCATAATGAATTGTGCATTGCATAGTTTCAAGCCACAAGCTTCAACCCTCGCTACTGGGACTGCACAATGCGCAGTTCCCACAAGAAACCAATCCTCCCCATAAAATTCCTGGTTTGTTGCTTGAACATGCCTTGAAAGTAGATTTGCTAAATACTGATGTTTTCTTGTCATGAGTGTCTTTTCTGTCCCATAGGTACAACAGTTGTTGAGCATCTCTCCAGTAATCGTTGTTACCATGGAACCAAAGAGAGTTTGCTTCAAAAGAAACCACTGAAAGCAACACTAGGGAAGAAGTTGAGAAAATAGCAGTAGACTTGGTAGTGTATGCAGACACTCGATTGTTTATAGAAAAGGGATCATCACTGACATGGCAACAGGTTAAAGATTATTTTGCAAAGGAATTTAAGGTAGACTTAGAGGACCGACAGGTTTATCTCAGTATCCGGCAGTTAGGACTACACAATATTTTATGTAGATATCCATCCTTCCAGTGTGCATATGTCGTTAGCTGGATTATCTCATACATTGATGAGAAGACCATGAAATTGAGTAGTGCCAGTGGAAAAAAGCTTGCCACCTTCTGGGAAGAAGATTATCAATGCATGTATCACTTACCTGAGCCAGTGGAGCGCATGGACTCACTTTTCTATGCCACCCACATCTATGGAAACAAAATAGACATTGTCAAAGGCTAGGTGAATGAGCCATCGAAGTTTTGAAAGACACCTACCGATGTATACAAGACAAAGTCCCTTAGGAAGGCCTACCAACTCTTGGTTATCTTAAGTTGCTTGATCCATGGTCAGCAAAGCATGGAAACCTTTCCTGAAATTTGGGAAGTCTTATTGGACAAGGTTGTGAATGAGGTGGAAGTCATTCAATTGGTTATATATGTTGGCTCGATAGTTGAGAGCCCAAGTAGCACAGGCTCAGAATCCTCCTGATGGTGACCAAGCAAGGTTCTATATGTCTGCATATTTACTTGAAGTAATCTGTGCATAATAGTAGTTCCCTAACATGATTTGGACATGGACACCATGAGAATCTTTCATGCACATCTATTGCAAGTTGCTTTCAGATTGTAGTCATCGAGGATTAATTGCACAACTAACTGACTACTTCATCATCTCGCTTTACAAGCTCATCTTTGAAGAATATCCACCTTGCATGCCACGAGGAGAAATGGAGGCAATAGCAGACATCACATATTGGTATGCCTCACTAGGTGGCACCTTCCTTAGAGTGTTTGGTGTACATAAGCCTCCGCATGTTTTACCAACGTATGCCACTGAAAATCTTGTCATGCAAGAAGTATCATACCATCTCGCCATAGGTTTGTTAGCAACTTTGCCCAGGAAGAAGAAAGCACCATGGCCCACTCTTCCTTTGCAAGTTGGATTATATGAGATAAATAACTTGAAACTTGTGGATGCTGAGGGAAAGGAAATAGTCAGGTTTGAATTTGATACTCAAGACTTTTATCCATATGATTTGTAGGTTGTAACCCCGTACATAAATTACTTGCATATGAATTCTAAAACACAGAAAATAAACAATGCGAGAGCATAACACTTAAAACACATGTAGAGAGATATTTTCCCCTGGATCCCAAAACCAAGACTACTAGCTTGATTTTTCATTATTTTCCTTTTAATGTTATAATACATATTTATACATGCTAAAGCATCCAATACCATGGACCAAAAACCATCATGTCCAAAAAACATGTGCAAAAATCATGCACAAAACCATGGGTGGGTCCGCCCAACCTAGCATAAAGTGGGGTTACTTGCACCCCTCAAACCCCTATGACTCCCCACAGTACACAATCAACGCAACAAAGGAGGGGCTCCACCCCCCTTCTAACCCCCCGGTTAACTACGTGGGCTAGTCGTGGAAAGAATATAACACAACCCAACATTCTCCCACTTGTTGTTTTCTTTCCACAGGGGGCCAAAAGAGAGCTTAGTCATTTATCCAGCCCTACAATGCCCATTGTTTCTCTACACCAAGAGAACTTCTCAGAGCTCACAGGTTTTTTCAATGCATATGCAATATTCTTCAAAGTGTCCACCTTTACCAACAACACCTTTTTGTCTTCTATCATATCCCTCACGAAGTGATACTAGACATCAATGTGCTTTGTCTTTGAATGATATGCAGGGTTCTTTGCCAAGAAAATTACACTTTGGCTGTCATAGTCTATCCTTATAGCTCCCTGTAATAACCCCATACTTGAACACAATCTCTGCAACCAAACTACTTCCTTGCTTGCATGAGTGGCTGCCATGTATTCTGCCTCTGTAGTTGATAGTGCCACTACAGATTGTTTCTTACTCATCCAACTGACTGCACCTCCAAATAGGTTAAACACATACCAACTTGTAGATCTTCTCTGATCCAGATCTTCAGCCCAGTCTGCATCAACAAAGCCATGAATATCCAACACTCTGTCCAATCCTGGTCTTCCTTGGTAGCACAAACCATAATCACTAGTGCCACGCAAATACCTAAAAACCCACTTCACTCCTATCCAGTGCTCCTTCCCTCGTTTTGACATAAACCTGCTCAGTACTCCCACTGCATGTGTAATGTCTGGTCTAGTACAGACCATCGCATACATCAGGCTACCGACTGCACTTGCATATGGAACATGAGACATGTCCTCTTCCTCTTCTTGTGTCTTGAGACACTGTTTAGCAGATAACTTTACACCTACAGGAATAGGAACCTTCACTGGTTTACTATCCTGCATATTAAACCTCTGCAATATTGTCTCGACATACTTCCTCTAGTTTAACTAGAGCTTCCTCTTTGCCCGATCTCTTTTAATTTCCATGCCCAAAATATAGTTTGCAACACCAAGATCTTTCATGTCGAATTTGGAGGACAATTTGGTCTTCAAATCCTAGATAATTTCTTTGTCATTTCCAACCAGCAACATATCATCCACATACAAGACCATAAATAACACGGTCACCAATTAATTTAAAATACACATAGTGATCTGCTTTGCTTATGGTGAAGCCAAGTCCGTGCATAAATGTAACAAATTTCTAATACCACATCCTTGGTGACTATTTTAACCCATACAAAGACTTCTTTAACTTGCATACTAGTTCTTTCTTACCCTTCACCGCAAAGCCTTCAGGTTGCTTCATGTAGCTTTCCTCTTCCAGATCCCCATGAAGAAATGTTGTCTTCACATCCATCTATTCTACCTCAAAATCAAAAGCAGCAACAACAGATAAAAGTAATCTAATAGAGGTTACCTTGGAAATAGGAGAAAAAATATCACCAAAATCAATTCCTGGCACCTGGGAATAACCTTTTGCTACCAACTGAGCTTTATATTTCTCCACCTTTCCTTCTGCATTTGTCTTCTTCTTGAACACCCATTTGTTGCCAATGGGTTTCCTTTCAGCTGGAAACTCCACCAGATCCCAAGCCTCATTTTTGTGCAAAGATGCCATTTCATCAACCATGGCCTCTTTCCAAAGTTTTCCATCCTCTGAATCTACTGCTTCCTTCATAGTTCTGGGATCATCATCAGTATTAGATAAAGAAAAATTTGAACAGAAAGCAGATGGACTATACCTTTCTGGCTGCCTTCTTTCTCGAACTAATCTTCTAACACCTGGAGTTTGTGGCTCTTCATCTTCTGATTCCTCCTCTTCTGTAGAGTCTGATTCTTCCTCCTTTAGATCAAACTCTATCTTCTCAGGTTCCTTTTGTTGAAATTCATGTTTAATAACATATTTCACCTCTCTGAACACCACATCTCGGCTGTACACAACCTTCCTTCTTATGGGGTTCCAAATCTTATAACCCTTTAAACCATCCTTATACTCAATAAAGATGCACTTTTCAGATTTACTATCCAACTTGGTTCGTTTCTCCTTTGGAACATGTACATATGCATCACATCCAAATACCCTCAGATGTGAAAGAGAGGGTTTCTTACCAGTCCATACCTCTTGTGGAGTCTTATCCTCCAACGCTGATGAAGGTGATCTGTTTACCATGTGACATGCTATCTCCATCGCCTCTGCCCATAATTCCTGTCCTAACCCGACACCACAAAGCATGATTCTTTCCCTTTCCATCAACGTCTTGTTCATTCTTTTTGCAACTCCATTTTGCTAAGGTGTATATGGAGTAGTCTTCTGCCGTGCTATACCACACTTCTTACAGAATTCTTCAAATTCCTTACTGCAAAACTCTCCACCATTATCTGTCCTCAGCACCTTTATCTTCTCCTCTGTTTGGTTTTCCACGAGAGCCTTGAATTCTTTAAACCTGTCAAAGACTTCAGATTTCTTCTTGAGGAAATATATCCATGTATTCCTTGAGAATTCATCTATAAATGATACATAGTACATAGACTTACCGAGTGATGGAACCTTCACAGGGTCAAACACATCACTATGCACAAGCTCTAATATATGATTCGCCCTCTTACCACAAGAGGGGAAACTCACCCAATTCTACTTCCCATATACACAATTTTCACAGAAATCAAAATCTAGAGAGCTATTACTCATACCTTCTACCATACCTTTACCATGAAGTATTCGAAGGCCTTTCTCTCCAATATGTCCAAGCCTTTGATGCCACAACATGGTGTTCTCCCCAGAGACCACTAGATTTTCTGCTCCACTTTCAGGAACCACAGAACTGTTGCACCCATCAACAATTGCGCTACCAGCAGCTTATATAGAGTTCCAATCCGAACTCCCCGCATCAATACCAGTGCTCCCCGTACCATCTTGTAGGTATCCTTCTCCTACACTGTTTTTACGCCTGCATCATCCAACTTGTTTTCAGAAATCAGATTTCTGGCCAATGCAGGAATATGAAAAACACCCAGAAGTGTTCTAAACCTTCCACCTTGCAACTTCAACTTTATTTTTCCACGAACAATGATTCTAGCCTTCTTATCATCTCCTAAGAATATATCACCCCCATCGTATTTCTCATACTTGCAGAACCACTCTCTATGGGGAGTATTGTGAAAGGATGCACCTGAGTCAATCAACCATGCCTCATGATCTACATCTGTACTTGAAGAAGCCAAGTACACATCCCCACCTTCATCTAAAGTGGTTTTCGCCTCTGTAGAAGGAGCATCATTAGATCCCTTTCCTTTATCAGGAGCTTTAAATTTACATTCCCTTTTGTAGTGCCCTTCCTTTCTGCATTTCTAGCACACCACCTTTACAGGTTTTCCTGGAGATTTAGATCTTCCTCTAGATTTAGATCTCCCACTCGATGATTTATTTTTGTTTTTGTTTTGGGACTGTCCTCATACAGACAAGGCATCACCATTCTGGCTCTCCATATTTTTCCGTCTCATCTCCTCTGTCAGCAAGGATGAGACTATTTCATCAAACTACAAGGCAGTTGCATTGTTATGTATTGTAATAACCAGACTATCCCATGAATTTGGTAGAGAACACAACAAACTGATGCACTTATCTTCATCTAAAATTTTAATATCAATAGATGCTAACTAACTTACCACAGTATTAAATGCGTTCAGATGCTCTATCGCTGAGTCTCCATCTTTCATCCTTAGGTTATACAGCTTTTTCCGTAGGAACAATTTATTCACCAGAGACTTAGAATGGTACAAAGTCCCTAACTTGTCCCACAAAGACTTCGCCGTAGCTTCCCTTGATACATTCAACAATATTGAATCTGAGACACACAATCATATTGTGCTCTTAGCCTTCCGATCCAACTTCTTCCATTCTTCATCGGAAACTCCCGTTGGTTTAGTACCTGGATCTACCGCAATCCACTGATATTTATCCACCAACAGATCCTCCATCTTGAGTTTCCACAACTCAAAACTCTGACCATTAAATTTCTTGATCTCTATCTTTCCATTGCTCGCCATCTTCTTTCACCACCAGAATCTATCCCACAGATCTCCCACTAAACAAGGTCTACCACAGGCCCGAGCGAAACCCCTCAGCAACAACTTGAAGCCAAAATAGCTTTGATACCAAATTTAGGTTTTAACCCCGTACAGAAATTACCTGCATAAAAATTCTAAAACACAGAAAATAAACAATGCGAGAGCATAACACATAAAACACATATACACAGAGATTTTCCCCTGAATCCCAAAACCGGGACTACCAACTTGATTTTTCATTATTTTCCTTTCAATGTTATAATACATATTTATACATGTCGAAGCATTCAATACCATGGACTGAAAACCATTGCGTCCAAAAAAATGTACAAAAATCATGCACAAAACCATAGGTGGGTCCACCCAACCCAACATAGGTTCCAAAACCAAAATTTTCTGGGGCGCTGCCCCAGACCCCATAAAGTGGGGTTACCTACACCCCTCAAACCCCCTATGACTCCCCCCACTACGCAACCAACGCAACGAAGGAGGGGCTCCACCCCCCTTCTAACCCCCCGGTTAACTACATGGGCTAGTCGTGGAAAGAATATAACACAACCCAACATGATTCCTATGGTATTTGTAAAGGCCATTGTGCAAGAGTTTACTTTTCGTGGATCAGAAGGGCGTTCCATTGGCCAGAGGAGGATCCATGGAGGAATTGCTACAATTCCTATAAACTTTGTGAGTCAGTCAATTTAGCAGGGACTTCATAGGCTGCTCCATAGACAACAACAATTCCACAAGAAACAACAACTTAAGGCAACAATCCTATGCAGGACAAGGGAAAGAGGAAGATTGTTGACAGTCCAGAAGGAGAAAAAAATTGCAAGATGAAAGAATATCTTATTCTCATGAAAGCATCCTTAGCAACATAAGTGAAGAGGAAGCAAAGGATACAAAGAGAAGAGTGGAGGAAGAGAGAAAAGCAAAGGTTGCAAGAAGCAGAACTGAAGCTGCAAGAGACAAAGCGAAAACTGAAGGAAGAACATGATTTGAGGAGGAGAGAACAAGAAGAGAAGTGGAAGCAGGAGGAAGAAGAAAGGCAAGGCATAATGACAGAAGAAACAACACCAATACAGGTTGAAGAGAAAGAAAAAAATCAACCAACAACTTAGGAAGAAGGTGAAAAGATGCAGGATTGGGAGCTTGCTCAGCAGATTGAGCATTTGATTGAAGTAACAAACATGGATATGGAACAAGAGCCACAAAAATAAGATTTTGATCTTATGTCGAGTGCACCTTATGTTGAGTGCACCACAGATCACCATTCAGTCTCCACCACCTCTACGATAAGAGCCAACCCTAAGCGAGGAAGGGGATGTTGTTCCCCTTGACGATAATCCCGTAATGGATGTGTACAATCTATCATTTGATGAGTTCCAAAAGAGGACTGTACAAGTACAGAGAAAGAATTTTCCAGATGATTACACATCACATGTATTCGTTAAAGAAAGGGTGATAGTGGCAGACACAAGGAAGCATCCAAATGCTATTGTCGAAGCCAACTTGGCCTTTTCAGGAGAAACAAGATCTAACATTTAGTATTTAACAGTCAAGAATGAGAAATTAGCACAAAACTTGCATCCTGTTAGGCAAGAGGTAGAAAAACTCTACACAGTAGCACAGAGTGCAGTTCCTACACAAGTTTACTTGGAGGAGATGAGAGAAGCGATACTTGCTGAAGTATCAACACTGGGAGAAACCATGTGGAAGCTCTATGAGGGATTTTTTACCATACATAAAGCAGTTGTACGTTTGCATGCTCCACAGCAGCAGAGAAAAGAGTTTGTTAAAACTCTCAAGAACATATAAGATACCACTACCTATGTGCAAGAGTGGAAATTGCGATACAAAGGGGCATCGCTTGACTTAATGAAGAAAATGAATCCACAAGCAGAGTTGGAGAAAGCAAGAGTTAAAATATTGATTCAAAACAACAAGCAACTCACCTCATTTATTGGTATCATTAAGACCTAATATGTAAGGTTGTTCATTAGTTTGGATGTCTTGGTGAAAACACACAATATCCCATCTATCAGTTCACTCACCAAAGCTAAACCCAGGAACCAAGTATGGCAGGAGATCGAAGAGTACTCAGAGCAGCTGAGACATATTTCCACCAAGGAATATTTGGAGCTGAACAGACAGAACATGCATACTTACATCGGTGGTATTGTCCAAATTATAACAATGTTTCTCATGCTTTTGAACAAACTTGAAACTGGTTGAAGAAATTGTACCTGGATGCCATGGAGGCTAGAGTCTGCTTCCAACGAGACACCATAATGCAATTTGGGGACATCATCACACAGTACCAATCTTGGCACCAATATGTGACTAAGAAGCAGCAAGTGGAGGTTGTTGAACTAGATTTCTCCAAAACTCAAGCATCATAGTGTTGTGTCTTATTAAGCTGTCAAGTTGTCTCTACCCTATTTGTCTTATATGACTACAAGTATAAAATGTAATATTATTTGTAATTATGTTGTAAGTTAAATTCCAAGTGTCAATATTGGAATATGAAGGGTCACGATGTAATGTAATGAGTCATTTTTGTAAAGACATTGAAGAGTCATGAGGGTAGTCCAAAGGTCACAAAGGGGAGCTAAAGAGTGACCCTCTCTTGTTATAAATAGAACCTCATAAATCATGTAAAGAGCTTTTTGGAGCCAAGATTTTGGCTAGGCTTAGGCTTAGGAGCTTGGGAGTATTGTGAAGAGCCTTGGCTTCTCCGTAACATAGAGAGAGTATAATTATTTGGAGGAGCATGTGTTCTTGACTTTAATGTTCCATTATTGGGGCTAGTGGTTCGTCAATGGTGTATGTATGAATGGAACTTTCATTTATAATAATAAAATCAGATCCAACATACTTTCATGCATATGTTGTGAATATATTAGGACTATTCTTTTTTATTTTCAATGTATGTTATTCAACTTACGCTTATGATTATGAACCATTTCGTTTGCATTTATACGAATCTTGTTGAATGTGTGTTGTTGTATTAATTCATCACTTTAACCTGTGGACTATTCTGCATTGTGATGTCATTACGCTTGTGTGTTCCTTTCAAGCTATGTACTATTACAGGCTTCTAAGGAAAACACTTCCTTTCCCCTTCGTGTTTTGGAACCTTCATGCATCACACTTGACTTTTCGCAGGGTCACACAATTTCTTTCACCCAAAGTTGTTGTTCTTCACTCTACGCATTTTTTTAGTCAAGGAATAACATTACCACCCATTGTTGGGACTCCTAATCCAAACGGTGTGAGCCCTAGTTGGGACTTCATATCGGGGATATCCCTTGAATGTTGGCGTGTCCAACACTGTCAACACATTCTCCTTTGTAGGTTTGTCAAAAATAGTCAAGTCAAATTGTTGTAATAGTAATAACCACCTAATTATGCAAGCATTCACATCTAGTTTATTCATTAAGTACTTGATTGTTGCGTGGTCAGTGTGAATGAGGACTTGATAACCAATGATGTAATGTATGAATTTTTTTAAAGAATGTACAATGGAAAGGAACTATTTTTTAGTTACTATATAATTATGTTCAGCCTTCGACAGATGTTTGCTAATGAAATAAATTTACATAGTGGAATTTACCTTAACATTGTCCCAAAGCTGCCCTAATCACCCTGTATGATGCATCTGTATCGCTATGAAATGGAAAAGTCCAACTTGGACCTCTGAGGACATGTGTTCTCATTAAATTTTCTTTGATTCCCTCAAATTCTTTATAAATATGTCCAACAAAACTCAACATTTTTTGTCAGTGATGAAAATAAAGGAGAAGCCATTTTACTAAAATATTTTATGAATCTAGAAAGGCCTAAAAATATTATAACATCCTTTTGTTTTTTAGGAACATGAACATTTTTATGATGGCTATTTTGTTAAGGTCCACTTGGATTCCTTTTGAAGAGAGGAAAAAGACAATTTTGCCATTCATTAGAAATAAGCATTTTTCATGGCTCAAAGAGAGGTTCATCTCTTCACACCTTTACAAGACATTGCTCATCTTTGAGAGAGCCTCTTGGAAATCATCCCCATAGGGTGTGAATTCATCCATGTAGAATTCCACCAAATCATGCAGAAGATCATAGAATATACTCAGCATAGCCCTTTGGAAGGTGGCAAGGGCATTGCATAGGCCAAATAGGAGAACTTTGTAAGCAAAAGTCTTCCATGGAAATGTGAAGGTGGTCTTACCTTGATCCTCAGGATTGATCTTGATTTGGTTGTACCCACTGAATCCATCCAAAAAGGAGAAGAAAATCTTCCTTACAAGCACAAAAATAACTTGGTCTGTCACACGGAATAAGTCGATCTTGCGGACAAGATAGACCTTCCTAGAATCTAAAGAAGACCTAATGACAAGCAAACCAACCAGACACTATCTTTCTCTAAATATGCTTTGATAAACAATAGAAAATAAGTGTTTTTAGGGCCTACCTTAGGTCCAACGCAAGCTTGTGGATGCCCTCGCTCCTTTGATCCAAATGAGCTCCTTTTCGCGAATCTGCAAACAAAAACAAGGCAAACAAATTAAATAGCACCTGAAAAGCCAATTGCATAAAACATATTTAACATGAAAGTCAAGGAGTCCATGAAACAAATAACATAAGATACTTGTTGAGAAAAATGAGTTTGATTGTATTAATTCAAAAGAAGAAGAACCTTACAACCTTTGCCTTGACGCTGTACAAGCTCTTCCCAGGGTCCAGCAAGAAGTCTCCACTACTTTGACAAGTTTCACTCACTCCCCAATGAAGCCAAAAATATGTGTGATCTCTCCTCTTAAGCTCAACTAGGAAGTCTTGATTTCACCAACATTTACCCTCAAAAATGTTCAGCTTCTAACCTCCTTAGCAACCAGCCCAATGCCTGTATTTATAGTGCAATGGAGGGAGGTTACTAGGTCCTCCTTCAAAGGGATAAAGCCCTCCTTCAAAGGGATAGATCCTCTCATCAAGGGATTAGCTCCTTCTCTTTTGGGATGCATGAACCACCTTAGAGCGAACAATCCACGTCAAAATTCCTTCTAGAAACCTCTAGAATTAACCCAAAGTGAGTTTTTTAAGATAAAACTTGCACCTTTTGACTTTCACAGGGGTCCGCACCTACACTGTTAGGGACAGAGCGGGTAGGTCCGCAATTTTTGTACATAGAAGGTGCGGGACCGCAGGTGACCATGAGAGAAAGTGCGGAACCAGAGTTACATTGATTTTTAATGTCTTTCTCTCATTTCCAAAGCTTGATTTGAAGAGCTGATGTCTGAGACTTTCTTAGGAGGAGAGCACAAGTGATGATAGACCCATACTGACTGCAAATAATCATGGTGACAATATTTTTGTGTAACAGATTGCCCCTAAAGTGCGAAGTCTGTAGTAGATGAGGATTTCTTATCATTTAGGAAGAGTGAAGTACTTTATCATTTCGAGGATCATCTTGTGGAGAACCCGGTTGGAACCTGTAAAAACATTCAATGCAAAATATATATATGAGATCATATCATCGCTGAGGTAGGCATTCCCATACTCAGATAAAAACTGACTAGAAACTAACTACTGCTCTGATACAGGAATGATCTTGTAAAACATCACAAGTATAGACTCATGTGAACACAGTATGGACGCAACCATCTTCTTATGAATAGTCCATTATATAATGAATACAAAATTCCTCGCAGCCTGGATTGTGGAAACTAGATCCAGGGTCTTCATTTCTACTTCCCGAAATAGTACGATTCTATCCATGCGAATGAATGTGTTGATGTCGAACATGGTAGAAACCACTTGATTACCAGTCAATGATGTAAACTGTTAACAAGTGTGAGAGAAACCACCAGTGATGTCAATGGCTCTCAAAGTACCCAGTACAATCCATGAGATGCGAATAAATGTTTTGATGTCGAACATGTCACGGAATCCTTTAATCGAAAGTCAATGATGTAAACTGTCGTCAAAGGTGAGAAACCTGCCATTGAGGCATGCAGACTTCAAGGTACTGACGATTCCTAGATCATCTTTATAGATAATGAGCTGATGTCGATAGAAAGCGATTCGTCGTAGGCAATCCCACAACGTGAAATCATAGATCAAGTTGAAGAAATTTAGTTGCAAGGACTGACTCAGGGATGGTCAAGATGGATGACAGATATTTTGCAAATGAATGGCTTATTGGCAGTGACCTCTTGAACATAACGACACGACAGATGGTTTGGTGACAATTGACCCAAAGTTAATACCCAGAAACCGGCTGAAGACTTTCAATGTGGTTTGATCAACTATTAGGCAAAGGATTTCCCAACCCAGGTGAATGAAAGAGTCGTGTTCAAGAGTGGTTACAAAGTATGACAAACAGGCTCATTTTTCTCTCTTTTCCCCCACCATTTCTGGCAAGTACCTCTTTATCTTTTGACAAGCTTGAGGAGGTTAACATTTGCTTGATTATAAGCTCATCCTTCGGATGAGTCCAACTTAGTTTAAATTCAAACCCTAAGAAGGAGTGGTTCGTTCCCGTTTGTAATTGAACAGGTCCTTTACTGTGAAATTTTAACGAGTCCAGTATAGGAGAAACTCGGCGTTTTTCAATTTTAGAGAGTCTGAAAAAACTTAAGAAGACTCCAGGGTTGACCTTTTTCGTAAATTTGTGTCTCCCAAGCCCGAAAAAGTATAAAATAATACTTGAGAGAACCACTTGATCTTTTATGACCAAGGAGTACTTTTTGTCATTAGTGCCTTTGACCCGAAAAAGTAAAAAAGCGATCAATGACACGTCGTTTTATAACCAATATCGAATTTGAAACGACAAAAATCCGGCAATCTTTTCATGTTTTTACAGTCGGAAAAGAGCTGTAAGTAGACCATCTTCTAATTCCGTTTTAACGAGTTTAAAAAGAAACACTCGGTAATCTTTTCATGTTTTAGGAGTCAGAAAAGAGCTTAAAGATGACTCTACATGTTTTTCGTCGAAAATGATAGATTTCGCCTGAATAATCCTTTATTCTGCACAAAAACACAAACATTACTCATACCTGTTTGAAATGGATAAAAACGTCGCAAAATACCTTTTCAAAGTGAAACATAAACAAATTTGCAATTTATTTACTCAAAAAACTTATAAAAAGGGCCTTCGTCAATTCATTTTTACTGTTTGAGTTTAGGTGAGAAAATAGTGCTTTTGCTCAGAAAACTTCCTGTGAAGATTGCGGGAAATCCAACCGTCGGAATCGAGCACCGTCTTCTCCAGGTAATCCACATCATCGCACTCTTCATTTTTAACCATTTAATTTTTTGTTTTAGTCCTTTGTTTTCATTTTTGGGAGGGTTTTTAGGCGCAAAACCCGCGCGCGGGGGCCCGCAGGTTTACCATTGCGGGCCTGCGAACCCCGACTTTTTCTCCATTGGGAAAAAACTCGGGGTCTACACCTTCCATGTAGACAAGGTGCGGTCCCACGCACTGTGTCTAACTTGGAGGGTGCGTACCCCGCCGCAAGGGTTTTGAACCCAAAAATTCTCAAAAATGGACCACACAAAATATTTTCTAGCCTTTTAATTTGTCTTTATACTTGATGCAGAGAGTACATCATGCTAGATTGGCGTGAACAAGAGCATGAGGACGTGGATGCTACCGCATGGAATCATCAGCCTTCACTTGATGCTTTGAGGGCGTACGGATTGTACAAATACTGGGCCATTCCTGGCATGAGGGCTCAGGTGGATTTCTTACAGTGGCTGGTTGACAGATGGAGCATACAGGACTAGTGATTCTTCATTGGTGGCCACCAGCTCGAAATCGAGCCGGCGGACATATATTTCTTGACTGTTTTGCCTAAGAGATGTGAAGACTTGACTCTGTTTGGGGCTAGGCCAGGTGGCCAGTTTGTCGATAGCCTCAGGCTAGAGTACTGCAACAGCCAGGCTAGAGACAAAGGGATAGACATAAAGACCATATCCCGTCCTGAGCTCACAGTGATTGCGTTCATTGTCACCAGACTTTGCGGAGTTGCCGCATTACATATTGCCACCAGATCCCAGATGCGTATGGCAGTTGATTGCTTTGGAGGCACCATCTTCAACTGGTGCGATGCCGTGTTGGCCAATCTGAAAGGCCAACTGACCAGGGCCAAAAACGGACAACTAAAGACCTTTGGTTATGGGGCTTCGGTTGTGAGTTTTGGTCTGGAGAGGGTTCCTATGTTGATCCCACAACACCTTACTGTTGGAGCTGGGCTTCCTCGAGAGCCCAAACTGATGCGATGGGTCGCAGTCATGGCCCGTCACCCGGACGAGAGGAAAGAGGTTGCTCGATTCAAACCTGAGTATTTCCAATGGTTGGAAAACCAGGTCTTTTCCATTCAGGACTTCCCTTATGATGGGATAGATTTTCGTGGTGACCCAGACATGGTTCTTCCACCAGGAGAGCAGTGGGACGAGTCAGGTAAAATCCTTTTCAACATTTTTTCTATTTTAATTTTTTGTTATTTTTCCATCGTCTCAAAACTGATAGTAAAAATTTAAAATGCAGATGTGGGTCCACAGCGACCAGCCGCTCTTCGGCCTTTCGAGAGGAGGCAACCAGTTGCACCCGTGCCAGCCCCGCAGGACCAATCAGCAGAGGTTTTGGCCGAGTTGGAGGGTCATCTCGAGTGCTTGACAAGAGATATTCCTGAGACCACTATAGACGACATTCCTCGTCGACTTCAGCGCTATGTGATTGGAGTCCGGGACCTTTTAGGAGGTTCCTTTGCAAGGTGGCCCGTGCAGTGGTTTCTTATAGAGATCATCACCAGTGATAGGATGATCACCTATTGTGGGCACATGTGACATTTTTGTTTTTTGTACTTATCATTTTTGTTGATCATAAGGTGTTTTTCAACCTATGATCGAAGACGATGTATTTTTTGACACACTCATATATATATATATATATATATCACTATTACCGGCTTATCTTGTAAATCATGTTATGGAATGGTTTTAAATTTACATGTATGATTATTGCAAATGTCTATTTAACATTCGAGAAGCAATTGCATCTACTAATGTATTTAAAGATCGCGGAATATGCTGATATTCAATGTAATCAAATTCACGTTCCAAGAGATGCACTCTCAAAAATAATCTTAATAACACTGGATTTCTAATGGCATACACTCTATTAAGCTGTAATACAACGAGTTCAGAATCTAACATCACTATCAAACTCCGAATCCCAAATGAAATAGATTCAGATAATAACTCAATCACTGCACTATACTCGGCAATGTTGTTCGTTGTTTGACCGAGGCTTACCCCATGCATAGATACTAACTCGTCAGAGGGCGAATAGATAACCCAAGCTGCGGAAGAGATGTTCCGTGTATTACGACAAGCACCATCAGCGAAACCAATGTATGTTTGGAGAGCCATCGACATCTGCAATATCAAGAGTAGAACCAAGATAAGCAGGAATAATGACGAAAACACACTCTCTAAGCTAAGCACACTGTTTAAACTAAAACACACCAGCTAGAAAGAAAAACTATCCTAACTAAAACTCCATACCCATTCTTTTAAGCATAATACCTCTTCAAGTAAAGGCCATTTCTGGGTTTACCCAAAGAGTCCCCATAAAAGTCTACCAATTCATAAGCCCCTTTGGCTAGCTTTCGCTTGACAACATAGGGACCATGCCACATAGGAACGAATTTTCCAGCGCCTAATTTATCATTAGCTTGATCATAAACTAAGACTAGATCTCCTTCCGAAAAATTTTGAGGGGTCACATTTCGATCATACTGAGCTTTCATTCGTTTTGCGTGAGTCTCGATCGCCAATGCAGCATCACGTCGATTCTCATCTAATTGAGCCAAGTATAACAAACGCTTTTCCTCTTCATAAGTGGCTGGAAGTAACTCGATGGCCATTTGCAGTGACGGGATTTCGCATTCAATGGGTAACACGGCTTCCAAACCATAGACTAGTTGGAAAGGAGTGAACCCTGTTGATGTTTTTACTAAAGTTCAGTATGCCCAAAGCGCTAAAAATAACATGTTGTGCCAATTCGACCGATGAATCCCAATGATTCGTCGGATCATGATAACTAAAACTTTGTTGATGGACTCAACCAGACCATTCGCTTGTGGATAATAAGGGGTTGAACTATCGTGACGTAAACCAAGCTGGCCTGTAAGTTCGGTCATCATAACGTTTCGAAAATGACGCCCATGATCAGTGATTATTGCCTTTGGGACACCAAACCTAGCAATTATATGATTGAACACGAAAATTGCAGCTGTCTTGTCGTCTGCCTCGAATGTAGGCATCGCCTCGGCCCACTTAGTAAAATAATCTACCGCAAGGATGATATACGCATGCCCCCCGGCCGAGTGAGGGTTACATGTAATAAAATCGATACCCCATTTGGCAAAAGGACCAATGGAAATTATAGGGTGGAGAGGAGTAGGTGGAGCGCGCATCTTACGATCAAAAATCTGGCAGTTATGGCATTTTTGGACCGCCGTAATACAATATTTAAATAAATACGGCCAGAAGTAGCCAGCGCGCAATATCTTTTGGGCTGTGGCAAACCCAAACATATGACCGCCGCATGCTCCAGAGTGATAGTCATTTAGAACCCTTTCAGGTTCCTCGTGAGTTAAGCAACGTCGAAAAACAGAGTCCGCCCCACGACGATAAAGAGTATCTCCAATAATTCTAAATTGTTGGGACTGGAATCGAATTTTCCGACGTTCTGACCTTGAAATTTCTGGCCGAAAGGATTGGGTCTGGAGATAAACGATGATATCCCCATACCACAGATCTAAAGTGGTGATTAGAAACAAGGATTCGTCCGCAATGGGCTCCTCCACCATAGTTTCCGTGTCAGCACGCGAGAAGTCACACATTAACTCCGCAAAAACTAAAGATTTCTTAGACTTAGATTTCTCAAATTCCAAGTCTAACTCCTGCAGGATAACGATCCATTTAGAGTACCTGCCCCCTAGAAATTTCTTGGTCAAAATGTAGATCATAGGGTTGCAATCCGAAATTACCGTAGTTTTACGTAGTAGAATGTAGTGACAAAAACGTTGGACAGCTTGAACGGCTGCCAATGCCAATTTCTCCACATGTGAGTATTTTAGCTCAGTTGGATTTAACGTTCGACTAAGGTAATATATCACATGTTCCGTTCCGAATTCATCTTCCTGAACTAAGACCATTCCAATGGTGGAATGAGAGGCGGCGAGATACAAGAAGTAATCCTGGTTGTAATTGGGAGGATGCAACAACGGTGCATGGGTCAACGTGTGCTTGAGTGCATCAAAAGATTTATGAGCTATCTCATGCCAATAGAATTGAGTGTTTTGCTTCAACAACCGGGTAAAACCCTTTGTAACCTCGGCGTAGTTAGGAATGAATCGTCGTAAAAAGTTTGCTTTCCCCTGCAAACTTTGGAGTTGGCGAAGACTCGAAGGAGGAGGTAATTTGATGATAGCTTCGACCTTCAAGGGATCAACACGAATGCCGGCTTTCGAAACTACAAACCCCAGCAATCGACCTGTTTCTATACAGAAGACACATTTGTGTGGGTTCAACCGAATATGATAATGCCTACACCTCATAAAGATTGCTCGTAAATGGACGAGGTGATCAGCTTGATGTAAGGAATGAGCAGGCAAATCATCGAGATACGGTTGCACAATGTGCTTGATGTCATGAAACGCATAAGACATCGCCCTTTGAAAAGTTGCTCTGGCATTCTTAAGCCCAAAAGGTAATTTGCAATAAGCAAATGTCCCCCATGGACAAATGAAAGCCGTTTTTGGTTGATCGGCAGGTAGAATGTTGATTTGATTGTATCTGGAAAAACCGTCCATAAAGGAAAATATTTCGTTGTCGGCACAATCATCAATGATTTGATTGATATAGGGGGTTGGGTAATTGTCCTTTGGACAGGCTCGATTAATGTCCCGGTCAATGACATGCAAGGGAAAATAATCCTTTCTAGTGGCTTTGTTGAGTTCTTTGTAGTCAACATAGATTCTCCACTTTCCATTTTTCTTAGGGATAATGACTAAGGGATACACCCATTCACTATATAAGATTAGATATATGAATCTTGCATCCAATAATTTATGCATTTCCTCTTGCACAATAACTTTCAATGTAAGGTTCATTCACCTTTGTGGTTGACGAATAGGTTTTTGATCCTCCTCAATATATATATGGTGAGTTCACATAGAAGGATGTAATCCTTTCATCCCCTTATAGTATCATGCAAATTCATCAATATGTCGTTTTAAGATAGTGAGAACTTGGTTTTCTTGATCAGCTAAGAGAAAGGGGTTGATCTTTAGTGTTTTAGAGGGGTTCATTTCTACTATTTTTACATTATTTTGTTCAGAACCAGCATTCAAAAAATCTACCCATGAGTTATCTAGGGAAATACTAGGCTTCCCTATAAATTATTCTTCTTTTAAGCCATCAATATTCATGGAAGCAGGATATTTGTTTTGTATAAATTTATCAATGAGGTTATCTTCATCGAATTTCATATAAGTAATGGTGGTTTCTAATGTACATATAGGGTAGGATGATGAGAGGCAAGATTCTTCTTCATCTTCTTCTTATTCCTCTATACCCATGTTGGAAAGTCATCCAAACAAGAGGTTCAACTAGTGGATATAATACAAGTTGTTTTCTTGATTTCCCATTGGTGATGGTCATGTTCCCAACCCTACAATTGATGTATGCATTAGTGGTGACTAACCAAGGTCTTCCTAATATGAGTAGATAACCATTAAACTTAGTCTTGGGTTGAAGGACAAAGAAATCAGTGGGATACTCCCAAGAATCAATAATACCATTACATGTTCTATGATACCTTTAGGTGCTGCTATGGATATATTAGCAAGTTTTAGCACATTAGAGGTATTTCTTAGATATCCTTAGAGGTTAAGTTTGAGCATGGTTTCCTTGGTCATGATGTTGATTGCAACTTCCAAATCAATGAGAGTGTTTGGAACTAAAATGCCATTGATATGCACATCTAATATTGGGTTCCTAGTTCTATGTACTTGGGGATGATTACTCTCCCAAGCATAAGATCAACTAGATGACGAGCCTCCTAATTAGGCTAAACATAAAGCCCATCTAACCTCTCCTATGCACATAAAGGCTATATTAGACCTTCCTTTTACACATAATAACACTTTTTCTTAGCTTAAATGAGTTCTTAGAAAGGTTAAAGAGATTTCTCATGCTTTATGTGCCTAACATAATTATTGTGTAGGTTATTAAGAGGATTTTTCATATATTGGAAGGATATCCAACCAAAGATATTTTTGGGGCCTGCCCCCTACTACAGAGGGTTCAAACTTGGTGGGCTTAAGATAATAAATGCTCCTTCTTGTTGTTGTGAAGTCACCCAGGGAACATGATCCAATTTTATAGGGATTTTGGTCAGAAAATAATCCTCTTTTCGAGGAGGCTATGCCTCATTCATTTTATATAAATAGAGGGCTTGAGTATCCCATTAGGAAGGTAGCAAAAGTAAGATAATAATAGTGTAGAGTATTAGGAAGTCTAGTTTTCAAGTTTTGAAATATTTTTCCATGTACAAAAAATTCTTCAATTAATGGAAATCATATTTTGTTTCAGTTCTTAGTATGATTATCCTTTAGGCTTCTGGGCTTCCTTGGACTAGGGACTATCCCAGGTGCTCAAGACCCCTTTTGTACCATTATTATTTATGCATTTGTTCATTTCTACAATTTATTTCTGAATATTGCTTTTATGCATGGGTAATTAGATGATTTATGAATAGTATTTATTTACAAAAAATATGAGCATTAGATGATAGCATTGGTAGTGGTTATATTGTTCAAGTAACATTCTTGTTTATGCACTTAAATTCATTTTGATTGCTTCTATTTTTTTGTTCTCCATCATTACTATTTCACTGTGTTTGCATAGTCCCCTATTTTTTAAATATAGGAAACACTATAACCATATATCTTGATGAATAAAACATATCAACACTTATATGATGGCTTGAACATGTGTGCCTTATCATTTCTTATCCCTTCCTTAGCTTCTTTCTCTTTCCAACCTCACCTTTAGCACATTTTGTTGCTCGCTAGACTGTCTCCTGTAGGAAAACATGGACTCCTATAGGAATTTGTAATTTTCTTCCAAAACTCATCCATCTTTGCTTACAAATCATAATTCACCTATTTTGTGTGTTACAACATCCCTGTAACCCTAAAGATGGAACTTAGAAGTGAAGATACCAAGTAGTTACCTTGACCTAGAAATTTTTTTGTTCTTGCAGAATTAGGGTTTACTATTTACAAGCTTTTACTTTAGCTGTGTGTTTTCGTTCTTTGCACAATAGAATATATATGCTTTCATTTCATTACATTTAAGATGGTTTTCATTCCCTTATTTCACTTAGCATAGGTTTTCTTGTTGTCTTTCATCCCCTGCAATTTCAAGTTTTTCATGTAGCATAGAACACTTATAATGTTCTTTGTATAACCAAAACTCATCTTAGCACTTCCACCTCCATCAAGACAACAAAGAAAGAGATTGTTCTATTGAAAACATAGTGTTGACCCATCTTAAGTTTGTATAAACCCTAGGTTGACAATTAAATTTGAGACCCTTGGGAGTTGTAACATTGTTGTTGCAATACTAAGGGCCATCACTAGTTGCCCTATAACATTAATAGTCACATGCATCCTTTTTCTTTCTCCCAAGCATTCTGATACATTCCTTTTTAATGGAAATTTTATATATAGGAACATCTTTGATGGCTTGAAGGAGAGGGATTTTGACACATAGATTCTTAAGTTCTCCGAGAATTTCAACTTCTTCTGGGGTGTGTGTTTTGTGGGTTGTCAACCTTTCAGGATAGGGAGGTTTTGGTTTGGAGGAGGTGGATGAACATATGGAAGGACCTTCCCAGCCCTAAGGTTGATTTCCTGGAGTTCTACAACATAAGTTTGGTAGGTAGTTTCTCCACTATAGACTAGTTCATCCTGCTTATTGTTGAGATTTAGACTTGGTTGGCGGGAATTTGTGGTTTCTTTAGAGGAATGTTTTGGGGTGATTGATATTTCTGAGGAGGAGGCATCAACGTAGGTGGTTGGTCCACCTGAGGCCTCCATCCTTATGATGGATTACCCCATTGAGGAGGTTGAGTAGGGTATGGATGGAAGGGAGTACTAACATTTTGAGGGGATATGAACAAGGAGTGGGCATAGGCTAGGGTGAAAGGTTAGGAGGAAACTGAGGTTAATAATGAGCATTATAATTAGTATTGAAAGGAGGGGGGAAGTTCATACCTTGTTAGAATTTCCTAGGGGATTGTGGCATCTTTTGGTTGACAAAGCATAACTGCTCCATGCTCCCTTATGTTCCTTGGTACGTAACCTTCATACCTGGAAAATATGGAAATTTATTAGTGGGATGGTTGTCCTCATATATATAGCATATTTCTATGATATTTAGGGGACATTCATTCCTAGGATGTCTTTTAGTGCCTTGAGGGAAGAATATGGCTAACAACTTTTCTACTTCCTAGTTTTTTCTCTTGATTTGTAAGGTGTCCATATGCATGGAAAATGTATGTAATATTTTGGTCTTCATGTCCTTTAGCATAGCTCCTATCACATTTGTTATAGACATTTTTGTGCCTTACAGCATTGAGCATGAAATGTCCATAATCTAAGGGATCCAAAGTCCCTAAACATGTTGTTCCTACCCCTAGAGGAACAAGGCTAACTAACCACAGCAATTCACAGAAGTTCTCCACCTGAAAACACTCAAAAACAAGCCAATTCTGGATCATGTCAACTGCTCCACTGAGCATCTGCGCTGAATGTCAACTGCTCCACTGTCTACCTGCATTGAATGTCAACTCCAACAAAGGCTACCTGCGCTGAGCGTAATTGGACAAGTGGCAGGCTCATTCCTCAGTGTGTCAATGCCCAGGAAGCTTCCAAAATGACACTTGCATCAAGGAATTCGACTGGTGATGAGTAAGAGGTTCCAAATCTCCAAGTGGAAGCAAGAACCTCCAAGTGGACTCAAGAACTGAGAGAGGGAGAGGACACTAGTCAGATCTCAAGCTGACTCATCCTCTCTCCAAAATAACTATATATAGATCTCTCCTCCATGAGATCTAAAGGTTGGAATTTTGTTATTGCAAAGAATTGTTGTTGGTTTGAGACTGGATCATTGGGTGCTTAATGCTTTGAAGGGAGCTGAAGAAGGAATTCCATTCTGCTGGGAAGGAGATGCTGGATTGGAGCCCTATGGGTTGTATCTCTTCCTGAACCCTGTTACTTATCAATAAAGTTATCTTGGTTTGCTCCTATATACTAGTGTATTTGTATGATTGCATTAGTGTATTTGATTTACTTCTAATCCTGAATCATTTATGAATATGAATATATGCCTTTGTGTTATGTTCTTCTCTTGTCGTGAGTAGCTGTTCTCTTGTCACAGGTAGTTGTTCTCTTGTGATCTCGTGGAATCAAGTAGCTGTTCTCTTGAGCAAGCGAGGAGGCAAGTAGCTGTGAACATCCAAAGAGAAGAGGATCTAGATCGAGGGACAAACGGAAGACAACGGTAAGTCTATCGATCTCCTCTCTTTCATATTTCATAAAGGAAGAAACCAGTGTAGCTGTATTCATTTGTTGCTAAGGTACTGTCACACCTTAGGTGGATAGGATCGTCCTGCATAGGCATTTTTCCCCACAACAACATTTTTAGTAATTAGGGAGGAGGAAGAAGCACTTACAGGAATCTTGTTTTCTTTAACTCTTTTTCTAGTATCCCTTGAATAATTCTTGAATGCCTTTTTGATATCATCATAGGTAGGTTGCTATATGTCTCCCTTGGCCATAAAGTTGAGTCTTTACATTAGTTCTTCCCTGACTCCTTTTAGTAGGACTAGCTTCAAGGAGTCTAGATCCAAGGTGCAACTATTCTCCCTTTTTTGACTCAACTAGAATCTTGCCTCAAAATATTTGAGAGATTCATTTTCTCCTTGGATCATTTTGAATATCTCGTCTCTAGTATCCCTTGCTTTGTAGTAATCCTGGTATTCATTGTTAAAGGCTTACTTCATTTGTTCCCATGTGGTGATGGTGTCTCCTTCTAGGCTCATGAACCATTGAAGGGTTGCATCCTTATGAGAGGAAGGGAAAAATTAAAGCTTTTTCTCATCAGTTGTGTTGTCATAAGTCTTGCATACTATAACCAAATCAAACATGAAAGTGTCAAGATCCTTTATAATCAAACCATATAAGTTTGGAAGGACAGATGGATTATTGTTTTTCATTTTAGCCTCTCCATATGTTTCTCTAATGGGAAATGTGAACACTTTTGGTTGTCTATCTTCAACCATAGTGTTGGTGGGGTGTGAAGGTCTTTCTCCTTCTACAATCTCCTCAAAGATCCTCACTTTCTCACCAAAAATGGCCTCAAAGGTCCCTCTGGACAAGGTATGAGGATCACGGTCAACTAAAATACATTGGATGCTATTGGAAGTGGGAGTTTTTGGTTAGAATTTTCCTATTTTGTCCATAATACTTCGAGGCATAAAAGAAAGGAATGATTTTTTCTTTTTTCTGCATTTTTTGAAAAGAATATGCTAATGTGTTTTTTTATTTTTGTAGGATATGAAATGAAAGAAGGAGAATATTAACTAAATAAAAAGGTAGTGCATACTATGAAACCTACCCAACAACGATGTCGAAAAGTGATGGCCCTTATTATTGCAGAAACAATGATGCAACTCCCAAGGGTCTCAACTTTAATTTTCAACTCGAGGTTCATACAAAATTAAGAGGGATCAACACTATATGTGTAGTAGGCACCATATCTTCCTTTTGTTGAATTTTATTTAGGTGGAAATATAAGAATTAAATCTAGATGTATAGAGACCAAGTTGACTATATTATGCTATAAGAAAACTGAAATTGCAAGAAATAACTAGTTGAAAGAAATATAGCATGAAAATCTAGGCTCTTTGCAATAAAGGAAGGCACATTACATTGTCTGCAATGAAATGAAAGAACACCTATTCTATCTTGTAAGGAAAGAAAACACATTGCTAAAATGAAAGCTTGCAAATAGTAAGCACTAATTTAGCAAAAAATAAGCAGTTTATACATCAAACCAAATAAAGACATCTACAAGCTACCTCCACCTCCATGTTCCATTCTAGGGTTTCCAGGAGCATTGAAATACATTAAGGAAGAAAAATCATGAGTTTAATGCAAATCTAAGCGAGTTTAGAAGGCGGGTTGCAAAATACTACAAGAGTCCTTGTTTTCCTACAAGAGACAGTCCAACGAGCATGGGAACATGCTAAATGGAAGGTTGGAGGGTAAGGAAGCTAAGGAGAAGTTGGAAAATGAAAACTACACCTGTCTAAGGAATGAAAAAAAACTTGTTGTACGATTAACCTAGAAAAATGCAAGGTTATAGTGTTTCCTTTAGCTGCGAAACAAGGTACAGTGCAATAAATAATAAATAGTGCATATTGAACAACGAATAAGAAACAATAACATAAATGAACCAATGCAAAGTGAAAATTATATTTAACTAATGTAACCATTGCAATTATCATCATCAAATGCTAAGATAACCTACAAGAAAAGTTTACTCATAAAACAATATAGTTAATAGTGCATGTAAGTAATTTTTAGAAATACTTTCCAGAAATAAACAAATGTATGAAAAATAAAGATAGAAGAGGGATCTTGAGCAACTAGGGTGGGCCATAACCCAAGGAAGCTAAGAACCTTAGAGTAAATCCAAACTAAGAGTTGAAGCCAAATATCACTTCCATTAGCTGAAAATTTTCTTGTAAATGACAAAGTTACAAAATTTTCTTGAAATCACTAATCTAGACTTATCTTATTCTTCACATGCTTCTATATTTTTCTTCTACTATATATTGGGCTACTCAAGCCTCTTATTTATACAAATGGGTAGGGGGAAGCCTCCTTGAAGGGAGGACTGCTTTCCCTTCAAAAATCTGTAAAAAAGGGGATATTATTTCCTAGGTCACCACACAACAACAAGAAGTAGCATTTACTTCCCCTAGCTAGCCGATTTGAGATCCTTCTATAGCAGGAAGTAGTCCCCAAGAATATCTCTAATTGGATCTCCTTGAAATCTATTCAAATTCCCTTCAAAATCCTACACAATAGTCATGTTAAGCACATAAAGTATGAAAATCTCTTTGACTCTCCTAATAACTCATTAAGCTAGGAAAGTATCATTAAGTGCAAAAAGGTAGGTTTAATATAGCCTTTATGTGCCTAGGAGTGGTTATATGGGCCTTATGTTTTACCTATTTGGGAGATCCATCACCATCTCTCTCTCTCTCTCTCTCTCTCTCTCTCTCTCTCTCTATATATATATATATATATATATATATATATATATACATCTATAAAATGTAATTACAAAAATTTATAACTTCAATACTCAATGTGAATGGTCACTATTAAATTCTATACAATTTACAACAATCTTATACATGTAACACAATAAAGAATGATCAAATGTTTTAAAGTCCAATCTATGATATTTTTTACTAGAATGAAAACATTCCAATGAAGTTTACAAATATTACATTGTTAACAAAAAAAATTGCTACAAAAGTTTATAATACTAATACTCAAGTTAAACAATGATTAAATGGACCATACTACAAATTTTAGAGAGGGCACCATTCACCCAAGCGAATGTATAATCTCTAATGTTGATTGTACCGATCCTTATTCCTTGCCTAAAGTGGCTCCAATGATCAATCTTCCGTAATTCTCACTATACTAGACCAATGTTGATGACCCACTCGATTGTCCACCTCAAAATGCCAAGGTACTCTTCTTCCCTTTTGCCGCTAGAGCTATAATGGGGTTATTGGTAGGAGGAGAGAAAAACACTAGCCGACAGGAATTGGATTGCAATCCTAATCTCCCTATATCAACAAATCCTATCTACCACACTATCACGAATACTCAAGATCACAATTTCACCACAATATCACAGGTTATCACTATAAAACTTAGAATGTCATTCTGACATGCATCTAGCACAAGGGAACTCAAGTATGTCCTCTTCACAAGAATGTGTTCCTTTTATAGAGTCTTTTAGGTGAGGATTACGTGTGACACTTGTTGTTACATGTAAAATAATTAATTATTAAATTCCATAAATTTGACTATTCGCATAGCCAAATTTCTTGCCCACAATTTGTCTCTCATGTAAATTTCCTATTATTTTACTTAAATTAAATATTTTCTCTCACCCAAGATTCACATGTTCCTAAATTTACTCCTAGATGTCCCCTTATGCTCTTTTCCCCTTCCTTAACTTTTGATATTTGTTTTAGTGAACTCTTTGTTACCTACCAAGGGTCCCAATTAGTTGTATTCACTTCCTCAAATTTATCCTCTTCAAATTTAATTATATTTTTAGGATTTTTTGAATTAGGTGAGGGTCTCTTGATTTTAAATTCTTAGAACCACTTATTTATATAATTCAAATCTTTCACATATATTTTGATTTTAGTTCACTTATGTCCAAATCAAATTAACTTTAGATTATTCCCCCTTTTAAACATGATATCTTGTAATTAATTTTTTATTTATTATTCACTTAGCTCTAACTTACATTAAACTCCTTTTTAGGTATTAGTTTACCAACATTAGCCAAGCCATTTCTTTTAGTTATTATGTTTTCATATTTAGTTTAGTTTTCTAGTTACCACTTACTAAATTTTAGATTATATTAGCATTCAATAACATATAAATCCTTAAGTGGTTATTAATTAACCAAATCATAGATTTCCTTATCCTCCATCCAGTGCAAAGGGTGCCAACTCTCGTTCCCTTCAAGTACCTCATGTTTTAAGTGTGCCTATGTATCCCTTCAAACACCTATGATCCGAGTAGGGAAAGAAATAATGGTGGAATGGAAACTCAATAGTCTCCTCATCACCCTTGTTGACAATTTCGTGGTGATTGAGGATAAAGGCCCCCCTTGATGCATTCCCCTCACTAGTGCTTCAATGCAACCATATCCATGGTCCAACCATCATTAAAATCCAAGGATGAGTACCCTCTGTACTTCATCTTGAGCCATAGCTGGAGTGCTAGCAAGTATGAACAGGGGCATTGATCATCCTTCTCTAAATATGTCTAGTCTCCTTCACCTACAACTCCACTATCCATAGGTGGGTCATTAGGTCAACACTTATCAATGCTTGTAAAACTATAAAAAAATCAATATAAATCCATATAAACATACTCATTATCTTCATCAATATCAAATATCAAATCATAACATAAATTATAATATGACCCAAATCGTCATGATATGGGTCATGTCCATAGTCCTCATTTCTTGCCACACTCAGGAAATAATCAGTAAAATATGATAAACATGATATAACCATCATCAAGTAAGCATAACTAATGGTCACATATAAATGCCATAATCAACATCATCATCATCATATTGAAAGTAAGACATTATAATATCATGAAACAAATGTCTCATCAAAATAAAATAAATGGTTGGATCATCATAGTGATGTCCTCAAAGAAAAATGTTTATTTCATAAGGCTATATCAGGGTCAAGCTAATATAGAATTCAAGTCATCTAGAGAAGGGAATTACAGAAACTGGGAAGACTAGAAATAATTTTCAATATATTCTTCTTTATAATATTAGAATACATTATATATAACCCACAACATCCATAAACCATTGATCCATTTATGCTGGAGTAGAATACAATCATATTTCCTTAACCAAAAATACAAAACCACGTGCTAAACTATCATATGCAATAGAATCAGTAAAGGCAAAACCCAAGTGGAAAAAATAGCTAAAAACAAATGTAGAAAATTGTACAATTTTTTTTTAGGGTGCTACCCCCAATCCCTCATGTATGGGGGCTTCTATCCCATGTGAACCCCTCGAGTAATTAGGGATTTGAAGCCCCCTTTGTCCCTTCTGAATACGGGTCCCCCCGCCCCCTCATGAGCTCCCCACAACACCTGTTGCAACATACACGATGTGGAGGCAATAGTGCAAAAAAATAACACACACCCAACATTCTCCCATTTGTTGTTAGTTTTGCACACAAGGGGTCACAAGAGTACATAATTAACAATCAATGGAAATAATGGTCGTTGCTTCTCTATACCAAGAGAACTTCTCATTGCTCACAAATTTTGTCAATAATCTACAAACTACAACATTCTTCGAAGTTTCCACATTCACTAGTAGCAGCTTCTATTATTTGACCATATCTCTCACAAAGTGATATTGAACATCAATTTGATTTGGAATGATATGTTGGGTTCTTCTCTCGGGTGCCAACCCTCGTGCTATTCAAGTACCTCATGTTTTAATGGTGCCTATGTGTCCCTTCAAACACCTATGATCTGAGTAAGAGAAAGAAATAATGGTGGAATGGAAACTCAATAGTCTCCTCATCACCCTTGTTGACAATTTAGTGGTGATTGAGGATAAATGCCCCCCTTAATGTGTTCCCCTCTCCAGTGCTTCATGAGCAACCATATCCATGGTCCAAGCCTCACTACATCATGAAAATCCAAGGATAAGTACCCCCATACTTCATCTTGAGCCATAGTTGGAGTGCTAACAAGTATGAAAAAGGGAATTGATCATCCTTCTCTAAATATGTCTAGTCTCCTTCACCTACAACTCCACTATCCATAGGTGGGTCATCAGGTCTACACTTATCGGTGCTTGTAAAACTATAAAACATCAATATAAATCCATATAAACATACTCGTTATCTTCATCAATATCAATTATCAAATCATAACATAAAGTATAATATGACTCAAATTGTCATGATATGGGTCATGTCCATAGTCCTCATTTCTTTGCACACTGAGGAAATAATCAGTAAAATATGATAAACATGATATAACCATCATCAAGTAAGCATCACTAATAGTCACATATAAATGCCATAATCAACATCGTCATCATCATTTTGAAAATAAGACATTATAATATTATCAAACAAATGTCTCATCAAATGAAATAAATGGTTGGATCACCATAATGAAGTCCTCGAAGAAACATGTTTATCTCATAAGGCTATATCAGGTTCAAGCTAATATAAAATTCAAATAATCTAGAGAAGGGCACTATATAAACTGGGAAAAATAGAAATATTTTTCAATATATTCTTCTTTATAGTATTAGAATACAATATATATAACCTGCAACATCCATAAACCACTGATCCATTTATGCTGGAGTATAATACAATCATAGTTCCTTAACCAAACTACAAAACCATGGGCTAAACCATCATACACAGTAGAACCAGTAAAGGCAAAAACCAAGTGCCGAAAATAGATAAAAATAAATGTAGAAATTGTACAATTTTTATTAGGGTGCTACCCCTAATCCCTCATGTACGGGGCCTTCTAACCCATATGAACCCCTTGAGTAATTAGGGATTTGACCCCCCCTTTGTCCCTCCTGAATAGGGTTCCCCCCCTCATGAGCTCCCCACAACACCTAGTGCAACGTACAACATGTGGAGGCAATAATGCAAAGAATATAATACATACCCAACATTCTCCCATTTGTTGTTTTCTTTGCACACATGGGATCACAAGAGTACATAATTAACAATCAAGGGAAATAATGCCCATTGCTTCTCTATACCAAGAGAACTTCTCATTGCTCACAATTTTGTTAATAATCTACAAACTAAAAATTCTTCAAAGTTTCCACCTTCACTAGTAGCAGCTTCTATTATTCGACCATATCTCTCACAAAGTGATATTGAACATCAATTTGATTTGGAATGATATGTTGGGTTCTTCTCTAGGAATGTTGCACTATGAATGTCAAAATCTACCCTCATGGCTCGTTGTACCAAACCACTACCTAAACACAACCTTTACAACAATGTTACTTCATTGCTTGCATGAATGGCTTCCATGTATTCATATTTATAGTTGAGAGTGCCACTATATACTTTCTCTTTTTGATCCAACTAATTTCTTCTCCAAATAGGTTAAGCATATACCCACTTGTAGACCTTTTATGATCCATATCTCTAGCCTAGTTTGCATCAACAAAGCCATGTATGCCCAACACTCTATCCAACCATAGTCTTCCTTGGTAGCACAATCCATAACCAATAGTTCCATGCAAATAACTGAAAACCCTCTTTATTGTTGTCCAATGTATCTTCCCTAGTTTTGACGTATACCTACTCAACACTCCCAATGCATGTGCAATGTTTAGTCTAGTACATACCATTGCATGCATCAAACTTCCAACTGCACTAGCATATGTAATGTCGAACATGTCCTCTTCCTCTTCTAGTGTCTTGGTAGACTATTTCAAAAACAAATTTACACCGCCAGGGATAGGGATCTTTATTGATTTACATTCTTGCATATGAAACCTCTGCAAAATCATTTCAACATATTTCCTTTGAATTAACTAGAGTTTCATGTGCCCAATCTGTTCTAATATCCATGCCTAGTGTTAGCACTTCGTAATTCCTCCAGGCTTAGGAGAGGAACTCAAAGGTAACCACAAACCACTTTAAAACTGGAACCTGGCACTTCCAGTTCCAGAGAGGCTATCTCTATATGTATCTTCAGTCACTTGGATGATTGGTTGTCTTAGGTTTTAGGCTAGGTATTGAGATCAAAGGAGAACAAATCTTAACAGTTTGACGGCAGGGAAGAGGGAAAATCCATTGGGCATGGAGTCATATTAAGCTAATGATTTTCAATGATATGATGGGAAAATGAGGAATCCTTAAACAGGGGCAAGGTAGGAAATACTTATGGTGTCTTTTTCTAATTTCGTTGTAGATAGGTCAGCACAAGAGTAGTGGAATTGATAACATCTAAAGCATTTAGCTAAGGATGAATTTTAGATATTAAAATGGAGGAAAAACACTAAAATGTTCAGTGAGCCATAACAGACCACTTAATAGTGAATTTTGAAATAAATGTTGCTTAACTAAAAATACATGACATTTAAGCATGAAAATAACATAAGGTAATGAAACAAAAACAAGAGATAACATCACACAATGTCTTCTCTATCAAAACCTGGCCAAACAATATTTTTCACATTAAAATTCATGAAATATACACAATTAGCTCATCCCTAGACTTAGGGGGTTGAGCTCAACTGTTTCCCCAAAGGTAGAGTCAGTTACATTAGATTTAGAAACTCGCTGCTAGGAAATAGGGACTGAAATTATGGAAAATAGGGGTCAAAGATTAGATCATATATCTTGAATCATGACAATTGTTATGACATTGTGCTTGAGATAAATCTCTCTCAGTTTTCAAAAATTCTTTTCCATTTCCTTGAAATCTACACTCAAGGATTATGACTAAAACATGAAATGATGAAATCTGCAAAATAAGTTGTAAAGATTCATTCGAATCTTCCAATATATGACACCTGTGAAGAAATAGATGGAGGTTTTTGTTATTTAGCTTGTTTTTGACAGAAATATCTTTTGGTTTTTCAAGATTAATTTCCATTTGGTTACAAACCAATTTTGAAGTTAACTGCTAAAATAATTAAAAAATGCAGGAAATCCCTTGCAACCAAAACGTAGCAAGCGTCCTTTTCATATTATATTATCAATGCTTGAATGCTGAACTTGCAATGCACTTAAGGAAACTTGTAATAATCACATAAACAGATTTCAAGAGGTGGGAGGTCTAATTGAAAGGTGAAAGTGTTGATTGTGTGGAAACGCAACGCAATCGCTGCGCTTCTTTCTTCTTCAACAAAAGCGTAGTGAGTTCATGATTTGCATGCGTATGATCACCTCCTATAATTTTGAATGTGTCACACATGTAAAAGACAAATTGTAAGACACAAGATACATATATGATAACATTTGTTCATCAGCATCATTGAAAAACACCGCCTACAAAAGAAGCGCAGCCCCTGAGCGCAACAAATTTCCACTTGCATATGTTTGACTGGATGTTAGGGTCTCCGACCAAGAAAAACAATTGATAGATGATGTTGACATCCTTAAAAACCTCCTTGAGCCTCCATACATAAGAAATAACACCAAAACCATAATCCTCCATCAAATTTTAATGCTTTGATAGTAGCGAAGCAACTTTTTTGTGTTACTATGTCATTTTCCTCTTGTGTAAGAAAATTTCCAAAAATCAAGAGGATGGGATTGATATAGGCTAATGCATTTCAAACAAAAAGAAATGCCAAAATGCTACAAAATTAGTGAATTCAATCATAAATGGCACGAAAATTATAGAGAATTAACATTGGCTCCTACTGGGGATGGCATCCTCCCTGTGAGGTGTAAAAGAACCTGAGGACCAGTGTCGAATCATTGGGTTTTCCCCAACATGGAGACTACATTCTACAACTTGATTCCTACTCTAAAACTAGAAGCATACAAACTGAGAATCACAACTCACACTGCAAACTAAATCTGCCAAAAAAAAATTGTTGGAAACTGACATACTGCTGAAAAAGATACTCAGATTGCTGAGCTTATTCACATACCTAATCCCTCTAAGTGATCCACAAGTTGCTTGATCAAGTGAAGTAAAAAAACCAGTGTAACCATGAAATAAAATGACTTGATGAATGGATTTTGCTTTCATTTTCTTCAAGTATAAATAAAATGTTTACAATTGACAACTCAAAATTCAACTGACACTAATAACCATAATTCATAAATACAAGAAAATCCATCTTCTTTGCTGACTACAACAAATTGGAAAAGGGGTCTTGGAGATCATGAATAACTACCTTTCTTTTGTTAGTAAAAATAAAAAAACATTGAGACTTTATAATTTCTTATTTTTTGTATCATGAAGTCTTTCATTCAATCGATCCTTCTCAAACAGAAATGCAACAATTTGTTCTTTTCTATCATCGATATTAGAGACAAGGTTTGTGTGTTCTTGCAAATCTTTGATTGAGGCAGCCACATCTTGAATAACAAAAATTTCTACAAATGACCATTCATGTATATCAACAAGAGTGTCATCTTTGCTTTTAAAAATTATGGATATGTCAATTCAAGAGATGTAAAATCATGAATAAATTCTAAACCATCCAAGGGGTCTAATTCAAACTTCTTTTCTTCATTATTTTCTTGCAACTCTGGGTAGTTATCACCATGAATGATTTAACTGCCTAAAGTTTTTATGCATGCAATTTCATAGATCTTATTTTCATAAGTTTCTTCATGAGACAAAAACTAAGAAAATGAATGGCATGAAGAACAAACTAATTTACTGTCCTCCTCCCTTTCTTGGTCATTTTAAAATTGTTGAATATATTCATCAAGCTAAAGAGAAAAAACTTGTTTTACATTAATAGTGAACTTAGTGGATGAATCATGATTGTCTTCATCAGGATGTTGATCTACTTCATTTTTAGCCCTTGGAGAAACTATTTCCTTTTGGAAATCCACCTGAATATCATGGAAATTGTCCTCTACTATTTCCTCCTGATGTTGAAAAGAATTCTCATGAAAGGCCTCTATAATCTCATCATCCGTAACTTGATCATCTTCATAACAAATTTTCAGACACTCAATAAAATTTTGAAAAAATGTGTGCAACAGTCTTTGACCAACAATAAGGAAGGATGACATTATTTATATCTCTCATAAAATACAATATGAAAAACTCTAAGAGAATACAAGCAACAATTTGGCAACATGTCATACCATGCATTTCCGTCCAAGGATACCATAAACATATTCATCAAGTAGTCCTCATGAAATTGAACCCTTAGCTTGTGTACATGTATGTGAGATTTGACCAAATGAAGAGAAACATCATTTCCTTTTCTATCTTTGAATCTAGGTAGATAATTTTTCCAGTCTACATAAGGCATGCGACTTAGAAAACATGGAATGTGATCTCGATTCATGGGAGCATACCTTCTGGATTGATAATTCATCTTTGACAAGTGGAGTTGCCATGGGTACTTGGAATTTTGGATCTCGTTGACAATGGAGTTGCCCTGTGAATAATGCACAACCTTCTTGTGTTTGATCACTATTCACCATCAGTAATCAAATCTGAAACTTGATGGTTATTTCCTGAGGAAAATGGAACATTTTGCTCCTTGGAAACAACGCCACTATGTTAGCACTTCATAATTCCTCCAGGCTGAGGAGATGAACCCAAAGGTAACCACAAACCACTTTGAAACTGGAATCTAGCCCTTCCAGTTTCAGAGAGGGCTCTCTCTATATGAATATTTAGTCACTTGGATGGCTGGTTATTTTAGGTTTTAGGATAGGTATTGAGATCAGAGAATAACTAGTCTTAACAATTGATGGTAGGGAAGAGGGAAAATCCATTGGGCATGAAGTCATATTAAGCTAATGATTTTCAATGATATGATGGGAAAATGAGGAATCCTTAAACAGGGGCAAGGTAGGCAATCCTTATGTTGTCTTTGTCTAACTTCATTGTAGAGAGGTGAGCATAGGAGTAGTGGAATTGATAACATCTAAAGCATCTAGCTGAGGATGAATTTTAGATATTACAATGGCGGAAAAACACTAAAATATTTAGTGAGCGATAAGAGAGCACTTAATATTCAATTCTGAAATAAATTTTGCTTAACTAAACATTGAAGACATAACATTTAAGCATGGAAATAACATAATATAATGAAACAAAAATAGGAGATAACATCACCATAATAGATTCACACATGAATCCTTGTAAAAGTAGACTTCAACCTTCATCATTCACTGAAAGTTAATGAAAATGTACAATGCATAATGTCTTCTTTATCAAACCCTGACCAACCAACCTTTTGCACACTAAAATTCATGAAATATATACAATTATTTGATCCCTAGACTTAGGGGGTCAAGCTGAACCATTTCCCCAAAGGTAGAGTCTGTTACTTTAGATTTAGAAACTGCCTGCTAGGAAATAGGGATCGTATTTTTGGAAAATAGGGGTCAAATATTAGATCATATCTCTCGAATAATGACAGTTGTTACAAAATTGAAGGAGGTTTTTGTACATGAGCTTGTGCTTGAGGGAAAATTTTCTCATTTTTCGCAAATTCCTTTCCATATCCTTGGAATCTACGCCCAAGGAACATGACTAAAACAAGAAATGACAAAATCTGCAAAATAGGTTGTAAAGACTCATTCAAATATTCTAATATGTGACACTTATGAAGAACTTGAAGGTGGTTTTTCTTATTTAGCTTGTGTGTGGCAGAAACCTCTTTTAATTTTTCAATATTCATTTCCATTTAGTTAGAAACCAATTTTGAAGTTAATTTCTAAAATAGTAAAAAAACGCAGCAAATCCCCTACAACCAAAACGCAACGAACTTAATTTTCATATTATATAATCAATTCTTGTATGTTGAACCTACAATACACTTAAGGAAACTTTTAATAATCACATAAACTTAATTCAAGAGGTGGGAATTCGAACTAAAAAGTAAAACTATTGACTTTGTGGAAGCGCAACACATTCGCTGCGCTTCTTCCTTCTTCAACAAAAACACAATGAGTTCATGATTTGCATGCTTCTAATCACGTCACAGACTTCTAAAATTTTCACACATGTTAAATACAACTTGTAAAACATCAGATACCTATAGGATAACATATTTTCATTAGCATCCTTGAAAAACACCACCTACAACAGAAGCACTATGAATTTCCACCTTCATATGTTTGACTGGATGTAGGGTCTATGACCAAGAAAAATAGTTGATAGATGATGTTGACAACCTTAAAAACCTCCTTGAGCCTCCATACATAAGAAATAGCACCAAAACCCTGATCCTCCATCAAATTTTAATGCTTTGACAGTAGTGCAACAACTTTGTTGTGTTATTGTGTCACTTGCCTCTTTTACAAAATAATTCCCAAAAATCAAGAGGATGTGATTGATATAGGCTAATGCACTTCAAACAAAAAGAAACACAAAAATGCTAAAAAATGAGTGAATTCAATCATAAATGGCACGAAAATTATAGAGTGCTAATATTGGCTACTACTGGGGATGACGTCCTCCTTGTGATGTGACAAAGAACCCGAAGACCAGTGTCGAATCATTGGGTTATTCCCAACCTAGAGACTACATTCTCCAACCAGATTCCTACTGTGGAACCAGAACCACCATACAAACTAAAAATCACAACTCACACTGCAAACAGAAAATGAATGTTGAAAAGTAATATGAATCTGCCAAAACAAACAGCTGGAAAGTGGCACACTACTAAAAAATGTGCTCATAGTGTTGAGCTTATTTACACACCTACTCACTCTAACTGATCCACAAATTGCTTGATAAAGTGAAGTCAAAAACCAGTGTAACCATGAAATCAAATGGCTTGATGACTGGACTTTGCTTTCATTTTTTTCAAGTAGAAAGAAATTTTTTACAATTGACAACTCAAAATTCAACTAAAACTAATAACCATAATTCATAAATACAAGAAAATCCATCTTCCTTGATGACTGCAACAAATTGGCAAAAGGGTCTTGGAGATCATGAATGACTACCTTTCTTTGGTCAGTAAAAAGAAAAGAACATCCAGACTTTATAATTGTTGATTGTTTTGTATCATGAAGTCTTTCATTTGGTCAATCCTTCTCAAATGGAAATGCAACAATTTGTTCTTTCCTATCATCCAAATTAGAGACAAGGTTTGTGTGTTCTTACAAATCTTCAATTGAGGCAACCACATATTGAATAACAAAAATGTCTACAAATGACCATCCATGTATATCAACAAGAGTGTCATCTTGGCTTTTATTTTTTTTGAATATGTCAATTCAAGAGATGTAAAATCATGAATAGTTTCTACACCATCTAAGGGGTCTAAAACAACCTGATCTTCTTTATTATTTTCTTGCAACTCAGGGTAGTTATCACCATGAATTATTTCACTGCCTAAAGTTTTTATGCATGCAATTTCATAGATCTAATTTTCATAAGATTCTTCATGAGACAAAAACTGAGAAAATGAATGGCATGAAGAACAAACTGATATACTATCCTCCTCCCTTTCTTGGTCATTTGAAAACTACTGAATATGTTCATCAAGATCAAGAGAACAAACACGTTGTACATTATTATTGAACTTAGTGGGTGAATCATGATTGTCTTCATCAGGATGTTGATCTACTTCATTTTTAGCCCTTGGATAAACTATTTTCTTTTGGAAATCCACGTGAATATCATGGCAATTGTCTTCTACTATTTCCTCTTGATGTTGAAAAGGATTCTCATGAAAGACCTCCATAATATCCTCATCCATAAATTGATCATCTTCATAACAAATTTCCAAATGCTCAACAAATTTTTCAAAATGTGTTCAATAGTCTTCGACCAACAACAAGGAAGGATGACATTCTTTATATCTCTCATAAAATACAATATGAAAATCTCTAAGATAACACAAGCAACAATCTGGAAAGTTTTCGTACCATGATTATTAATTTCCCTCCAAGGATACCATAAACATCTTCATCAAGCAATCCTCATGAAATTAAACCCTTATCTTGCATACATGTATGTGAAATTTGACCAAATGAAGAGCAACATCATCTCCTTTTCCATCTTTGAATCTAAGCAGATAAGTTTTCCATTCTACATGAGGCATGCGATTTGGAAAAATTGGAATGTGATCTCGATTCATGGGAGCGTACCTTCTAGATTGAGAATTCATCTTTGACCAGTGGAGTCGCCAGGGGTACTTTGAATTCTGGATATCATTGATAGTGGAGTTTCTTGATGAATAATGCATAACCTTCTTGTGTCTGATCAATGTTGACCATCAGTAATCATATCTAAAACTTGACGGTTCTTTCGCAGGGAAGATGTAACCTTTGGCTCCCCAGAAACGGTGGCACTATGTTAGCACTTCGTAATTCCTCCTTGCTGAGGAGAGGAACCCAAAGGTAAACACAAACCACTTTAAATCTGGAATCTAGCCCTTCCAATTTTAGAGAGGGCTCTCTCTATATGGATATTCAATCACTTGGATGACTAGTTATCTTAGTTTTTAGGCTAGGTATTGAGATAAGAGGAGAACAAGTCTTAATATTTTGATGGCAGGGAAGAGGGAAAATCCATTGGGCATGGAGTCATATTAAGCTAATTATTTTCAGTGATATGATGGGAAAATGAGGAATCCTTAGACAGGGGAAAGGTAGGCAATCCTTATGGTGTATTTGCCAAATTTCGTTGTAGAGAGGTGAGTAGAGGAGTAGTGGAATTGATAACATCTAAAGCATCTAGCTGAGGATGAATTTTAGATATTACAATGGAGGAAAAACACTAAAATGTTTAGTGAGCCATAACAAATCATTTAATAGTGAATTATGGAATAAATTTTTCTTAAATAAACATTGAAGAAATGACATTTAAGCATGGAAATAACATAAGATAATGAAACAAAAACAAGAGATAACATCACCATAAGAGACTGACACATGAATCCCTGTAAAAGTAGACTTCAACCTTCATCATTCACTGAAACTTAATGAAAATGTAAAATGCACAATGTCTTCTCTATCAAAACCTGACCAACCAAAATTTTGCACACTAAAATTCATGAAACATATACAATTAACTCATCAATGGACTTAGCGGGTCGAGTTCGACCATTTCCCCATAGATAAAATCAGCTACATTAGATTTAGAAACTACCTGCTAGGAAATAGGGACTGAAATTTTGGAAAATAGGGGTTAAATATTAGATCATATCTATCGAATCATGACAATTGTTACAAGACCAAAATATTATTTTGTATATGAGCTTGTGCTTGAGACAAACCTCTATCATTTTTTGAAAATTATTTTCTAACATCTTAAAATCCGTGCCCAAGCATCATGTCTAAAACAAGAAATGACGAAATTTGTAAAATAGGTTGTAAATATTCATTCAAATATTCCAATATATGACACCTGTGAAGAAAATAAAGGATATTTTTGTTATTTATATTGTTTTTAACAGAAGCCTATTTTCCTTTTTCAATATTCATTTCCATTTGGTCAGAAGCCTATTTTTAAGTTAACTTCTAAAACAGTAAAAAAAATAGCAAATCCCTTGCAGCCAGAACATAATGTGCTTCCTTTTCATATTATATGATCAATGCTTGAATGATGAACCTGAAAGAAACTTAAGTACACTTTTCATAATCACATAAACTGATTTCAAGGGGTGCGGAGTCGAATTGAAAGGTCAAATTGTTGACTATGTGGAAGCGCAACGCATTCACTACGCTTCTTTCTTCTTCAACAAAAATACAACGAGTTCATGATTTGCATGCTTTTGATTACCTCCTAGACTTTGGAATGTGTCAGAAATGTGAAATAAAACTTGTAAAATATCAGATACCTATAGGATTGTTGGGTAGGAGAAGCCCCGCGCAACGGTCATACGGTATAAAGCCCGAAATTTTGGGTAAAGATAGGGTAAAGACTTTGTGGGATGCGTAGAGCACGATTGATAATAAGTTGAGTCAAAGGGTAGTCTGCCCAAAAATAATGTAAAGAAATATAAGTTGAGTCGGCCCGCCCATGGATTGCGGTCCATGGAAAGGTATAAATAGAGCGAGGCTCTATGGGTAGAGGGAGCTAGTTTTTTGGTATGAAATCTTGGATTTGATGTGTAATGGGTTTTTGAGAAGGAATGTTTTGAAGCATCTGTAAGTCTGAGTCAAGTGTTTGGGCAGTGGATAGAGGCTTTGCAGCTGTGTGCGCAGGGGCTTGGGAGAGTCTGTAACTGTGTATGCGGACCCCTGCAGCTGAGTACGTAGCGCAGATCTGGATGTATTGGTGAAGAAGTTGAATAAAGCTAAGTTGTTTCTGAAATTCTGTGTTAAATCTGAATTATCGTCGATTTGGTTTTTGTATGTTTATTGTAACTGTTTGATCTATACGCATTTGCTTATAAATACATGAATCTGTGTCTATTCTAAATGTGTGAACTAGTTAAATATGATAAATGTTTGCTTAAATATCGCAATAAGTAGATTGAATACATAAACAGAGCAATAACAAGTAGTAAGGATTATTCTGGGTTCGAATCTGTGCGAAACAGAGCAGCGTGAAGCTGCGAACGGTGCACGAAACCTCCAAACCACATCTAGACATCCCAAGGGTGCGGAAACCTAGTTCCAACACCCTCCCCTGCTACCTCGAGTGAGACCTCAGTCCGTGCTCTGCGGGCTATTGCCGAAAGGGCTGCTAGTTGCGGGATTTGTTTGGCTAAATAATTCTTCTGAACCTGGGTCAGGCCCATATAAGCCAACAAATGGTTTCGTTGCTGGGACACGGGATTTGCCTAAGGGGTGTCTGATGTTGGGATGCTGGAACCCTACAAAGAAAGATATTGAAGAGTGGTGGGATCTGAAACTCCACGAGTTCACAACTCAGGAAAACAGAAACCCGCGAATATCGGAGGAAGATTGGCTGGACCGCTATATATACACAGATATTCACAAGGTCTTCTTCGCGACATTTCTGGTAGAGCTATACGAGTGGATTGCAAGGTTAGCTAACAGTGTGGAAGGTGCAGATTGGACAAGCCTATTGTGTGGACTCCGGAACTGGTGTGCAGGCTAGAAGCCCCTGAAGATAAAATCGTGTGCGTAGTAGATCATTGGCTGGATCAGGTGATAGGAGGATTTATCACTGAGTTCGCGATAGATACAACTGTGAGCTATAGTGAAGTAGAAAGGTGATTTCTTCAAGGACCTTGGGGTAAGTATATCAAATCATTGAATACTTGGATTAAGATGTTGTTGTGTGAAAAATAGATTATGCACATTTATTGATGTCTGGAGTAACGCGGAGCAGAAGAGGTTACCGCGGAACGGGAGGGGTAGAAAACAGTCCTTTGGCTTCTATTTCACAGGAAAGTGAGGAGGAGCTCACGAGGTTCTCACCAAGAAGTGCAGTCCGGTTGATCAGGGAGCGCTTCCCACTGATACCACCTCCATCCATGCCACCACCCACTTCACCTACATCAAATCCGTCCACTCCAACACCAACCCCACCTCCAACCCCACCACCACCAAAATTCGGGATGGCGAGCGTAGTCCAGCTGCCAACATTTAAGGGTGTAGGAAATGAGGAATCGGGCCAGTTCTGGTTTGTGATAAAGTTTGTATGGGACGCTCAGGGCATCATAGATGATAACATCAAGAAGGCTACCTTAGTTAGCACGATGCAGGACTGCGCATTGACCTAGTACATGAAATATTCAAGTGATCATCCAAATGAAGGAATAGCAGCAATCTAGGAGGCACTAAACAAGGAATTTGGGCGACCAAAGTCAGAAGCACAATCGGTTATTGGGTTCAAGGAAATTGTAATGTTGCCTGGTGAAACCCCGTGGGATTTGGATTAGAGGTTGAAAAGCACCATCTGCGAGGCCAATATGACACTGTCAGATGCGCAACACCACGCTTGGTTTGTCACATCATTAACGCCATATCTGAGATTGGCTCTGTCGCAACAAAATATCTCAACCCAAGCTGAAGCGCTAGAGGCAGCAATGCAGCTGCACAAAACCCCAATACAGGATCCAGGGTTGGGAGTACAACAAATCCAAGCAAAAATACAAAACTTATGTCTAGAGATGCGAAGCTTGAAACAAGGACAAGCACCTAGGACGGAGGTATGGGAAGAAGTGTGGTGTATAAAATGTAAGGGATAGGGCCATGATAAGGACCATTGCCCGATCTTTGCGAAATATGTGGCAGGAGGGGGACCAACAACTTTGCAACCAAAGGTACAAGCTGGGCCAAGCATGGCGCCTACACTCTGGTGCACAATCTGTCAAGTGGGAGGAAAGCATGCCAAAGACAATTGTCACCTATTGCCAAACTTAAGACAACCCCCTCCTCAACAATTATTTTGTAACTTCTGCAAAATGGTGGGCCATGATGAAATAAAATGTCGTAGTTACGAAATGTTGATGGATCGAGCACCTGCTTATAAGATGCACTAGAAGGCGCACAGACAGGATCCCACCGCATCGCTCGCACGGGGAGGATACCAAGGATGAGAATGGGGCCGTGGGGGAATGGGACCTGGACGGGGTCGAGGATAATTAATTTGCTATAATTGTGTAGGGTTGAGCATTACACGTGGGATTGCACGAACTCGACCAAATCTTGTTGTCCTTATTGTTACCAATTTGATCACGAAGCAGTCGATTTCCCCATGTTGATTGCTCAGATGTGGGAAAAGAGGGTGATTCCAGCTAACCCCACTCAGAACATTCAAATGATGAAGGCTGAACCCCGCGTGGAAGATCCTAACGTAAATATGATGCTCTAAAGTGGCACCACCACCAGAGAAGATAAGGGGAAGCAGCTAGAGGCGGATGCATGGGTCTGTAAGGCCCCCCAAAAACAACCAGACTTTGACTTGGAGCATGCGAAGGAAACCTTTATGGAAGCCAAGAAGAACTTCGCAGAAGCTTCTACGTCAGAAAGTAAGGATCAATTCAGATCAGAGAAGGATACTTCTATGCTAACCACCTTCTTGGAAACTTGCATGAACTTACTCAGGGATGCTAAAGCAGTAAAGGAGCTACAAGAATTGATAACTCGATGCGCGGGAGCAGATGAACCATGAATGGTCCAAAAATTAGGCAAACATGCTTTGCACACTGGGTGGGAAATGCGACTGACTATCTAGATTAGAGACTATGAGATGGACCAGGTCGTTTTAGATTTGGGGTCCAACGCGAATGTCCTACCAAAGCAGACGTGGGAACGCATGGGTAGGCCTCCACTGCAATGGTCACCGATTCAATTATGGATGGCTAACCAACAAAAGATTCTGCCCATGGGAAGACTACATGGGGTTACAATAGACATCAATGGCACTAGCACCCAAACCGATTTTGAGGTCATAGAAATTGTGGATGATAGTAACCCATATCCTGCACTATTAGGGATAGATTGGGCAACATATATGAATGGAGTCATAAACCTCAAGAAACGAAAAATGATATTCGAAAATAAATCTCTCCGCGTAGTGGTCCCGTTGGATCCAACAGAAGGGGTGAGATATACTGAGTCGTGCACGACGAAGACAGTGATGGTGAGTTGGACTGTATCTACCAGATTACAGCGCAAGATCAGGACAGGGTGAATCCAACAGCGGATGGTAGACTCTCATGGGACCGTGATAGTTCTTGCACGTCAGACTCAAATGAAGAGATTGAACAATGGCAGAACTGACTGCATGAAGTAACCACACTCAATTGTAATAGGATGGTGACAATAGGGGCAAAGGAATAGCCGGAGGTATCTGCGAAAGCATCACGCGCAACCGCTGCTTCAGAAAAGGGTGTAGCTCTGAAGATGCGAAGGAAAGGGCGCAGATGTCGAAGGCAGGCGCGCGCATGGCCGGAAGAGCGAAACGAAGTAAGAATTCCTCGCCAGCATAGGCTACAGGTGTATGAGGTGCAGACATCCAACCAGCTTAGAATTAGTAGTCCAAAGCCACCCCAATAGACTGGTGCACCAGCGGCTGGCGCCAAGGTTAGCAGGGGATCAGGGAAGTTGCAGATACCACAGGTTTGCTAGGCCTGTAATAGATGATAGAAGGAAGCTTAGAAAAGATAGAGTAGCCACAGGACCCATAAACTGTGGTTACGGCCGAGGAAGCAAAGTGCGCTAAGAAGGTATGGATCCAGCAGAGTAGCCCAAGAATGAGCTGCGATCCTGCTATCATGGCTTCGCCCACACTCATGGAAGAACATAAACCCCAACTGGCTACCCAGATGCTTAAGAAGTGCTCGCAGCCCGGGCTAGCAAGGAAGTTCTGAGCTCGCACCAAATGTGCGAGCACCTAACTAGCAGTAGAAGCTACAGTCTCAGCACCTTGAGCAGTTGAAAGAAGGCGTGGGACTATAAACCAGTATGCGGAAAACCAGCACGGAAAAAGGATTCTTTACCAAGTCAGGCAGTCCACAAGATCACAACTGCGCCCCACGGATGGCACTACCACAGGGAAAAGTCAAAATATGACCGTTAGCAACAGTGGTCCTGACAAGAAGGTCAGATTATGTCAGAGAGGAGTGGGCGGCGGGACATTAAGATGAAAGTTTCGGATGAGATACACAAAGATCTGTCGACTCGACGCCACTAATAAACTGAAAATGGAGGGAAGGGATTTTTTCAAATCTCATAGTTTGTGGCTGGCACTGGACTTTTGGTGCTTTGAACCAGCAAAAAGTAGCGAGTACGCAGCTACCAGGCACCCCATGAGTACCATGGCAAGAACCTGAGCACGGGTCGCAGAGGAAATGCAACTGAATCAGGAAGAGCCCGAGGATGTGACTTAGGTTCCCAAAGTTCCTAAGTCTCCACATACCCCACGACCCAGGAAGAACAAGCAGACGATAGGAACAGTTCGGGCCTCACCAAGATTCAACAAACGCTCAACAGTTGACAAAGGCAAAGCAGTCACCACCAGAACTCGTTGCAGAGGACGACGATCTGCAAGCCTTGATTGATCAGATTGATGCACAGGCGAAGGAAGAAGAAGCTGTGTTCCAACTTTCGTCGTTACCCCCGTATCTTTCTCCATGGACCGGGACAACCAAGATACCAAAGGACGTGGACACTGCAAAGACTACGCTCCAGAGCCCGCTTCTTCCGAACGACATAAGGTTCGAAGGGTTGCCGATGGGGCGCGTTCCAAGCATCAAATTCAAAGATTGGGACCTTGTAGACAGCGACAAGTTCCTAGAATTGGCTGAAGACAAGTTATTGCCAAAAAAGTGGTTACTAGGTGTGGAGAAGGCGGGACTACCAAATCTCAGGTGGATACCTCACTATCACCGAACGACCATCACCATATTTTTGATCTGACAGCTACTATGTCTCATATATGATGGATATCTCTGGTTGGAGGAGCCGATCTCGATCACAGTCGACCTAATCCACCAAATCACACACCTGCCACTTAAAGGGAATAACCCCGTAGACATAGCAGGAACCAGTAGCGAGGGAGGCCTCACCGAAACAGTGAAGGCGAAATACCATCTGGATAAAGGAAAGTGGGGGTATGTCATAGCAAGCATCAGCGACCGCACGGTACGAGTCGCCACTCAGCTACTAGCCGGTAAACTCATGAGAAAATGTCACGCGGATGAGGTGCCAGCCCTTGTCATTGCATTGGCAGGACAGTGCACTGAAGGGGTTCAGTTCAATTGGGCACAGTTTTTATGCGACGAATTTCTAACCAATTGTCAAGAAGCATAGGACAAAAGTAAGACATTTCATTACACATGATCGCTTTTATCAATCCTTCTGGTTACAGGCAAATTTCCGCAGGAGAGCTAGTTTCCCTGCCTTGAGGATAGCCTACCTGCAGCCGTACGATATAATTCACTCTGGGCTACCAAGGATGCAACAAGAGTTTTTGTGATTCGGGCATTTTGGACCTCCATGGAAGGAAAGATACAGACACAGATTGATCGAAGACCGTGCATGTCCCCCACGATCTACAATAATTTTCAAAGCATGACCGAGTTCAAAGTAGACATGCATCACTTGTATATCCGTGCACGAAAGGATCCAGAGCGATCATGGGTCACACTTCTGTTCCTTGCAACAGATGATGCCATTTACTTAGTATTAGCAGCATGGCCTCTAGAATGGTACGCCCCATACAAGGTCGTTCTCGACAGGCTGGTAGCACAACAATAGAAGAAGGAATGCCAACAGCGACTCACTCAACTGGTATAAAAGACACGTCAGGAACAACAAGCCGCTTTGAAATAGGAGGCTACCACGGGCCCGACAACAAAAGGGAACCAGGAAGATCGGGGAATGGAATTGGAACAAGAGCTGCAACATGAAACGGAGATGCAGTGCCACCTCAAGCGGTCATGCACCAAGGAATCACGGCCGCCCAGAAAAAGTCCAAAACAGCAAAGGCTCTGGAAAAAGAATTCATGGACAGTAGCCAGCCAGCAAGCAATGTTCCCACCAGCGCGTTGCCTGAATTAATCATCGAAGAGACAACTCTGTTGGGGGAGATCAGAGCGCATTTGCAGGAATTACAAGAGTGACCCCGGACTGGGTCACCCGACAACTAGCAGTAGATACAACCATCACCGAGTAGATGGTCAACATGCACATGCCACACACCTTACTGTTGCTAGCAGGCGTTGTCCTAGCCACAGCCGTAGGCAAAGAATGTAGTTGGGAATTAAATCTAGCTGCCCTATCTAGATACGTACTATACCTACTGCAAGAGGGAGTAACTCAAGAGTTTCGAGCCAAGGAAGGTCGCGCTTTCCACATCTTGACAGAGCAGAAGGCAAAGTTAGAACAGGTCACTCTCCAACATGATGACTTGATCGCACGATACCGGGAAGTAGAACAAGCTGTGACGGAGGCGTGTAGCACGGTAGTAGAGTTAGCCATCCCCGGGGACCTCCCGCCAGCTACCAAGATTCAACACATGGCAACTGACTTTCGCACGATCCAAGAGGAGGCCATAAGAGTCTAGGAGGAACTAACGTTACAAGTTGCAGAGCTCCGTCTCAAGGCCCGGCCACCCACACCCCGGTCGAACGGGAACGTCGCCACGATGAAATTCTAGCTGGATTGGAAACAATGAGGAGTGTTGTTTGTGAATGCTCGGGACTACTAGGTCAGTCTCTCAGGATACTCACATCCCTCCAGGAGGACCCAACCATACAGCAAGTGGAAACTGAGGCGCGCAAGTTATAGCAGGCCTATGACACCACTCGCGGGGCTACACAGATGGTCACTATCATGCAGCGGTTGGCCAAAATGAAGGAGGCCCAGGCACTCAAGGCCCAAGTTGACACGATGTGGCAACAGGAAGCAGTACTCAAAGAACGTATCCAGCCCTGGCTCGATGAAGCGTTTAGCGTATCTACAACTATTGAAGGCAAGGTAGCGCATATGCAGGCAGTGTGTGAGACCGAGCAAGCAACTGCAAGTGATAGGGATGCATCAGCAGCTCACTTGGAAAAGGTACAGAGGCTCGCAGCCAAATTTGTTGCAAGGATAGGCGATATGCAGAAGTTGTTGACTGACCTCCGCGTGAAGATTCCCGCACCAGCTGAGTGACTCGAGACGAGTCACAATGATTGTGTTGGGGGACTGTTGGGTAGCAGAAGCCCCGCACAACAGTCATGGGGCACAAAGCCCAAAATTTTGGGTAAAGATAGGGTAAAGACTCCACGGGATGCGCGGAGCGCGATTGATAATAAGTTGAGTCAAAGGGTAGTCCACCCAAAAATAATGTAAAGAAATATAAGTTGAGTTGGCCCGCCCATGGATCGCGGTCCATGGAAAGGTATAAATAGAGCAAGGCTCTATGGGTAGAGGGAGCTAGTTTTTTGGTATGAAATCTTGGATTTGATGTGTAATGGGTTTTTGAGAAGGAACGTTTTGAAGCGTTTGTAAGTCTGAGTCAAGGGTTTGGGTAGTGGATAGAGGCTCTGTAGCTGTGTGCACAGAGGCCTGGAAGAGTCCGCAGCTGTGTGCGCGGACCCCTGCAGCTGAGTGCGCAGGGCAGATCTGGATGTATTGGTGAAGAAGTTGAATAAAGCTAAGTTGTTTCTGAAATTCTGTGTTAAATCTGAATTATCGCGGATCTGGTTTTTGTATGTTTACTGTAACTATTTGATCTATGCGCATATACTTATAAATACATGAATCTGTGTCTATTCTAAGTGTGCGAACTAGTTAACTTTGATAAATGTTTGCTTAAATATCACAATAAGTAGATTGAATACATAAACAACGCAATAATAAGTAGTAAGGATTATTCTGGGTTCGGATCTACACGAAACAGAGTAGCACGAAGCTGCGGAACGGTGCGTGAAACCTCCAGACCACATCTAGACATCCCAAGGGTGCGGAAACCTGGTTCCAGCACCCTCCCCTGCTACCTCGGGTGAGACCTCAGTCCGCGCTCCGCGGGCTGTTGCTGAAAGGCCCAGTAGCTGCGGGATTTGTTTGGCTAAATAATTCTTCTGAACCTGGGTTAGGCCCATATAAGCCAACAAAGATAACATTTGCTCATCAACATCCTTGAAAAACACCACCTACAGCAGAAGCGCAACAAATTTCCACCTGCATATTTTTGACTGGATGTTAGGGTCTCTCACCGAGAAAAACATTTGATAGATGATTTTAATCACCTTAAAAACCTCCTTGAGCATCCATACATAAGAAATAGCACCAAAACCCTGATCCTTCATCAAATTTTAATGCTTTGACAATAGAGAAACAACTTTGTTCTGTTACAGTGTCACTTGCCTCTTTTACAAAACATTTCCCAAACATCAAGAGGATGTGATTGATACAAGCTAATGCACTTCAAACAAAAATAAACGCAAAAATGCTACAAAATGAGTGAATTCAATCATAAATGGCATGAAAATTATAGAGTGTGAACACCTAGAATGAAATTTGTAACATTTAGATCCTTCATGTCAAATTTAGAGAAGAATTGAGTTTTTTCACTTCCTAGATGATTTCCTTGTCATCGTTAATTGAAAACATATCATCCACATACAACACCAAATAACTAAGATGATCACCAACTAATTTGAAATACATATAATTATTCACTTTACTCCTTGTGAATCCAAGTCCAAATATATAATTATCAAATTTTTTATACAACATCCTTGGTGATCTTTTTAACCCATACAGGGACTTTTTCAGCTTGCATACCAGCTCTTTCTTTTCGTTAACAATAAAAAATTATGGATGCTTCATGTAGATTTCTTGTTCTATATCTCCATGAAGTAATGTTGTCTTCACATCCATATGTTATACTTCAAAATCAAAGATAACAACAATAGATAAAATAAATCTAACAGAATTTAAGTTGACAGTAGGAGGAAAAATATCACTAAATTCAATTTACTCTACCTAGGAATAACCTTTTGCTACTAACTAAGCTTCCCATTCTCCTCTCTACCTTCTATGTTAAACTTTTTCTTAAATACCCATTTTCCACTAATGGGACTTCTTCCATCCAACAACTCCACTAGATCCCAAGCCTCATTTGTATCTAAGGTTACCATTTCTTCAACCATGGTATTTTTCCATAGTTTTCCATCCTCTGAATCTATTGAATCCTTAATATTGATAGAACCAACAATAATAAACAAAGAAAAATTGGAATGGGAATTAGGTGGAGAATACCATTTTGGTTTCCTTGTTTCCCATATTTATCTCCTCAGTATTGGATTATGTTGTTCTTCTTCTTATTATTCCTATTCTTCTATATATTCTGATTCATCATCCTTCAATTCAAACTCTATCTTATCTAGTTATTTATCCCTTGGTATGACTTGTTATTTGAAAACATCTTTGATTTCTCTAAATACTGCATATATACTAAATGCAACCTTCTTAGTTTCTAGGATCCAAAGCTTATAGATTTTTAGACCATCTTCATATCCAATAAAATACACTTTTTAACTTTCTTAACTAGCTTACTCCTACTATCCTTTGGAATGTGCACATAAGCATCACATCAAAATAGCCTAATATGTTTAAGAGAGGGTTTCTTACTAGTCCATACCTCATGTGGATCCTTGTTATTTCACGCTCATGAGGGTGATCTATTTACCAGGTAGCACACAATGTTTGTTGCCACTGCCTAGAATTCTTGTCCTAGCCCGACACCATTAAGCATGCTCTTTCTTTCTCAATCAATATCTTGTTCATCCTTAATGTAACTTCATTCCGTTGAGTTGTGTATGGAGCAGTCTTCTTCCTTGCTATACTACACTTACTAAAAAAAATATTAGAATTCATTCCTACAAAATTTTCCACCATTATCTCTCCTTAGCACTTTAATTTTCTTCTCTATTTGATTTTCCATAAGAGCCTTAAACTCTTTAACTTTGTCAAGGATGTCAAATGTTTTCCTAATTAAATAAATCCACATATTCCTGATGAAGTCATATATAAATGAAACATAGTCTACATATTCACCTATTGATGGAATTAACACAGGTCCAGACACATCACTGTGCACCAATTATAATATTCCCTCTGACCTCATAGCATCAGAGCGGAATCTTACCCAATTCTGCTTCCCATTTAAACAATGTTCACATAAATAAAAATCCAAAGCGAAAGTAGACATGCCTTATGCCATACCATTAGCATGTAGTACTTGAGGGCCCTTCTCTCTTATATGTGCAAGTCTTCAATGCCACAACATAGTCATTTCTCCAAAGGTTGTAGGAGGTTTCGCTTCCTCTCCTCTGCTCTGAGGAATTAAAAAAGTGTTGCAACCATCACTAACAATGCTTCCTAATAGCTTATACAAAGTTCTGATCCAAACTTCTCTTAGAAATACCATTGTTCCTTGACCATCCTACATGTAGTCTTTTCAAAATGACCATTTTTACAATTGCATCACTCATCTTGCTTATTGAAACCAACTTTCTAGCCAAATCTAGGATGTAAAAAACACCACGGGTTTCTTTAATCCTTCCATCCATGAGCTTCAACTTAAATTTTTCTCATCCTATGATTTTGGTTGTCAAATCATCCCCTAAGAAAACATCACCACCATCATATCTTTCATACTCACAAAACCACTACGTATGAGTTGTCAATGAAAGGATGTGCCTGAGTATCATCCCCTCCTTCATCTAACAAGGTTTTTTCTTTTGTAGAAGGAACGTCACTAGATCCCTTCCCTTTCTCAACAATTTTAACTTAGAGTATTAATGCCCTTCTTTTCCACATCTCCAACATACCTTTATGAATTTTCCTATAGATTTAGATCTTCCACTGAGGGACTTAATTGTATTTCTATTTCAGGGGAATACTCTTACAAAAAGGGCATCTATGTTTTGAATTTCCATATTTTCCCATGTCAACTCCTCTAATAACAAGGATGAGATGATGTTTTCAAAATTTAAGGTAGTTTCATTACTACATATGGCAACAACCGAAATATCCCATTAGTCTAGTAAAGAAAAAAATAAACTGATACACTTATATTGATCTCAAATATTTATTATCAATAGATAATAGATGGCTTACAGAAATATTGAAGGCATTCAGATGCTCCGTCACTAAGTCTCCATTCTTCATCCTCAGGTTATACAACTTCTTCCATAGGAGCAATATTTTTACCAAGGACTTGGATTGAGGAAAAATCCCTAACTTGTTGCAAAAAGCCTTTGTTGTAGCTTCTCCTCAAACATTTGTTGTTTTTCCACGGTCTTAGTGTCTAGGATAGAATAGATCACTGATGCTAATAAACCAAGAATCACAATGAATCTACTTTGCACAATGGAATATAAACAACAATAAATCTACTAGTGCAAAAATATAGACAACCTTTTACACAATTTTGTACAATAACCCAACTTCATTATATTAATCAACGTGAATAATACAATAGTCTAAGGCTCTCGTACCAGGGATAATGGCCCTCATATATCCACAAGTACAATAATACTAAATTGGGGCTTATTGTCAATCCATTGACAACCAATCAACCCTCAACAAGATACTCTGACCATGTAGTTGTAGTGTGCTCTCTCAAATCCTTTTGGTCATACCCAGTACCCTTCTAGTCCTTCGACTCCTGATCTACAACACTACCTCTATCAATGATCCAAGCCAATCTGGCTATTAAACCTCGGCTGTCCAATTTTCTCACTAGTTGTGTCTTATTCCATCAAGGGCACAACACATCTAGACTCTTATTGAGTTATTCACAACTTTGTTTTTGAACAACACTCAACTGCCCACTACTGCTTCTTAGCTACTTAGGGACTTCAACCCACTATAGTCTTCCTGCATTACTCCAATCAAGACTAACATAGGGCACCAAGGACTACCACCTATATCTGCAAGATTTCCATCTCTTGCAATGAAAATGGGCTAGGAGGACCGCCCACCTCTTGTTGTAAATGTCCTTCTCCACACACAAGTCTAGGGCTATACACACTTCTCCTGCATGAATAGACCCTTGAGCTCAACAACTACAACTCTAGAAACTACTTTTTCCCATCAAAGTGTTGCACATCGAGCTCCAACTTGGCCACTATCATGTTGTCCTCCAACAGACCATTTCCAATCCACTATCCACACTTGGTCCAACAAAACACGAGTGACCAATCCTTGTTGTAGCATCTGCACTTTGTTTAGGGCATCCAACACCTATGAAGACCCTTCCTCTTGGCAGCCAATAGACTTCACAATTTGTCCTCTCCTAGGACTCTCATCCACTAGCATCAATTCAAACTTATCACATCAATATAATACATACATATCCCTACGCAACTTCTACGTCGCCCTAGTGCAGTCTGCCACATGCTCTGCCTACACTCGTGCTGCCTGCACTTGCACTGCCTACACTCGCATTGCCCACAATCACGTTGTCTACACTTAAACTAACCATACTCGAGAAGCTTGCACTCACGCTTCCCACACTTGTGTTGCCTGCACTCATGTTGCCCACACTCATGTTGCCCACACTCGAGTTGCTCACACTCGCACTGCCCGCACTCAAGTTGCTTGCACTCGCACTTCCTACACTCACATTGCCTTTCTTGATGTGTAGACTATGAATGATGCTTCTTGGATATACAAAAAATGCCTCACTTCTCTCCTCATTCTATAGGTTTCTCAAGGGATACAATGAATGCCCTTGGTGGGCTCATCGAACTTTCATGAGGGCTAATCTTGCCCTAGTTGACCTCAAATATGAGCCACAAGCCCACACACAAACTTCAAAAAATTAATATATCCACATAGAAAACTTGGAATTTGATTATTTGTGTTGTGTTGGATTCGTCTTCACATCCTCAAGCCTAGGGTTTGGAGTACCTCCCAAGCTACAAATCTTAGCACTCCCTTTTAGTGAGGGAGGTACTTCCAACACTAGGAAGTCTCCATCATCATCATCACCGGTGACACTATCCCATCTAGCATCCATCACTGCAACATAATTTGTAGAATGAATCCACTATCTCGATAGTCCATTTGGCTCACTACATCTGAACCTGAATATCCCATACCTCCATAGGGCTGCTCCCTTTGAAGTTAGAATACCTGTGAGCCTATTTTTGAAAATGCAACAAGAAAATCCTAATTTAATTTGTCCTTGAATTAAATTATAGTTCCATGTCTCATGACAACTTGTAATAGTTAACTAAGTTAATTTGACTTAGTTGGGTCAATTAATTCGAGTTGAGGGTCTAACTAGAGTCATGTAGAGTGTATCCTACCTTTTAGGAGCCCTGGTTGAGCTTATTTTGAGTTGTAATTATTTAATTCAGTCTAACTGAGTTAAATTCAGTTAAACTAGTTCCAACTGATGGAGGAATTAGTGGGAGATCTAGTAGTAGGGTGTAACCAACACTGATCAACCAGTAAAATAAAGATTCACTCATAATTAACTCATGCATGTCAGATCAGAGAAAGAACCAGTTGAGATTAGAGTTTAGGGACAATGTACTATTAGTTGTATAATCATATGAATTGTACAGGTGGTGCATACAATGAGCGGAAGGCCTATCAGGATTGCACAATTCATATTTGTGGAATTTCCTAATTAAATATGGGCTAATTCCTAAGGAAACTGCTCAAGGAAATAGGACCTTGGCAGACAACAAAATTGGCTAAGTATTGGATTGAGCTTGTTTGCGAAGTAATGAGATAGATAGAGATAGTGAAGAGATAGATAGAGATAGAGATAGATTGAGCTTGTTATGTGTGATTGGATTCTTTCTCTTTTATGTTTCATGATTTTATTGGTCGTTTATTATTTCCGTTGATGAGTAGAGTAGATTCAAGTCAATTGTTTTGGCATATTACAATTTTTAGTTTGAATCTACAAAGAATTTCTACACCTACACGATCTTCACTAGCTCAGTCCTGTAAGCATTCATCCTCCTATATCAAATACCAATCGTGAAAATCCCTCTAATCTTGGATATGCAACATCACGATTCAAAGAAGACTCTAGCCTGCCAATATCCAATCCATCACATGAAGCAATATAAATCATCCTGATCTCATCCATTCCAAATCAATCCTTGAGTTGTCCCAATGATCCATGGCAAATCAACGGAAGTCCATGATTAACAATCTACCCTACAAAAAATTGTTGTTTGCTAGTCTCTCCATCAATCCACCAAAACATCTGGCCAATCTTCCTACCAAGCCAATCAATACCACATCTCCATGTCTTCAGCTGAACCCTTTGCTCCATGATCTAGACACCCACAACTCTCTCTGAGTTGCTTCGTTGTGCGCACACTGATTCACTAACCCTCAAAGTAGCTCAAATATGCCTTGATACCATGTTGTTTTTCCACAATCTTGGTGTCTAGGATAGAATCTTAAATCAATGACACTACTAAACCAGTAATCACAACGAAGCTACTTTGCACAATGTAATATAATCAACAATAAATCTAATAGTGCACAAAATATACATAACTTTTTACACAATTTTATACAATGAGCCAACTTCGTTATATTAATAAACCTAAATAATACAACAATCCAGGGCTCCCGTACCAGGGATAATGGCCCTCATATATCCACAAGTACAAGAATACAAAACTAGGGCTTGGTGTCAGTCCATCGACAACCAATCTACCCTCAACAAGATACTCTAACCATCTGTTAGGTCCCTATACTACTAGTGTGGTCCCTTATTGTTATTAGTGCAACCCCCTTATTGTATTTTTGTGCCCATGTAGTCCCCATGTGGTTATTATTGTGCCCCATAAAAGCCCACTATTGTTATTGTTATATCCCTACAATATTATTGTTATGTAGGCTTTGATTATATTGGGACCACTTAGACTCCTATATATAGAAAGGAGGTATTGTCATTTGTGTCATCCAAGAATTGTTCATATGTGTAATGTAAAGGAGGTTGCCCCCTTGAAGATGTTGATTTTGAAGTCGTTGATCTATATTTTCTATCTTTTTGTGCTTGTTGTAGCATGCTCTCTAAAATCCTCTCAGTTGTGTAGGTTTTAACCCTGTACAGAAATTACCTACATACGAATTCTAAAAAACAAAAATAAACAATGGCGAGAGCATAAAACATAAAACATATATACACAGATATTTTCCCCTGGATCCCAAAACCGGGACTACCATATTGATTTTTCATTATATTCCTTTCAATGTTACAATACATATATATACATGTAAAAGCATCCATAAACCCTAGTCCATTAACCCTGAATTAGAACATAATCGTAGTTCCCTTGACCGGATCTACAAAATACCATGGATAGAAAACCATCATGCCCAAAACCATGTGAGAATCCATGCACAAAACCATAAGAATTTCTACCCACCTAATATAGGGTCCAAAATAAAATTCTCGTGGCACTGCTCTTGATCTCGTGCAGGAGGGCTACCCTCCCCTGCAAACCCCCTGACAGGGGAGCATGTCGCCCCCCCTATGACCCCCCCCCCTCTGCGCGTGGGGTAGTCTTGGAAAGAATATAACACACACCCAACAAGTTGTACCCAATACCTGCTTGGTCCTTCAACCCTCGATTTGCAACACTGCCTTTATCAATGGTCCAATTCCATATACCTGCTAAACCTCAACTATCCAATCTACTCACTAGTTGTGCCTTAGTCCATCAAGGGAACAACACATCGAGACTCTTGTTGAGTTATTCACAACTCCATTTGTGAAAAATTCTCAAGTGCCAACTTCTGCTCCTCAACTACATAGAGACTTCAACCCACTATAGTCTTCCTGTGCTACTCTAATGCAAACTAACATAGGGCATGGAGGGCTGCCACCAACCCCTGCAAGATTTCCATCCCTCACAATGAACACAAGCTAGGAGGATTTCCCATATTATGTTATAGATGTCCTTCTCCACATGCAAGTCTATGGATACACACGTTTCTCCTGGTTGATTAGACCCTTGAGCTCAACAACTACCACTATAGTAGCTACTTTTGTCCATCAAAGTGTTGCACACCGACCTCCAACTTGGGCATTATCATGATGACCTCCAATAGATCATAAATTCCAAATCCACTATCCACACTTGGTCTACTCTCACGCTTCCCTCCAATAGACCACGAGTGACCAATCCTTGTTGTAGCATATTCACTCTTGTTAGGGTATCCAATACCTATGAAGACCCTTCCTCTTGGCTGCCAACAAACTTCACAATATTTCCTCTCCTAGGACTCCCATCGACTAGCATCAATTCAACCTTAAAACATCAATACAATACATGCCCAGCCCTGCACAACTTCTGTGTCACCCTTGTGTAGTTTGCTACACGCTCAATCTGCACTCGAGTTTCCCACACTCCAACTGCCCGCACTCACATTTCTCGCACTCTCGCTACCTGCACTCACATTGCCCTCACTCGCGCTGCATGCACTCACACTTCCCGCACTCTCTTTGCCTACACTCACGTTGCCTGCACTCACATTGCCTGCACTCGAGCCTGCACTCGCGCTTCCTGAACTCACACTGCCTTTCCTAATGTGTAGACTATGAAAGATGCTTCTTGGATATACCAAAAATGCCTCACATCTTTCCTCCTTTTATAAGTTTATCAAGGGCTCCAATGAATTCTCTTGATGGGCTTATCCAACTGTCGGGAGGGCTAATCTTGCCCTAGTTAACCTCAAATATGAACCACAAGCACACACACAAACTTCAAAAATTAATATCTCCACATAGAAAACTCTGGATTTCATTATTTTTGTTGTGTTGGATTCATCTTAACGTCCTCTATCATCTCCATCCATCACATGTCCAAATATCCTCATGGATTCACACCCGTATGCTTAAGTGCAAAGCCCACAGGCTTGGGTTTCACACTCACAAGCCACACTTGTGTGCCAACTCCTCCACAACCCTCAAGCCTAGGGTTTGGAGTACCTCCCAAGCTACAAATCTCAGCACTCCCTCTTAGTGAGGGAGATACTTCCAACACTAGCAAGTATCCATCATCATCATCACCGATGACACTATCCCATCTAGCGTCCATCACTGCAGCATACTCTGTAGAATGAACCCACTATCTCAGTAGTGCCTCTACCTCATCACATCTGAACTTGAAGATCTCAAACCTCCATAGGGTTTCTCCTTCTGAAGATAGACTCCCTTTGAGCCTACAAGATCTCCACTAGCTTAGTCCTACAAGCACTCATCCCAATGGATCAAATACCACTCGTGCAAATCCATCCAATCTTGGATATGCAACATCACGATCCGATGAAGGCTCTAGCCTGCCAATATCCAATCCATCACATGAAGTAATCTCGATCATCTTGATCTCATCCATGCCAAAGAAGCCCTCGAATTGTCCCAATGATCCATGGAAAAATAACAGAAGTCCATGATCAATAATCTACCCTACAACAAATTTTTGTTCACTAGGCTCTCCATCAATCCACTAGAACTCCCATCTAATCTCGCTATGAATCCAGTCTAGACCAAATATCCATGTCTTCAGTCGAACCCTCTATTCCATGATCTAGACACCCACAAATCTCTCTAAGTTTCTTCGTTGTGCACACTCTAATTCACTGACCCTTAAAGTAGCTCAAAAATGTTTTGATACCATGTTATTTTTCCACGATCTTGGTTTCTAGGATAGAATCTTAAATAGCTTACGCTACCAAACCTAGAATCATAATGAAACTACTTTGCATAGTGGAATATTAACAACAATAAATCTACTAGTGCACAAAATATAGACAAATTTTTACACAATTTTGTACAATAAGTCAACTTCGTTATATTAATCAACCTAAATAATACAAAATTCTAGGGCTCCTGTACCAGGGATAATTGCCCTCATATATCCATAAGTAAAAGAATAAAAAACTGGGGCTTTTTTTCAGGCCATCAACAACCAATCTAACCTCAACAAGATACTTTGACCATCTGGCTATAGTGTTCTCTCTCAAATCCTCTTAGTTGTACCTAATGCCTGCTCGATGCTTCAACTCCCGATCTGCAACATTGCCTCTATGAATGATCCAAGTCCATCTGGTCACTAAACCTCCACTATCCATTCTACTCACTAGTTGTGCCTTAGTCCATCAAGGGAAAAACACATCAAGACTCTTGTTGAGTTGTTCACAACTCTGTTTGTGAACAACTATCAACTACCCACTTCTTCTCCTCAACTACTTAGGGACTTCAACCCACTATAGTCTTCCTGCATTGCTCCAATGAAGACTAACATAGGGCATGGAGGGCTTCCACCTATCTCTACAAGATTTCCATCTCTCACAATGAACATGAGCTAGGAGTATTGCCCATGTTTTGCTATAGATATCTTTCTCCTCATGCAAGTCTAAGGCTATACATGCTACTCCTAATCAAGGATAATTTTAGGGGCGAATGTTCGCCCTTTGGCAAAATTAAGGGGTTTTAAATTTTTAGTGGCCGAATATTTTGTATCATAGTACATTTTTACAAATCACCTCAAATAGCCCACCTTATTTTAAGGGAGAGGGTAAAAAAGGTAAATTTAGCCCTTGAAATTAGGACTTACAACCTTCCATTCACCCATTTTCAAAAATAGGTTTTATTTAAGTGAATCCATTCGCCCATTTTCAAGAATAGGTTTTATTTAAGTGAATCCTATGGGCCAAATACCATATTTATAAAAGAGGTATGGTAAATTAATAAAAATATAAATAAATGAGAGGTATGGTAAGTAAATAAAACATTTTTTATATTTATTCCATAAGTCACCTTATATACATGTAAGGGTGTAAACAAATAAAAATATAAGTAAAGTGGAGGTATGGTAATACTTACTCAAAAGGTATGGTAAATAAATAAAAATATAAATAAACTAGACGTATCGTAAATAAATAAAACCTCTTTTTATATTTAGTCCATAACCCTCGTTCTATTTATGAAAGCTCAAGAAAGAGGTTTTATTTAAGTGAATCCTATGGGCCAAATACCATATTTGTAAAATAGGTATGGTAAATTAATAAAAATATAAATAAACGAGAGGTATGGTAAACAAATAAAATATTTTTCTATATTTACTCCATAAATCACCTTATATTTACGAACACTCAAAAAATGGGTTATATTTAGGTGAAACCTATGGCGAAAATACCATGGGACAAATACCATGGACTAGATTGTTATTAATACCATGCAAAAAACCATTATTAACCCTAATATTAGAATTAATAAAAATAAAAATGGCGCATGGTATTGACCCATGGTATTCACCAAAATGGCACATGGTATTGACCCATGGTATTCACCAAAATGGCACATGGTATTGACCCATGGTATTCACCTGGAATGTAGCCTATTTAAATGGGGGAATTAAACCAGCATGTAGCCTACGCTAAGATTCACTAGGACTCTACAAAGTTTTATTATTTAGTGAAAGACTCGCCAAGATCTTACAAGATTTTATAATTGAGTAAAATATTCGGCATGCCTGGTGAGAGATTCGCCAAAAAATTATATATACATATTATATTATTGATAAAATCGCCTTCCATTTTTCCTATATACCATGGAGATTCGCCCATTTATTATATTTATAGATTTACGGGGGGTTCTTAAAATTTTCCCTGCTCCTAATTGATCAAATTCTTGAGCTCAAAAACTGCCACTCTCAAAACTACTTTTTTCCATCAAAGTGTTGCACCCTAGGCTCCAACTTGGGCACTATCACGATGTCCTCCAACATACCATACATTCCCAATCCACTATACACACTTGGTCTACCATCACGTTTCCCTCTAACAGACCATGATTAACATATCCTTGTTGTAACAGCTACACTCTAATTAGGGCATCCAACACCTATGAAGACCCTTCCTCTTGGCTTCTGTTGGACGCCTAATCCTCAATGGGTTAGTGTGGAAGCCGAATGGACAAAAGGAGTCCAAGAGACCTTGGGATATACTATAAATGTATATCAGTTGTTAATAAAAATTGCACTCTCATGATTTATCATTCAGATTATTCTTGCTCCCATGTGTGTTTTACATGGTATCAGAGCAGGCGATTGCTGGTCCTGCTCCAATTTGAGCCACTTGTTTTTTGGTCTCTATATATATGTCAATTCTGCCCATTACCTGTAACACTCCATTAATTCATTGTCTGCCAGAAATTTTCTGCCTCTTCTACCTGACCTCTAGCACTGCATAAGCTGCACATGACTCTGGCTATTTTAAGACTCTCTTCTATGTTACATGACCTCTGTCTGCCATTACCTGTGATCTCTGTCCATAAATGCTCCATTTAAAAGCGCTGATCCATACAAAGCCTTCTCCATACAATACACTGCCATTACCTGCCTATCAGTTGTCTGAGCTTTTCTGTCAATCCTGATATCTTGTGTAAAGATACTGCTTTTGGCTCCCATACGCTGCTACATTCCTCTGTGCTCAAATCATCTCTATCTTTGCTCCTAAAATTATAGTGGTTTTATACTCTGCAATATTCTATGTAATGCACTATCCTACCTGCGCCTGTGTGACCTACACTCCTGGAATTCTAACAGTCTTTATGGAAATAACACTCCTTCATTTTTCTTCTTTTTGACTAGATTATGATGAATGGAGATATTATTCATAGGATTATATTATTCTGCTAGAAAATCTTGTGCCTTGAATTAGCTTTGGAACTAGAAATCAGAGAACCATTGTCTTTGTAAACCTTTGCATTCTCTTTCCTGTGTGTAGCTTCTTTATTTCGCCTATCATTGGTGCAAATTCCCCGACAACCTTTGTTGTAAACCACCTCCTCGGTGTCCTCCCACCAGTGGATCTATGAGCAATAAACATCGTTGTTGTGATTTCAACATTGCTTGGATTGTTCTGTGATTCCAACATCGTTGTTGTGATTCCAACATCTCTTGGACTGTGTTACAATTCCAGCTAGCAATCGAATGTGCATCAATCACTTCTTGTGTTGAAACTTTGAAAAGAATTTCGAGAAGTGAGAAGCACCAAGCACTGGTTTGGTGAGATATGGTTGTGTTTATCATTCTATAGAGGGTTCAACATGTTGCCTTCCATCAAACTGTCTTGATTCTTACAGGTTTTCCTTGCTTTGTATTTGTTGTGTTCGACGACCATTGGTTGCAAGATTTGTTGGATTTTATGTGATGCATTAGAGTTGTATTGGCGTTGGAAATGGAAACATTGTGATTATGGATTGGCCTTGAAACCACTCGACATAGAAACCATTCCTTCTCTTGTAGTTGGTCCTCACGGATTTGTGTTAATTCTTGTAATTACTGCTTAATAAGTCGTGATTTTGACTAGAAACCATTATTGGTCCGAAAACCATCGATTCTGGAGTATCATAGATTCTGAAAACCATCGATTTTGACTCTGGTTGTTCTTCATACGAGACTTGGGTGTGTTCGACCCATATGTTTTCCTTTTGCATTTCTTGCAGTTGCCTGTATATTGCATGTTGGTGGAATTACAGTGATCCCCTTTTCCTATTTCCTCGACATAGCACAGTTTGGTAGTCTCCTAAGGGAGCTGAACTTCCAAATCACTCATCTTGCTGAGAGGGACAATCGAAAAGAAATGTGTCGGGCCTATCTATGTGCTTGTCAAACACATGGGTTTTGATGGCTACACGTGGGACTTATTCATCATGTGAAGACTATGGATACTTTCACTTTGTTGTAATGTCAAGACTCGTACGATTTAAAGTTATGCGCACTCATGAAGCAGTACACCGGAAGCATTGTCCAATAGGCACACCTGTGAGCTACCTGTAAGCCTTGAAGCAGTGATTTATATTATTCTTTGTGCATATTATTCATAAGGAATCAGTCTCTATGAGTTGAATCATGGATTACGTTGCATTGTTGTGCACTTTAAAAATTATTTTATGCTTTGAAAGGGTCGTAAAACACAAAAGATTTTTATGTTGAGAGATAATTTAGGAGTGTAATTCACTTGGTGTATAGTGTTTACACTAACGAAAAAGGGCTGAACATAGCAAACAGAAAACTGTTTATTCTTGGCTCCATCTGACTATCAAAGGTTGAGATCTTTATGGAGAAATTACACCAAGTTTCCCTCGTCAAATGTTAAATCTCTGCTATATTTTGTAATTTCTGAGTTATATGAAGGAACAAGTATGTTATGGCTAAAAACAGTTCTTCATCTAATTTTCCAGATCTGAAGTTTGAATTACATATCACAGGGTTTATGATCAAACAATAAGGGATGCATTATTTGTCACATTACCTGAGGATTGAGTTGTGTTTTCATATTTAATTGTGCTCTGGAATCTCAAGGTGTCAAGGGCGAGTATGTGTTCCAAATATATTGCCTATGCCAAATTTATTAAGGAGTCAAATTGGAGGCTGAAATACTCATTATATCCATAGGTGATCTGCATCTAAATTGTATTCCTTGTGTTGCATTTGCGAAGGGGACCAATCCAGGGGCCATTGCTAGTTGAGGATTTGAAACCAATGATGCCATTACTTTGCAAACAAATGTTAAATTTGAAGAATTATTGAGTTTTGACCTTCCAAAAAGGGGCTTGACAAAGCACTGCGTTAAAGATACATTGTTGATCATTTCAGAATTTTCCTGATTCTAACACTGGGTGAAGATACTTGATTCTTTTGAAGCTTTAGTTCAGCTATGAGAAATCAGTTTGCAGGGTTCAATCTAGCTTCCTTGCAATTGATTATATTTAGTATCTTGATGACACAAACCAGGCTCTACTAAGACTGTTGACAAATTTCATTTGCAAAGAAAGTCAAAGATTGACTCTCTTTTTTTCACAGTGTGAGTAGTTTGAATAATTTGAGAAGTACATTAAAGCAGTGAGTCATTTGCTACAATGAAATTGGTACTGTGTTGTCTTCTACAGTGACTTGGTGATATTGGTATCCTGCTACTCATCTAATAGTTGCAATTATTTATCATTTTATAGACCAATTTGTAGTTGAATATAACATCACTTCTCTGATTATATTGGTCTACAATGGATAGAATAGATGATGTATTGAAACTACTGAATAATTTAATACTTTCCACTGTTGATGAGATGGTTAAGATCAACAAAACCTCTCTTTCCAATATTAAAATTTGTCTCCAAAATGCACATGAGAATATTAAGTTTTTACAGCTTGAGACAAAGCTACAGCAAGAAGAATTAAAACAGAGGAGTCATCATTCTGAACCTGTTTCTGTTCAGAAGATTGAAACAGACTCCGATAAAGCAGCAAGGTTACATGTAGATGCAGAAACTCAGTCTGCACTTCCCAAGCCCATCATCAGGCCTTGGGAACAGCTTGTCCACAACAAGCACAGAACTAGTCTTGGATATGACAAGGACTCGTCCTTTCATATTCCAGACTACTCAAAACCCATTCAGTTTCAAAGTGTTGGATTCATTCATGATAGTTCACCTGCTCCTCATGATAGTTCACCTCCAGCTGTTCCAGATTTTTCCCCTCTTCCACAGCAACAACAACAAGAACAACAACAGATTGTGAAATGCCAACACTATGACCGAGTTGGCCATTTGAAAGATCACTGTTTTGATCTTCATCCATGTAAGCACTGTCATAAAACCAGTCATTCTTCACACAGATGCTTCAGAAATAAACGTCCTGCAAGAACAAAGATTCATCTTGGATGGATCGCTTCTTGGCAATGGGCATCAACAGCCAAGAAGATATTCCAAACTCATGTTTGAACTTGTTCCAGAGTATTGAACAATCTTGCAATTCCATCATCTCACCTTGTATCTAACAGGGGGGGAAATGATGGTCATCTACAAGATTCAAAGTCACATCAAGCGAGCCTGAGCCACAACCTGCCACACCAGTTTCATAGTTGTAGCCAGCAACAAAGATGCCCCTGAGCATGCCTTCAGTTGGCAATCTGGGACACTTCCTCTAACTAAAGACTTCAGCTTCTTGCCAGTTTCGGAAGAATTCCAGGAGAAAAATTGAGAACACTTCCTCTAGCAGAAGACTCCAGCTTCTTGCCAGTTTTGGAAGAGTTCCAGGAATTGAATTAAGCATTCCAGAGTTGTTGGTCATCCTTAAACCATCACAGGTTGAGACCTCCCTTTTCAGGTTGAAGTTCTCCCTTTTATGTGGGGTGAGACCTCCCTTTCATGGTTGAAGGTTTCCCTCTTTAAAACAATAGGAGCACTTCCTCTAGCAGAAGACTTCAGTTTCTTGCCAGTTTTGGAATAGTTCCGGGAACTGCACTAAGCGTTCCAGTGTTGGTGGTCATCCTTAAACCACCGCCCTTTATACCAACATTTCATAGAGCACATTCAGCCTAGTGCTGCCATGCATTTTTTGCACATTTTGTATTACAGCTCTCTTCTTGGACTCATACATAACCCTTCGGATTAAGGGGGGAATGTTGGACACCTAATCCTCAATGGGTTAGTGTGGAAACCGAATGGACAAAAGGAGTCCAAGAGACCTTGGGATGTGAAACCCAACGGTCAAACTATGTACTATAAATGTATATCAGTTGTTAATAAAAAATTTACTCTCATGATTTATCATTCAGATTATTCTTGCTCCCATGTGTGTTTAACAGCTTCCAATATAATTCACAATATGTCCTCTCCTAGGACTCCCATCTGCTAGCATCAATTCAACCTTAACACATCAATACAATACATACCTAGCCCTGCGCAACTTCTGTGTCACCCTGGTGCAATCTGCTATACGCTTAGCCCGCACTCGCACTCGCACTACCTTCTCTCACGCTACCTATATTAGTGTTTCCCACACTCACGTTTACCGCACTCGAGTTGTTCACACTAGCGCTACCCACACTCGCATTGTTTTCACTCATATTTCCTTTGTTGATGTGTAGACTATGATAGATGCTTCTTGGATCTACCAAACATGCCTCACATCTCTCCTCCTTTTATAGGTTTCTCAAGGGCTCCAACGAATTCCCTTGGTGGGATTATCCAACTGTCATGAGGTCTAGTCTTGCCCTAGCCAACCTCAAATATGAGCCACAAGCCCACGCATAAACTTCAAAAATTAATATCTCCACATAGACAACTCAAAAATTCATGATTTTTGTTGTGTTGGATTTGTCTCAATATGCTCTATCATCTCCATCCATCACATGTCCAAATATCCTCATGGATTCACACCCATATTCTTGGGTGAAAATCCCATGATAGGCTTTGGTTTCATGCCCAGAAGCTACACTTGTGTGCCAACTCCTCCACGACCCTCATGCCAGGGTTTGGAGTACCTCCCAAGCTACAAATATCAACAAAATTCAATAACTAAATCTGAGAGACACAACTATATTTTTCTCTTCTCCTTTCAATCCAACTTTGTCAAGTATTTTGTTGACATCCTTATTTGTGTAGTACCCAGATCCATAACGATCCATTGATCTTTGTTCACCAAAAGATCTTCCATTTTGATCTTCCACAACTTAGAACTCTTCCCATTGAATTTTTGGACATCTATCTTTGAATTTATTTTGATTTCCTTTCACCAAAAGAATCAATCCTAGAGATATTCTATTGTAACAAGGTCTGCCACAAACCTAAGAAAAACCCCTTAGCCACAAAAGTGTCCCCTTAAAGCTAAAATTGTTGTAATACCAGATGTACATTTTAACCCTATACAATTAATTGTTGCAAATATATTCTTAATAAAATATAAAATATTCAATGGAAAACAAAAACATTAACACAATGATTTTACCCTGTAAACCAAAACCAAGAAATCCATAAATATTTTTCAATGTATTGAACCTGTGACCTCTCAATAGAAAAGTCACTTTAACGATGGGGACTCAAACAATTGAGATCCATAGACTACCAATCCATTTAATTTGTATTAGAATACAACCATAGTTCCTTAATCGAAATCACCAAACCGTGGGATAAAACACCATTGACCACAAAACTGCTAAAGTAGAAAACTATGCCAAAAACTACCAACAATGGATGCAAAAAATCACCCAAATTTATTTTTGGAGGATATTTCCCTAAGGCCCCTACATAGGGACGCTTTTTCTCCCCTATGAACCCCTCAAGTAGAGGAGGCTTTGACCCTCGCCTAGGACCCCCTCGAACAAGTGGGGCTTTCACCTCCCTTGTGACCCCCCCATTGCAATCGATGCAATGTACAATGCATGGAGGTAGTTGTTGAAAGAATATAACACTTATGTAACATGTATCTATGAGGAAAATTGGATGGAGTCGAAGGTGGGAAATAATGATGGTGATGAGAACCTAACCCTATTTCGTTTCATGAGGAAGGGAAAAGTAAAATGTTCCAGTAAGCGTAAGGGAAAAACTGAGGATTTAGAGTCATAACCAGGAATCAATGACTTGAGTAAAATTGAGTGTTTTATTTGTCATAAGTTCGGATATTATGCATCACAATGTACAGATAAGAAGAAGGTAAAGGGGAAGTAGTAGCAGAAGCAAGTAGAAGCCTTTATATAAACTCATATGAATGAGATTGCTTCAAAGTTCGAGAGATATTTCTCAATAATCTTCCCTTTCTACTAGCATAGTTCAATGGTATGTGGATAGTGGAACATTTCATCATATGACATCATACCAATAGTTTTTTCCCAAACTAATAGAGAAAGAACCAAGAGTCAAGGTTGACTTGATGATGATGATAAGTAAAAAGTAACAAGAGTTGATACCATTCCCATTTATCACCACTTAAGAAAGTTTTTAGACTTTGATGATGCTTTATTTGTACCACGTCTCAAGAAAAAAATGCTTTCTGGTTCAATTATGGAAGATAAGGGTTATGAAATAGACTTTAATAACTTATGGTTCCTTATCAGGCCAAAGGAATCTAGCCCATAAGAATCATAGGCGATAAGGGTTAGGTAAGGAAACTTGTACAAGTTACAGGACCAACATGTTCGAGCCCCAGCTCATAACACAAAAAACTTGTACAAAATATGATACAAGAGGATAAGGCACTTACATTACAAAGTGTTTACTATTCTAAGGGAGATATTCACATGTATTCCAGAGTTCAACATTCAGTAGCATGACGTATGTAGAGGGTGCACGCTTCAAAATAATGCCAGGGTTGTTTTCCCAAGCAAGGAGCACAATTCTAAAAGGATTCTTGACCTCATGCATTCGTATGTATGGGACTGATGTCCATAGCATCAATCATAGGCATTGCATACTATGTTTCCTTCACTGATGACTTCTCTTAAAAAACATGGATGTACTTCTTAAAGACAAAAAATGAAGCCTTTAGCATGTTTCAAGGGTTCAAATAATTTCTTAGAACTAGATAGAATAAGATCAAGGTTTTTAGATCAAACAATGAGGATGAGTATACCTCTGATGACTTCAAGGATTTCGAAAGGAGATAGGAATCAAGAGGGCACTAAAAATTCCATACAACCCATAGTAGAATGGGGTTGAAGAGTGAAATAATTGATCCATCATAGGGGGTTGATAAGGCCATGATTCATGACTTGGACTTGTTGATGTTCCTTTGGGTAGAAGCATGCAACATACTAATCTACATCTAGAACAAGTGTCATCACGAGATCTTTGAGGATATGACACTAGAGGAGGAACTCACTAGTATGAAGTTGTAGGTGATTCATTTTTGTATCTCTAGTTGATCAGTCTACATCCATATACCCGTAGAAAAGAGGACCAGGTTGGAGCCCTCTAGCGGGAAGGGTTTATTTATGTGTTACAGTGAGACTTCAAAGGCCTACATGGTCTATAATATAGAGAAAAAGAAGATAGTTGCAAGTAGGGATGTAAATTTTGAGGAAGATTTTGCATTTGGGAAGTTGCATGAGCCCACTCCAGTGATAGAGGATGAGGAGCAGGAATCTCTTAAGGTTGAGTCACCAAAGACACTAGTAGTTTCTATTTTAGTACGCAAGCTTCAAATGAGGAGGAGTATCACCTTCTAGTTCTATCAGGAGACCTTGATGATTCACAAATACATTGAGGGATGGTTAGGAGTATGTTGAGGTTCCTAAGAGAAAATTTAGGGAGATATGGCCTCCAAAGAAGTTTCTCAACTACATGGTATTGATGAGAAAAATGATCGATTATGAAACTTTCAATTTTCAAGAAGAAGTATGCTAGCAAGTGTGGTGGGATGCCATCATGGAGGAGTACACCTCATATTAGGTCAACTTGACTTGGTGAAAGAGTCAAATTTACTTGGTCAACAATGGTGGTTTTTGGCACATGGTTTTGGTTTCTCATGGTTTCATGCATGTGGATTGCATGTAATGAATCCTTTAAAAGGCTTGGAAATACTTCATTTTAATGAACCAAGGAGGTGAGCAGTGAAGGCTCACTTGGCGAGGGGATTACTACATTATTATATTAGCTATTTTTTTATATGTGATTTGTTATTTGTTATTTTTAATCTTTCTCAATTAATCTATATTCCTTGGTAATTTTAACAAGATATCAAATCCATGGGGTGAGGTCAAAACCAAGAGATAATCTTGATGGGTTTTGATAAGCGGATGTGAGAATGACAAGAGCATGGGTATGTGCAAGGAGGTGTACAAGAAAACTAATGCCTAGCCTCTTGCTGGGACTATAATTATGTCAAGTATGTGTGCAAAGTGTTTGAAGTAATTATTCAATGAAATGATTTATCATGGCTTGTTTGCTTCAGACTGTATATTTTCAATGGTGAAATGGGTGACCTATGGAAGAGAGAGATGTTATTTGTGTATTATAAACAACAAAAATAATGAATACATAAATAATTATTATGATGGAATTGAAAAAAAAATCATGTAAAAGGGCATACGGTTATAAGATTCAACAAAACATGCATACCCATGGGAAATTACCATTGAAGTTTGGAGTTAGATCTAGGTGATAAGGGGCACACTAAATTATTGTATAACTTGGATGTAAACTTTGAGGGGGTCTGTTTTGGAGGTGATTGGTGTTGGTTTAATTCACTAGTTTAGCCAAGTTTGGTCAAAGGAAACCAAATTCAAGTTGGGGGGATTGTTAGATAAACCTGACTCGATGAAAGAGTCAAAGTTATTTGGTCAATAGTGGTATTTTTGGCACATGGTTTTGGTTTCCCATGTTTTCATGCCTGTGGATTGCATGTAATGAAGCCTTTACAAGGCTTGGGAAGAATTCTTTGTAATGAGGTAAGGAGATGAGCGGTGAAGGCTCACTTGGCTAGCTTGGTTGGGTTTTGGCGAAGGGACTAATATAATGTTCTATTAGCTAGTTTATTTTTCCTTGGATTAGGATTTTTCAAGGATAAACATTGTTTTTATGATTTCTTATTTTTTATTGTTTGTTTTAATATTCTCTCAGTAAATTTATATTTCTCTTCAGTAATTTTACACCTCCATCATGAAAAATGACATTTAGGACATAGTTCCAAGACCAAAAGGGAAATTAATTATGAGTTCTAAGTGGTTATACAAGAGCAAGTATGTTGTAGATGGAAACACTAAGAAGTTTAAAGTAAGCTTTGTGGTGAGAGGGTTCTCCCAAAAATAGGGAGTGGACTGTGAAGAGACTTTTGTTCTAATTGTTAGGTACACTTCCATTAGAATAGATAAGTATATAGTTTCAATCATGGAATGGAAGGTACATCAAAGGGATGCAAAGATATCTTTCCTTAATTGGATCATTGAAGAAGAAGTGTACAGGGAGAAACCTCAAGGTTTTGAGGGACATTGTGATCCAAGTGGATATCAGTGGCCAACCATCTCTTTCATTGAGTCAATGATTATCTATCTTCCTGAAATTTTTTCTATGGTTTTTCAAGTCCCAAACTTCTAGGATTGGAATCACTGAACAATGTTTTTAGCCATTCATTGGGCTAAGGGTTGCCATGGCATACCTTTTCCCTAATCAAAAGTTTTAATCCTTAGATAATTATTTCCAACAAGCTACTCTGCATCCCAAATGGAAATTGTATGCAAAAGTTGTGTTGGTGGGAAGTTGACGTACCAATTGATCACCTTGGGGCCCATAAATATTTTGGCACTTTGTCTTCTAAGGTCAATTTTTTGTACCCTTGGGGTTCTTTTACTTATGTTAAAAGGCCATTCTTTCGACCTCTTGTAATAAATTTTATGAATGAGTGTAGCCATCATCTCTCTCTCTCTCTTCAAAGATAAGCTACAACCATTCTAGTTAGTTTGTGTGCTACAATATTTCGCTACTAATCCGTAAAATATCGTGGATATTCCACTCGACAATTCATCACAACAAATCTACATAGGTATAATCAAAATCTAAAATATACACTATGAAGGTTATTTTTTCGTTAGATTTTTGGATTTATTAATTATTATGTTATTCTTATGCATGCAATATATGAAATATGGAAAATAGAGAAAAGACACAAAAACAATTCTTCACAACCATAATAACACAAGATATGATCTAAGAAATCGTTATTGGATAAAACCCAACTGGAAGGCGAGGCTACTCTACTTCTATTTCTCTAAATAGAAATGGAAGCAAGTACAAAGAAGTAAGACTCGTGGTTCGTGGGCTGCTATAGTACATAAACCCTATTTTTTTGTTGTCTCTCTATTCACTTTCACCTACTATCTTCATCTATGGAACAAAATGCACTTGAATAAAATGAAACCTCTTTTCCTCCTAGTGGCCCAATTATAACACAACTTGATGGCCTAATAGTGGTTAAGTTTGACTCCTTCAACTCTTAACTAGAGTTACAATATCGACTCTTCTAGAGTATTATTTATCATTATCACATGGCTAGCCCCCTTTCCATGAATAATGGGGTTAACATGGAATCCTCTCAAATCATGGTGGTCAAAACAATAAATTCAACTTACATGTGGCATAAATTTTGCATATGAACTCTAATTGAGGCAATTCTTTCACTGATGGAAAGGTATCTCTAATTAGAATAGTGTTAGGGGATGCACTCTTAAGTGGACAAATTTTACCGCCCAAAAAATGTCATTTGGTGCCTAAAAAATTGCTTCCCAAAGGTTTTAGACCTCAATTCGCCAAACTTGGATCCGCCAGTAAAAATGGTCCTATGAGTTGATTCCCCCATTTTTTTCACTCTAAAATAATTAATATGGATGAAAAATAATATAATGATCCAATCCAGATCAACTTTTTTATTTGTTAGTAGAAATTTGGTTTTCACTATATTATTCTACTCTCTCCTATATGTCTTTATGTGTGTGTTCCATTTCCTTTCTTTTGTTTTATTTCATTCCTTGTACAACCCATATCACATGGGAAGGAGTCTCATGTTTGCAAGCTAAAGAAAGCATTATATGGACTCAAACAAGAGCCATGAAAGTGGTGTTCCAAGATCAATGGATATCTGTTGAGCACAATCTTAACAAAAAATGAAGCAAATCTTAACTTATATTATATCATTGTCAAGAGTGATTTGCTTATTTCAGCATTGTAAGTAAATAACTTGTTTTTCATTAGTGTAGAAAAGCTTATCGGAAGGTACAAAGCATATATGTCAACCTAGTTTAAGATGAAGGACATCGGTATGATGCATTATTTCTTAGGCTTGAAGGTTTGACAAAGAGTAGGGGACATTTTCCTTGGATACAGTAAATATGTAGTTGAGATCCTATAGATAATTTGAACAAAGGAATGTAAACCTATGGCCAAACACATGATCACCAATATGAAGAAGGTGAAAAATTCAAATTCAAAGTGGGTGGATCCCATGCTATATAGGCAACTGATAAGTTCCTTGATGTAGTTGTTCGACACCAAACCATATATATGTTTTGCAGTGAATACCTTGATTCAGTTCATGGTGGATCTGAGGTAGCAGCATTAGGTAGTAGCAAAACATATGCCTAGGTATTTGAGGGGCACAATGGAGTATGGTTTAAGATATCTTGGAGACCGTGAGGTGAAGTTAGAAGGGTATATAAACTCAGATTGCATAGGTAGTGCAATAGAAATTAATAAGACCTCAAATGTTTCTTTGGTTTGGTATCAATGATGATATCATGGCTTAATATGAAGCATAATTCTATGGTACTCATTTTAATAGAGGCAAAGCATATAGAAACAAATATAGAAAATGTTTGAGGCAATCTCGCTTTGGAAGTTACTTGTAATATTTTTTAATCAAGAGTTGGATCCTACAATGATCTATTCATAATCAAAGTTGTGTCAAACTCTATATGTATCTTGTATTTCATGGTCGGTACACGCATAGATAGATTAGGTATCACTTCATATGAGATAGGATTTATAAGGGAGCTACGAAGCTCTGGTATATTCCAATGGATAAGTAGGTAGTTTATTTTTTGACTAAGACCTTAGTAAAAGGAAATTTTGATGTCTTCAAAGATGGACTCAAATTGGTGCATTAGTCCTTCCTCATTAAGAGGAGTGTTGACGTTTGTAGGTCGAATAGGAATTTATGCACGAGTTTAGTGTCAAATGTGTGAAACTTCATTTGAGTCAAATATAGTTTTGAAAAATCACCATATTTAGTGAAATTTCTTATAATAAAGTATATTTTAAATACAATAGAGATTTAAATCAAATATCAACCATTGATCTCATCATGAGATTAGTTGTTTTCATATTTAACTTGAATATAAAGATAGGGAAAGGTAGAGGGTAAAGACACATTCATTCTTCACAAAGATAGAATGGTTTGAAGTTGAAGAAAATCAATGAAGGAAGAGGAAGAAGAAGTGTAAAGGAGGAATATTAGGTGGAAAGAAGTTTAGCAAGCCAAGATTAGATATGCAACAAATTTTGTATAGTTCTGTATGAATCCTTATAGTTGTATGGACAAGACCGTATCATAGTTTCTTAGATTTTTTTTCAACAATTTTTTCTTTCGGTGGATTGAAATCCTTAGCTTTGAAGTGTTATTATAAATTTCTTATTTGAAGAATAGAAATTTGTTTCTACTTGATAAATTATTTCTTTGCTTCTGCAATTTTTTTTTCAATTATATGTGTGATTGTTGCAAGTTTAGAAATTAATTTCTTTTATTTAATAAATTCAAGATATGATTCAATTAATTAAGAAACATAGGATGACAATCACCTAGGGTTTGGAAAATTTACATTAATGATATAGGAGTCATTTTTTAGTTTTTTTTGTCTATATGGTACCAATTGTGAAAGACACAATTTCATTGAAGTCATAAGTTTAACCCACTAAAAAGCTCGATGAGCACTATTAGTATCATCAATTTTCATTTTGAGAGTCAATTTAAAGGTTTTTTTTTGTTTTTTGTTTTTTGTTTTTTGTTTTTTGTTTTTTGTTTTTTGTTTTTTGTTTTTTGTTTTTTGTTTTTTGTTTTTTGTTTTTTGTTTTTTGTTTTTTGTTTTTTGTTTTTTGTTTTTTGTTTGTTGTTTTTTGTTTTGTTTTTTTTGTTTTGTTTTTTGTTTTTTGTTTTTTTGTTTTTTTGTTTTTTTTTTTTGTTTTTTGTTTGTGTGTTACTATTAGTATCATCACTTTTCATTTTGAGAGTCAATTTAAAGTTTTTTTTGTTTTTTGTTTTTTGTTTTTTGTTTTTTGTTTTTTGTTTTTTGTTTTTTGTTTTTTGTTTTTTGTTTTTTTGTTTTTGGTTTTTGGTTTTTGGTTTTTTGTTTTTTGTTTTGTTTTGTTTTGGTTTTTTTTTTAGTTGTGAAGGCTATGACTTTGAACAAGTCATAATTAACCACCCATAGAAAAGGGAGTGATATTGGTAGCACCAGTTTTTTATTTGATTATTGTTTTTAGTGTTTTTTATGTAAAAATATGTGTTTTTTGGGCTAGAGTTATCCTTTTGAGGTCATAATCCTCATTAAGTTGGTAACTATGTTGGTTTAGCTTGAAATGTTATTTTCTAAAAATCTATATAAAGAAATGTAGAAATGATATTCTTTGTTGGCACTTCAATATTTCAATACAAATTCTTGAGTGATCTCCCTTTTATTGTGTGTAAAACTTTAGTGTTTGACAATCCAACTACAAACAAGATGAGGAAATATACAAGAACATATTCATGAAAGTTTGTTCATTTTTTCATTAATTTTACACCCACTTTAAATTTCAACGAAGATATTAAATATTATCTATGAAATTCATACTTTAGTATATGATTCATTCTTGACGCATGAGTTCAAAGGAAAATTTGTCATAAATTTGAGTTCTTGAATTCTTCTTTTCCCTTTTTGTACACTGTAAGATTATGATGTATAGTGTGTTGTAAAACACAACTAATGAAGTGGATTTTGAGCACGGTTTTCAAACATCCCTTAAGATGTTCATCATCTCTTCCAATAGTTGAGATCTCTTTTGTCATTTTTCATTTAAGATACCACTATTTTGATTTGTTATCAATGTATCTAAAGTGATTTGGCCATTAAAATTAATTATCCATTGTAATTTCCTTATTTCAAACTAAACCTATGTCTACTAAGGCAATTGCAAGGTTACTTGAGTTATGCCTTCAACATTTGTTTTGACTAGTTCATGGTCATTTGATCTCAGAATCCATTCCCTACCATCCATTTATTTCCTTGAAATGTCTGGGCTACAAGACAATGAATAAGGATATAGTGAACTTGTTATTTCCTTTTCTAGTCTCCCTTAAGCTTTTGAGGCATTGAGGTAGTGAGCAGAAGATAAGGGAATGGTGCATAACATAGATTATAAAATTCTGCAGCAACTGCACTGATTTGTAGTTTCAAAGAATGTGTATTGTATTTCTTCAAATTGGTTGATCATAAATATGAATAAATATAGTTATTAAGGTAATTTTTGTGCTCTGATAAAGATTAGAAAATAATACCTCACCATGAAAAGTATTTAGTCCCATTACTTCTATAAATTTATAATAATTATAAAAATATTTTTTAAATAAAAATATTGAATAATTTTTTAAAAAACTTTGGTTATGGTTATCAAATCATGTAAAATAATACATAGTAAAAAAATGACCACAACGTAAAAATTATAGTCCCTAGTGAAGGTAGTGACTAATAAAAAGATAATGTGACAAATATGAAGATATTTTGCTTTTGTGAAAGATGAATATGTGTTTGTAGTGGTGATATTGCAAGTTTAGAGAGTCTTTCTAGTCACAACACGCTCTAAATAATAAAAAATGAAACAACCAACCTACATGTGATGGTCTATAAAACATGAAAAGGGAACCTAGTAGCTAGCCACTTGATTTCCCCATGGCATGACATTATATCATTTTTCATCCATCTCGACATGCATATGTTGTATTGTGACATTGTTTTAGTATGGCCACATAACCTTACATGGTATAGGTTATAGTGGAAGTTACTCGATTTTGAATCTAGCATTCACCCAAGAAATCCAGACAAGTTACCAATTCTTCAATCTTTTAGAAAATAAAAAAAATACTAGACTATACTCAGCCCTAACTACAACTTTCAATGGACATATTTCATGCTCCGACCAAAGAAAAATAATAATGACAATGTACATTTCATTGAGTCCCCTTGATCTTGTGTGATTGAGACGCCACCTCTCAAATTTAATGGTTTGATTGCTTTGTTAGAGACTATTTTTGACAATGCTAAAGTTAAAAACTATAGATGTGTAAACTATTGCAGGTTGGAAACTATTATTATACATATTGAAGGCTAGCTATATAGCGACCAATATTGTGCTGACCACATATTTATTCCCTTTGACATATTTTCATAACATTGATTTACACACTTTTTTTCATTGTATTTAAATTATTCTTCTATGTTATTTAATTGGATAGAAAAATGAATTTCTTATTGCAGCCATTATTGTTCCCAACATGTATTTCTCGTACAAAATTTCTATTAAATAGACAACACATTTTATTAATGGGTTTTTCTCAGTGACGTAATGCTAACATTACTTCCTTAACGTTAATTGTTTAAGGAAGCATGGATTCCATAACCCATAGTTATAACTCTTTATTTTTCATTGCTCCTGAGTTGCCACCTACTTTTGCCATGCAAAGGTTAGTGTCAAACCTAGAAAAATCCTTTTGGAAACTGTTATCACCCCAAGAAACTCTCCTAGGTTGTATATTCAAAGATGCTCGGGAACATTACAAACTCAACAAAAATGTTGGAAAATTGTGGATGAATGGAAGGAATGATGCATATTCAAGCCAGATAACCACTTCTACTATGCTTTACCCCAGACATGGGTGAACACCACCAGACTACAAGGCTTTAGACCACAAATTACTCACAGTTTAAGGAATAGGTGAACATGGAGAATACTGATCACACCAGTAGATGCACAGGACCCTGTGAAGGCCAACTGCAACCAGTTAAAAGGTCTGTAAATCTATTCTCTAATGCACAGACAGGATGACAACTCTCTGGCATTAAAATAACAGAAACCTTCATACACATTCAATGATATATATTAGATCCTAACACAGAGCTAGGATGACAGCCCATCTAATGCTAAACATCAAGAGCACATAAAAAATGCATAACAGGCACAGCTTGGAACAAAGAAGAAGTGGAAAGTCAGCAATTAACAGCAAAAGAAGCTTGTATTAGCTGAAAATTAAGACCAGATGCTACAAGTATCACAGTAGTTACAGTCTCCAGAAGTTGAACTTTACATCAAAATAGCACTCATCAACCCTCATTACATCTTGTTTCTGGGTATATATAGAGGTTGATTACACAAAATGTCTGCTATCCTATGTGTGGAGGGGTCATAATGGACCACCAACCACATTTACTATTAGATATGGGTCTCTGATACAATCTAATTGTTTTAATGAACAAAATGACCCTTTCTGGTACTCTGTTGTACTTCACGAATTGGTGGAATGACGTATGGAACAAGTTACATAACTGTTAAAGGCGTTTAACTACTCGAGGTTGTAGTTTCCTTCCCTGGTCGTGCTGCTCTTGAACTGAGTTGTTGAAGGATAAATGCACAGGGTATTGTGTAGCTGATCGCTTCATCCTTCGGGTGAATGATACAGGTCAGAGGCACGAAAACAACATGGAGGATGCATGGGTGGGACGGGAATAAACAACAGTCGTCGGATCGAGTAATCGAATGGTGGATAACAGTTTACGAAAGCTATCGGGAGAAATGTGAGCGGGGAGAACACGGGTCGTTGGATCTCGGGCAGGGAGATCTAACAGTCGACAGGCGCGGAAGCTGCGGGGAATTTAACAGTCGGGAAAGCGGTTTTGGGCTGATGGCGGTAATTATCGCACCGCTTTTGGTGTGCAGTAGTTTCCATATGCAGGGGCGCAATGCAATCAAATTGCGACGCATGGTAGACGTTATGGCGAGGAAACCACTTTTCCCGCGGTTTATTGTGTGTGCAACTTGCGGGATGAGGATCAGCGAATGTCGTCGGATCATATGGCAGGCACGATCACACGGTGGGATCTAACATGTACGTTTATTGATTGATGTGACAGGTGAGGGCCTAGGTGGTAGTGATTTTTTCGTATGTGCGCGGTTATAAAGGTTAAGACCTTAGCGCCGGGGGTTTGAGGAAAAAGGGCTTACACAAGGGAACACACCGAATTAGGGGATATTACTTGCTTCGGAGGCTATACGACTGTGGTTATGACAGCTTACATTTAGCGCCCGGGAACCAAAGAAATCAAGGTTTACACTAAACATTGGAGTAAAACAGGGATAGCGGGGGATTATGGAGCTATAGGGAAAATGAAGGAAAAGAGGGAAAAACTGCTGCGAGCCTTTTGCAACCAAAACCAGCACTACCAAACCTATTTTTATCCATCAAATGTTGGAGAACATAGCAGAGCTAACAATGGCTCCTTCTGGGGATGAGATCTTCCCTGTGAGGTCTCAAGAACCTGCAGACCATTCCCTTGCTAGTTGAAAACAGATTTACCAAATTTCCTAGTGTTCCATTGGGCATGGAGTCTACTTTGCCTACACAAAACTGATAGAAACAAAATATTTACAACTTTTAAGGCCAAAGACCTTAAACAACATAATTCTTCAGAAAACGCCCATTAACTGGGCCATCAAAAACTGCTTCTCCTCCCATACTTTTCAGTATGAAGGTGTTGTTCCCATGAATCTGTGAAATAATAAAAGGGCCTGTCCAGAAAGCATCAAATTTCCCATGATTGCCTTTCTTTTCCTTCAATGCATCCCATTTCAGGACCAAGTCTCCAACCTGAAAATTATCTATTTTTGCCTTCTTGTCAAAGGCATCCTTGATCTTTTTCTGATGTGTTGCAGCCTTTCCAACCAGTTGTTCTCTAATTTGGTGTACCTTTGCTAAATCAGTGATTCTTTTTGCCATGTCTTCTTCTTCATCTTTCTCTTCTTGCAAGAATTTTGCCACAAGGAGAGTTAATTGAATTGGGAATACATATTCAGTGCCATATACCAGCCTAAATGGAAAATTTCCTGTGGATTTCTTAATGGTTACTCTGTTAGCCCACAATGCATACTTGAGCTTTGAATCCCAATTCTTTTTATTGTCCTCTAGCAGCTTCTTAATTATCCTTATCAGGCTTTTGTTAGAGGATTCTGTCAGACCATTTCCTTGAGGTTAATATGACGTGGAATGAACAAGTTTAATACCCATTGAATCACACATTTCCACCAATTCTTTTGCCCTGAAGGCTGCTACATTATCTGTGACCAGTTTACGTGGACAACCAAATCTGCTAAAGATATTATCTGTCAAAAACTTCATGACCACATTATGAACAACCTTCCTGGTAGGAATTGTTTCAATCCATTTGGTAAAATAATTAGTGGCTACTAATATCCATCTATGATGGCCACTGGAATGTGGATTGATTTCTCCAATGAAATCCAAGCCCCACTGCTGAAAAGGTCCTTTTGCCTGTATTGGTTTTAAAGGCAAGGATTTCAACTGTTGTTTTCCTTCAAATTTTTGGCACCTGTCACAAGATTTAACAAATGAAAATACATCAGAAAATAAAGTGGGCCAATAGTAAAGATCTCTGAGAATCTTATGGGCAATGGTTTTCCAATAATGGTGTCCTCCACACATGCTCGAATGGAACTGCTGCATGACTTCTATTGACTGCTCTTTGTCCAGACACCTCAAAAGCACTCCAAAAGGATCTCTCCAGTAGAGCATATTTTCATTAATGCAATATTTAGCTGCCCTAAGCTTTATAGTTCTGGGTTGACTTTGAGTAAAGCCTGAAGGGATTTCTAGCTTCAGCAAGAAATTAATTATTGCAGAATACCAATCACAAGAAGCTAGATTTTCGGCCACTGACTGCTTTCTGTCTGGTTCAGCTGCTTCCTCTTCTTCATCTGTCTTACTGATTTCTGCAATTGTACACAGGAAATCTATATCCAATGATCTGCAAGTCTTTTCAGCTAACAACCTCGCAAGACCCTGACCTTTGACCAGCTTGGTGGGCTTCAGTTCTATATTAAATTCAATCAATTTTGCAATCCATTTAGCCCTTCTTCCATCAACATCAGGTTGTGTCAAGACATATTTTATTGCAGCAGAGGGTACATATGCAATTATCTTGGAATGCAGAATGTAAACTCTGAAAGATTTCACTGATTTGATAAGGGCATATGCTTGTTTTTCAATAATATCATACCTCAATTCAGCATCCCTCAGATTTTGCTGAAAAATGCCACCGGATGCTCTGAACCTTGTTCATCTGCTTGCAATAAAACTGCAGCAATGGTGTCTTTAGAGGCAAATGAGAACACATGAAACTCCTTACTGTAATCTGGACTTATTAAAGTGGGAGCCTCTATAATAGCCTTTTTAATGGACTCAAAATATCCTCTTGCTGCATCAGTCCATCTAACCTCTGACCCTTTCTTCAACATGGAGGTAACATGCTTCACCAGTTCTACAAAATTTGGTATGAACCTCCTGACAAAATTAATTTTTCCTAGAAGGACTGGATATCTTTCTTTGATCTCGGGATAGACAAAGCCTGTATTGCTTTTACTCTTTCTAGGTCAATTCGGACATCTGCAGTAGAAAAAATATGTCCTAACAGCTTGCCTTCTTTTAAAGCAAATTGTGATTTTTTAGGATTGACTGAAATCCCAAAACTCCTGCACTTCAGAAACACTTTTTTCAAATGCTGCAAATGATTTTGATGGCTGCTGGAGTATACTGTTATGTCATCAAGGTAGATGAGGACAAAATTATCCTTCTCTCCTACAAATGCTATATCCATAGCTCTCTGAAAGGTGGCTCCAGCGTTCATCAATTCAAAAGGCATCTTAGCATACATGAAGGTGCCCCAAGGAGTGGTAAATGCAGTCTTCTCTTGGTCATCTGGATGCACAACAATCTTATTAAACCCTGAAAATCCATCCAAGAAATACATTACTTTAGCTCCTGAGACCTTCTGCAACAAATGCTCCATCTTTGGTAGGGGATAATTGTCTTTCTTTGAGCACTTGTTTAAATTTCTGAAATCAACACACAATCTGATTTCTCCACTCTTCTTCCTCACCACTACTAGATTGGCTACCCATTTGGAATATCTAAGGGGAATTATAATCTTGGCATCCAATAACTTTTTAATTTCTTTTTCAATTAGAGGAAGAAGCATAGGATTTATTGGTCTCAGCTTCTGTTTGAAAGGAATGGTGTCTTTCTCCAGAGGGATTTTATGTTGAATAATCTTTTTATCATAAGTTTTCAGGTCACTATACTCCCAGGCAAACAAATCAGTAAATTGATTCATTAATTTGCAGTATTCGGCACATTGATCCGCAGACAGATGAGTGGACAATTTACGTATCTAGGCTGACCTGGACTTCCTATATCATGCTTACAGACTGCAGATTGATCTTATTTTTTGGAAGCCTTGTAAGGCACATCATTCTGGTCGAACAATCTTTCAAGAGGAATTAGACCCTTAGGAATATGATTGTTGGGATGTTGGACAATGCTAATTTTACCAATTTTATTTCTAAGCTGGGATTGGGGGTTTTCTTCCAAGGCTTCATTCTCTTGGTCAATTTGCATTTCAGAAAATTCATCAATGACTTGAAGGAACCTATTTATCTCATCATCATCATCAAAAAATTTCCAACGATGGACATTATCAGGCAAGGATGGTATATAATTGATTTGGACTTCATACACCAATCTGGGAGGCATTGGAGGGATAAACATGCTAGCAGACACGACAAGGGAATCAGCAAGCTAATTTTGGGCTCTAGGAATATATGAAATATAGAAATAATCAAAAGAATCTCTGATTCTCCATACCTCATCTCTGTATGCTTTCAGCCTTGGGTGCTTTGCTTGAAATGTTTTATTTACTTGCTGAATGATCAAATCAGCATCTCCAAATACCTTCAGATTCTTGATTCCTCTGTCTTTTGCTGCATTAAGGCCCAATAGCAGAGCTTCATATTCTGTTATGTTGTTAGTGACATGAAAAGCCAGCTTGAAAGACAGTTGTGTGCTTTTTTGTTGTGGAGATATCAGCACCACCCCTGCTCCTGCAGTCTCCCTGGAACATGCTCCATCAAAGAACATCTCCCAAACTCGACCTCCTTGCTCTCCTTCAGCCTGAACTGTTGGTTTCATGATCTGCATTGAGGCCTTTTGAGATTCTTCTATTTGGAGAATACATGCTCCAAAATCAGTGTCCACTGCATATATGGGATGATTAGTAGGATTTTTCTCATCACTAATGATGTATTCCAACTATGCTTCTTTGTACAATCTCCTGCTTTCTCCTCCAAAAACTGGTACAGTAGCATAAGATAGATCATTCTGTAGTGTCCCACCTAGTCTCTTAATCCATCCTCTAGACAATAGCATGCCAAACATGGGAGGGACATCTGCTACCACAATATCCATTATCATACTCTTCATGGGCAGCTGAATTAAAGTAATGGCTATATCTTTCATCAATCCCAGACATTTCACCTTCCTTGAATCAAAAGAGAATAAATCATGGTATGGTCTAGTGATATCAAGGCCCAACTCTTCCATGACAGCTTTAGGCGTCAAATTGTGGTTGGCCCATGTATCTAGTAGGCAATTGTGGAGGATTTTATCATGAATGGTCAAGGAGACATAAAAAGATGGAGAATTATTATCATCAGGTTCAATCATGGGGCTAAGCACAATGGCAGGTTTGTCATCTTGCAAATTGACAAAGTCAGTGGAGGTTTGTGTGATTTCCAGCTCAAGGGCCTCAAGGATAAGCTTTCTAAATACTTCACTCTTTACCAACTCTACCAGAGGCACAGATATTTTCAATTTCTGGAATTCTGACTCAAAGCTGAAAGAAGAAGATAACTTATCAAAACCTTTTACCTCTTGAACCGGGGCTTTGAGAATGATTGGGTCAGCTACTGGTCTTCTCTGTCTAATATTCTGTGACTCTGTTTGGACATCATCTCTTTGGGCAGGATTCTCCTTGACATTTTTTGCATTTGACCTCAAACTATATCTTCGTTGCTCCTCAGTTTGTAGGACAACTTCTCTATCCCATTCTTGACTGTCTTGTTCCTGCAGTAATGATTCTTCATAAGCAACCAAAGTCAAGAATGCAGCACTGCCTTTATCTTCCATGCAGTGAATTTCATCCTCATCTTCAAATTGTTCCTCCTCCATGACTACATTTTGGAAAGGAGCTTTAACTTTCTGTTCTTCTTTTGATTCTTCACCCCTCTGAATAATTTGCAACTGTTCATTTGCTCTTCTGAATGGATTTGGATTTCTTGGAGCAAATGTGTTCTGCTGCCTTGTTTTTCCTGAATTTTTCTCAACCTTTAGCTTAGAAATTTTAGCAGCCAATGACTCTATCATCTTGGTCATTTTGTCTAATTTGGGTTCTGAAGATGATGTAGAGGAGGTAGAAGTCTGACCTCTCTGCCTCCTTCTGTCAGCTTGACTTTTGAGCTTTTCTGCAACCATGATATTAGACTCTACTTCTAGGGCTACATCCTACATGTCTGCTAGAGTAGCACATCTCCTTTCTCTCAACAATAGGCAGAAATAAGAGTCAAAAGCATTGGCATAAGTGAGTTTGGCAAAGGTGAGGGTAGGATTTACCTTAGCTGGTATCTTACTATACATACGATTGAATCTCTTATTAAAATCAGGCAGTGATTCCCCATTTTCTCTCTTCAGGTTACCAAACTTAGTATGATAATACAACAAGTCCTTTTTATCTCCCCATTGCTTCAAAAATGCATCATCTAAGGCTTCAATATCTGTTATAGATCTCTGGGGTAATTCTCTAAACCACTTCCTGGCCTCTCCATCAAGGCTCTGGACAAAAACTTTCATCCACACATCATTTTCACTTATATCTAAGTTATCAACATAACTATAAAGAGCTTCAAGGTGTTCTTCTGTTGTTACTCCCTCTGTACCAGTGAGTTTAGGCATATATTTATGATATTCTCCCACAAGCATGGGATTTAAAGGAACAGGCAAGACCAAAGGTCCATATCTAGCAGCAACAATTCTTTCTATCTTCGTAGGTGCTTGCTGGCCTGCCATGATTGGGATATGTGGAAGGATACTAGCAGTTTGAATGGTAGGAAGTAATGTGATAGATGGCAGAGACAAAGGGATGCTTTGGACTGTATGGGGAACTTCCTTTGGACTGAGATTGAAAGGGGAACTAAATGGACAAGGGGTTGTATTAATCTATGAAGGAATTTCCTTATTAGCAGTGTTAGGCTCTAAATCTTCAAACTGTATATCTTCATCTATGACTTTATCTTTCAGAGATGAATGAGATTTCTCAGGCTTACCTGATCCTGATGCCCCTTTCTGTGATGCTTTCTTCGACTTGACAGTCCTCTCAGGGTCAGGCACTGGTTCAGCTGGTGATTTCTGAGGATTTCTTCGAGTATGTCTCACAAACTGAGCCACAACTTCAATGTGGAGTCGCAAAAGGTTGGTCTTCCTCTATTGGAGTCGCCAGATAGATGATTAAAACCAGAAATGTGCCCAGACCTTGTTTATCATTACAATATGGAACTGTGTCGTTCTCCCAGGGAAGCTGAGCTTCAATCTCCTCTCCCCGGCAACGGCGCCAATTAATGTTATCACCCCAAGAAACTCTTCTAGGTTGTATATCAGAGATGCTCAGGAACATTACAAACTCAACAAAAATGTTGGAAAATGGTGGATGAATGGAAGGAATGACGCATATTCAAGCCAGATAACCACCTCTACTATGCTTAACCCTAGACATGGGTGAACACCCCCAGACTACAAGGCTTTAGACCACCAATTACTCATAGTTTAAGGAATAGGTGAACATGGAGAATACTGATCACACCAGCAGATGCACAGGACCTTGTGATGGCCAGCTGCAACCAGTTAAAAGGTCTGTAAATCTATTCTCTAATGCACAGACAGGACGACAACTCTCTGGAATTAAAATAACATAAACCTGCATACACATTCAATGATACATACTAGATCCTAACACAGAGGTGGGATGACAGCCCATCTAATGCTAAACATCAAGAGCACATGAAAAATACATAACAGGCATAGCCTGGAACAAAGAAGAAGTGGAAAGTCAGCAATTAACAGCAAAAGAAGCTTGTATTAGCTGAAAATGAAGACCAGATGTTGCAGGTATCACAGTAGTTACAGCCTCCAGAAGTTGAACTTTACATCAAAATAACATTCATCAACCCTCATTACATCTTGTTTCTAGGTATATATGGAGGTTGATTACAAAAAATGTCTGCTATCCTATGTGTGGAGGGGTCATAATGGAAAACCAACCACATTTACTATCAGATATGGGTCTATGATACAATCTAATTGTTTTAATGAAAAAAATGACCCTTTTTGGTACTCTGTTGTACTTCACGAATCGATGGAATGCCGTATGGAACAAGTTCCATAACTACTAAAGGCGTTTAATTGCTCGAGGCTGTACTTTCCTTCCCTAGTTGTGCTGCTCTTGAACTGAGTTGTTGAAGGATAAATGCACAGGGTACTGTGTAGCTGATCGCTTAATCCTTCGGGTGAATGATACAGGTCAGAGGCACGAAAACAACATGGAGGATGCATGGGCGGGACAGGAATAAACAATAGCCGTTGGATCGAGTAACTGAATGGTGGATAACAGTTTACGAAAGCTATCGAGAGAAATGTGAGCAGGGAGAACACGGGCCATTGGATCTTGGGCAGGGAGATCCAATGGTCGACGGGCGTGGAAGCTGCGGGGAATTTAACAGCCGGGAAAGTAGTTTTGGGCGGATGGCGGTAATTATCGCACTGCTTTTGGTGTGCGGCAGTTTCCTTATGCGGGGGCGCGATGCAATCAAATTGCGATGCATGGCGGACGTTACGGCGGGGAAACCACTTTTCCCGTGGGCTATTGCGTGCGTGGCTTGCGGGATGAGGATCAGCGAATGTCGTCAGATCATATGGCAGGCACGTTCGGACAACGGGATCTAACATGTACGTTTATTGATTGATGTGACAGGTGAGGGCCTCGGCATTAGTGCTTTTTTCGTATGCACGCAGTTATAAAGGTTAAGACCTTAGCGCCGGGGGTTTGAGGAAAAAGGGCTTACACAGGGGAACACATCGAATTGGCGGATATTGCTTGCTTCGGAGGCTATATGACTACGGTTATGACAGCTTACATTCAGCGCCCGGGAACCAAAGAAATCAAGGTTTACACTAAACATTGGAGTAAAACAGGGATAGCGGGGGATTATGGAGTTATAGGGAAAATGAAGGAAAAGAGGGAAAAACTGCTACGAACCCTTTGCAACCAAAACCAGCACTGCCAAACCTGTTTTTATCCATCAAATGTTGGAGAACATAACAGAGCTAACAAAAACCTCCTAAAGCTTATCCTCAACATAGGTTTCACTATATATTAGCTCTCATGGTATTCAAGCTAAAGGACAAGAGGTACAAACCTGAAAGTGTGATGCATCTGGTTCTAGGCATCCGCTGGATGTATTGTGCTTTAATTGAGTGGGTCATCCAATTCTTTAAAGAAGGATTGAAGAAGGAACTCAGTGATGTTGTTAAACTGAAACCTAGAGAACAAAGGTAAAAATAATGTTAGGACATCCTGCACTCTCTTATTATCATTGAATTCTACTAGAAAAAGAAGAGAATAACATGATAAATAGTCCAAACCTTTGTAAATTGAATCCAATTCTTCTTGGTTTATTGATCATTGTTCCAACCACTGAAGAGGGGTAGCCTTTCTATACATATGGAAAAGAACTACTCCCTTCTACAGAACCAATAAAAAAAAGAACTAGCTAAGAATCATATTTGGATCCATATCTATTTCTATTATGATTCGTGGTTAAAAAGGGACATAATACAACCCTTTTTCTAATTGGTAAGTTTATGTCTTGGTTTTGTTTCCGTGCAGTCAAATGCTAAAGCTAGCTTATTTTTTTACATAATGGTTAAAATGATTCATGGTTTGAAAGTGATATAGAACAACCTTTGTATAATTGGTAAGTTTCTACCTGAGTTTTGTTTTTGCGTAGTGAAATGTTAAGCTAACTTATTTTTTACAAAATGGCTATATCTTTTACAGAATGGTTAATATAAAATGTTTTACTTTTATCCTAAAATATTATTTACAAAATGGTTAATATTCACTTTTATCCTAAAATATTGTAGGGCTAATTGTTTTCCAAAAAATAATTGTGTCTTAAGAAAAAACTCTAAAAAGAAGCATAGTGATACTGAAAAAAAAAATAGTTATTCAAATCAATGTTACAATTGTTAGAATTGCAACAATTGTGATACCTACACTAGTTATGGATCCCTGATTGTGAACCTTCTAGTCGTCCCTGTAGAATTTGCAAATGTAAATTGAAGAAATTGTGAAAGTTCAAGGTCCTGTGTAGACCCATTCATCCTGAAATTCCATCGAAGAACATAATGAGCACTAGAAAGCAACCCTATGGATGTTGAAAACCCCACATACATATTATTAGGAAGGGCATTAGAGAGATTAACATGTAATTATATCAATGGTTGATCATGCTTCAATACCCCTGGTACAACATTTACATTAAGTCTATTCTTTGTACCATCAAAATCTATCCAACACTAAATTATTTTTTGAGCTTTGAGTCAAAACTGTTGAAAAATGACATTACTAGTCATATATCCCGTCATTGTTGTCATATTTGATATCATATATTGTTGATATTTATGCCTAGATGGTTATCATCCATATCATCAAACTCAAAATCATGAATAGTATCCAACTCCACCATAAATATATGATTATAATTCTTCCCATTGTTGGAATCATTGAATAGGCCAAGGTAGGGGTTGGACAAGGAATGTCGCAATCCCTTAAATAGGGTCAATAAAAAGGCTATGTTGTGGCCTCCAAGAAGGGGGTACTCGAGGAAATATACCATTCATCATTGGATGTGTGGTTCCCTACTACAATGCAATGTCTTCTTTTGAGCATGTGTCACTGATATTTATAAACGGATAACTGTAACAATACAATACAAATGTTGTCCATTAAATTTGGGAACAACTCTAAAGACTGATAATAAACAACAAAAATACCTTGCAAATTTTTGAATTTAACCTGTTGACATCCAAGAACCTACGACTTTTGAAGCTTTAATTATTATTTCCATTTCCCACTCCTGCCATCACTAACATTTGAGCCAATCCTCTAGACTTCAACGGGTATTTAAGTAAGTTCACCATGATAATAGGGAGAGAGCCACGACTGGAACAAATCCTAGAACTATATGTGGCATGCCTAGGCCTGGAAACCATAACCTTGGTGGACGACAATAAAAGTAAAATGCATGTGACTGAACGTATGTGAACAAACTACCAATTTATGGTACTTTGTTATTGGCAAGTGTTCATCTAGTTGTTTTGAGAAGCATAGGCTACCTTTGTCATTTTTTGAATTGCCTGCAAGTGGGGCAGTCATTGCACATGGAACATAGAAGCAATGAGTGGGGACTAATAGTATAATTTGTGGCTCTGGTTCAGGGGTTGAAAGAGGTTTACCACTCCATGGTGGGACCGACTGTGGAAGAGTAGATTAATTGCATAACAATGGTAATCTTTGAGTGTAAACTTTACTTAAATCTACTACATATTTAAATATGAATTGTGCCCAACAAGACCAACTACTCGCAATTATGAAGAGTGATGTGTTTCCATATCCACATTGAAAAACAATAAATCATTGACACCAAATTAGGGTTATATAATTATAATGTACAACGTGTAAAGTTAGATATCCTTGTTTTGTAGTTTACTAGGCTTTTAACCCTCTCAGAGTAGATACAATATTACATTACATATATGTTTGTAAAGTAAAGTAGGTACAATATTACATTACATATATGTTTGTAATTTCTAAAACTATATTGGTTTGATTTCAATAAAAATCACTTTCTTAACCCTAAACTCATTAAGATTTGAAATTTGTAACCTATAACCTTACATATTTCTACATGTACGTTTCCTTAAGATTCGGAATTTGTAACCTATAACATCACATATTTCTACATGTACATTTCTTTGTCGTGAGTGAAGTTGAGATTGAGAGGCACTAGGCACCATACCATCATTAAAATGGGGCCCTTTTATTTTATGATAAAATATCTTTCCACGTGAAATCATTGTAACACATACCTACAGGTGTGTATTTATTATATTTAAATGTCGTGAAACGACTCATGGCCTCAAATTTATATAACTTAAGGTCACCCATCACCGTCATATCATAAACTTCGTTACATATGCAGCGACAATGCCTTTTCCCACTTTGGAAGCCATTAGAACTTTATAATTCAAACATAATACGGATTATTACGTACAACAATTTCTAAACATGACAAGATATGGAATCTATTCACAAGAGAACTCCATGTGTGGTAGGGCTCTATCCATGCGTTGGTTATAATTTCTTTTTTAATCTGGGGAGAAAATATGGGTGTCCAAGAGAACTCCATGTGTGGTAGGGCTCTATCCATGCGTTGGTTATAATTTCTTTTTTAATCTGGGGAGAGAGCCTTATTATACTTTGTTGGAAAGATATATTTGTTATTGGTTTTTAGTTGACTAATTTGTTTTTTTAATTTATCCAAAATTTAAGATGATGAAATTAAATTTATTATTTTTAAATAAAATTTATTTCTATTTATCTCGAATATAATTGGTTGAAATATCTCTCCTCTTATTGTGTAATGATGGCAAGAATTGACTTTTGTGTACTCTATTATTAATTACTATGTACTATATCACTAATTACTATGTACAATAAATATAAATAATTTGAAAAATAACATTATATATTAATTACTATGTACCATAAACACAAATGGTTTGTATTAAATTCAAAAATTCCATTTTCTCATTGGTGTAAATTATTGAATACACAATTGTTATGGGTTTTATTTTTTAATTTACAAAAAAATAATTTAAAATTTATAAATTTGACAAAAATATGTAAAAATAACATATGTACAATTTGTACAACTCTCATTATATCAATTTATACTCTAATGACATGACATGTGTACTATAATATGAGCATTATATAAAAAAATTGTTATCATTCAATATTAAATAAATAATTATTAACTTGTTATTATTCTCTTCAATGTCAATTATATATATAACATTTATCTACCAAAAAAATGTTTAATTATATTTAAAAAATTAATAATAAAAAAAGTTAAACAAATATTTATATAATTCATTTTACAATTTTATTATTGTTTGGACTACATACAACACATCATGACATTAAAATATTTTATTAAACTAAGCGGCAGGGAACACTAACTATACGACCTTGTTTATCACAATGTCATGTATTCAATTATGTTACATGGTTATTCGATCACGAGAAAGTTTAATGAGTAAAAGACATAGATAATTACAACAAGCACAAGCCCTATGAAAAGGTAGGTAGGATTCCCACCATTTGACCGTATTCCAACATTAACTTTACTATATTACAACCAACATTATCCACCATAATATATATTGTATTATTGTTTGATTATATATGCTGCCATAGGGAAATTTCTTTTCGCTTTCCACTTTATATACATATTAAAGTTTGGCAGTTTATTATTGAAATTGAGTATTACAAGTCATAGTTCTATGTGTTATTAGCTTGTCTATTGGAAAACCAACCCAATAGCACAGATCGAGAAGTTTAAGATTACATGTGCTCTGCTCAATCAATTTCGCAGATAAAAAAAAAAGCACTAGTCCACAAGAAATTCTAACTTATTCAAAATACAAAGGCTCTGTTCTACAGAGTTATGTCAACTGGAAAAACAAACCTCCGATCTACAACTACCCAAAAAGAGACCACCTAAAAAACGTTAAAACTTGAATTATCATTGCATAATGACTTGGATATTCCATGCATTGAGCCACATACACTAGGCCACACAAAGTGGCAACTTTGATGAACCATGAGCTATAAAAAGCCTTGAGCCTCGAACTGTAGACACTTGCGAGCCAAAAGTCATGAACCAACAATCACCAACCGGATCCTGGAGCTTCTCCACCTGATGCAACAACAGTTGAGCCATGACAACCGGCTCCTCCGATAAACCACGAGCGTCTGTAGCCTACGAGCTACGGACCGCATGTTCCTGCCAACCATAGCTCATTAGCCAATGCTCATTAGTCTGAGTCTTCCACCACCTCCTTGTGCCCAAAACCATTAAGATGTCCCTCGCCAAGTGGGAAGAAATGAGAGTCCAAATAAGGGGAACAAATTACTAGAGAGGCCTTACGAACTGTAGCTGAAGCCAAGTGAGATTGAGAAACTATGCTGACAAGCCTTTGTATATTGTAGCCACAACCTGACAATTCTAGTGATACCCACTACCACTGATATGGAGCACATTTCAGAATTGAGAAAGAGTAACCAATGATAACCCACGAGAGAGAAAATACGAGCTTAAAACCCGATAAGAGAAGCCTACGAACGAAGAGAAGGCAGAGGACCGGTGGGAGAGGCGAACCATAAACGTGAGTCTTGTAGGCCAGAGGAAGTCCTCTAGCCACCATAAAAAGACAGGGGACTGAATAGAGACAATCGAGAGATGAATGGAGATACATATTTTCCATCTATGAGAATACCAATAAAGACCAAAGGTCGAGCGAGTTACATAATGAGTAGCAATTAAACAAAATGTAGGCATGGTGACCACGAGCAGGCATTGCTGATGGAAGAGAGAATTGCAAAGTTGCTCTAGGCACCTAAAGGAGGATACCCACGAGCCATGACACACCTTCTTGACATGACCAAGGTGACCCTGTCCAAATAATAATTAAGGGAAATCATGAGCCTGGGAGCCAAGAAGGGGGTGGTGGACAACGACCAAGGGCGTACGAAAGCTCTTATCGCATGAGAATTTAACCAAGTGTGGTGGGATGCAAAGGGAAATGAATGTTACTCCAGGTGGTCACTTATTCTAGATGCCTCGTTCATGATTGCAATAAGCAGCAATATCCTTCACTCTCCATGGGGAGCCTTCCTATATATATATATATAGATTCTAAAACAATGTTTTATAGGGATTATATAGGGGTGTCCTCTCTGTCCCCTCTTGTTCCTAATGGTAATGGAAGATCTGAGCCTCCTTCTATTGGAGGAAAAACAAAAAATAAACATCAAAGGTATTAAAGTCTCTCACAAACAGTATATCACCCATCTCCTTTTTTTTGGATGATGTGCTATTGTTGGGGTCTGAATCGGTTACAGAATGACAAGCCTTTCATAGGGTGATAAAACTATTCTTTCAAGCCTCTGGAATGGAGATGAATGTTAAACAATCCTCATTTCTTTAGAATGGTGTAAGTTTGGACTCCCTCTCTTCCATAAATTCGTTATTTCCCTTCTAGGTGGATGCTCTAGAAAATGGCCTAAAATATTTAGGCTTCTTCATCAAGCCAAATGGGTACCAAAAAGAACACTAGTTGTGGTTGATTAGAAAGTTGAGAAGCGTATTATCCTGTGGTGCTATAATTGACTCTCCCTAGGGGGTAGAATGATTTTGGTGAAGTATGCCATGGAAAACATCCTATTTTATTGGTTGTCCTTATCCAAGATTATGAAATCTATTCTAAATATCATAATGCAAAGGACATTTGACTTTATATGGACAAGCAAAAAAAACAAGGAAGGCCTATACCTAGTGTTATAGACATTTTTGTGCCTTACAGTCTCGAGCATGAAATGTCCATAATCTAAGGGATCCAAAGTCCCTAAACATGTTGTTCCTACCCTTAGAGGAACAAGGCCAATTAACCACAGCAATTCACAGAAGTTCTCCACCTGAAAACACTCAAAAACAAGCCAATTCTGGATCATGTCAACTGCTCCACTGAGCATCTGCGCTGAATGTCAACTGCTCCACTGTCTACCTGCGTTGAATGTCAACTCCAACAAAGGCTACCTGCACTGAGCGTAATTGGACAAGTGGCAGGCTCATTCCTCAATGTGTCAATGCCCAGGAAGCTTCCAAAATGACACTTGCATCAAGGAATTCGACTGGTGATGAGTAAGAGGTTCCAAATCTCCAAGTGGAAGCAAGAACCTCCAAGTGGACTCAAGAACTGAGAGAGGGAGAGGACACTAGTCAGATCTCAAGCTGACTCATCCTCTCTCCAAACATCTATATATGGATCTCTCCTCCATGGGATCTAAAGGCTGGAATTTTGTGATTGCAAAGAATTGTTGTTGGTTTGTGGCTGGAAACATTGGGTGCTTAATGCTTTGAAGGGAGCTGAAGAAGGAATTCCATTCTGCTGGGAAGGAGATGCTGGATTGGAGCCCTATGGGTTGTATCTCTTCCTGAACCCTGTTACTTATCAATAAAGCTATCTTGATTCTTTCCTATATGCTGGTGTATTTTGTATGATTGCATTAGTATATTTGATTTACTTCTAATCCTGAATCATTTATGAATATGTATATTTTCCTTTGCATTGTGTTCTTCTCTTGTCGCAAGTAGCTGTTCTCTTGTCACAGGTAGTTGTTCTCTTGTGATCTCGTGGGATTCAAGTAGCTGTTCTCTTGAGCAAGCGAGGAGACAAGTAGCTGTGGACACACAAAGAGAAGGGGATCTAGATCGAGGGACAACCGGAAGACAAAGGTAAGTCTGCCGATCTCTCCTCTTTCACATTTCATAAAGGAAGAAATCATAATAGCTGTATTCGTTTGTTGCTAAGGCGATGTCACACCTTAGGTGGATAGGATCGTCCTGCATAGGCATTTTTCCCCACAACAAATTGGCGACTCCGCTGGGGATCTATTTGTTTATTCATTTCATTTGTGTTTCCGTCATTTGTTTACTTCATATACTTGACAGCAACTATTGAACTGCATCTTTCCCGGATGCAAAGTAAAAAGTTGCTGCTTTGATCCAGTTATTGGACTTGTCTATGATCTAAACTAGATCCACAAATGATTTGATGATCCTTTGTGATAGTCTTTAGTACCCTCTCAAAGCATCCCTTTGTTTATACCTTGCTTGTGTTTCTGATTTGGCCTGAAACAGTTGATTTTTGAGCATTTTATGACCCAGAACCCAAGGGAAACGAGAGTTTCTCCTTTCAGCGCAGACACTGTGAAGGCAGTCTGCATTTCAACGCAGGTCCCGTGAAGGCTACCTGCGCTGAATGTCAAACTGACAGTGTTGGACTTGCGCTGAACCAGTTTTGCTTTGTGCAGCTGGGGTTCTTTGTCCTCTGTTGCCCTGTTTTGATCTCTGTTTTTGCAGCCTTTAACCAGCATAGGTACCAGTCTAATAAGTCTTTTCTTTGCTTAGATTCCGCCTCTCTTTTGTACAAAAAGATTGTGAATGTTTTTATGTGTTTGTGGCGTCATTTACAGTCTTCCTTTGCATGAGTAAAGTAGTCATCCTGTAGCCTTTGATTCAGATCTGATTGATTGTGGTCTTAGAAGAGAGTTCATTGGCTGTTTGCGGATTGATTATAGATTTACTTTTGCTTAGTGGTTTGAATTTGTGTCTTTTAAGTGTCAAAACAAGTCTTTATTTCGAAAGTAGCAAAGTGATTGTAATCTCTTCTACCCTTGTTGTTTTCGAAAGAGTGAGCTTGTTTGTATTGATCATTTTAAAAGCAAGTTCAAAGTTGTGCAAAAGGCTTTCTTTGTAGGCATTTATACTAAGAAAGTGGAAAACAAACACCTGCATTGTGCATTTTGCATTTGATAGTTTGCATGTTGGATTTAGGGAAAGTGCATTAGAGTGTGCTGATTGCTCTTTGATAAAAGATAGTGTTATTCTTTTCCCTTAGTAGCTAGGATTTTCAAAGTTGAAAGATAATAAAGCTTGCTTATCATCTTAGACTGCATTTAGGAATTTGTATCATACATCTCGTGGTGAACCTTGAAAGGCAAACTTTAAAAAGATCAACCTAAAATAAACTGAATGAACCTAACAACGCTTTGTAACATAACGCACAACATAGAGGTCTAGGCTAGAGACATGTTCCGGCGTCGTTAAGCATAGTGACTGTCGATCTCGAAGAAGGTGGGTGATTCCTCTTGAGAGACGGTAACGCTAATACGGATTGTGCTCCCACGTACCGTCGCGTATATATTGGGAGACCCCTATAGGCATATATCCTTTATCCTTAGGAAGCCGTGTCGGCCGCCCTACTGATCGCAATTCAGTGAACACAACATTCACGAAGATCGACCACCCATACCGTAAAAAGTATTCTGTGGTTTTGCAAAAAGTTTGGCACACCCTCTGCCTAGATCTCCAGAGCAGTTCCTTTTGGCCTTTTTCAGACTCTATAATAGAAAAAGTCCATCCGAGCATTTGTCACTTCGGGCTCGTTAAAACATCGAAGGAGACTAGAGTCATCTTTAGCTTTTTCTCGACTCTTTAAAACTGAAAAAGCAAGTTGTGTCTAAAAGCATCGTTAACAATTTATTTTAAACAGAACAATCACCCTTTAATTCCTGCGTTGATCTTTAGGTTGAAAAGATGGAGCACACCAGCCAAGGACTTCCCCTTGGTGGGAATCCTAGTCCTTTCTCCTCTTGGGGAGATGTTGGTGCGCCCCACATGGCCACATTGTCGCTTCCAGGACTGACAATTAGCCTACCAGTTTGGCTCTTTTCAACCAATGTCATTCAGAATACCACAATTCCTGAACAGTCGAGTCAACAGTTAGATCAGACAAGAGTTGCCTCCCAGCCTTCAACTTCATCTTCCTCCCCTCCTTCTTCTTCGCTTGACGGGACTGGTCGAATTAAAAACCAAGTTCCTAAAGAGAAGAAGGAGAAGAAGAAGAAAGAGAAGAAGAAGAAGGAGCCTAAGGCGACTGGGGGCAAACAAGTGTCATCTAACAAAAATCCACACACCGCACTCGTAAGGCCTAAATCGCCATGCGTCATATGCAGGGGAGACCACTTCCATAGAGATTGTCCCTGTATCCCGCGGATACTAAGAGACTGGTCCCCTTGTTTGCACAATTCGGTAGCATCGACCTCTGATAGCCATGTCGACTGCTCACCGTCAACTAGTGGGAGTGAAGCTCCAGGACAGAGCGGGAGAGCTAAATTTCCCTGCAGACTGTGTGAAGGCGATCACGCCATCCACCGTTTTCCCTTCTTAGACGAGGCAAAAATAGTTCTGGAAGACCGCCCGATTTTACGAGCGCATCTCCCTCCTGGATATCAAAGACTCCTGCCAAGTCCCTCACTAGTTGAGAATCCGGCTGAGCCACTTAGGTGGTCAGCCGAAGCACCTGTCATTGAAGATGAACCGTCTGGATCCATGCCTGACGAAAGTCAAAAGGTTGATATGGCAGTTGACCCGGTTTTTCCTTCAGAGGCTCCATCTTCGAATGACGCCATCACAGAGGAGAAGCAAGACGACACCGTCCAAATTCTCTTCATCAGCACTGACTCTGATGATCAAGGGGGAAATGCCACCATTCCTTTATCGCAGGAAGGAAGTTCATCAGAGCGCTATCTGGCTGTATATTCGGTCCCACCACCAAGCAACTTGGTTGTGTCCTTTGATTGGAACCAACTAGGCAGACCCCGGTTGCCAGCCAGTATACCATTCAGGATTATTTGTCAAATATACAGAATGGTAATGGCTGGCACTATCATTGATGAGGGGGCATCTGTGAGTATCCTTTCCTCTATTGCTTGGAGAGCGCTTGGTTCGCCAGCACTCTTACCTGAGATGAGAAATCTATCAGGTTTTGATAAAGGAACCAGTCGACCTTTAGGGATCCTCCCCAATGTGCTTGTAACATTGAAAGGGAAGACCGTTCAAATGAACGTGATGGTCGTTCAAGGACCCTTGGATTATAACCTACTCCTTGGACGAGACTATATATATTGCATGGGAGCTGTAGTCTCTTCACTCTTTAGAGTAATGTGTTTTTCGCATGAAGGAAGAATGGTCAAGCTCGTAGACCAACTTTCGTTTCCTGGATCACACATCGCAAATAGTCATGTACCATCCCTAAATGGTCTATACACGCAAGAAGTGTCTCAACCCACGGTCCATCCTCCTGATGAGCGCGAGTAATCCGGGAGGATATGACCGGAACCCAGGGGGCATGCGTCCTAGCCTGCTTCGGCAGGAAAACTTTGGGTATAGGGTAGGTTTCCGCGGGAGAATATGACTAGTCCATACCCCGTCCGTTATTTGGAAGAGGGGTTGTTCTAGAATAAGATTCTTTTGTCAAAGTTACGTGTTTGACAACAGTCATTCACCCTTGTCTATTTCGGTAGACATTGCCGAGGAAGTGTTTTGTTTGAAAGATTAACGAGACAATCTTTGGGTAACCTGAAAGAGGTAAGCCTCTCTCGATTAAAACAAATGTTTTGGCGGAGGGTAAGTAGAGGTAACCTTGAAACTCTGTTTTATACCTGGGGGCATGCAAACCTTTTGGAGTGCAAGCAAGGGGCGACTATTTATTTTTTAAATTTTTAGGTCCTCCCTTTAAACCTGTAGGTCTAACCCTTTAAACTCGTAGGATTAGCCGTTTCCGAACTTGCATAAAGAAAGGAGAGGGAGCATAGCTTTGGTAAGGCGCAAGCTCTATAAAAAATGGGATCTTTCATGAGACACTCTTATCTTATGACTGGGTAATCGAGCAGTTTTAGCATAAAGTTCATGCTCGTTAAAAAATAAACGCAAGATCCGAGCAGTTTTAACGTGGTCTTCATGCTCGTTAAAAAATAAATATAAGTAGTGAGCAGAGTTTCCTCCAGTGTTTAAGCTCATTTTTATCTAAAAAATGAACCTATCCCGGTAAATAACCACAGTGATCGTAAATTTATCAGCCGTTAAAGCCTTGGTCGTGTTTGCACCTGCCACCTCCACTTTTCATTTGGCCGATCGTTCACCTCCATATGATTGTTTACCCATTTTGAGGAACAGCTGCGAAGAGTGATTTCACCTAGCCATCCTTGTGACACTGCCGTGATTGGAAAATTCCAACCTGTACCTGGAATCAGTTGCTACCCCTGTTTATCACTCGTTCCTCAAAAGACGAGTCTTCTTTAAGCTCTTTTCAATTGACTCGTAAAATATGAAAAGATTGCCGAGTCTTGGCCTTCCAGCTCGTTAAAGGACCGGAAGTGCTATCCCTCCTCTAGATTTTAATCTTTTTGGACCTGAGGGATTATTGCACAAAAAGATCGAGCGCTTGTTTTGTTCGGCTCGTTAAAGATATCGAAAACTCATCCCTTCTGTATTGTTTTATACTTTTTCGGACTTAAGGGATTAGATGACAAAAAAGGAATTTTGGAGTTAACTTTATGCACCTTTTCAGACTCTCTAAAAATGAAAAGGACCGAGTTATCCTTGTCGTTAGACTCGTTAAAATTGTTAAATAGCGACAAACTTGTCTTTAGACGAGAACGAGTTTCACTATCGCTAAGCTCGTTAAAATATAGCGATAGGCTTGCCCGAAGGGCAGGTTATAGAACAAGCATATGTTATCCTCCTCAAGCTTGACAAAAATAAAGAGGTACTAGTCAGCAATGACTGAGGAAAAATTTGGAAAAATCAAGAAAACTTTGATGGTAGCAGGTCGCTCTTGAACATGACACTTTTCCTCCGTACCACATTCGGGTTGGGTTGTTTCATTCACCGGTCACATCACCATGGTCTCGCCATACCATCCATATTTAGGGTAATGCTACCGATCCATCGTATCAGTGTCGCCATATGTTCAAGAGAAGTCGTTCAGAAAGAGTCAACCGGGTCCCATCCACTGCCATACATTATCCTTCATCCATCCATGACCGCCACCCTGAATCATATGTCACAGATCGTTTTCACCTCCATTAAAATCATTAGCTCCGTTCCGTGTCACTGATGTGGGATTCATCAAGGCCCTCCTTTGACGGATCGCTTCTTGTCGACATCAACTCATTATCCAAGAAGTTGATCTAGGAACACCCCCTTCAGTACTTTGAAGCTTGCATGCCTCAATGGCAAGTTTCTCACTTCCGGCGACAGGTATACATCAATGACCTTCGACCAGAAGATTTTGCGTGGTGTTCGACGACAAGTCCTTTATTCACGCCACGTGAATTGTACTGCAGTACCTTGAGGGTCATCATCATTATCGGTGATTCCTCTCGCGCTTGTTAACGGTTTACATCATTGACCGGTAATCAAGCAATGTCTTTCCATGTTCGACTTCAGCGCAATTCTCACATGGATTGACTTGTACTTTAGAGTGAAGATCGAACGAGTTTGAAGACCCCGGATCTAGTTTCATCCATCCGGGCTGCGATATATATTCAGGAAAAATAAAGACATTTGGCATGTACATCATTGCAGCACATGATCATCCTACTCAAAGGATGATAATTTCGCCAAAATTATCAGTCTACCATCAGACGATCGTATGTTCTATGTACAAAAATGAATTTATAAAGCTGAGCATGGGAATGCCCGCCTCAGCTAGATCATGAAAGCAGTATGAATCATAATGTATTGTATTGTATTTTATTACAGGTCTCCTCCCGGCAGATGGATGAACTTCGGACCCTCCTGGATAAAGCATTTCACCCGATAAACGGCCTCATACTTTAGGGGGCAACTGTTATAGACATTTTTGTGCCTTACAGTCTCGAGCATGAAATGTCCATAATCTAAGGGATCCAAAGTCCCTAAACATGTTGTTCCTACCCCTAGAGGAACAAGGCCAACTAACCACAGCAATTCACAGAAGTTCTCCACCTGAAAACACTCAAAAACAAGCCAATTCTGGATCATGTCAACTGCTCCACTGAGCATCTGCGCTGAATGTCAACTGCTCCATTGTCTACCTACGTTGAATATCAACTCCAACAAAGGCTACCTGCGCTGAGCGTAATTGGACAAGTGGCAGGCTCATTCCTCAATGTGTCAATGCCCAGGAAGCTTCCAAAATGACACTTGCATCAGGGAATTCGACTGGCGATGAGCAAGAGGTTCCAAATCTCCAAGTGGAAGCAAGAACCTCCAAGTGGACTCAAGAACTGAGAGAGGGAGAGGACACTAGTCAGATCTCAAGCTGACTCATCCTCTCTCCAAACATCTATATATGGATCTCTCCTCCATGGGATCTAAAGGCTGGAATTTTGTGATTGCAAAGAATTGTTGTTGGTTTGTGGTTGGAAACATTGGGTGCTTAATGCTTTGAAGGGAGCTGAAGAAGGAATTCCATTCTGCTGGGAAGGAGATGCTGGATTGGAGCCCTATGGGTTGTATCTCTTCCTGAACCCTGTTACTTATCAATAAAGCTATCTTGATTCTTTCTTATATTCTGGTGTATTTTGTATGATTGCATTAGTATATTTGATTTACTTCTAATCCTGAATCATTTATGAATATGTATATTTGTCTTTGCATTGTGTTCTTCTCTTGTCGCAAGTACTTGTTCTCTTGTCACAGGTAGCTGTTCTCTTGTGATCTCGTGGGATTCAAGTAGCTGTTCTCTTGAGCAAGCGAGGAGACAAGTAGCTGTGGACACACAAAGAGAAGGGGATCTAGATCGAGGGACAACCGAAAGACAAAGGTAAGTCTGCCGATCTCTCCTCTTTCACATTTCATAAAGGAAGAAATCATAATAGCTGTATTCGTTTGTTGCTAAGGCGCTGTCACACCTTAGGTGGATAGGATCGTCCTGCATAGGCATTTTTCCCCACAACACCTAGCCAGCTGGGAATCCTTGTCCAAGCCAAAGAAATTTGGTAGGTGGGGATTGAAGTATTTGATCTAGTTTGGTATGTGTTGATCTATAAACTATCATGGATATTCCATTGGATAGATTGCCACAATATATATGTTTACATATACTTAAAAATCCAAGATCTACACTATCACAATTTAATTTCTCTTTAGATTTATAGAATTGCAGATTATTGTTAATAGTGTATGCATGCGAATTAAAATTATTCAGAAAATAGAGAATAGTGAAATAAAATCTCACACACAAATTTGACACAATATATGACCTGGGAAATCCTTTTAGGAGAAAAACCGAGCGGGAAGGTGAGGCCACTCTACTCTCTTTCTCTGAATAGAAAATGCCTACAAGTACAAAGAAGTATGGCATGTGGCTATTACAGTGCACAAATCCTCTCAGTGTGCTCTATCTCTTATCCATCTCGGCTAGTTTTGCTCAACTATGGAATAAACGCACTTGAAAGAATGGAACCCCCTTTTCCTCCTAGTGTCCCTGTTATAACACATCTTGATAATCTACTAGTGGTTAGGTTTGACTACATCAACTCTTAACCAGAGTTACAATATAGAATTTTAGCTAAAGTCTTCTACATCATAATCATGTGGCTAGCCCCTTTTTCATGAATAATGAGGGTTGACGTGAAATCCTCTCAAATTATGGTGGTGAAAATAGGAAGATTAACTTATGAGTGGCATAAATTTTGCATATAACTCTGATTAATGTGATTCTTGTGCCATTGGAAAAATCTTTGTGTGTAGAATAGAAAAAAAAAGGTGCTACACCTAAAGCGACAAAGTTTTTACCCCCCAAAAAATGTCATTTGATGCCTCAAAATGCTCCGAAAAGGTTTCAAACCCCATTTTGCCAAACTGGGTCCCGTCGGTGAAAATGGTCCTGAGAGCTAATTCCTCCACCTTTTCCACTTGAAAGCGTCGAGATGGATGGAAAACAATATAATGATTCAATCTGGATCATGCGCTAGCTCAAAAAAATTTGTGGAGTGGTCTATTTGGTGAAGGGATTTGGAGCCAAGTTTTAAAGATGAAGTACCTTGGAAAGAAGACTGTGGTAGATTGGCTAAGATCAACAACAATCAAGCCTACCATAAGGGGCTCTATTGTTTGGAAATCCCTCATGGGATCCTTTCCTTTTTCTATTCGATTGGATTGCATGGAATGTTGGGTATGGTTCGTAGGTAATTCTTGGAAAGGATCCTTTTATTGGTGGTGCTTTTTGTTATAGATTATCCCAGAATCTGATACAATTCTTAAATTCAAAAGGTATTTTCTCCCTAAACAACATTAAAAGAGTGGAGCCTTCCTCAAAAAATCATTGGTTGACTCCTATAGATTTGGGTCTAGAAGGACAGTTAACTAATGAATGGAACTGCTTCATGAAGGAGTTTTATATCAATGGTATCAACCTAAGTTCCTCCAATGATCAACTTGTTTGGAGCTAGAATACTTGTTTCGGAAGGGTGATTGTAAAACTTGCATATGAATTCATAGCCCTTTCTTTTGTTGATTAGGGTTCTTGCCGGTGGAATAACTCTATCTAGAGTTGGAACATCTCCAACAAGTTGAAGTGTTTCTTTTGCTTGGCCATGCAAAACAAATTATTAAACTGGAAAAACTTCCAAAAAAGAGGATTCTATGGACCAAACCTACGTTGTCTATGTTGAAATTAGGAATAAACAATGAACCATCTTTTTGTTTGTTGTAGGATTGCTAAGGAAATTTTCCAATTGGCTTTATAGGTTCTAAATATAAATGAAAAAAGTGGCCAGAATTCTTTGGAGGACTCTCTTCTTCATCGGACAAAGAACTCAAAATTTTTGTTTTCCCTCCCAATATTTGTTACTTGGGGAATTTGATCCTCATAAACAAGCTTGTTTAAAAAATTTAAATTATGAGTATTATCGAGCAATCTTCCAAGATTGAGTCATTGTTCAAGGAATACAACTTGAAGCAAAAGAGAAAAAACTAAAGAAGGACCGCTTTCCCAAATTTATCTCAAAGTTGTATAGTTGGTTTCTTCGATGGAGCTGCATAAGAGGACACATGTGGTGGTTGGGGGGGGGGTAACTAAACTGACAAGAACTATATAAATTCAATTCAAAATTGGTATAAGGAGGGGAACCAACTCAAAGGATGAACTATTTGCTTGTTGGGCTCTAATGTTTCTAGCAGCTATGAAAAATATTAAATGCATTCAAATTTTAAGAGATTCAAAATGACTAATAGATTGGTTAGTAAGTAAAGCTTAGATAGAAGTCCTGAATCTTGATCCTTGGAAAGTTAAAATTGCAGAGTTAAAGAAATGCTTCCTGGAAATGAACTTCCAACACATCCACATAGAACTTAATTCAACAACATATCTCCTTTCAAAAGGAGCCCTTGCCATGGACACAAGTTTCATCTATTAAAAAGAATGGGTCGACGACTCAGCTCAATGTGCTCATACTATATCTATCTACTAGGCAGATCAATTTTTTCTTTTATCTTCAGTATATCATATATGTTTTCCTTCTATCTCTTCTTTTGCTTATCTCAGTCCGGATATGTCGAGGCTCTACATTCCTCTCGTCACAATTTCTTGTCCAAGAATCCAATTCCTTCTGGCTCAAATCAGTCTATCATTTTTTATGGTTAATTGTTGTCCTTTTGTCATCTAACAACAAATTATTTACACTTCAGCTGCATTGTTGTGGATGTGGCTTTCTCTGGCTCTTTGCTTTCTTTTTTGTCTTCTGACAACAACCTGTTTACTTTCAACTGCTTTGTTGTGTATATGAGTGAAATAATATGTATTTTTTTATTCCAACAATAATAACAATAAAGTTGTTTTTTTTTAATTGAAAACAAGTATAATGATAGAAGAACAAGTAGAGCTAGCCAATATGAACATTAAATATATAATTCACTATAATTAATTAAATTTTCCATATTATTAAACTTTACATTAAATAATCTAAAGCCAAATGTCTATATTGCATGGTTGCAATGTATATATTTATGATAATACTTTTCTACCCCAGATGAAAAGTATAAAACACCTAAGCTGGATCCTTGACTAGTAGATTCATCTATGCATCAATTGAGGTTGGAGATAGAGGCACTTTCCAAAACGTATCTTTAAAAAGATGCTTAGTTGTTACTTAATAGCCCCTCGAGTTGGGTTTGTCTTTGGCCCATTATTTCTACCTACTATTTTTTTTACCCACTGGTTTGGGCTAGACTCACTCCCTCTTATCCAATAGGTTGAATTTGTACAAGTACAACGCAGCATCTCTAGCTTGTTACTATTTATAAATGATTCATTATCCATTTTTTTAATATTTAAAAAGCTATATTGATTGTTGTTTATATAGCCCATGGGTACTTCATTCACTACTTTAAGCACGACTTGCCAATATGTCCGTGGGTTGTAGCACAATTGGAAAAAAACATGTTTATAAGTCTTTATGATTCCAAGTGATCGGAAGCGAACATGTCTCACCAAACCTAAAAAAAACATGACTTGCCAATACAGAAGTAGAATAGTTTAAAGAGAATACCACATATATCATGTTAGTATGGCAGGGGAAACTAAGTTAATTGTTTAAGTTGAGTGGAAATTAACTTCCATCCCGTAAAAATAATAAATTATAATAATTTCCATATTAATATATTACTACTTATTTTGATATATATAATAAATTTTATAATAATGTTGGATTTAAATTTTTTATTCATTTAATTTTTCTAATTTTATTATTTTTATCTTTTATTTTTTAGTATATACATTATAATATTGTTTCTAGTACCATAATAATGTGATTATTATTTATTAGTAATATTATTTGAGGTTTAGATGAAAAAATACGTTCTTATTTATATATTAATAATTATTTTGATATATATAATAAATTTTATAATAATATTGGATTTAAATTTTTTATCCATTTAACTTCTCTAATTAATTTTTTTTATATATTTTTTTATAAAGTACATTATAATATTGTTTCTAGCACAACAATAATGTAATTAGTATTTATTAGTAATATTATTTGAGAGTTACATGAAAAAATCATGTTTCAATAACAACATGGAAAACATATTCCAAACTCAATAAAATTTGAAAGTGTATCTTTATATATATACTAAAATTTTAAGTATTTTTTAAAAATTGTATAAAAACTTAACCTCAACATAAGCTCTTTTTTTTCTTTATAAGTTCCTTTTTTTTTCACTTCCATGCAATGTCAAATGATATAATATCGTGAGTTTATGTGTTTAAAGATGACCAAATACATCTTACAATGAACACTCAAAGTAACCATCTTCTTATGCTAGTTTGTTTCTTGTGGATTTTTTTTTTCAGTGTGTGTGTGTGTATATATATATATATATATATTGGAAATGATTCTATGATTATAATTTCTTTTTCTTTTGTTTTGTTAAGATCACGACTAAGCCATGCATCAAATTGGTCTATGAGAACCCTTGTTCCCATCTCCATGCAACGATTTTAACTTGTGATCTCTTAGGAGGAATCACATGTTGTTAAACATTAGGAACATTAATAGGTCTAATATTTTATGATCACACTGTCAATGGAAGCATATACATTGATATTATTCCTTGCCTTGCATAAAATATATAAATTGAGCTCTTATATCCATATGCCGCAATAATGCTCCTCAACCATTGTTCCCTAGCATTATTGACTCAAAGTTGTTGCATATATACACATTGAAGAAGCACAACTATGATGGTTGCCTTTCCACATGATTACATAAGTTTTGTATGTCATTTTGTTCATTAATAATGTTATGCACTCTTGCGAGAAAATCAGAAAACCAAAAATACAAAATGATATAGTCTGAAACACAGAAATATCACATGAAATGAGACAAGCTGCAAAGATATTTTTATTATTCAAAATCAAAATACAATGTTCACTTGCCTCTTTAAGGGGGCAACCTGCAATAGAGAAGAGCTCAATTACAATAAGACTCAATTATTCTTCCCTTACTATCTAAGACTATTTATAGCTTAATGACATCCAAAACCCTAACTACTAGTGGTCCCTTGCATGACACGGGTTGACCAATTTATTTATTAATTATGGCCCATTTATAATTGATTGTGGTCATTTCTATAATTCGGGTCAACCACTTATAATTATTATTAATGTGGATAACCACTTACGAGCTTTATCAACTCAACTAACTAACTATGACTTTGACTAGGCCCCTTAGGCTTATTACATAAATAAGGGGTTAGTGTTGGATCCTAGCATGCCCTCCCCCATCAAAAGAAGCCTTGCCCTCAAGGCTGAAGCTGCGGAAACTGCTGGAGAATAGTGGTTGGTTCCCATGTTGCATCTTCTAGAGAGGTTTCTTTCCACTTGATGATGACTTCCTTGATCTTGCAGGCGCAAAGATGTATTTCACGAGTGTTGAGGACCTATTTTGGTCGAAGCCAAAGTGAGCCTTCCTCATCTAATTCTAGCAGACTTGTTTGAACCTTCCAATTGTTCCCCATAACTTTCTTGAGGCACGATACATGGAAGATGGGGTGAACTTTTGAAGTAGTTAGCAAGGCCAATTCGTAAGCGACTGCTCTTATATGCTGAAGTACTTGATAAGGCCCATAGAATTTTGGTGCTAGTTTCTGTCAACACTTTTCTTTGAGAGAGGTCTGCTTATCTGGTTGGAGTCGTAAAAGCACCTAATCACCCACTTGAAATGACCGCTCGGAACAATGTTGGTCAACCTATTGCTTCATTCTATTATGAGTTTGATGTAGATTATATTTGAGATGAGCGATCATGGTAGCATGGTTCTATAGGAGCTTATCAACAACATCTGGGGATATAAGAAGCTGGTGATGGTGGGAGCTAGCCATACACTGTCTCATATGGTGTCATCTTTGTGGCTTCATGATAGTTAGTATTATACCACCATTCAACTAAAGGCAGTCACTATGTCATGTTCCAAACTTGGATAAACAATGATATGTAAAGCAAAAAACAAACTCGACACCAGAAATTTTACATTCATAAAATACACGTAAAAACTCCAGAAGCAAGAACCAACTGAGCCATTTTATTAATCCAATGGAGCAAGTACAATAGTATGAAGAAGTGCACTTGGGCTTGCCTCAATGGCAAGCGTGACAGAACCCAGGTGATAAAACAATAATCTCAAATGTTGATAATAACTGCTCCAATGATGCTCTGCACTACCTAGAAAACTACATGGATGGCTGAAAAGGGATTGCTAGAAACCCCACCAACGGTGCTAAGAAAATGCTACAAAATTAACCCCAAGCTCCTTGACCAAAACCACCCAAAACCTAGAAATGATTTCGTCTGATTCCAACCTCCAAAAATTGACCCCCAAGAGGCCCTACGCCCTCCAAGACCACTGAAGCTCACGACTTGCAAATATACCAAAAAAATACTCCTCCAATGCTCTAGAAAAGCAACAATCACCTCCACTAGTGTTTCCCTTGTCTCTCCGACAAGGATCAACCTCAATAGTTGAAACTCCACCTCCCACATGTGCACAATATTCTCCCTCTACGCTGGCCCAGGAAGTGTGAAAACCCCACTAAATAGAAGCTCTCTCTCTCATCTACAAAACTCACCCAAAATACAACAAAACACCCAAGCCTCCCTTCTGGAATTTCTCCTGGCCAAAGCTCCTATGGAAGATATCAAAATCACAACTCAACCCCTCCTCACTACCTCCTCCAGGAATACACACCACCTGGAGGCACTGGATACAACTTCTAGAAATCACAATGAAAATATCCTTTGAAAGAATGTAGACGAACCTATCAAGGGTGGCACTCGAAGTCCCCCAAAGAAAGGGTGAGATCTCCGCTTGAAGAACTCTTGCTAAACAACAAGTGACTCGGCTAAGCAACTCGAGCAACCAAAAATAAATTTGATATGCCAAAGATGATCAAATGAGGAGTGTTGCCTTCCTTTTATAAATTTTGTGGAGCTCTTTTCCCTCCATTTTCCTAGTGTGGGTGGCCCCCACATATAACTTAACCAAACCAAAATAACTTACTACTAAAGTCTAAGTCTCCTAATAAAATTGAATGGGCCCCATCTCCTCCAAAATTGGCCCCAAAATGTAGAGATTAATCATGTTCCAAATTAATTTAGGAAGTGACATTACAGTCCTCCCCTCCCAAATCTTGCTTGTCCCCAAGCAACTTCAATGATGGATGTTTAAGTATGTACTCACCCTCCCAAGTAGCATCCTCATCTGGTAAGCTCTTCCAATGCACCAAGCATTCTCTAATTACCCTACTTTTGAGCTTCCTTTCCCTTGTCTCCAAGATGGCCTCCGGTTCTAAAACCAGGTGCCCCTTATCATCAAGTGGAGACAACTCCAAAACTATTGTAACATGTTTCCCCAACACCCTCTTGAGGCATGAAACATGGAAAATATTGTGGATCCTACCCCCTGGTGGTAGCTCCAAATCATAAGCTACCTCTCCAACCCTCTTGATCAGGTTGTAGGACCCAAAAAATCATGGTTGCAACTTTTCTAACCCCTTCTGTTTCAGAGTGGAATGTCGGTATGGCTGCAATTGAAGGTACACCAAGTCCCCTTTCTCAAAATGCCTCTCCACATGATGCCTATTATCATACATCTTTTTTTGATTCTCAGCTGTTTGCAAATTATCCTTAAGAGCCTTGGGGATATCTTGGCTCTCTAGGATCCAATCTTTGGCCTTTGGGGCCTAGTTGTCTGTAAGAACAATGTCAACAAAAGATGAAGCATCATAACCGTAGAGAGCATGGAAAGGATTCATACCAGTGGACATATGATGTGTCGTGTTGTAGCAATACTCTCTAAAAAAATCTATCGAATCCAAGCCTTATGTTTCCCTATCACATAGTTCCTGAGATAACCCTCTAGCAATTCGTTCACCCTCTTTATCTGCTCATCGGTCTATGGATGGTAACTGGTGCTCAAGGTGATCTCGGTGCCAACTAGCCTGAAAAGCTCCTGCCAAAATCCCCCCATGAATCGACTATCTCAGTCACTGACTATAGTCTTAGGGAGTCCGTGCAGGTGAAAGACCTCCCTAAAGAAAAACTCTGCCACCTGTGAAGCTGAATACCGTGTCGGAATGGAAAAGAAATGTGCAAACTTGGTCAGGCGATCGACCACCACAAAATGGAAATCCTTCCCTTGCACCGAGGGGAGCCCGTTGATGAAGTCCATAGAGATACTCCCCTATTTCCCCTCAAGAATGGGAAGAGGTTGCAATAGTCCTGCTGGATGGGTCAACTCCCCCTTGTTCATCTGACAAGCCTCACACTCATGCACATATCTCAACACGTCCTGCTTAAGGCCCTTCTAGGTGAAGCACTCTCTTACCACCATATAGGTCTTCCTGAACCCCTAGTGTCCAGATAAAGGAGAATCATGAGTTGCACGAAGGATGCGCTCCCTCAACTAGGACCCTGAAACCAAGAATATGCGCCCTTTGTAGTATATAACCTCATCCATCACCCTGTAGCACTAATTCGCATAGATTCCCTCCAAGATCTCGCATGCCCGATGATCCTTGGAGTACTCTACTAATAGTTGTGCCCTCCAATCATGGCAAATGCTCATGAGTGAAAGTCCTACGGGTCTCCTGGATAGTACATCTGCCACCACATTGTGCTTTCCCCACACATACTCAATATCAAAATCATAGGCCTGCACTTTGCTGACCCATTTTGTTGTCTATCATTGAGGCCTTGTTGCCCCATGAAGTGGCGAAGACTGATGTGATCTATCTTCACCCAAAACTAGTTACCCACCAAGTATTGTCTAAACATGGCCAATGCATTATGCCTAACATCTCCTTGTTGTATATGGAATATGACCTCTCTTGTGGTAGGAGCTTCCGACTCTCAAAAGAAATGGGGTGCCCTCCTTGGGACAAGACTGCCCCAATCCCCTCACCCGATGCATCGCACTCCAATGTGAAAGGTTGTGTGAAATTTGGGAGTGCTAATACTGGGCAACAACTCATCACCTCCTTGAGGTGATTGAATGTTGCCTGAGCTCCATTTGTCCATGAAAAATCCCCTTTCTTAGTTAGATTAGTAAGGGGTGTTGCTAACTGTGAGAATCCCTTAATGAACTGTCGATAACAAGTACATATTCCCAAGAATCCTCTTAGGGTTGTCACATGTCTAGGCTTTGGTCAATCCCAAATGGCCCTGATCTTATCCTCATGCACCTTGACCCCATCTATGCCTATGATGTGCCCTAAATAAAGCATCTCTGTCAACCCAAACTTGCATGTGGACATCTTGGCATAGAACTTATTCTCCTCCAAGATACACAACACTGTCTCTAAATGTTGCATGTGCTCCTCCCACTTCCTGTTGCAGATCAATATTTCATCAAAGAACACTAGTAAAAATCTCCTCAGCTAACCTCTGAACACATGGTTCATGCATGAACGAAAGGTAGCAGGTTTTTTGGTCAACCCGAAAGGCATGACCAAGAACTTGAAATGCCCATAATGACATCTGAAGGTTGTCTTCGGAATATCCCGCTCCCTTGCCTGAATCTGATGATACCCAGACTACGAATCTATCTTAAAAAATTACTTGGATCCTCTAAGCTCGTCCATCAACTCATCAATACGCGGAATGGGATATTGTTTCTTTAGTGTCTTCTTGTTGAGGGCCCTATAGTCGATGCACATGCAGAGAGTCCCATCCTTCTTCTTCATCGGCACGACAGAAGAAGCGAATGGACTAGAACTCAGTATAATATGGCCCAATGCCAATAGCTCCCTGATGGTCCTCTCAATGTCATCCTTATAGGATTTGGGATGCCTCTAGGGTGTATCAATGACTGCCTACACACCAAGTTCCACCTCTATAGTGTGCTCGAACCCCCTGTCAGGTGGTTGTCTTGGTGATATGTCTCCAAAAACTACCAGATATCTATCCAATATCGTCTGTATGTTTGGATGTGGTGGCTTGGCCTTTCCCCTAGCCTTTGAAATCCTCAACTCCACTTCCCATGCTATGTCTCCATGCCTCAAATCGACCTCCATCTTGTGGGCTGAAACTGTCTGTGGAGGATACGAATGCATGCCCCGAAGAACCACTTGCTTACCATCTGGCCCAGTAAACTCCATCACTAGCTGCCTCCAATCGGTGGTAACTTGGCCAAGGGAATACAACCATTGGACACCCATCACCACATTGGTGTCCGGTACATCCACCACAAAGAAGTGATATGTCATCGAATAGTTCCCCATGGTCACTGTCAAAGCATGAACATATCGAGTGCACTGCATAGTTTTGTTTCCTAGCACTAGAACTGAAAACCCCTCAAACTCTGGAGTGGTGATGCCCCTCCTTTGGACCATTTGAGCATCAATAAAATTGTGGGTGGCCCCACTTTCTAGTAAAATTGAGACACGATTCCCTTGCACTATGCCTCTGATCTTCATGGTCAAAAATTTGGGAGCCCTGCACAAAGAAGCTAGGACTACCCCAACTGGTGCAAAAGGTGTTCCCCCATGTGGTGGTGGTGGTGGTGGTCCCCACTCTGCTGGATCCTCGTTGTCTCCCCCACCGAGCTCCAACTCCACCTCATTTTTCTAATCATTTTTTTAGAATACCTCGATGTAATAGGCCTTGCCTGTTGTGCAATGATGGCCTGGTGCCCATGGCTCTCGTCATGTAAAACACAACTTCCTCCTCATGAGGTCTCTCCTAGTCTCATAATTGAATTGTCCCTACCCTTGGATTGCTCTCTGTGTTGGTGGTGCTCTAGTGTCACTTCCCTTCTGAGGGTAGGGAGTGCATGGAGGAAAGGGTGCCCGGGCCTTGGGGATTCCCCCTTGCAAATCTCTTGTACAATTCACTGTCTCTATTAGAGTAGACGGTTTGAGTGACTACACCAATCCTCACAGTGGCTCTGTCAACCCCTCCATAAATGTGTATGCTCTCCTAGAATTTGACAAATCTGGCACCATGACTAAGACCCTCAGGAACTTTGAAATATAATGCTTGGGATGTCCTATCTGCTTGAGCTGGGTCAACTCCCTGAAGTGAGCCTTTGGATCCCTCCAATCAAAACGCTCCAATACTCTCTGTGTGAAATCCTCATATGAGGTCACATTGGCATGGCCCATAGTGGACAAGCCATAAAACCACCAATCGTTTGCCTCCCCCTCCAAATGCAATGTGTCCATTTTAATGGCCTCTACCTCCATCATCCTGTTGAGCTGGAAATATGTGTCTAGCTTCTCCACCCAAGCACGTGTTGTGCACTTGGTAGTGCCATCGTAGGTGGGAAAGTACATCTTCCCAATGGTGCATTGTAGCTCATAGTTCTGCATACCATGGGCTCCATAGCCCTTCCCCTTCTCATTCTGTTTGAGCTGGCAAAAGTCTCTGAAAGATAGTGCCTCTCTGAAGTCTGCTCCCATGGACTGACACTCCCTAAAATTCTCTCCCATAGTAGATTGATCCTCAACTCCTCTCGGTTCACCTTGTGCCAAAGGTAAGAAAGAAGGTAGAGTGGCTCGAGTTGGCCCACTCGATGATGGAGGCTATGTAGTGGGTGAAAGATGATCAAGCTGTTGAGAGGCCCCCGAAGTCTCTCCAAATAGAAACTCTTGGTGAGTGCTCCGCTCCCGATTCTGCATTTTGATCTCATCCAACATCTCCTTCTACCCCTTTTCCAAATCACTCAGAGCCTTCAAGGGACTATCAAAGGCAATCTCTTCTCTGCTCTTGGCCTCCCCCCCATATCTTATGTTACCATTGCCTTGACACTATCCTTTGTGCCTGGAGTGATCTCCAACTCCCTCTCCTTGCTTTGGTACCTTTGCCTCCTGTAAGTAATATTTTGTCGATCCTCCTCACTCATAGGAAAATCCCCCATGGCTGAGCCAAGATTTGAGCTCTGATACCACTGTAATGTTCCAAACTTGGATAAACAATGATATGTAAAGCAAAAAACAAACACAACACTAGAAATTTTAGACATTCAGCAAATACACATAAAAACTCTAGAAGAAAGAACCAACTGAGCCATTTTATTAATCTTATGGAGCAAGTACAATAGCATGAAGAATTGCACTTGGGCTTGCCTCAATGGCAAGCATGATAGAACCCAGGTGATAAAACAATGATCTCAAATGCTGCTAATAACTTCTCCAATGATGCTTTGCACTGCCCAGAAAACTACATTGTAGGTTGAAAAGGGACTAGTAGAAACCCCACCTCCAATGCTCAGAAAATGCTACAAAATTAACCCCAAGCTCTGACCAAAACCCACCAAAACCTGGAATGGTTTGGTTTGTTTCTGACCTCCCATAATTGACCCCCAAGAGGCCCTATGCCCTCCAAGATCGTTGAAGCTCACAACCTACAAATATAACAACAAAATCCTCCTCCAATGCTCTAGAAAAGCAGCAATCACCTCCACTAGTGTTTCCCTTGTCTCTCCTAACAAGGATCAACCTCAATAGCTAAAACTCCACCTCCCACATGTGCACATTATTCTCCTTCTACGTTAGCCCAGGAAGTGTGGAAACTCCACTGAATATAATCTCTCTCAGCTCCAAAACTCACCCAAAATGCAGCAAAACACCCAAGCCTCCCTTCCGGAATTTCTCCCGGCCAAAGCTCCTCTAAAAGATATCAAAATCACAACTCGGCCTCTCCTCACTACATCCTCCAGGAATACGCACCACCTGGAGACACTAGATACAACTGCTGGAAATCACAATGAAAACCTCCTCCGAAAGAATGTAGATGAACCTCTCTAGGGTGGCACTCAAAGTCCCCTGAAGAAAGGGTGAGCTCTTTGCTTGAAGAACTCTTGCTAAACAACAAGTGACTCGGCTAAGCAGCTCGAGCAACCAAAGAGAAATTCGATATGCCAAAGATGATCAAATGAGGAGTGTTGCCTTCCTTTTATAGATTTCATGGAGCTCTTTTCCCTCCATTGTGGGTCCCTCACTTAACCATCGACTTCCCCTCTCATGCAATTCGAACTAGGGAGTGCATATTTTCCTAGTGTGGGTGGCCCCCACGTATAACTTAACCAAACCAAAATAACTTGCTACTAAAGTCTAAGTCTCCTAATAAAATCGAATGGGCCCCATCTCCTCCAAAATTGGCCCCAAAATGTAGAGATTAATCATGTTCCAAATTAATTTAGGAAGGGACATTACACACTATATCCATTGATGCTACTTGTCTGAAGTGAAGTGTAGCATATAGGTCTCCAAAAATTTGTTGACTACTTATGTTTGACCATCTATTTGGGGATGATAAGTTGTACTTAGTTGGAGTTTTGTGCCCTGGAGCTTGAAAATTTCCTACCAAAATTTGCTAGTGAAAGTGGGATCTCGATCGGACACAATGGAAGTTGACATGCCATGCAGTTTGAATATTTGGTCCATGAAAACTTGAGCCACCAATGTTGGGGTAAATGGTTGTGGTAGAGCACAAAAATGAGAATATTTGGAAAGTCTGTCAACAACCACCATGATGATTGATTTCTTGCCAGACTTTGGGAGACTTATAATGAAACCCATGGAAACATTCATCCAGACAGAAGGAGGGAGTGGAAATGGTTGTAAGGTTCCCGGTAGCTTGATCGCTTCCCCTTTGTTGCGTTGGATTACATTGCATTCAACTACAAAAGTAAGAATGTCATTCTTCATGCCGGTCCAAAAGAAAGGGTGGCGTGCTCATGCATAAGTCTTTTGAAATCCTAAATGTCCTGCAATCGAAGAGGAGTGCAACTCTTCCAAGATGTGGTTTATAACAATACTCGATCCTTGTAATGAAGAACCTCATCCTTCCAAGAGTAGTCTTCTGAGGCATTAGGATTTTCTCTTAATTTATTAATGAGCTGGGATAGAGAGGGGTGGGAGAACCATTCATGGTGGGCCTCTTCAATCCAATCTGGTATGGGTAGAGAGAGTGATAAAAGGGTTCGCTCATCCTCAAATTGGCGTGATAAGGCATCAACAACTACATTGTCATGCCCCTTCTTGTAAATTATCTCATAATCATATCCCAAAATTTTTGTAAGCCATTTATTTTGCTATGGTGATGATGAATGTTTCTATAGAAAATATTTTAGGCTATGATGATCAGTACAGACCTGGAAACGTCACCCCAATAAATATGGTTTCCAAGTGTCTACTTCATGTAAGATGCCCATCATTTATTTTTCATATGTAGATTGACCCGAATGTTTTCCACTGAGTTGTTGACTGATGAAAGCCAATGGTCTACCTTCCTGCATTAATATTGCGCTAAGGCCCGTACATGAAGCATCACATTCAATCACAAAAGCTTTGGTGAAGTATGGAAAGGCCAATATTGGATTGGAGCACATGGTCTGTTTGATAGCCAAGAAGGCTTGTTGAGTTGCGCCAGTCTAGAGAAATGAATTTTTCTTGAGAAGATTAGTGAGGGGTTGGCAATGTGTCCATAATTGCTGACAAATTTGTGATAGTAACCTGTGAGACCCAAGAATACCTGCAAACTCTTCAAGGTTTTTGGTTGGGGCCGATCTTGAATTGCCTAAATCTTTTTCAGATTAACCCTCATTTCGTCATGACCCACAATGTGTACCAAATAATTTACTTCTTCCATGCCAAAGGAGCACTAGGATAATTTGACAAATAATTTATGATCTTGGAGCAATTGCAATATCTGGTCAACATGCTGAAGGTGTTTGTCCCATGTTATGTTGTAGATGAGAATGTCATAAAAAAGAACAGGACAAATTTTCTGAGATATGGTTTCAGAAGGTGGTTGATGAGGCTCTAAAAAGTGGATGGAGCATTACAGAGACCAAATGGCATGACCAATAATTCATAATGGCCTTCATGAGTTCAGAAGGTTGTCTTGGGAATGTCAACTTCCTTCATGCATATTTGGTGATAGCCTGAGCGAAGGTCTAGCTTGGTAAAAAAATTAGCACCCTCCAGTTCATCAAGCAGATCATCAACTACTAGAATAGGAAAATTTTCCTTTATAATGAGCTTGTTAAGGGCCCTAAAGTTGGGACACATGCACCTCTCTCCGTCTTTCTTTAGAACCATGATCACTAGAGATGAACAAGGGCTAGTGTTGGCACAAATAACACCGGCTTTGAGGAGTTCCTTGATGATTTTTTCAATTTCATTCTTTTGTGCAAAATGATATCGATATGGGTGGACATTTGGCGGCTGGGCACCCAAGACCAAAGGGATGCTATGATCATGTTCACCCCTAGAGGGTGGGAGCTCCTTAGGTTTTTCAAAGACCTGTTGGTGGCGATCTAATACCTGTTGCATATCAGGATGAATATGAGGAGGAGTGGATTCAATGGCCTAGATGGAATTAAATTGGGCTACTACCCCATGATGGCCCTTTTTTAAAAGCTTCTCCATTCGATGTGAGCTGATGATAGTAGGAACACCAGACTAGAGTCCCGTCAATGTATGTGTGTGTCGTTCTGCTTAAAGCTCATATATAACTCCTGGAAATCCATTGTGATAGAGACTAGTGTGCGGAGCCATTCAATACTAAGGACAATGTCGCAACCATCCATTTCAATGGCAAACATGTGAGTTTTAGGTGATAATCCCCCATATGAAGCTTAATATTTTTATAACGTCCTTCACATTTCATGGTCCCCCCATCAACGATAAGGACTTGGAAATTAGATACCTCCCATAAAAAACAATGAACAACTTATGCTACTCTCTTATGGACAAAGTTATGAGTGTTGCCACTATTAATCAACACCACTACTGGTTGATGCTTAATAAAACCTTGGATTTTGAGAGTCTGAGGTGAATAAATTCCAGCCAAGGCATGTAGTGAGATAACTGACTCATCTGGCGTCACTATGAGATCATTGTCTGGGTCGGTTTGGGGTTTACTCGCTTCGTCCTCGGGAACTTCAGTGGATGGAGCTTCATCAGTTGAGCTGTTTCAAGTAGCATCAATTTGAAATAATTTTAGTTCCTTGCATCTATGTCCTAGGCAGTGATTTTCGTCATAGTAGTAGCAGATTCCTTATTTCCTTCTTTCAACGATTTTTGTCAACGACGCCTTTTGAACTGTAAATGTTTGGGTGGGGACCATAGCCTGGGTGGGATGTGCCTTTGCAATGAAATTTGGACAATTGGAATGGGCATTTAAGGCGACTTCGACATCTAAGGCCTTGTGGCATGCATCCAACCAAGTAGTTGGGTGATGCATTTGGACATGGGCTTGGATGGCTTCCTTTAGGCAACTGATGAAGCATTCCAAGTAAAAGTCATCTCCTAGTCCATCAGTTCTGATGGCCAATTGTTCAAAAGCTGCAATGTAGTCCTTTACTGTACCTGTTTGCCTAAGCTTAGTGAGATGACCCAAAAAGTGAGATTCCTGATCAAAGCAACCACAAATAGATTTTGTGAACATGTTCCAAGTTGGCTTCTCTGGATAAAAAAATTTATGGCACTTTCACCACTGCCATCTCTCCTGGTCCAATAAAAGGGCTTCCACATGTAGTTTAGTTCCATCTATTGAATTTTCTAAGTCTATCCATTAGAAAATTAATCTGTATTTTGTTGGTTTACTTCTTCTGCTTGTTTATAAATAAAATAAGTTATTTAATACATTAAATACCGAAATAAACACAATACAGTCACAACATCTACATATCATCAACTGAAAGAAAACAAGCATACAAGTGACACCGTTATTTTGGACCAATGTCCCCGGAAAAACCCAATGCGGAAAAACCGGTGCAGCTATTCTGAGGGTTATATTATTATGCAGTATATCTAAGTACAATAGGGTGCCTAATCCGGCTCACCCAACAGAGAAAAATACACGACAGTAATACCTCTATATCCAGGAATAGGTATTCATAAAACTTGTCCTACGAAACCCTCTCCGGCACAACTGAAGCTCAACGTCGGCCCTTCTGGCCTCTGTGTCAGCCTCCTGCTGAATTGCGTCAACCCCAAGACCCTATGTGTCAGCTATTTGAGGCACTGTGCAGCCTGTGGGAGCTTTTGTGTTACTCCCTCTGCCCTCTACATGGATAACGCAGTCTCTCTGGGCTTTGCGTTGCCTCTGCTGGGCTCTACGTAGCCTGGACTGACTGCGGCTCTCTTTGCTTCTGTGTTGGTCTCCTAGTATTGTCCTTGCCTCTCTTTCTCGTACTCACTGCCCCTCATTGTTGATCACTGATTCAACTTTTCTTAGCAACCCCGCTCTAGAAAAATGAATGACCGATCACTCTAGTGTGTTCTCCAACTGACCCTCAAGCCTCCTCTTATACTTTTCTCGTTGGTCCTTCAACAGCCGAGATTAAATCTCTAATCAATGAATGAGATTAGATTTGGCTCGATCCATGTCTTTTGGAACATTCTAACCCAGTCTTATATTAATATCCATTAATATTTTATTTTTCCTAAGTTTAGACTTAGGAACTCCATTAAAAATATGAATTATTTTAATATCTCCCAAACCGGTTAGAATCTACCCAAACCATTTCTAGGTCTTGGAGATATCATGTGATTTAGCCTCTCCACCAATTTTCATGGCTAGAGCACGTCCGATGCTACCCCAAATCAACACTCCCTCTTAGCGAGGATTGTGCTCTAATAATACTCCACACTCAGCATTACCTTGATCATTTGGCACTGGTCCCTGCGTTGATGCTAGGTCTCCCCACCCAACATTCTCTGCACTGCTGCATCCTATACTGGTGCCCATGGCTCTGCCACAACCACTGCTGCATACGTACGTTGGTTCCCTCTACATTCGTGTTGCTGCTGGTCGATCCTCCCAGCACTGCATCCCCTCTCATCATGCTACATCGTGCTACTGCATACTATTTGTGCACTACAACTTAGTTACTAAGAAGTAAGTAACTGATCCACCCATCTTCTGACATCCCTGTCAGGCTAGAAACACTCCCGATGTTGAATCTCCCTCTGCCGCTAACAAGTTCTCCCTCTACTGACCTCTGCGCTACTGCAACAACTCCCTGCATCTCGCACTGTTGCACACCTCTCTGTGCCATCCTGCACTGGTGCAACACTCTTGTGCCTCTCGCACTATTACAGCTTGCTAGCCTCGCGCTCCCCGAGGACTCCTGCATTGTAGCACTCTCTGTCATTTCATCCGCATCCGTCTCTACCTACATCCGTCAGTCCTGCTACTCCTCTTTGGGGATCCCATAGCAAGGTATAATCCAAGAGGTTGGGTACCTCAAGGATCCTGCCCCTCATCGCCTTTAGTCCTCCTGACTATAGCTCGATGTCTCCCCACTTCTTCTCAAGTGGCACATGAGAAATCATGGCACAATCGTCATCCTCCTTGACTTCTTTCTCTGCCTTCATTGGCACTGCCTTCGAGTCAGAAGCCTCTCCCTTACTCTTCTTCCTCAGACACTAGTTTCGCAAAATGACCCAGTTTCCCACAATGGAAGCACTTAACCTTGGAGAGGTCCTTCTTCTTCCTCTTCTCCTGCTTTCCCATAGATGCTAGAGCTACATCCTCTTCTTCCTCCTTCTTGATCCTGACCCCTTTGTTGCTACTCCTCGCCTTGGTCAGCCACCTAATCTCTTCTTCACAAAGAGCCGCCCACAGTTCTTCCCAATCCAGAAAACTCATCCTGCCTAGTATGCTCTAGCCACATACCTCCCAATCCTCGAAAACTGTGTTAAGTGGGGTCCTCGCCATTAATTCCTCATCTAGCGTGGCCCCTATGGAAGTTAGCTGGTCACGGATCTCCTTCAACTGACTGAGGAAGACATCTATATGCTCTCCCTTCTACATTTGGTATGCCCTTAGCTAATTCTCCAGGAGCATATTCCTCTACACGGAAGTATGTTGGTACAATGTCTTCAAGGTGTCCCACTCTCCTTTATCGTTTCCTTCTCAGCAATATGTGGTACCACATGATCCTTGACACCATCAAGGATCATGCACTTAGCCTTATCCATTGCCTCATCATACCTATCATTTGCTACTAGTTCAACTGCGATAGCCATTGTTCTCAAGGCGAAGCCCTTGATGTGATGTCTGTCTAGAATCGAGAAGATCCTAGCCTTCCAAACCACAAAGTTGGACTCTCCATCCAACTATTGTAGCAGATACATCCACCCTCGAAAAATTTGGCCTGCACCAATTTCAGAGCCCCCCTTGAAGAGTTTCGCTTGATGACTACACACGCTCGCGTTCACTCCGTGAGCTCGTGTGGGTCTTTACATTCGTCTTGCTTGTCTATTACACTCAAGTATCTGCATGTTGATGTCTAAGTCATGCTTGCGACCATGTTCTGGTTATGCTCAAAGTCTTTGCCTCGTATGTGATTGTTGTGTTCACCATGAAAGCATATGTCTCACTCACACATGGATTCACATTCACTATCGCACAAGTATCGTCTCGATCATGAATGATCAATCACAAGTGTCACGCTTATCACTCACACCATCAATCAGCCATGTTGAACATGTGTTTCTGGATGGTTAGGTCGTTTCGTCGTCAAGTCATGCAACTATGTGTTCGTATGATCACCTATGCATCTTTCGACTATTCACACACTTAGTCATTTTTACAGAAGTTCTGACGACCAGACTCCTCACTCACAGCCAAACCATTAGCCTGCTTTCGACTTGATTGACTGTCAACCAGAATAGTGTAGAAACACTAAGCTAGTTCTTTCAAGCTGTGCTGCCCGCAAGCAGCTCAAGTAACACTCATGCTAGCCACCCGGACAACCGACCAGATGTTCATCTCAGAAATTACGCAATGCTCAAAAGCAGGTCTCACACTGCCCATCAGTCAACTCAGCTTAGAAATTGCACAGAGATGATCAGTAGGCCAACCTCCTAGCCTTAGTGCATTTTTTCCAGCCAGGAGCTCCAAGCAGTAGACTGCCTGTTCCCTCTAGGAATTGTGCAGTTTCTGTTGCAAGTGACTGAGCAACCAACTAGTAGTTCCCTCTCGGAATTGCGCAGTTTTGGCTACCAGTGACCCCAGTAGCCAACTGGCAGTTCCCTCTAGGAATTACACAAATCTGGCTACCAGTGACCCCAGCAGCCAATTGGCAGTTCCCTTTGGGAGTTGAGCAGATCTAGCTGCTAGTGACCCCAACAACCAACTGGCAATTCCCTTTGGTAATTGCGTAGATCTAGCTGCCAATGACCCCAGCAGCCAACTGGCAGTTCCCTCAAGGAATTACACAGATTTGGCTGCCAGTGACCCCAGCAGCCAATTGGTTTGGCTGCCAGTCTCTTGGGCAGTTCCCTAGAAAAATTGTGCAATCCTTGCCTGCTGACCCCTCATGCAGCCCAAACCGTTCCTATGGAAATTTATGCAAAAATTTGGTTGTCTAGCCCCTGCCGACCGTTCATTCTAGAAAATGTGTAGAGCATGCCTGCCTTGCCTTCCAGCAGCCCAGACTGTCCCTCCCGAAATTTGCGCAATGTTGCCTCCCAGTCGAGCTAGACCTTGCAGTCAGTCATTGTCGCCTCAGATTATCCATCTCCATCCTTTAGTGACTCTTGCGCAGTTTTCATCAGTAGTTTCTCGAAGCCATCATCACACATCACATCCCTGATGCCTCTCTCGATCACCCACATCTGAATGATCATGTGTCATGGTAGACTAGGAGGTTTTGGATTTGATGTTGTCTCGTCATGAGTGACTGCATGTACAGGTACACCAACAAACATGTCAAGATGATGAATGAGATGAACAAAGGGAGCACATGCAGATGGACAGGTTCACCAACGGACGAATGAACACGACGAACATGCACCTTCGTGAACAAGTGAACCTGTCAAGCCTTCCAACATGTAAGCAAGGAGCAATATGCTATAGCTTCATTAAGCAAACCAAGGACCATCGAAGACTCTGTGCACTTCGCCATGCAGAGGTGAAGCTATGATACACCATGAAGACATCCATCACTTAGTAGCACTATAGCTCAACATGCACTCCAGTATCAGCACGAATGTACTAGCATTGTCATGTCAAGTCATGAGTCATGTTGCCCACATCTCCACTATGGGATTTTTTTCAATCAATGTGATGTAACGTGGAAGTCCAAGAGACCCACTTGTTCATTATAGAGTCATGGAAGTTGAACGGTCATGAGGGTAGTCGAACAACCACAAGGGCCAGTTTCACCCTTGGCTATAAATAACCCCCTCATTTGTACATGAAAATACTTTTCACCTCAGCTCCTCACACATAGCCAAGAGAGCCTGTAATATTTTCTTTGAGGAGTAAGTAGTGGCTCCAACACCCCGCTTACGAGGTTAGTGATGTATGGTGTAACGATGTGTCTTGGAAATTTCGCTTAATTCAGAAGCCTGTTAACAGGCCAACACGTTTTCATACATGTATTGTATTTGTTGTAAGACTGATATTTAACATTTGTAATGCATGTTGCTTTAACCATGTGTTCTACATCTGAAATGATTCATTTGTTGTAATGCATCATCTATTAATGGAAATGTGTTGTATATGTTGTTAATTATGTCCCGTCTGTGTCGACTGCTCTTTCAAACATTAGATAGACCTTTCACATGAATCTTGCTGCAACAATGGTCACACTCATCTCGGACTGATCTGTGAGTGTTGTACGTGTTATCCTACCTTGTATGTTGTGACAGTCGCATCCGAGTGGACTGCTCCACCGGAAGTTATGCATGTCCTTTTGTGTTGTGTGTTCCTAGCCAAGTTGGGATTGATCCCTTTCAACCTGGAACTCACCTTCACTCTCTTCCCCTCGCAGTGAAGGAACCATTGACACAAGTACACTTACGCTCACCAGGCACGCGAACCTCACTTCTTGAAGACAAAGTGAACCACTCTCCTGTGCTGACAAGCATGAGTTGAGGTAAATCCTTAAGACAATGGCAACTGGGTCATCACACCAGATCGGACTCCCACACCAAACGATGTGAGGTCTAGTTGGGACTTCATACGGGGGTGATCCCTTGAATGTTGGTCGATCCAACACCGTTAACATTTCTGGCGCTATAAGGAGGGCAACCAGTTGTACATGGTTGAAATTCCCCTCACAGTCACTCATCAACCATCTGGTCAAGGCAGTAACTCGCAACCCCTCTCTCACGACTCTGCAGCTGGTTACTCCTCACCTCCTAGAATCGCACATGAAATTTAATATCAAAACCTTCGCTTTTTCCGTCCCATCACTCGCCAGTTCGCGAAAGCAGTTGGATTGATCCTAGACGTACAATACCTTCCACGCGCATCTAAGAAGCTGTAGGCCACTACCACAAGAGTGTTTGTATCATCGGTGGAAGAAGTAGTCCTTGATACTCTTGAAGGGTTGGAAAAAGCTATTGAAGACGGAGAGGAACCTCCAATCTTCTTTGAAGACGAACATGGCACTTGTGTGGTCTTGGGATCGAACTCCGATGTAGGAGGTGGAGGGGAAGGCAGTGGAGGAAGTGGAGGTGGAGACGAACCAATAGACTTAGGTCCAAAATCATCAGATTTAGACAGAGAGGAAGAAGATGAAGAGAACGAAGAAGACAAAGAGATGGATGACCCAAATTTTGAAAGGATGACTCGGGGACCATTGGCTCTCCCAGATTTTCTACACAAGATGCCAAAGGGAGTGGAGAGAATGAACATCAAGTTTAACCCTAACAGCGTGGTGAAGGCAGAAGACCACTTAGACAACTTCTAACTACAACTGCAGACCCTTGAGGTACGTTATGACGACGTAGCATGTAGACTGTTTCCATGTACCTTGGACGGTCGAGCAGTTGCTTGGTATCACATACTTCCACCCAACTCCATACAAAATTGGGGTTCTTTCAAATGTGTGTTCCTTGAAAAGTTTGCTAATGACAAGACCCCAGCCATGTTACTCAAAGAACTGGGAAGCATCAAGATGGAGGGAAAAGAGAAAGTGAAAGATTTCAATCAGAGGTTTATGCGTATATTCAACAAGTTTTCAGCAGACACCAAACCTCAAGACTCCATCACAGTCAACTATTACACATTTGTACTGCCAACTGCCATTGCATAGTTTGTCAAGCAAGCTACGAAGCCAACACTGTTAGAAAGATGTGAAGAGGCTATTGTTGTTGAAAAGGACTTGTGCACCATTGGAGTCATCAAGGATGACAAATCAATGAAAGACTCCAAGGAAGTGAGTAGAAAGTACCAAGAAATGGCGAGTAAGGGCAGAGACAAGGAAGTAACTGATATTGAGACCCTCACTCGCCTTGTCAAGAACTTGACCATTGAAATGTCCGAACTCAAGCAACGGAAGACGGGTACATTCACAAATAGTCATCCACCCAGACAGAGACAGGGAAGCAGTTCATCAACCAGCTCATCAAGCAGCAGCCGGTTCGGCTCCAGATCTGCGCAAAAGCCTATGTTCCAACTCGATCAATGCGTTGATCCTAAGTATTGTTCCTTCCATGAAGAATTTCATCTCAAGAACTCTTGTTCAGATTGGAAGCGAGTTGTTACCTCTGTCTATACTCATACACTCGATGCAGATGGCGATGTACAGGAGAAACTGAAAGACACTGATGATAATGAAGAGGTTTCACCTAATGAAGCACCAAGTTCTGGGCATATGGTGAATGCATACCAGTGCTCGCAAGTAGTATCAAAGATGAACACCGAGAAGCAGCCCCACAAGCAAAATGATCGATACAATCTTAGGAGTAAAGGGGATCCCCTGACACTTAACGAAATGCAAGAGAAAGTGAGATGGATGATAAAGAAGGTCGATCCACCAGCTGCCTCAAAGAAACAAACACAAAGCAAGTCCAAAAATACAGTGGCGGATAAGAACACATCCATGAGCAATAAGTTGTAGAACAATCTACCAGAGAACACGAGAATCCATTCCACCCAGGACACCTTGGTGAGTCTAACACCTCTGGATTACAACATAGTCGATGACATGAAGAAAACTCGAGTGAACATTAGTTTGTTCAAGTTAGCCAAAGTCCAGAGCCAACGAGATATCCTGCTATGCGCATTGGGACAAACAGAAATAGACAGCGCGACCTCTACTAGCAAGGGAACATGTAGACCTCCCAAGTCACTATCCACTTTGCTCAATACACTCTAGATGGAAGAAGCAAACTCATGTTGCCCCCCATTCCTGCTTTCATTCGAATTTTTCAACTACAATGTCCACAACTGTCTAGTTGATTCTGGCGCGGTAGCCAATGTCATGCCGCTCTCCATTGCTAATAAGATCAATGCACAATGGAGTGAAACATCGCTAGAATCATCCAACTTGATATAAAATCGGTACCATCCATTGGTGAACTACAAGGCGTGATCATTCGACTATCCCATGACAGTCGAGTCCACCAATGCATCAACATAATTGTTGTGGACATACAGGAAGCATACGGTCTGCTGCTCAGCAGAGACTGGTCCAGAAAGCTAGATGGGTACTTTGCTACAAACTGGTCTCACCTGTGGCTTCTGTATAAGGGACAATGCAACCAAATCTGGGTGTTATCCGAGAGCTATAGGAAACACAATGTCACTCCTCTTGACGACGAGAATGAACCATTGGCCTTCATAGAACTCATTTTTGGAAACTGCTTCCTGGAAAAGACATTGGAGTGTTATCTTACTCGAACAACCCCAACCCCATCAGACAAGTAGTTGGGAATCCTTCCTTGCCCAGTTGATGATAATGAAACTTGTACAGTTTCTTTTTCTATTAGTAGCAGTAGTGGCAACAACGGTAGTAACAACAGTACCAGCACGCCAAACAGTCCATGTACAGACAAGTTGCGGACCATGAGTCTTGATAAATCAGGAACACATGATGACTCAAGGACCAAGTGCATCTCAGTCATCCAAAATAATGAACAATGCATGATTTCAAGCTGTTTGAAGTTCGGAGTCACAAACAAGGATGTTGAAGCACTCATGTTGAACACAAGGAGGACCAACACTATGAATGAACATAGCAACTTGGGAATCCACAATGATCTGAAGATGGAAAATATTGGTACAAGTTTCACACTATAACAGTGACAAATTGTTGACCGCTTGATCGAACAGTACCAAGATGGGCGTACACGAGTAGATGATGACCTGAGTACCCACTACATGCGAACAATCCAACATGAGATTCCAGGTAAAGGAAAAGACAAGCCATTACAACAAAGAACAAGTAACACATATATGTTGTTTGCACTCCTTTCACTGAATAAATTGACTAATATTTTAAGTCGTTCGATTACTTGCAAAGTTTGTCATCACACTTGGTTTTCTAATTTAAATCCTGCACATAAGAAATCTGGGAGGATCCTCTCACGTATTGACTTCAGAAACATGAACCATTCTCGAAGTAAAAACAACTATGTTGAAAAGTGTGCAACAAGAAATGCTTGTTGAGAATGCAACAAGATGATGGAGCTTAGTGGAAAGGAGTCGCCTTCACTAAGTGGGCCCGCAGGCAAATTGTGGCGCAAAGTCTATTTTTGGATCACAACAGGAGTGATCATAGCAGGATTGATCACATTAGGAGTGATCACCACAGGAGTGATTAGAGTCTATTTTTAGACTGCCAGTCAAAAATTGAAAAGTCAAATATTATTGTCTCATAATAATATTTAGACTATAAACTTTATCTTATTCTCTTGGAGCACTTCAGTTCGAGCTATGGATGTGGCACATGCAGCTGAAAAAAGGAATCACGTGGTTTCTTATGTGTTAGTTAAGCTATTTCATGGAGGACTTCAGTTAGAACTCATGCATGTGAGTTCTGTGGAGTTGGATGAGCAGTTAATGGAGTTGTGTTCAGTTTGACTTAGTTGAACTAGTTGTATTTAGTCTAACTGATCAATAGACTAAGTGATGAGTTGTGTGAATTAGTTATTAATTAATTCACTAATTATTAACTCATAATGCAACTGAAGAATACATCAATTAACTCAGTGCATGTACAGTTTAGTGGAGACAGGTGTTAGAGGTTGAGATTGCTATCAGTTGTGCATGAGATTGTGCACATGCATGGATTGAGTTATGCCAATGAGAATTGCACAGTATGGGGCCAATACCAAGTGAATATAGCTTGTGCTCATGTGATTTACAGTGTGGGTTATTTTCAAAAGGTAAATAGGAGTTTGGATCAGCCATTCTCATTCATTCTCAGTAGGTATTGTGCAGTGGAGGCAGGCAAGCAACGGAGGAGATTTATAGATCAAATCTGAGTTGTATTGTGTGTAACAGGTGGAGATAGTGTCAGATACTTGCGAGGAGTATTGTACTATGTTTGTTACATGTTCTCAATCAATATAATATATAGATAGTTGGGGTTTTTAGCGAGATGCTTTCCCCGGGAAAATACTGTGTTGATATGTGCGATTGATGCTTCTAAGTGCGCACGTTATTGTTTCTGCTTCTGCAAATTGATGATCAACGTAGAGGAGGTTATGTATTATGCATGTATTCCACAATAGTGTATAATCGGGATAATCTCTGTTGAATATGTGTTTATTATTCAAAATTTCTACATGGTATCAGAGCTGTTGATCATCAGATCTACTATTCAGAAAGTGTTTACATTTTATTTCTTCAGGCAGAGTATGTAATCGGGCCAGGTAGCCTCTGGATTCATCCTTCTTTTGGAAGGTGAGATATCTGGTGAATGCCCATATAGTCGATCTCTGTACAAGAAATACTTTGTTCTCACGAATTTTAGATCAAAAGCGGTTGAGTTTTGAGCTGGTGGAATGGCGCTCAAGGATAAAATCAAAAACATCTAAGTGAGAGAATGGAGAAAGTATGCCCCAGTATCTCACAAAGTTCACCCAATGTCGGGATGAGCTGGGAAGTGTGGGGGTAACTGTTGAGGATGAGGATATGGAGAGTCTAGCACTCCTTGGCCTTCCTAAGAGTTGGCATAGCTACCAGGACTTGGTGAATGGAAGGGAGAAATTGCCAGGATGGGAGAGACTTTGGTCGGATCTTGTGCAAGAGGAGATTAGACGGCACACCAGAGATAGTTCTTCATCTATGCATGATGAGGAGAACTGTGCCTTAGCAAGTAAGGCATAGAAGGGGAAGGGGAAGTTTTCTCTTTCCAAATCCAGCTCTTCCAATGATGGGAAGAAGGTTGACAAGTCGAAGGTGAGATGCTTTCGTTGTCATGAGTTGGGCCATTATACTACTAATTGCCCAAAGAAGAAGTCCAAGAAGGGATCCGGGGAAGGATCTGAAGGTGAGGCAGCCTGACTTGCTTCACAGTTTGAGTTGGATTTCACACTCTTCGCATGCATGGTTTCATCCATGGTGGGTGTTAGCGCTTGAAATTTCACCTCAGGCTGAGAAAGGCAAACTCCAAGGCAACATCAAACCACTTAGCCTCGTAGCTAGCCCTACGGGGCAGGAGAGGGCTCTCTCCGGTATATCTAGGCAAAGATCTTCAAAGGGCAGAGATAACCAATAAAGAACACTGATTTTAGGCTAGTAAACTGATAAAAGGTTTGATTTGAGATTTTTAGGATTTTGGTGGAAAATCGAGGAAAGGCAATTTTGGGTGCGGGGATTGGACACAGTTTTCGCAGGGGGTTCTTTGGGGCAAGATAGGAGACTGTATTGATTCCTTTGAAAGAGTTGGATGGATGAGAATGACTGGTGAGGAGCTAAGGAGAGCAAGCAATCACCTTGAATTCCCCTTAAACAGATGAAATCATTGATATTAAGCAAACTTAAAAGTAGAGCATGGCAATCATGAATTCTACTTTAACACTTCATTTGCCTAATTTGCAGAAGGAAAAGTAAGAAGATGATTCACATAAAAAACTTACAAATACAAAGAGAAACACATCATCAATACATGTAACCACAGGAATCCCAAAAAGGACTGCAAAACCCTGGTCTTTCTTCCTTTGCCAAAATTGCAGAGATACAATGAGTAATACAATAGAAGCTTTCTCCCTCAAGAGTCCAAGCATGAAAATGACAAAGAAAGTACATAATATAGGCAATCTAACATATTTCCTTGCCTCTAGGAATCGAGCTCACTATCCTAGGAGCTGTTTCAACCAATTCCAAATTGAGCACTAGAATCTAGGCAGTCAAAACAACTTGCTTCTATAAGCTAGGAAACCAATTCATTCATTAAATTTTTGCCTATTTCATGAATGAATCTTCTAGAAGAGATAAATAAATGTCAAAGTATCATAAAATTACATCATTTACATCAAGGAGGATCAAAACCCACTCCAAAAAGTCAAACCTAGTCAAAACTGCATTTTGCTGAGCTGTAGGTGCATTTCCGTGAAAATAGCCTGATGCGTAGCACCCTGAATCTCAACGCATAGCGCGCCTTTGGGCCTACTTTTGAGGCACTTCCCAGAGTCCAAATGAGGAAAACGTGGGCTTGTTGGAAAGGTCTGGATGTCTACTTTCCAACCCAAGTGGAATTTCTAAATTTGGTGACCATTTGCCCCTCAAAAATTGCAATCTCCCAAGACTGCTTCCTGTGTGTCAAAAAAGTGGCAGAAAGTCATTTTTTGCATGTTTTTTGACCTTCTGGAGGCTCAAAACTTGGTGAAATTTCTTGGCAATTGCTGAGAAAAGGAGTTGCCCATCTTCAGGGTAGCACGCGGCGCGCTATGCGCTGGGGAGGAAAACCTGTTTTTTGCCCAAAAAAATCACAAATGATCAAAAATGCTCAATTTTTTTTGAAATTTGTGCTGTAGGTAAGTCATTTAGCACCATGCACCTTCAAGGAAGCCTCAGCCAAGATGTGGAGGGGATCGAGCCTTTTTCTTCGTTTTAGTGCCTTGGCCAACCGTCCTTTGAGCACCTTCATTTTTGCTTTACATACGTGCATCCGAGCCCAATAATGATTCTTCATGTTCCGGAGCATGTCCTTATCTTTGTTAGCCTTGGCCAACAACCTCTCCAAATGAGCATTGACCCGGAGAAGCATAGCCTCTCGCTCAATGGGTACCAAATCACCGGGTCTCTTGCGAGCCAAGTTGCAGTCTTCATGGATCCTCCGCAACTCATCGAGAGTGTGCTCATCCTCTAATTGCTTGTTGCGCTGCTCTAAATATGTGATTTTCCAATTTGCCATCTCCAATTTTTGCTGCAACAAGTCATTTTCAGCCTCCCGTTGCTGAATGATCTTCTTAAGCTCCGAGCTAGGAGAACGGGTGTCAAGATCAATGATGTCAATATCTGGATCACCTGACAATCCCTCCTCAATCATGGGTTGCTTGCCCCTCTCTAAATACCTGTGCTGCTGTTGGAAACGAGGCCCCTTACACCTGGTGTGGAGATGACACTCGCGGTGCTGATGAAGAAGGCGAGACCCCTTCCACCTGATGTGGAGAAAATACTCGCCGAGTTGATGCAAATAAGGCCCTGTGGCCTCTCTGATATGTGACCAATGGAGGGGAGCTGACATGTCTGGGCTCAGGGATGTCATACTGCTATGAAGGTCCTCCCTCCTCATGAACAACCTCAGGGGGTGGTGGCGCTGTGAAGAAATCTCGAGAGATGAAATCCTCCCATGGAATACCCTGTTGGGCCAACTGATGCATGACCACAATCTTGATCAAAGCATAATGGTAGATGCTCCTGTGTTGCTGTGCTGGGCTCTTTCTCTGCACCAAGGGCACCATCCTCTCAATATTCTGGCACATGAAGAAAGGAATGTTCATCATCTGTACCCGTGTGAAATGCATCAACAAGCGGATATGATACGAATACAAACATGAAAATCTGCCCTCACAGGTGAAATAGCGAATGATGAGCCTCATCAAGGGCACATACTCATCCCTCAAGAATCTGAAAGGAAACACACTAGTTAGGTGCCTCACATATACAGGTTTAATGTAGGGATCATACTGGAATCTGTCCAACAGCTGGCGCTTGTTCCACTCTTCTCCAACATTGGGTATCCCTGTTGCTTGAGCATTAATCTTAGGTGACAATGTAAAATCCACCCCTGGAAGATTCACATGCCCGTTGTGCAAATGCAAAACAAACAAGCGGACCAATTCCCTGTGGTGTTGAATTTGGGAAATTCTCTCGCAATATCCATAGCATGATTGATGACGGAAACATGTGACTGCAAGTGGACAAGCTTGCAAATAGGCCAAAGAGGTGGGCTCCTCTCTCACATGCTGACCACCCTTACCACCCCTGTGAGGCCTCCTTGGCACCTCAACCTCCGGTGTTGAATCACGGTCATCACTTTGCTCATAATCTGTTTCGGTTTCTGACATGGTTTCAAGAGCAAAATGGCTGAAATGTACTGTTGCTTCTGCACAAATGACCTGTTGTTTTGACTGTTTGAATGTTGCTCCAAGGGGACAAAAAACACAAGGGAGATGTTAGGGAGGGGGAATTTTGAGGGGATTTAGGGAAAATATATAAAAAAAAGGGAATTTAGGGAAGGAATTATGACACACACATCATCACATAATCATAATTTGTAGGGGTTTGATAGGAGGTAGGATTTAGGGAGATTTTATTGAATTTTAGGGATAGGGGTAAGGTTTTAGGGCTTTTGATATTTTTGTTAGGGAAATTATGTGAATGTGACAAGGGAAGTGATAATGGGAATGTGGGGAAATGAGGGAGTGAAAAAGATGACCTTGGGCAGCGAACTCAAAACCCTAGCTTCACTTGCAATTTGAAATTTTTAAACACAATATATATGAATTTCATGCTTCACACTTGATGGCATTTGACACATTTTCCATGCTCATTTTTCTTTAGCAAGCAGAAAACATTGATGATTTGAGGCCTACCTGTAAAACTTAAGAGATTTGAGGTCGTTTTGAAGCTTGTTGGCAATTTGCTGTAGGTGAAACCCAACGCGTAGCACGCGGGCCCTGACGCGTAGCGCGCGCCCAACGCGTAGCACCCGACCAATTCTTCCACTGCAGAGTGTGCCCTGACGCGTAGCGCGCGGGCTCTGATGCGTAGCACGTAGGCTCTATTTCTCAATTCGCCCAGTTTCACACTAAATCGCCTTTCACACTTGCTCTTGGAGTCTTGGAGGCAAATGAATGACAAAATGAAGAGAGAGGGGCTTTTATAAGCTTGATTTAAATTTATTCCCCTCAAACTCACTTTATAATGTTTATAAAATGACACTTTTTGAAACTAATTGCTGCTGACTTGTGGTTTCCTTTTTGACATGAAATTGGTTGAAATGATGCTTTTTCTTGCAAATTTTTGCAGGGATAGCTTCTAAAGAGTCTTGGCAAAGGACACCAAGGCTGCATGCCAACTTCTGTAGAGTTTGAATTTTTTACACATTTTTACAAAAAATGAGAAAATGACCTTGCCTTCAAAAACAGGGTTTTTGAACTCAAGGTAAAAATTAGCTGTACAATATGAAATCATTTGAAGTGATGCTTTGCTGGACATCCCTCTGGCTTGCTGGGCATTTATTGACCTCAAAAGACAAAATTGGACTAAACCCTAGACCTAGGACCTTGATTTCAAGACAAGACCAATGACCCTGTAAGGAATTTATTGACTGAAACAAACTTGATCCAGCAATGCCAAGAGGGGAATAAATGACACAAGCCCCTCCATCAGGGTTATGGCATGCCTAATGGAATGCAATAAGATGACACTGATGAGACACCTACTTATGCAAATGCAAAGAGCTTTGATCGCTGATGGAGGGCTACTAGACCGACTCTAACATTGGCTCCAATGGGGATGGTAGCTCCTTGGAGGTGCCAAGAACCTTAGACCTCTGGGAGAGCAGACCAGTGCCCTTTAATCATTGGGAAATGGAGTCATTATTTACATATTTGACCCAAACTGGGACAACTTTATTGACTTGACAAGTGACTGAAAATTGGACCAATTTTGACTCAAACTGACTTCAACTTTAAACAGAAAATGAACTGATACAAACAACATGACAAACTCACACCAACTAATCTTCATCTTCAGAATTATAGCCTTCACCGCGGGCCCCAGACTAAAGATGAAAGATCAGTTCACACTTGCAGTGGAATCAAAGTAAAATGGTAATTACAATGATAATGACTAGAGCAGAAAATGCTCAAACATGGTACCTTTTAAGCAGTCGACCATTGACCGACCCTCCGAGACAATCATCACCGTTCATTTCTTTGAGAAGAAAGGCATTTGGACCACGGTATGCTGCAATTTTGTAGGGACCTTTCCATAAGTTGTCAAACTTTCCATGTTTCCCTTTGTCTTCATTTCGGGCATCCCACCTCAAAACAACATCATCTATTTGGAAATCATCCGGTTTTGCTTTCCTGTCATAGATTTTCTTTATGCGCTCTTGCAACTTGAGAGTATTGTGAAGAACCTCCTCCCGTGTCTGTTGTAAATGAATCATTTGACCAATCCGCCTTTGCATGGGATCCTCCTCACCACCAGCTTCTTGAAGCAATTTTGCTACCGGAATACTAAGTGAAGTAGGAAACACTGCATCTGTCCCGTAAACCAGTTCAAAAGGTGACATACCAATTGACTTTTTCTGACTTACACGATCAGCCCATAATGCATTTACTAACTTTTTGTGCCAGCTCTTCTTATTGATTTCCAGCAATTTCTTTATGATGTTTACCAAGGATTTATTCGAAGATTCAGCCAGCCCATTTCCTTGCGGATGATAGGCGGTCGAATGCCCCAAACTGATATTATATTTGTAGCAAAAATCAACCATCTTCTTCGATTTAAACGCTGCTGCATTATCTGTAATCAGCTTATGTGGACAGCCGAAACGTGACAATATGTTATTTTCAAGGAAAGAAATAATTACCAAGTCCGTGGCCTGCCGGGTGGGAATGGCTTCAATCCATTTCGTGAAGTAATCGGTGGCTGTCAATATCCATCGATGCTGTCCGGAAGATGCTGGATGAATTTCGCCGATGAAATCCAAGCCCCACTGCTGAAATGGTGCGCTGACTTCAATGGGCTTGAGAGGCAATGGTTGTAATTTTTGCTTTCCTTGAAAAATTTGACATTCATGACAACTCTTGACTGCTTTATATACATCTGAAAATAATGAAGGCCAATAAAAACCTGCCCTTAGGATCTTGTTTGCCGTGGTATTCCAAAACAAGTGGCCCCCGCAGTCACCTTTGTGAAAATCCTCTACAGCTCTCTTAGCTTCCTCCTCGACCAAACAATTCAGCAATATGCCACCGTGGTCTTTCCAATATAGTGCAGATTTGATGATGCAAAATTTGGCAACCTTTAATTTCAATGTCCTAGCTTTGTTTCGAGGCATCCCGGGAGGTGAAGACAAATTTTGAAGCACATATACAATATCAGCATACCAAGGAGAAGAAATAAAGATGTCAGATACCTGTAGTGCTGAATTCTCCTCGTCTTCATCGGATAGGGCAGCTATCAAATTAATGTCTAGGACATGGAGATTTGTTTCAGCCATCAATTTAGCGAGACCTTGACCCTTGATCAGCTTGGTAGGCTTAATTTCCACATCATATTCTAATAGTGCAGCAATCCACTTACCCCGCCTTCCTTCCGGTTCCGCTTGTACCAAAACATCTTTAACAGCCGCGTTAGGAACATATGCCAAAATGTGGGAATTCAGTATGTACACACGGAAATCTTTCAAGGCTTTTACCAGCGCCAATGCTTGTTTTTCAATGATATTATACTTCAGCGCTCCGTCCCTTATAATACGACTGAAAAAAGCAATGGGCTTCTCAACTCCATCTCTCTTTTGCATCAGCACAACTGCCAACGTATGCTCAGAAGAAAATGAAAATAAAATAAAATCTTGTGTATAATCCAGGCTGATTAGAGTCGGGGCTGAAGATAAAATTAACTTCACCAAATTGAAAGACTTTACCGCCTCTTCGGTCCATTTGAGCTGGCTGTCCTTTTTTAGCATGCTAGTGATTTCTCTGAGGTGTTCGGCAAGATTCGGAATAAAGCGACGCAGAAAATTCAACTTGCCATTAAAGGACTGAATCTCCTTCTTGTTTCGGGGCTGCTCTAATTGCTGAATAGCTTCCACACGTGCAGGATCTATACGAATGCCATCTTTGGAAATGATGTGGCCCAACAACTTGCCTTCACTCATGGCGAAAAGGCTCTTCTTTGGATTCAATGAGATACCATATTTTCTGCACTTTTGAAACACCATTGTTAAATGATACAAATGTTCTTCATCAGATTTAGAAAACACAGTTAAATCATCAAGATAAACGACCAAAAAGACATCCTTCTCATTAGCAAAGGCCATGTCCATCGCCCGCTGAAAGGTAGCACCTGCATTTTTCAATCCAAACGGCATCTTGGCATAATGAAATGTCCCCCATGGAGTAGTGAATGCAGTCTTGTCGCGGTCATCCTCATGCACCAAAATCTGATTGTACCTGGAATAACCATCAAGTAGCGACATCCTTGATGCCCCAACTACCCGCTGCAATATATGATCCATCTTGGGCAGCGGATAATTGTCCTTTAGCGACACCTTATTCAGATTTCTGAAGTCTATACACAAGCGGATCTCACCGGTCTTCTTTCTCACGGGCACCAAGTTGGAAATCCAGTCGGAAAATCTGATTGGCACTATAATTCCAGACTTGTACAACCTGTTAACTTCTTTCTCAATCAAAGGCAGCAACTTAGGATTAATTCTTCTCAACTTTTGTCGGAAAGGCTTTTGATTTGGCTTTATGGGAATGGTATTCTGAATGATATTTGTGTCATAAGTTTTCAAATCTGAATAATCCCATGCAAAAACATTAGAAAACGAAGACAATAATCTGATATATTCTTTCTTTACCTTTCGCGACAATGCTTTCGATAGTTTCACCATCTTTGGATTTTCAGCTGTTCCGACATTCACTTCTTCAACACCTTCTTCCGTTGGCCTCAAAGTTGGTTTGCGGGCCACATCATCTTGATCAAACAGCTCCTCCAAAGGAATTAATCCTTTAGGAATGAAATTATCTTTAAGTTGCAATACATCCATTTGATTTACTTCCTCAGGTTCTGTGTCTATGGAGATGTCTTTGAACTCACCTTCAACTTGCAGAAAATCCTTGATTGCTTCATCATCTTGGAAAACTTGCCAACATCTTTGATTGTCTGGAACTGTAGGACGGTGCTTCACATAAATCTCAAACTTATTGCTGGAATTCATGGGGATTTTTAGATTGCTTGCTGCCTTAGCCAATGCATCCGCAACACCATTTTGGATACGGGGCACACATGTCAAAGTATGTTCAGAAAACAACTTCAAGATATCTAGGACAACATTTCGATATGCTCGCATACGAGGATGCTTGGCCTGGAACTCACCTTTCACTTGCTTTATAACCAACTCGGAGTCGCCATATACTGCTATCTTCTTTGCCTTCAGCTTCCGAAGGATTTTCAGGCCAGCAATGAGAGCCTCATATTCCGCCTCATTGTTTGAACAATCGAATGCCAATTTGTAAGAACATACTCGTACCTTGCTTGGGACTTTGTTTCGGACAAAAAACGGACTTCGAATCCACACACCTATACCAGCACCATCGCTGCCCACAGCGCCATCAAAATCCATGGTCCAAAGACCATCCTCATCGTCCTCTAAGTGCTGAAAAGGTATTGTCTCTGCATTTTCTGTTTGCTGCCTATTGGTTTCAGCTGTTGACTCTATGACAACGGACCTTTCTTCACTTTCCTTTCTCAAAATTTCTCTAAAATTTTCTGTAATGTCTGATATATCTTCTGCTTGAACTAACTGACTATCTATCTCATTAAAATTATCCGCAAACAAAACAAATGACTCTAAATCTGTATGTACATAATTTACAGGATGATTAACTGGCTTTTCCTTACTAGTGATCATGTATTTCATTTTTTGTTCCCGATATAATTTCCTCATCTGACCGAAAACCGGGATTGTAGCATAAGAAAAATCGAGCTGAAGTGTACCTTTGAGCTTAGCTCCCCAAGATCTCGAAAGCAACATTCCGAATCGCGGAGGAATATCCGCCACCACCACATCCATCAAAACATTCTTAGCTGGAATTTGATCTAGGCTTACCACCAAGTCCTTGATCAAACCGATACATTTTACCCGGCTGGAATCAAATGAATACAGATCATGATATTTTCTTGTGATATCCAATCCCAGCCTTTCCATGATTGCTTTCGGCATCAAATTATGCGAAGCTCCCGAGTCAAACATAGCATTATGTAAAACATACTCATGCAATCGCAAACTGATATAGAATGGAGGAACATCACTTTCGGGAGACTCACCATTTAAAGCGGGCCCAAAAATCAATTCTGGCTGATCATCTTCTACATTCACCGTGTCTAGCATTGGATCAAAATTCAGCATCTTGGAGATTTGGCCTCGGTAAGTGCTGTTCTTCATGATTTCCGTCAAAGGAATGGATACTTTCAACTTTGAAATTTCATTCTCCAAACTGAAAGCTAAAACCTTCTCACCTTCTTTGGCCGGAACTTCTCTTTTTTCAACTTTATCTCTCGGTGTACTTGATGGCTGATCTATCTTGCTTGCTGATGATGATTGACCTACTGGAGGATCACTTATCTCTTTCCATTTTTTCTGTGGGGCAGTTGAACCATTCTTTGCTGAAGTATTCGTCCTCTTCTGGATGGGATTTATGGGAACAACTCGGTTTCTTAATTGTCTCTGCTGAGCGGATAAAGCATTCAAGTACCCTCTTTGATACTCTTCCGATTCTTCTTCAAGCGCTGCATCATTTGAAAAGATATAATGCTCATCCTGAGGGACGATGGAGTTTCTCACCAACTCTTCTTCTTCTGTAATATAAGTGGGCAGATCATCAGGAGTGAAGAAGTGATTTTCCTCTCCCACCATATCACCTTCATCCTCGGATTCTTGGCTCACAAAATTTTGCTGAAGAGGAGGTTTAATTTGTTGCTGAACTGCTGCCTCTTATGCCCTTGTTTCACGCTGTTTGATTCTATATTGCAGCTGCTACGAACCTCGAAAATTTGGATTGCGAATCTGAGGCTCCGGCTTGTCAAGATGAACATGTTCAAGTGCTCTTTCAATCTTTTCAACCTTACGGAGGAGCTGATCTGATGTAGAAGCTTCCTCTTTGATTGTGACTCGTTTTTCCGCCTTCATCCTTGATCTCTTATCATTCAAGTTTGCCTCAACACTGACAGCAATTTTCTGCATATCCTCCAAGGTAGGAGGATCTCTATCTCTCAATGAATAAGCCATCTCCGGATCAAAACCATCCGGGAATTTAAGAAGAGCTGATTTTCTTGATGGTTTTAAATCATCGGGAATAGCATTGTAAACTGTATTAAATCTGATTATGTAATCTTGAACGGACTCACCATGATTACGCTTGAGGTTGTTGTACTCGGCATTAATCTGAAGCGGATCCTTTCGGATTTCCCAACGATCTAAAAACTGCTTCTGAAGTTCCTCCAAGGTAGGAATGCTCCTGGCTGTCAAACCTCTGAACCACTTTCTAACTTCTCCTCCAAATGTTTGCACGAACAATCGCATGGTGACATCTTCTTCATCTATCTCATATAGATCAAAGAAAGTCGTCATTTTGTCTATATGTTGCTGAGCAGAGACACTTTGAGGAGTGCCATCAAACATAGGGATTTTACTCTGATAATCAGCTGGCATATCATGCAGATTTTGAGGAAGAGCAAGTGGAGCAAACCGGGCAGCCATTGCTTTAGGTAGATTGGGTCTAGGAGTAGCAGGTGGAGTAGGTGTAGCTGTAGTATGAGGAGGAGAAGTGGTATGGGATGTAGAGGGCGAACCAACTGTAGATTCTGGATAAGTGATTATAGGAGAAACAGAAATAAAAGGAGGATTGGTCTGCTCATGCGCCGTGATAGTGGATCCAATATGAACAGATATAGTTTCAACGAACTCAGCAAGATTGGTAGCGTGAATATCTGACTGAAGAGATCTTAGGATGAAATTGTCAACCAATTTATTGTGTCTCTCAATTTCAAGGGCAGCAGCAAAATCAGGGTTGGGAACTAGAGAATCAAGTGCACTTTCAGATTTGGTTTTGAACAAGGACAACTCAAAACTCTCGTCAAAATCAATGTCTTCAAGATACTCAAAAATAGCTGGACATGAATGAGATTTGAATATATGACCAGAATCGGAAGCCAGTTTGGATATCAAGGAACAAATAACCAATCAGCCTGTGAAAACTCTTAACTAATCATCCAAAAGTTCAGAGTTTGCAAATATACTGGGGTGAAATGCAAATGAAGTGTTACATTCACAAGCTCACGGAGGTCGACTGAAGCAGCGTTTATCTACTTGCGCTTATGCAAAGCAAAAGCGTTTCGAAGGCTACCTGGCATATCTTCAGACTCCGTCTAAGCCTTATGAAATAAACACATCAATCAGCAAACAATTTGTTCTCCCCAGTATGGTCGCCAATATGTTAGCGCTTGAAATTTCACCTCAGGCTGAGAAAGGCAAACTCCAAGGCAACATCAAACCACTTAGCCTCGTAGCTAGCCCTACGGGGCAGGAGAGGGCTCTCTCCGGTATATCTCGGCAAAGATCTTCAAAGGGCGGAGATAACCAATAAATAACACTGATTTTAGGCTAGTAAACTGATAAAAGGTTTGATTTGAGATTTTTAGGATTTTGGTGGAAAATCAGGGAAAGGCAATTTTGGGTGTGGGGATTGGACACAGTTTTCGCAGGGGGCTCTTTGGGGAAAGATAGGAGACTGTATTGATGCCTTTGAAAGAGTTGGATGGATGAGAATGACTAGTGAGGAGATAAGGAGAGCAAGCAATCACCTTGAATTCCCCTTAAACAGATGAAAACATTGATATTAAGCAAACTTAAAAGTAGAGCATGGCAATCATGAATTCTACTTTAACACTTCATTTGCCTAATTTGCAGAAGGAAAAGTAAGAAGATGATTCACATAACAAACTTACAAGTACAAAGATAAACACATCATCAATACATGTAACCACAAGAATCCCAAAAAGGACTGCAAAACCCTGGTCTTTCTTCCTTTGCCAAAATTGCAGAGATACAATGAGTAATACAATAGAAGTTTTCTCCCTCAAGAGTCCAACCATGAAAATGACCAAGAAAGTACATAATATAGGCAATCTAACATCTTTCCTTGCCTCTAGGAGTCGATCTCACTATCCTAGGAGCTGTTTCAACCGATTCCAAACTGAGCACTAGAATCTAGGCAGTCAAAACAACTTGCCTCTATAAGCTAGGAAACCAATTCATTCATTAAATTTTTGCCTATTTCATGAATGAATCTTCTAGAAGAGATAAATAAGTGTCAAAGTATCATAAAGTTACATCATTTACATCAAGGAGGATCAAAACCCACTCCAAAAAGTCAAACCTAGTCAAAATTGCGTTTTGCTGAGTTGTAGGTGCATTTCTGTGAAAATAGCCTGATGCGTAGCGCCCTGAATCTCAACGCGTAGCGCGCCTTTGGGCCTGCTTTTGAGGCACTTCCCGGAGTCCAAATGAGGAAAACGTGGGCTTGTTGGAAAGGTCTGGATGTCTACTTTCCAACCCAAGTGGAATTTCTAAATTTGGTGACCATTTTCCCCTCCAAAATTGCAATATCCCAAGACTGCTTCCTGTGTGTCAAAAAAGTGGCAGAAAGTCATTTTTTGCATGTTTTTTTACCTTCTGGAGGCTCAAAACTTGGTGAAATTTCTTGGAAATTGCTGAGCAAATGTGTTTTTGCATGAAAAATCCAAAAATTTTGAGTTTTCATGAAAAGGAGTTGCCCATCTTCAGGGTAGCGCGCGGCGCGCTACGTGTTGGGGAGGAAAACCTGTTTTTTGCCCAAAAAAAATCACAAATGACCAAAAATGCTCAAAATTTTTTGAAATTTGTGCTGGAGGTAAGTCATTTAGCACCATGCTCCTTCAAGGAAGCCTCAGCAAAGATGTGGAGGGGATCGGGCCTTTTTCTTCGTTTTAGTGCCTTGGCCAACCGTCCTTTGAGCACCTTCATTTTTCCTTTACATACGTGCATCCGAGCCCAATAATGATTCTTCGTGTTCCGGAGCATGTCCTTATCTTTGTTAGCCTTGGCCAAAAACCTCTCCAAATGAGCATTGACCCGGAGAAGCATAGCCTCTCGCTCAATGGGTACCAAATCACCGGGTCTCTTGCGAGCCAAGTTGCGGTCTTCATGGATCCTCCGCAACTCATCGAGAGTGTGCTCATCCTCTAATTGTTTGTTGCGCTGCTCTAAATATGTGATTGTTCAATTTGCCATCTCCAATTTTTGCTGCAACAAATCATTTTCAACCTCCCGTTGCTGAATGATCTTCTTAAGCTCCGAGCTAGGAGAACGGGTGTCAAGATCAATGATGTCAATATTTGGATCACCTGACAATCCCTCCTCAATAATGGGCTGCTTGCCCCTCTCTGATACCTGTGCTGCTGTTGGAAACGAGGCCCCTTCCACCTGGTGTGGAGATAACACTCGCGGTGCTGATGAAGAAGGCGAGACCCCTTCCACCTGATGTGGAGAAAATACTCGCCGAGCTGATGCAAATAAGGCCCTGTGGCCTCTCTGATATGTGACCAATGGAGGGGAGCTGACATGTCTGGGCTCAGGGATGTCATACTGCTATGAAGGTCCTCCCTCCTCATGAACAACCTCAGGGGGTGGTGGCGCTGTGAAGAAATCTCGAGAGATGAAATCCTCCCATGGAATACCCTGTTGGGCCAACTGATGCATGACCACAATCTTGATCAAAGCATAATGGTAGATGCTCCTGTGTTGCTGTGCTGGGCTCTTTCTCTGCACCAAGGGCACCATCCTCTCAATATTCCGGCACATGAAGAAAGGAATGTTCATCATCCGTACCCGTGTGAAATGCATCAACAAGCGGATATGATACGAATACAAACGTGAAAATCTGCCCTCACAGGTGAAATAGCGAATGATGAGCCTCATCAAGGGCGCATACTCATCCCTCAAGAATCTGAAAGGAAACACACCAGTTAGGTGCCTCACATATACAGGTTTAATGTAGGGCTCATACTGGAATCTGTCCAACAGCTGGCGCTTGTTCCACTCTTCTCCAACATTGGGTATCCCTGTTGCTTGAGCAACAATCTCAGGTGACAATGTAAAATCCACCCCTGCAAGATTCACATGCCCGTTGTGAAAATGCAAAACAAACAAGTGGACCAATTCCCTGTGGTGTTGAATTTGGGAAATTCTCTCGCAATATCCATAGCATGATTGATGACGGAAACATGTGACTGCAAGTGGACAAGCTTGCAAATAGGCCAAAGAGGTGGGCTCCTCTCTCACATGCTGACCACCCTTACCACCCCTGTGAGGCCTCCTTGGCACCTCAACCTCCGGTGTTGACTCACGGTCATCACTTTGCTCATAATCTGTTTCGGTTTCTGACATGGTTTCAAGAGCAAAATGGCTGAAATGTACTGCTGCTTCTGCACAAATGACCTGCTGTTTTGACTGTTTGAATGCTGCTCCAAGGGGACAAAAAACACAAGGGAGATGTTAGGGAGGGGGACTTTTGAGGGGATTTAGGGAAAATATATAAAAAAAGGGAATTTAGGGAAGGAATTATGACACATACATCATCACATAATCATAGTTTGTAGGGGTTTGATAGGAGGTAGGATTTAGGGAGATTTTATTGAATTTTAGGGATAGGGGTAAGGTTTTAGGGCTTTTGATATTTTTGTTAGGGAAATTGTGTGAAAGTGACAAGGGAAGTGATAATGGGAATGTGGGGAAATGAGGGAGTGAAAAAGATGACCTTGGGCAGCGAACTCAAAACCCTAGCTTCACTTGCAATTTGAAATTTTTAAACATAATATATATGAATTTCATGCTTCACACTTGATGGCATTTGACACATTTTCCATGCTCATTTTTCTTTAGCAAGCAAAAAACATTGATGATTTGAGGCCTACCTGTAAAACTTAAGAGATTTGAGGTCGTTTTGAAGCTTGTTGGCAATTTGCTGTAGGTGAAACCCAACGCGTAGCGCGCGGGCCCTGACGCGTAGCGCGCGCCCAACGCGTAGCGCCCGACCAATTCTTCCACTGCAGAGTGTGCCCTGACGCGTAGCGCGCGGGCTCTGATGCGTAGCGCGCAGGCTCTGTTTCTCAATTCGCCCAGTTTCACACTAAATCGCCTTTCACACTTGCTCTTGGAGTCTTGGAGGCAAATGAATGACAAAATGAAGAGAGAGGGGATTTTATAAGCTTGATTTAAATTTATTTCCCCTCAAACTCACTTTATAATGTTTATAAAATGACACTTTTTGAAACTAATTGCTGCTGACTTGTGGTTTCCTTTTTGACATGAAATTGGTTGAAATGATGCTTTTTCTTGCAAATTTTTGCAGGGATAGCTTCTGAAGAGTCTTGGCAAAGGAGACCAAGGTTGCATGCCAACTTCTGGAGAGTTTGAATTTTTTACACATTTTTACAAAAAATGAGAAAATGACCTTGCCTTAAAAAACAGGGTTTTTGAACTCAAGGTAAAAATTAGCTGTACAATATGAAATCATTTGAAGTGATGCTTTGCTGGACATCCCTCTGGCCTGCTGGGCATTTATTGACCTCAAAAGACAAAATTGGACTAAACCCTAGACCTAGGACCTTGATTTCAAGACAAGACCAATGACCCTGTAAGGAATTTATTGACTGAAACAAACTTGATCCAACAATGCCAAGAGGGGAATAAATGACACAAGCCCCTCTATCAGGGTTATGGCATGCCTAATGGAATGCAATAAGATGACACTGATGAGACACCTACTTATGCAAATGCAAAGAGCTTTGATCGCTGATGGAGGGCTACTAGACCGACTCTAACAGTGGGAAGTGGTTGGTTTCTTAACAGTGGAGCTTCTTTCCACATGACCGGTGACAAAAGTTTGTTCAGTACTTTGGAGGAGAAATATCTCCAGATACTCATAGGGATGGGTAATGATGAGAAGTATAGTGTCTCAGGTGTAGGCACGGTTATTTTTCAGAGGGAGCATGGAGCTCGCCTTACCTTGACCGATGTCAAGTATGTACCAGGACTGAAGAGAAACTTAGTGTCGATCGCGATGCTGGAAGACAGAGGCTATGATGTAGTCTTCAGTAAGGGAAAGGTTTTCCTTAGACACATCATCACTAGACATGTGAAGCATATTGGTTCACGGGTCAAGCACCTGTATGCTCTTGAGGTTCAAGATGCATGCAAAGCCTTGAGCAGCAAGGCAACTGATGGAGACTTGGTGGTTGAGAGGGAGCGTATATTACCCCTCAACATGTAGAGCTAGAAGAAGTCTCAGATGATTGTGGAGGAGCCACGATTGGTGCAACAACTTCAGGAGGTTGTGGAGCAGCCACAACAAGGGAAGCTGAGAGGAGATCGAGTAGAGACATCTACTCATGCAGAGACCTCCAGTAGGGGGAAACTTTGAGCCAGGTGGGCTGAGGGATCGCATGCAGCCATACCTCCAGGTAGGAGGTGGGGTGATGTGGATTAATCATCCCAAGGAGGAGGGGCAAGATCCTTGAGGTACCCAACCTCTTGGATGAGACCTTGCTACGGGAGCCCCAATGTGTAGTAGCAGGAACTGACTGATTGGGTACAGACAGATGCGGATGGAGCGGTAGAGAGAGTGACAGTGCAGGGAATCCCAGGACAATGCATAGCATGCAGGCTGCAGTAATGCGAGAGGCACAAGTGTTTTTCACAGTGCTAGGTGGCACAGAGAGGTGTGCAATGGTGCGAGATGCATGGAGATGTTGTAGTAGCGCAAATGTCAGAGAGGGATCACTTGTCAGCAGTAGGTAGAGCTTCAGCATCAGAGTATGTTCCTAGCCCAACAGAGTGGTCAGTTGGGAGTGTTTTTGTTCCAAGTGTTGTGTTAGGACCTCATATTGTCCCTTTTTGACCATATATTTTGCTATGATACCATCCCTTTCAACTTATATTTAAAAGCCTTTGTTAGTATTTTAACTCAATTATCCCGAAGGTATGTAATGATTCTTCTCATCACTATACGTTTAATTATTTAGCATATAATCATGACATCTTCATAGTTAAATCTTTGAATTATTAAGTGTTAAACAGTTAAAGGATGTTGTGCAGTCTGTGATGCTGAAACAGCCGGAAGACTATTTTTGTAGTTGTTGAAACAGAAAAAATGGCACGCGGATCACGATGCTGAAACAGTTGAGATCTGCATTCTAAATATGACAGTAGCAAAGGAATTGGGACTGATCACCAAAGAAGCTGTTACACTGGATGTAACGCTTATATCTAAAGACAACATTATTGTAACAACATTTCATTGAGAGGGAATTGACTTCCCTATTTTTGTATAATGGGTTAGAACGATGTAAATCTTTTGTAATAGATGTCTCCTTTATATAAAGAGGAGACATCTACATTAGAGAGGGATGAACAGACTGTGGAAAAAGGCTTAGCTGAAGAAACAGGACTGGAACTCTTTTCTGTAATATGACAAATTGATGGATGAATAAAGTTTTGTTCTGAACATCTTTCTCTAGTTCTTGTTTCCTGGGGAATCTTGTGAGAAGGACCGGGCCCACCTTCATCACAAGATTCACCCATTACATTTCTGCAGTGTGTTAAGTGTTCTTTTTATTCATGCCTTGTTAACGGTACTGTTTGTTGAACATTGTTTATAATACCTTTGCTGAAACTTTGTTTCTGTTGATTGTTATATGAGTGTTTCACCGGTGATTAAGTTATAGAGTGAATTGGCAAGCTAAATTAATCATAGGCAGGTGATAGAGATTCCTGCTCTGGGGGATAGGGTCCTAATTCTCTGTTATAGCACAGCCATTGTTTTCTTTTGCAGATTGATTCTTTCCATTCCTTTATTATAATTAAGCGTTTTTGTGATAGCCATCTGCAACAGAGTGTAATTGCTGTAATGCAGAGTGGAGCTTCAGTTTGTTAATTTAAGGTGTGATTTGTTTATACTATAAATTCTGTTGCTTTTAAAATTGAGTACATATAGTACGCAGTTGCCTTTGAAATAACAAGACTTCCCTGGGTTGACAATTAATGTCGCACTTTGTTGTTTAATTCAATAAGCAATTAAAGTGACCAACATTTTGGCGCCGTTGCTGGGGAAGGCAATTATAGATTTTAAAAGTACTGATGATTTTTCTGTAGATATGTAAAATGCATGAGATGACGCAAAAAAACTAATCCTACAGGTGGCAAGGGCAAAGGAAGAGGAGGAAGGAAAACTTTCATCGATGATATTATTTCAAAAGCTGAGACATCCTAGAGGTTAAGCTCTCGAAGGCCACAAACCCAACACTCTTTCCAAACAGACTATCAAATGGAGGAAGTAGTGGGACCTGAAAGGGTTATAGAAACACCAGAATACACTGAGGAACCAGTGGAGGAAGTTGAAGGACCAGTAGAAAATATTGAAGAGCCAACAGAAGATACTGAAGTTGAGGAACCAGTTCAGGACATTGAGAGTCCAACAAAAAGCACTGAAGACCGGGCAAGCGCATCAGGAAAACAACCAATGGAGGATAACAATGAAGGAATCTTCGGTGGAGGTCGTAGAGGAGAAGGAAGGGGAGAGAATTCTCTCTCCACCCTGGAATTCCCTATTGGGGAACTCCCCAGAGGAACAACTCCTATGAAGAATATCCCACTTTCAGCATTACCCAATTTCCATGGTTTATCCTCTGAAGACCCTGATGAGTTTCTTTTTGAATTTGATATATTGTGTAGAAGCTATGATTATGTTAATCCTGCTCAGAAATTGAAGTTGTTTCCAGCAACATTAAAAGGGAATGCACTAAGATGGTTTATGAGCTTGGGAGCTCATGTGATCACGACATGGGATCAGATGAAAGAGAAATTTCTGGCCAAATACCAGGACTATTGCCGGACAAGAAAAAAAGGGAGGAACTATTCAAGATGGTTCAGAAGGAGGATGAAAATCTGGAGGACTTTGTGGAAAGACTGCAGTATAATCTGCAGAGATATGAGCACCCCGATGTAAGTAAAGATATTCTCAAAACAATATTATTGAAAGGGGTAAGAGATGATCGTTTAGATATGTTAAACATGCTTGGTAAAGGAGATATATCCAAAGAACCGTATGAAGACATTGTTAACCTCTGCAAGAGGTGTTCGAGAGGAGCTGCAAATAAATCAAAGAGCAGGGATAGTACTTATTCAAGGGTCCAGAAATCAGCTAGTGGTGGAGAAACAAGGGCTGAAATAGGTAACTTACTTGAGGAATTCAAAATTGAAATGTTAAGTTCTTTTGCTGCACAGATTGATACCTTGCAGGTTAAAAAGAAGCAGGCAGAAGCAGAAGCTTCTTTGGCCATCTTCTGCTCTAAATGCAGGGAAAAACATCCATTGAGGGAATGCCCACTGGACAAGGTGCCAATCTGTACCATTTGTGAAAAGGACCACGAAACTCAACAATGCCCCTCTTTACCAGGGATAAAGGCAGCATTACAACCAACGGAGGAAGAAGCTGAAGCAGTTTATCTGTTGACACAAAGGAGGCAATGGCAACCACGAGGACAAGGTACGAATTCTAGTATGCCATTTAATCGTTGGAATAATTATCCTTTATTTAATCAAGCAAATTACCCACCCTTTAACCAAATGCAATACCCACCCTTTAATCAAATGAATTTCCCACCCATGCAGCAAACAAACCCTCCCTTTGTAGACCTTACAATGTGGACTCCCTAGCTTCTACAACAATCCTATTTTAACCAATGGAACCCGAACTGGAGAGCTCAACATACTCCATTCTCAAATCAATTTCCTAAGTTCCAGCAATAACTCTCTCTTCCAGCAGGTACCCCGTGTTAGCCTCCTATACCAATAGGTTTCATATATCATGATTGGCAGGGGAAATTCCAAATATGTTGTGCTCTGATGATGCAAAGATTCCATATTTGTGTGTAAAACACATCTGTAAACAATTTTGTTCATGTCCTACTTGTTGATGGGTGATCCAACAGTGTAATCTGGGTCATGCCATGTTTAAATTGATGTTGTAGAATAGAGAATGAGAATCTGTCCAAACAGTTTAATCTTGGCAGATTAATAGTTAGGTAGAGAATAAAGGTGCCCAACTGCTTAATCTGGGCCCTTGGAAGTAATAAGGGTAGTTTTAGATAGCAAATCATTTGAAAAGAAAAAGAAAAGATCAATTGAGAGTTTGCAAGTCTAAGTGCACCCTCCCTGAAGTAACAAAAAATGCTAGGTACTAAGATGGGTAGGTAGACAGGGGTTGCCGAAGCCTGATTTTCTTCATGAGTTAGCTTGACAAAGAAAGTTTATATTGGCAAGAACAAAACTGTTTATTCAACATTTTGATAACAAAATATGGAAGCATGTCTAACTTCCCCTGTTTCCCCCAGAAAATCTCTTTCTAACATCCCTCCAATGGACCTTGGGATATACCCAACAAGTCCTAGCATCACTTTATCTTTTGTGAAATATTAAGCCAAGGTGTTGGTTTCTATCACACAAGAAAGCCACATTTCTTGTGTAAAATCATTTCTCACTCTCATTTGCTTCTAAATCTAAGTTTACTCCTTAAACTTAGCTTTCTGTTCCTCTTTCACATCTCCAATTCATATTCACTTCTAACCTTATTATTTAACACCCTAAGTGTTCCCCTCCTCCTATTATTATCACATTTTATGCAAAAAACCCAAAAATATGTACATACCCCCCCCCTTGGGCATTATAGCCATATATTTTAAAGTTCGGGAAGCATGACAAAATCAAAGGCTTTAATTTAGATAGTTCTCCATGCTATGTTTAGGAATTAAACTAACACCTGGTTAATTTAATAACCCTCACCCACTACACACTTTATAATGTTATTTCCCTTTTTTCCGCATCGCTTATATAAAGTTCCCTCAAACCCACATTTACCTTTATCCAAAGTTTCATGTCTAGGCGATTTATCTGAAGAAAACAATATAATAATGCTTGGGTCCCACCGTTATCGCGTTGGTGGCTTTTCCTCCCGCCCGTCGTCGGATCTGGGCCCTCCCATCCGATGGTCCTCGTGAATTTCGGAACCCTCCTCCATACGTCCTTTACCGCCCGAAAATTGTCAGTGGATGACGTTGTGCCTGGGATGCGTGTCTGCTTCCTATTGTGTCGGGCGGCCACTGACCATTACCGGGCCTGTACCACAAGCGGTCTGATAATACCGCTTACCACCATTTGTTCCCGCCCCTACGTCCTCGCTCACATCAGCAGTCACGTCAGCTGCCATTTCACTCTCTATCCGACATGGCCACCGCGTCATCCCTCCACGTCAGCCTAGTCACGCATCGCCACATCACCTGCCGTACCCGGACCTGACCAGTGATGTCATGCTGACGTCATTTATTAAAAAGGCGCCAAAAATCTCATTTTCTCCATATTTTGCACAAAATCACGATTTTTCTCACTTTTTTTCATTGGACGAAGCGCTCTACCACCTGCATGTTGTGATCACGTTGTTGTCCGCCAACCTCCAGAAATTTCAACCCTGAGCTGCTGCCGCCGCGGATTCACCACTGTCAGCACCCCACTAGCTGCGTAATTGCCAGGTATTTACCATTCCTCTGCGCAACCTGGTTTTCAGTCCTCCACTGTTAAAAATTCAAAATTAACCAGTCAATTTCCCTGTAACCGCAAAACTAAACCAAAAGTTTATCAGAGGAGCGTCCCGGCTCTATACCCGTTCAATTCCCGCACTCACTGCACCATTTTTCTCAGACCCTTTGTCCGCAAGGAGAACTACTGCATTATAATTCATCCTTTTCGCCTCTCTCGACAGCATTTTACCTCTGTTTCACCCAATTCACCCCTTTTCCTCTCTACAAGTTACTTTATCCATCAAAATTCACTGTTCAGTGTTACCTTTGTTCAAAAGTCAAGTAAAATTCAACTCCAAGTGACAACTAAGCAATGGAGGCCCTTGTGGCATTAAACATTGCACCTCTGAATGCTCCACATAAGAACCTAGAATGGTTGGCCCTTGCTGACCGGGATTATCAAATCAAAGAAACGGTTGAAATAAGCAACAAATATCACATAGAAACCATTTGTGAGCTGAAGAAGAAACACATAAGTGGTGTTGATGATATAGGTATCTGGGAGTCCAACTTGCCCATCTATTACCTTCCACAAGTGAATGTGTTCCCAGACTTCATCCATCAGTGTTGTGAACACTACGAACCCACTCAAAGAGCAGTTTTGGCTCCATTTGGGACTGTCTTATTCCACATCACTCCTCAATCCATAAATGAGATGCTAAGCTTTGAGCCAACTAAACCTCTGGTGCCCCTTTCTATGAATTTTTTGCTCAAACAAGGTGCCAAGCTGCCCAGCTCAAAAGTCACAAGGATTGGCCAGTTGTTCATGCAGCCAGATTATCAGCCCCGGCAACCTCCTCCTTATTTACATGTTTGGTTCAATGAAACAGGGAGGCTGCTGGTGGATATGATATCCTACATCCTGGGTTACAATACCAGTGAGTATGTGGATGAAACACTTTTGGTAATTCTATCCATGTTCACTCCAGGACAGCCCCCTGCTGTCCAGTATGATTATGCCACATTTATGGCTGACATAATTCATGAGCAATTCATGAATCTTGAGAGAGAGAGGGAATTTAAATTTACTTCATACATATATCACTTGATATTATACAATCAGCCTGACGGTTTCCCTATTTTTCTCAAAAAGCTGGGTGCAAAAGGAAACAGGAGGTCAATGATATACTGGACACCAGTCTGTCACCATATCTTTTACTCTCCATACAACTACTGTGAGTTCATTGATCTGTTCATTCATCCAGCCTTGTCCCTGCTACAGAGTTCTCCTCCTCCTAGACTCACTGATGAAATGCAGAAGATCCTCCAGCTGTCAAAGAACTATAGCATTGGAGATTGGTACTTCTACCAAGACCACACAGTTATCAGAATATATGGCTGTGAGCTAGCCCCATACAGACTGCCAAAGTACGTTCCCATGAGACTTTTTTCCCTAGAGTACTTTCGGCAATTTGGAAATTCATACATGGTACACTTTCATAGCAAAAATAAGAAAGCATAGCTGAAAATTAAGCACCAACTAGGTCCATTCATATTTAATAAGAGGGAAGAAGCCTGGGGAGAGGCAAACAAGATCCTAAAAAGCCTCCAGCTCAAAACAAGCTTCTATTGGGCACCATATGACCCTAATCATTTCATAAGCCTCAGAAGAATCAAGTATAGGCTTGCTACCTATGTTCATTTCAACATTCCACAAATTTAAAAATATGCTAACCAACTAGAGTGGAGAGAAGGCACATTAGTGGAGGATTATTCTGAAGAATAATTAGCAGAAAGAGCAATTAAGAATTTAGAAAAGGAAGTTGACTTGGAATATTTTGGACAGGTTTGGTCTCTAGCCCCTCGACATCTTGGAGAAAGTGCCTCATCTTCCACTGTTCCCCAGCAGTCTGCCAAAGCAACTGGTCAAGCATCAAATATAGCTAAAGGCAAAGAAGTACAACAAGAGGAATCACTTCCTAATTTGGAGCAGCAAGTAGAGCAGCAAGAAGAAATGGCTGAAGTACCTGCCTCCAAAGAGCAGCAAACCCAAGAGAAAATACCTCCAAGGCAGGAGGTAACAGTTGAAACTACAGTTTTACAGACACCTGCAAATGAAGAAAGAATGAGGAAAAGGGATAGGCAAGAGGAAACTCCTCTCACCACTTCAGCAGATCAGCAAGGTGAGAAAAGGAAAAGACTCAATCCCTTCTCTGAGGAGGAAATGCCTGAAAGACCAACTGATGCTATGCTCCCTCCTAGCATCGAAACATCAGCCAGCTCCTTAAAGCAAGAGCAAGAAATGCGAGGAGGAGCAGAAGTAAGTTCTTCAAGGCAGCGAACCAAGGTAGAATCTAGTATAAAAAAGCAGTTCACAGACATAAAAGCAAGAAATGAGCTGGTTAGATACCAGCTCTATAACCAACTGCTTAGAATGGCACCAACCAATCAGGAGAGACTCATGTCAGCCTATGATATTCAAGAAGGGAAGATGACTCTCAGTCATTTTAGACCTACCATGCAGCATCCTCAGTCAGCGGCAGACTACATCAGAACCAACTTGGAAGTGTTTGCCAAAGACATCCACCCCATGGATCAAGTCCTTGGAAGAAATTATTATAGAACTAGGACATGATCCAAATGATCCTAAGGGTGTGCAGGCCTTGATGAAGAAGAAGGATGAGGATATAGCAGCTTTGAGAAAGTAGATCAAGATACCACCTACCCATCACCCTTAGAATGAAGGGGTTGCAGAACAAAAGAAAGATCAAGATGTGGTTGCTCTACTCTTGACCTTATATAAGAGATTGGTGGAAACAGAGGGTGCTTTGGAAGCGGCCCTAAGGCAAAGGCCAGAAGGGCAAGCAGCTTAGCCACCACCAGCAGTCATAAATATTGAGGATACTCCTCAAATAATAACTCCACCAGCTCCTCCCACCGGGCAAACATAGGAGGCAGGCCCCTCAGGCTCAGCACCAACATCAGAAGAGACAACGTAGGTAGCAGCATCAGAACAGGTACCTAGCCTCAGCATGCAGAATATGATGAAGGAGCTTGAAGCTCTAGAAGTGCAGATGGCTGAACTGAAAGAGGCTAAAGAAAAGTTAGCCAAGCTTGAAGAAAAATATGACAAATCCAAGCAGAATTTGGCTGAAAGAGTAAGGGAGATAAGAGCTCTTGAGAAAAGGATAAAGGAGTTAGAAAAAGAGCTCACTTTGGACAAAATTATAAGTGAAGTCAAGAAGATTCTGTGGGCCAACATTGGTCAATCCATTACAGACCAATGGCAGTCCATCGAAACTATCCATGAGCAAATGGATCTCCTAAGCAGGGCAAAAGCAGAAGGACAAAGAGCCCGGGCATCCCTGGGAAATATGCCTGAAATAGCCAACAGAATGATTCAAGTCCTCAACAACCGCACTGGCCTTCAGCTAGCAGGAATGGGTATCAGAGATAGAACTGATACCATATTACTAATAAAGAGGGTGCTTACCTTGAGGAACTATGTGCAAACATTGGACAGAAGGTGTCAAGAAATGCAGACAGAGGTAAATGAATACAAGAGGTCTTCCGAGCTTGGTAACTAGTGCAGGAAGGTTGTTATCACATGAAAATTATGCCAAGAGGGTCAACAATTATGCAACAAATCAAATAACAACATCCGCAAGCAGTTCAGAGGAAACAGGGCCCCTATCTGGGCAGACTCTCTATGAAAAGTTGGAAAATTTGTTTTTTATTGAGCATGAGATCAAGCACCTTTTTGAAGTACCTCCAAATTACTACAAATATACTGAAGCTGATGAGACTCTGATTAAAATACAGAGACACCAATTTCCTACTGAAGATTGGTGGAGAGGCATGATAGAAACGTTGCTCTGATAAATCAAATTTTGTTTGTTGTCCTTTTGATCAATCTCGAGTCAGCATTTTCAAAATACTCACATGTTCAATCTACCTGGGCAGCAATAGAAAAAGCAGCTGGATAACAAGGATAGTGACTTGGCACAAATAAACGAGTGCAGGTGACGAGGCAAAAGCAGTCACGCCATGGCAAAGCAGCAAAAGGTGAAGTTCCTCGAAATAGATGCAAGCACTCGGTCGACCCAGTTGGTTGCAAAGTCAAAGAACTCTGACAGAAATGAACAGCTGTTGTTTATCTATTTTAATGGCAATAATTGTTGTATCTACTATTTTTGAAAGTTGGTAAGAAAGTTATGAGTTAATGACTCATGTTTCAGATATTTTGTGAAACACTTTTGTATATATATCCCCACGAATAACTTATTTGGGGTTGTTGGTTTTATTCTGGAGGGCTCCGTTGTATCTTCTGAGAGTTGAATACAAGAAGCTGTTGGTGTTTTCAATTTGGCTTTGCTTGGAGATGTTGTGATGAAATTGCTGGCTACTGCAGGATTCCCGTGTTATCTCGTGATACAATAAGTTTCTTCTGAACTGTGTTTTGTATTTTATCTGTTTGCTGAAACCATCTATATTATATGTTTAATACTCTTAGCAGTAAGTAAAAAGAATAGTTCAGGATTTGTCCATTCAGGCACCCTAAACTCAATCTTTGTTGCTAATTATGTTTTCTTCTGGACTAGTTATAAACGTGGAATTCTTAAATGCTCCCATTTTCTCTAAGTTTACGTGGTGAAATCTATTCAGGAATTCTTAACTGCTCTTGAAAAAATATTCAATCCTTTAGTCTCGTCCTCACAGTGAAAGAAATCTTCATTGCCTTTCATTGTGTTAAGTCTCACTGTTTCCCTTTAAATCAAAAGTTTGTTTCATGAATACCTGTCTGGCTCTGCAGTGACACTATCCTTATCACATACTCCGAACAACATACAATCATGGACTCCCATTGCCCAATGGACTAAACTCTCTGAATATTGCATGCCCCTCTTTAGAAAGTATCATTCAACCAAACTTCAAACAAAATTCAGTGTTTCATATCTAGCCTAAAATTCCTAAAACAAAGCTAAATCAGAAAGAGAGAGCCCTCTCTGATTGCAGGTAGGCTAGGACCTGCAATCCAAAGATTGGTTTGTGGTTACCTCGGCCGTATTCCCTTAGGAGTCAAAGGGAACAACCTGAGTGTTAACATAATTGGCGACTCCACTGGGGAACAAAAACAAATGTTTAAACTGTTGCCTACTCCAGATTCCTGTATATAATTTCCGAGTGACAGACTATTTTTGCTTTGCATTTGCGGGAGCATATAAAAACTGTGTTAGTCAAAGCCTATTCGGAAGCTGGCTCCCAAAAGGAATTCTCGCTATACTAGGTCCAACCCAGATCCAAATCCTCCTGCTATTTTTGAAAATCCGAACCTAATCCCTAAGATCCTGAGGAAGCAAGAGCAAATAGAAGATTTTGCTGACAATACTCCTGAAGCAGTTAACCCAGTCTGCGTTCCAACCCCTGTCAAGGTTTTATTTCGTTCATCCCCTGCTTCCCCTGGCTCATCATCCACATCTCAAAGTTCTCCTTCTACACCTCCATTTCCTGCACATACTACCACTACCACTGCAGCAGTTACTGCTTTTCCAGTTACCCCTATTATCCCCATTGTTCCAGTTGTCCCCTTTGTTCCTGTTGTTCCTTTTGTCCCTGTGAATATGGCTAATAGATATGCGCCCTTGCAACTACCTGCTAATCCTGGGGCTTTGCCTCAAGATTATCAGTCCAAAATAACATATTTTGACAGCACTGGCTCTTCCACAGCCCTTCAGCATACCAAGAAAATGCAAGACTATTTCGAGAATTATGAAATAGATGATGATAGTGTGAGGATGAGAATTTTTGTTCAAAGTTTAACAGGTGATGTAAGAACTTGGTTCAGATCACTTGCTGCAAATTCCATAACTACTCCTGATGAGCTTTATCAATCCTTTACCAACAGATGGGAGAAAAAGAAAGACCCCTTGCACATACTAGCTGAGTATGACACAATTAGAAGAGGCCCACAGGAGACTGTCCTGGAGTATTGTGCAAGATTCAATAATGTCTATAATGCAATACCACAGAATTTAAGGCCTCCACCCGACCTTGCCTTGTATAAATTCCCTGATGGATTTGACCCAGATATGGCCTACCAATTAAAGGAAAGAGCCCCTCAAACTCTTGCAGACATGCAAAATGTCGCTGTTAGTGTAGAAGCCAACCTAATTTCCAAAAGAAATAGGGCCAAAATGGAAAGAAGAACCACCTTTAAGGAAGAGCCCTCATCTCTAGAGCAAAAGCTTGATGCTATTATCAGTAGCATGCAAAGACTAGGAGACAGAGTATAAAGTGTAGAGAGAAGAGCTTCATGGGAAGGACAACAGTCCAATACTACAAGGAGCCCAAATTTTAGGAAAACCCAGAACACAAATGCTGGTAGGGCTGGCCTGGACGAAGATATAAGACCTCCCTTCTAAGAAAACTTTACTGAAGCATCAACGTCGAATGAGCCAATAGATGACACTCACATCAACTTGATGGGCCTAAATGATGAGCAGCAGGTTTTCCTAACACAAGAAGACCAGGAGGATAATGATACCAAACAGTTTCAAACCAAGTCAGGGGAGTCATTTGACTTCAAAGAAGGCTATGACACAGCTGTCTATGAATTTCACAAGCAATATAAGTTAAGAAGCAGGGTCATAGATGTCCCTCAACCTGCCCAAACAAAGGATACCAAATAGTCCAGGATGATGAAGGAAAAGGCTATCCTCATTGAATCAGTTGACAAAATAAATCCAGACCCAAAAGAAGTAACAGTAGAGGATGTGACTGAGGCATTTCCCGCAAAAACGGAGCCATGGGTGACATCTTCTTCACAAGACAACCCTGATAATACCCCACAGAAAGTTTCCAAAACAGATATACTCCAACAGGAAATTAATAATCATGACAAAGTCACTAAAAACACAGTTGAAAAGGAAAATTCTTTTACTCATAACATCAAAATTCAATCTGAAAAACCCTTTGACCTTAAGGCAGAGATTGCCAAATTGAAGATAACCATTTCTCTCTCAGAACTCGCCAAACATGATGTGTATAAACAGCAAATTAAAAAGTCCCTCAAAATGTCTGAAAATAGAGATGATGTTAATGTACTAGATGACACACTTGAGTTACTTTTTGGTCCAAAAGTTGATGGAAAAACAATGAACACAGGAGTTTTACCCTTTTATGTCAGTCTACACATCCATGACAAGATTTTACACAATACAATGTTTGACTCAGGAGCCTCGCATAACCTTATGCCTAAATCTGTAATGGAGAAACTAAACCTGGACACTACAAGACCATACAAGGACTTATTCTCATTCGACTCCAGCCAAGTCAAATTTTTGGGCCTAATCAAAGATTTGTGTGTTTCTCTAGTCCAATACCCAAATAAAACTATCCTGATGGATGTGGTTGTAGCTGATATCCCACCTAAGTATGGGATGCTTTTGTCAAGATCCTGGGGAGCCAAACTCCAGGGATCCCTCCAATTAGACATGTCTTATGCAACCATATCAGTCTTTGGGCAACCAAAGAGACTGTACAGAGAGACATTGATGAAATATGTGGTGAGCAGTGAGGATAAACCCCAAAACTTTCCTATTTATGCAATTCATTCTGACATGGACTCTTTTATCCTATTTAATGATGATGCTTGCCCTATAGCTGATGATAAACCTTTGGTCCTGGAACAAGAAACACTCACAATTGAGCAGTCAGTTGCCCAAAACCTTGAAATTATTTTGAAAGACAAATCACATAAAAAACAAGAATCTCAATTGTCCATTCCAAAGTCAACTGAATCTCCTAATACTGCCCAAGATCAAGGCATCCTTTGGTACCTTGAGTTTGATGGCTCAGTTAACAAGTTAGGAGCAGGAGCAGGGGTATGGATCTACAATAGGCAAAACAATCATGCAGAGGGTCATGCCTATAGGCTAAATTTCAGATGCACTAACAACATGGCGGAGTATGAAGGCCTTCTATTAGGGCTCAAATTAGTCAAATCCTTACGGGCAACAAGAGTGTCAATTCTAGGAGATTTTGACCTTATTATCCAACAAATGAAAGGTAGTTGTGTCACTAATGACAACAGACTGAGAGCATAGAGATTTGCTGCAACTGAAATACTTAACACTTTCACTGAATCCCAACTTACTAAGATATCAAGAACTCACAACCTTCATGCACATAGCCTGGCTATGTTTGCTAGCACTTGTAAATTGCCCTTTGAGCCTAATCACTGTTTCATAGCTGAGGTAAAGCACAGACCTTCTGTCCCAAACAATGTCAAAGACTGGCAAGTATTTGAAGATGATACATAGATAAACAACTTTTTAACTTTGCAACAAGAATTTTCAAGTTTAAATATTGATGTTGATGTTGTAAATGACTCACAACAACAAAGAAATCAAGGTCAAACAACTATATCAGCTAAAACAACAAGCCAAATACTTCATCCAACAACCTTTAATAACAAGAATGTGCAAGAGCTTAAACAAATCAATCTTGATGAAATAGCTAGAGCAGAGGCTGAAGTTATAGAATTAAAAGACAATTTCTTACCCACAGTCATGACTCCTTTGGAATACATCTTTGACTCTAACGATATTCCTAGGAAACCAAAGATGCAGCCCCTAAATGCTGCCATTGAGGAATGCAACATTGGAACGATGGAAAAACCCAAGATAATAAAACTATCAAACTCTTTGCCCCCTGATCAGAAGCCGAAGTAGGTTGACCTCTTTAAAGAGTTTCAAGATGTGTTTGCATGGAGTTATGATGACTTAAAATCTTATGATACTGCAGTCATTCAACATACTATTCCTCTCAAACCAAATCAAAAGCCTTTCAAGCAGAAACTAAGAAGAATTAACCCAGTTCTTCTTCCTTTGATTGAGAAAGAGGTACAAAAAATGTCTGAAGCAGGTATTATAGCACCCATTAGATTTTCAGAGTGGATTTCCAATCTTGTCCCTACAAGGAAGAAAACAGGTGAAATTAGGCTTTGTGTTGACTTAAGAAATTTAAATCAAGTATCCCTCAAAGATAATTACCCCTTACCTAAAATGGATCACATCCTCTAGAGGGTGGTGGGAGCTTCAAGAATTTCATTACTTGATGGGTTTTCAGGCTTTAATCAAATCCTGGTTCACCCGTATGATCAAGATAAAACAACATTCACAACCCCTTGGGGAACATTCAAATATGTCAAAATGCCTTTTGGACTGAAAAATGCAGGGGATACTTTTCAACGAGCAATGGATATTGCCTTTGCCAAGGAGATACATGATTTCCTAGTTGTTTACCTGGATGACCTCACCCCTTTTTCAAAATCTGACCAAGAACACCTTAAACACCTAAGGCAAATATTCATGCCATGTAGGAAGTATGGAATTTCCTTAAATCCCAAAAAGTCTCTGTTTAGTCTAGAGGAGGGTAAACTGCTAGGCCACATTATTTAAAAAGAAGGGATTAGAATTGATCCAGACCGGATTCAAGCCATTCTACAAGTCCCACAACCAAGAAATGTAAAAGAATTGCAAGCCTTTTTGGGAAAAATCAACTTTTTAAGAAGATTCATCCCAAACCTAGTAGAATTGATAAGGCTGCTAAATCACATGTTGAAAAAAGATTCCAAAGTGAAATGGACGTTGGAGGCCAAATAGGCCTTTGAGGGCATCAAGACCGCCTTGACTCAAACCCCAGTCCTTACAAGCCCCCAATTTGATAGGGATTTCATCATTTTCTCCTTTGCCTCCCAACATACTATCGCTGCTGTTTTACTGCAGAAGGATAATCAAGGGAATGAGAAGCCCATTGCCTTTTTCAGCCGAGCCCTTAGAGATGCACCCTTGAATTATTAGATCATGGAAAAGAAGGCCTATGCCCTGGTTAAGGCCATTAAAGATTTTAGAGTTTATATTCTATACTCTCATGTCACTTCTTATGTGCCAAATGCTATTGTGAAAGACATATTGACTCAAGAAGGGCTAGAAGGCAAAAGAGGCAAGTGGATTGCTAGCATTCTTGAGTATGATACTGAGATAAAACCCACTAAGCTGATAAAAGGACGGGGTTTAGCCAAATTAATGTCTGAAACAAATTTTCAGGCCTTAGACATCAATGAACTGGACAATGAACCGGAGCTGGCGACTCCACAGATCAATATAGCCTTTGAACAATCCCCCTGGTATGCTGATATTTGTTATGTATTGCAAAACCTGTGTGCTCCCCCAGGGTTGTCCAGACCTAAAAGCAGATTTCTAAGAATTAAAGCTTCTAAATTTTGTGTTGCAGATGGTGCCTTATTGTGGAAAAATCACGAAGGAATATTGCTTAATTGTTTAACTATGAACCAAACTGATAGTGTTATGAGAGATTTTCATGCAGGGGATTATGGAGGACATCTGTATTGGAAATCTACTGTGGATAAGATATTAAGGGCTGGCTACTATTGGCCTGTTATATTTGCAGATGTCAAGAAATTTGTTACTTCATGTCATAAGTGTCAGATATTTGAAGGCAAAAGAAAACTGCTACCATTACCCCTTAATCCCATTTCAACAGAGAGGCCCTTTCAACAATGGGGCTTAGATTTTATTGGGGAGATTCATCCTTCATCTTCAGGTCAGCATAAATGGATTTTAACAGCCACAAATTATTTTACCAAGTGGATTGAGGCTGTTCCATGCAGACAAGCAAATGACTCCACTATCATTCAATTTCTTGAAACTAATATTTTGTCCAGATTTGGTTGCCCTGAAAAGATTATTACAGACAATGTTGCTGCCTTCAAATATAAGAAAATGGTCAACTTTTGCCATAAGTTTCATATCACTTTGGGCCACTCCACAGCATACTATCCTCAAGGCAATGGTTTAGCTGAATCATCTAATAAGAGCCTCATTAACATCATCAAGAAGATATTGGAGGAAAACAAGAAAAATTGGCACAAAAGGCTTGTAAATGCCTTATGGGCAGACAGATTGACGACCAAGAGATCTATTGGGACCAGCCCATATGAGTTGGTTTATGGTATGGAGGCCAAGTTTACCTCATCACTAGGGGCTCCTGTCATCAAGTTACTACAAGAAGTTCTAGCTGAGCCCAATGATATATAAAGAAGAATTAATCAAACCATCTGTTTGCAGCAAACTAGAGACCAAGTGTACAACAGGGTCCAGGTTCTGCAAGAGAAACTCAAGAAAATTTTTGACAAAAGAACCAAAGCAAAGGATTTTTTCATTGGGAATAAAGTACTGAGATAGGATTCAAGAAGAGAGGACAAGGGAAAACATGGCAAATTTGACTCCCTCTTAAAAGGACCCTTTGTTATTCAAGCAGTGCAAGGAAACAACACATATTTCTTGAAAAATCTGGATGGCACTATGCTTGAAGAGGGCCCTGTGAATGGCCGAATGTTAAAGCACTATTTTGACTACTTTCCATGTATATAACCCAAGACTGCCTTGTACATTAGTAGCTGTTTTTTTTAGTAGTTTGTTTTCAGCAGGCAAATAGAGTTCCAGTTTCACAAATTTTGGAATGATCAAGGGAAAAGGTACTACTTCAAGTTTTTTGTTTTGCTTGGCAAAGCTCCAATTTTGGTCATCTAGGAAGCAAAAGTTCCTGATTTTGGCAGAGGGCAAGGACCAAGGCATTCTGACCTGTTGTTCTTGGTCTTTCATACGGAAAAACCATCCCCAAGTGGAGCCACTGTTAGCCTCCTATACCAATAGGTTTCATATATCATGATTGGCAGGGGAAATTCCAAATATGTTCTGCTCTGATGATGCAAAGATTCCATATTTGTGTGTAAAACACATCTGTAAACAATTTTGTTCATGTCCTACTTGTTGATGGGTGATCCAACAATGTAATCTGGGTCATGCCATGTTTAAATTGATGTTGTAGAATAGATAATGAGAATCTGTCCAAACAGTTTAATCTTGGCAGATTAATAGTTAGGTAGAGAATAAAGGTGCCCAACTGCTTAATCTGGGCCCTTGGAAGTAATAAGGGTAGTTTTAGATAGCAAATCATTTGAAAAGAAAAAGAAACGATCAATTGAGGATTTGCAAGTCTAAGTGCACCCTCCCTGAAGTGACAAAAAATGCTAGGTACTAAGATGGGTAGGTAGACAGGGGTTGCCGAAGCCTGATTTTATTCATGAGTTAACTTGACAAAGAAAGTTTATATTGGCAAGAACAAAACTGTTTATTCAGCATTTTGATAACAAAAGATGGGAGCATGTCTAACTTCCCCTGTTTCCCCCAGAAAATCTCTTTCTAACATCCCTCCAATGGACCTTGGGATATACCCAACAAGTCCTAGCATCACTTTATCTTTTGTGAAATATTAAGCCAAGGTGTTGGTTTCTATCACACAAGAAAGCCACATTTCTTGTGTAAAATCATTTCTCACTCTCATTTGCTTCTAAATCTAAGTTTACTCCTTAAACTTAGCTTTCTGTTCCTCTTTCACATCTCCAATTCATATTCACTTCTACCCTTATTTTTTAACTCCTTAAGTGTTCCCCTCCTCCTACTATTATCACATTTTATGCAAAAAACCCAAAAATATGTACATACCCCCCCGGGCATTATAGCCATATATTTTAAAGTTCGGGAAGCGTGACAAAATCAAAGGCTTTCATGTAGATAGTTCTCCATGCTATGTTCGGGAATTAAACTAACACCTGGTTAATTTAATAACCCTCACCCACTACACACTTTATAATGTTATTTCCCTCTTTTCCGCATCGCTTATATAAAGTTCCCTCAAACCCACATTTACCTTTATCCAAAGTTTCATGTCTCCGCGCTTTATCTGAAGAAAACAATATAATAATGCTTGGGTCCCACCGTTATCGCGCTGGTGGCTTGTCCTCCCACCCGTCGTCGGATCTGGGCCCTCCCATCCGACGGTCCTCGTGAATTTCGGAACCCCTCCTCCATCCGTCCTTTACCGCCCGAAAATTTTCAGTGGATGATGTTGCGCCTGGGATGCGTGTCTGCTTCATATTGTGTCGAGCGGCCTGTCAGGTGGAAAGAGTTAATAGTGCGGACACAACCAACCTCCCTAGGAGCCTAAGACTCTCTAGTGACAAACAAGACAAACAAGAGCAATCCTTATCTAAACATGCATTTACTATATAAGAAACCAAGTGTTTAGATCCTACCTGTAGTCCAACGCTATTGTAGCAGTCCAGCTCCGCTGATCCGGATGAGCTCCTCCTTCACTTTGAAACCTGCATCCACTAACAATCAAACGATTAAATAGCACTTGATAATCTCATAGAATAAAGCATATTTAACACATAGACGAAGGAGTACATGAAACAACTCATAAATAACAAGTTATTGAGAAGAATGGACTCATTTGCATTAATAGGTAACAAAAGGAACAATTACAACCTGAGCCTTGGTGTTGTGCAAGTCCCTCCCAGGGTCCATCAAGAGTTCTCCTTTACTTTGACAAAGCTCACCCACTTCCAAATAGAACAAGCAAAGATGGCAATCTCTCCTCACAAGCTTCTAAATGGGAGTCCTAATTCCTGCAGCATCTACCCTTAGAAATGTTTAGCTTCCAACCTCCCCTCCTTCTGGCCCAATGCCTGTATTTATAGTGCTCAAGAGGAAGTTAATCAGGTCCACCATCAATGGGATAATCCCCTCTTTGGATGGGATAGCTCCCTTATTGATGGGATAAGTTCCTCTTTGGTAGGGGTACATGAACCATCTGGAGGCGCTCAATACACGTCGAACAACCTTCTAGAATGCTCTAGAAATGACCACAAGTAACTTTTTAAAGATGAAACTTGCGCATTTTGACCTTTACAGGGGGACGCACCTGCCCCTTTACATACAGAGCGTACAAGGACACAGCTTTTGTGAACATTAGGTGCGTACCCGCAGGTAAGGTTGAGAGAACCTGCGTACCCAGAGATAAATACCTTTATAAAGACTTTCTCTCTTTTTGGAGTTTGACATGGAGAGCAGAGGCATAAGACTTGCCCAGGAGGATAGCATGACTGTTGATAGAGCCATACTAACTGTAAATAGCCATGGTGACATTTTTTAGTGTAACAGATTGCCCCCTAAAGTGCGAAGCCTGAAATAGATTAGGGTTTTGTATTATCTAGGAAGGGTGAAGCGCTTTATCATTTCAAGGATTATCTCGTGGAGAGCCTGGTCAGAACCTGCAATTTTCAACACAAAATACATGTATAAGATTATATCATCACTGAGGTAGGCATTCCCATACTCAGATCAAAACTTTAACTAACAGACTAACTACTCTGATACAGGAATGATCTTGTAGTACATCATAATCATAGACTTTTGTAGACACAGTATGGGCGCAGCCATCTGTTTATGATTAGTCTACTTAGACAATGAATACAAAACTCCTCGCAGCCTGGATGGTGGAAACTAGATCCAGGGTCTTCATTTCTACTTCTCGAATTGGTACGATTCTAGCCATGCGAATAAATGAGTTGATGTCGAACATGGTAGAAACCACTTGATTACCAGTCGATGATGTAAACTGTTAACAAGTGTGAGAGAGACCACCAGTAATGTCAATGGTTCTCAAAGTACCCAGTACAATCCATGAGATGTGAATGAATGAGTTGATGTCGAACATTTCACGGAATCCTTCGATCGAAAGTCAATGATGTAAACTGACGTCAAAGGCGAGAAACCTGCCATTGATGCATGCAGACTTCAAGGTACTGACGATTTCTAAGTCATCTCTCTAGATAATGTGCTGATGTCGATAGAAAGTGACCCGTTGTAGGCAAGCCCACAACACGAAATCATTGTTCAAGTTGAAGAAATGTTGCTGTAAGGACTGACTCAGGGATGGTCAAATGGATGACAAGTATTTTGCAGATGAAAGTTTTGCTTGCAGACCTCTTGAACACATAACGACACGACAGATGGCTTGGTGATAAATTACTCAAAGTTAATCCCCGGAACCCGGCTGAAGACTTTCAAAGTGGTTTGATCAACTGTGAGGTAAAGGATTTCCCAACCCAGGTGAATGAGAAGTGTCGTGTTCAAGAGTGGTAATAAAGTTTCTTCTGAGACAAAAGATAACAAATAGGCTCATTCTTCTCTCTTTTCCCCCACCATTTCTGGCAAGTACCTCTTTATTTTTAACAAGCTTGAGGAGGATAACATATGCTTGATTATAAGCTCATCCTTCGGATGAGTCCAACCTAGTTTTGATTCGAACCCTAGGAAGGAGTGGTTCGTTCCTGTTTGTAATTGAACAGGTCCTTTACTGTGAAATGTTTAACGAGCCCAGTATAGGAGAAACTCGGCGTTTTTCAATTTTAGAGAGTCTGAAAAACTTAAGAAGACTCCAAGTTGAACTTTTTCGTAGATTTGTGTCCCTCAAGCCCGAAAAAGTATAAAATAATACCTGGGAGAACCGCTTGATCTTGCGACCAAGGAGTACTTTCATAATTAGTGCCACTGACCTGAAAAGTAAAAAGCGATCAAGGACACGTCGTTTTATTTCCGTATCGAGTTTGAAACGACAAAAACCCGGCAATCTTTTCCTGTTTTTACGGTCAGAAAAGGGCTATAAGGGGACCGTCTTTTAATTCCGTTTTAACGAGTGTAAAAGAAACGCTCGACAATCTTTTCATATTTTAGGAGTCAGAAAAGGGCTTAAAAGATGACTCTGATATTTTGGTTCGTGAAAAATGACAATTTTCCCTCTAAATCCCTTTGTCCTGCACAAAAACGACACATTACTCATACCTGTTTAAGATAGGCAAAAATGCATTGAAAAATATCCTTCCATGGTGAAAAATGAACAAACCTAGCATTCACTCATCCAAAAAACCTATAAAAAGACTTTTTACCATGTCATTTTTACCATTTTACTGTTGAGGTTGAAAAAAGGGCTTTTGGCAAGAAACTTCCCGTGGTCGCTGCGGAGAATCCGACCGTCAGAATCGAACGCCGTCTCTTCCAGGTATTTCACAACATCCTCCTCTTCAATTTCATCCGATTAAAAGTTTGTTTTAGGTTTTAGTTTTGATTTTTGGGGGGTTTTGGGTTTTAAAACCCGCTCTGCGGGGTACGCAGGTGCCCTGAGGGTGACCTGCGTCCCCCGACTTTTTCCCACACAGGAAAAAGGTCGGGGTACGCAGCCCACCTTCAGGCCAGCTGCGTCCCGACGCTCTGTGTCCTAAACGCGGGGTGCGTCCCCCGCGAAAGGCGGAATTTGAAACCCCAAACTCCACAAACAACCATTTGAATTTTCCCAAATCAATTCTAATCTTCATTTCTTGGTGTGTAGGGCACTCACCATGTTGGATTGGAGAGAAAGAGAGCACGAGGACGTTGATTTAGCCGCAATTAATCATCAACCTTCCATTGATGCCCTAAAAGCATGCGAACTATATAAATACTGGGCCATACCTGGCATGAGGGCTCAGGTGAGATTCTTGGAGTGGCTGGTTGAGAGATGGAACATTCATGAGCAATGCTTTTACATCGGAGGGCACCAGCTCGAGATAGAGCCCTCTGACATATACTTTCTCACTGGCTTGCCAAATAGGGGTGAGCAACTCAATCTAGCCGGGACTAGGCCGGGTGGCCAATCCCTTGCTAGTCTCCGGGCAGATTGGTGCATACCCAATTCACACCATGCGAAAGGCGTAGAAATCAAACACATCTCTCTGCGTGAACTCAAGGTTATAGCTTTCACGGTTACCAGAATTTGCGGCGCAGCCGCTTTACATATTGCCACCGGGTCCCAAATGCGGATGGCGATTGACTGTTTCCAAGGCACCATTTTCAACTGGTGTGATGCTGTGTCGGCCAATATGAAGGGCCAACTGACTAGGGCAAAGAACGGACAACTGAAGACCTTTGGATATGGGCCTCTAGTTGTGAGCTTTGCCTTAGAGAGAGTTCTGATGCTGATCCCTCAGCAACTCACTGTTGAAATCTTGGGTCCTCGGGAGCCAAAGCTGATACGATGGGTTACGGTGATGGCCCGGCATCCTGACGAGGGCGCGGCGGTTGTTCGATTCCCTGATAGTTATTTTCACTGGTTAGAGGACCAGGTTTTTTCGATCCAGGACTTTCCGTATGCCGGAGTAGATTTTCGAGGTGATCCGGACATGGTTCTTCCACAGGGAGAACAATGGGACGACAGAGGTACTTTATTTTTCACAAGTTTTCAAATTATATATATTTTTTTTGTTTTTTATATATATCGTCTCAAAACTGACAGTAAAAATTTTCAAAATGCAGATGTTGGTCCACAGCGCCCAGCCAACCTCCGGCCTTTTGAGAGGAGACATCCAGTTGCACCGGTACCGGCTCCACAGGACGCGGCTGCAGAGTCACTAGCTGAGTTGGAGCAGGATCTAGAGCGTCTGACGGTGGATATACCTGAGACTACCATAGATGATATTCCTATCAGACTTCAGCGCTATGTAGTCGCAGTCCCTGGACCGTTTAGGAGATTCTTGTGTAAGGTAGCCCGTGCAGTGGTGTCGTATAGGGAGCACCACCAGTGATTGGCTAGTCACTTTTGTAGACACATATGACATTTTTGACTTTTTGTACTTATCATTTTGCCGATCATAAGGTGTTTTTCAACCTATGATCGAAGACGATGTATATTTTTTGACACACTCCTATCTATATATATATCACTATTACCGGCTTATCTTGTTTAACATATGTGATGAAATGTTTTTAAATTTACTTGCATGATTATCGTAAATGTCTGTCCAACATTCGAGAAGCAATTGCATCTGCTAATGTATTTAAAGACCTTGGAATATGCTGATATTCAATGTAATCAAATTCACGTTCCAAGAGACGCACTCTCAAAAACAACCTTAATAACACAGGATTTCTAATGGCATATACTCTATTAAGCTGTAATACAACAAGTTCAGAATCTAACCTCACTATCAAACGTCGAATTCCAAATGAAATAGATTCGGATAATAATTCAACCACTGCACTGTATTCTGCAATGTTGTTCGTTGTTTGACCGAGGCTTACCCCATGCATAGAAACTAACTCGTCAGAGGGCGAATAGATAACCCAAGCTGCGGAAGAGATATTCCGTGTACTACGACAAGCACCATCAGCAAATCCAATGTATGTTTGGAGAGGCGTCGACATCTGCAATATCAAGAGTAAAACCAAGATAAGCCAGAATAACGACGAAAAACACACTCTCTAAGCTAAGCACACTGACTAAACTAACAAACATACTAGCTAGAAAGAAAACCTAACCTAACTAAAAATTCTCCATACCCACCATTTAAGCATAATACCTCTTTAGGTAAAGTCCATTTCTGGGTTTACCCAAAGAGTCCCCATCAAAATCTACCAGCTCATAAGCCCCTTTTGCTAGCTTTCGCTTTACAATGTAGGGTCCATGCCACATAGGAACGAATTTTCCAGCACCTAGCTTATCGTTAGCTTGATCATATAATAGCACTAGGTCTCCCTCCGAAAAACTTCGAGGGGTCACATTTCTATCATACTGAGCTTTCATTCGGTTCGCGTGAGTCTCGATTGCCAATGCAGCGTCACGTCGAGTCTCATCTAATTTAGCTAAGTATAATAAACGCTTCTCCTCTTCGGAAGTAGCTGGAAGTAATTCGACAGCCATTTGAAGTGATGGGATTTCGCATTCAATGGGTAACACAGCTTCCAAGCCATAAACTAGCTGGAAAGGAGTGAACCCTGTTGAGGTTTTCACTGAGGTTCGGTATGCCCATAGCGCTGAAAATAACATGTTGTGCCAATTCGACCGATGAATACCAATGGTTCGTCGGATCATGATAACCAGAACTTTGTTGATAGACTCAACCAAACCGTTGGCTTGCGGATAATAAGGAGTAGAGCTATCGTGGCGCAAACCAAGCTGGCTTGTAAGCTCAGTCATCATGATGTTTCGAAAATGGCTCCCATGGTCAGTGATGATTGCTTGTGGGACACCAAACCTAGTTATAATATGATTGAATACGAAAACTGCAGCTGTTTTGCCGCTTGCGTCGAATGTAGGCATCGCCTCGGCCCATTTAGTAAAATAATCAACCGCGAGGATGATATACGCATGCCCCCCGGCCGAGTGAGGGTTACAAGTAATAAAATCGATACCCCATTTGGCGAATGGACCAACGGCAATTATAGGGTGGAGAGGAGCAGGTGGTGCGCGCATCTTGCGATCAAACACTTGACAGTTGTGGCATTTCCGGACTGCAATGATACAATCTTTAAACATAGATGGCCAGAAGTAGCCAGCGCGCAACACCTTCTGAGCTGTGGCATACCCAGACATATGACCGCCACATGCTCCAGAGTGACAATCATTCAAAACCCTCTCAGCCTCTTCGTGAGTTAAACAACGTCGAAAAACTAAGTCTGCCCCCCGGCGATAAAGTGTATCTCCAATAATCTTGTATTGCTGGGATTGAAACCGAATTTTTCGACGTTCCGACTTTGAAGCTTCAGGCCGAAAGGTTTGGGTTTGGAGATAGATGATTATATCCCCGTACCACGGATCTAAAGTACTGATAAGAAACAAAGATTCGTCCGCAATGGACTCCTCTGCCACAGTTTCTGTGTCAGCACGCGGGAAATCACACATCAATTCCGCAAAAACTAAGGATTTCTTAGACTTGGACTTCTCAAACTCCAAGTCGAACTCTTGCAGGATAACGATCCATTTAGAGTACTTGCCCCCTAGCAGTTGTTTTGTCAAAATATAAATCATAGGGTTGCAATCCGAAATGACTGTAGTTTTACGGAGAAGAATGTAGTGACGAAAACGCTGGACAGCTTGAACGGCTGCCAGGGCCAATTTCTCCACATGCGAATATTTTAGCTCAGTGGGATTTAAGGTCCTACTAAGATAATATATCACATGTTCCGCTCTGAATTCATCTTCTTGAACTAACACCATTCCAATGGTGGAATGCGAAGCTGCGAGGTATAAGAAGTAGTCCTGGTTGTAGTTGGGAGGATGCAACAACGGTGCATGGGTCAACGCGTGTTTAAGTGCATCAAAAGATTGTTGGGCAATCTCATCCCAAAAGAATTGAGCGTTCTGTTTCAACAACCGTGTAAAACCTTTAGTGACCTCGGCGTAGTTTGGAATGAATCGGCGTAAAAAGTTCGCTTTCCCTTGCAAACTTTGGAGTTGGCGCAAACTCGAAGGAGGAGGCAATTTGATGATAGCTTCGACCTTCGAGGGATCGACGCGAATGCCAGCTTTTGAAACAACAAATCCCAGCAATCGACCCGTCTCTATACAGAAAACACACTTGTGGGGATTCAACCGAATTCGATAATGCCTACACCTCATAAAGATTGCTCGTAAGTGGACAAGGTGATCAGCTCGATGTAAAGAATGAGCAGGCAAATCATCGAGGTATGGTTGCACAATGTGCTTGATGTCATGAAATGCATAAGACATTGCCCGTTGAAAAGTGGCCCCGGCATTCTTAAGTCCAAAAGGTAATTTGCAATAAGCAAATGTCCCCCATGGACAAATGAATGTCGTTTTTGGTTGGTCGGCAGGTAGAATATTGATTTGATTATAGCCCGAAAAACCATCCATGAAGGAAAACATTTCACTTCCGGCACAATCATCAATAATTTGATCGATATAAGGCGTAGGATAGTTGTCTTTTGGACAAGCTCGATTTATATCCCTATAGTCGATACAGATTCTTATTGTTCCTTGTTTCTTATTGACCGGAACAATATTCGATACCCAATCCGTTAACGGTATTGGATAAATGAAACCTGCTTTCAACAGCTTCTCGACTTCTGCTTTAATCGCAGCCGCTTTCCGAGGGTGAATCTGACGCAACCGTTGCCGGACGGGTTTAGCATCCGGGTAGGTCTTTATTTCATGAACAACAATGGCAGGGTCGATTCCCGGCATTTCCTCGTAAGACCAGGCAAACACATCGCGGAATTCTTGGAATAGGGCCTTGTAAGTTCGGATTTCATCTTCTGTACATGAGGCACCTATATGAATGTTCTCCTCAATTCCGGGCTTCACTGAAATATCAATGGGAATAGTACGAGAAATATTCCCTAAATTCAACTCTGAATCAGAATGTTTCGTTGGATTCTGAGCGTCTTTGACATATTCAGTGGTAAAGATAGATGAAAAATCATTTTCAAAAGCATCATCCTTAGGTAAAAACGAAGATCTGTGATGGAGATCTTCCCATGGTAGATCGTCTACACTTAGGATTTCGCGAAGTTGTTCGTCAGATGACACGACTTCGGGAAACGCTATCCATTCTAAGGTTGATGTGAAAAGTGATTCTTCACTGACCACATTCATTTGGTCAATCTCGGTTGAACGCGAGTCGGTAAAAGACATGACGGCTTCATAAGAAATTTCATATGGACTCAAAGGCATAGCATCACCGAATGAGTCTATCTCAGATTCAGATGGGACGATCCAAGGATCATCATAAATAATGTTTTCTGATGTAATCATATGAATTGATGCAAATGAAGGGTCTGCGTTGATTGGAGGGAAAGGAAAAGTTCCCAGTAAACCCGAATCTTTAACTAAACCTACGCCAACGTCCCTATAAGGGATTGTCGTCTTACCGACATGCTGGATACTCTCTGAAGAGGCTGGGTCGGATGAAAAGTATGTCAGCTGATCAATGGTCACGATCTTACCGTTATATGGAAACTTTATTACTCTGAAGACCGATGAAACGACTGCTGTCATAGCATATGACCAACTTCGACCCAAAAGAAGGTTGTAGTCTAGAGGGGCATCAACCACCTCCACATCCAGACTAACGGTTTTACCTTCTACCCCTATAGGCAATTCCTGTAGAATACCAAACGGACGGAACCCACGGCCATCAAAGGCCTTAAGGATGGTCGGGGATTGGTTCAATGAAGGAGAACCAAGCGATCTCCAACATTGAATCGACATAATACACGTAGAAGCTCCCTCATCAATCACAGTCCGATGAATAGGCCTGTTTTTTACTATCACTGGAATTTGGAAAGCCATTTGATGGGGTAGACGCGGTGTACTATTTTCTAGATCGAAGATTATCAGGTTCGGGTCCTGAACATCAACAGCTCCGATAGCCGACAAAAGTAATTTTCGTTGTGCTGGGCATGATTGCAGCACTTCTAAAGCCGACATTGCTGAGGGTGAAACAGCTAAGTCCTCAACAATGTTGTAATTCTGGGCCGCTCTCGCATGTGGATTGAAAGCAGACCTTCGAAGTACACCCTTGGCGGGCGGTTTGATTACTAAGTCCGGGTTAGGTTTTTCGATCTGTAGTGGATCGGAACCAGGAGCTGAGGTTGATGGAATAGAATGAGAAGATTCTGCTTCCTTACCATCAACAGGAGCCTTACTACCATAATCTTGCGATCGAGTCGCAATCCTCACATGAGACATCATCAAAATGGGTTCTTCACTGGCAGTCAAGGAAGAACCTATCATCTTACTTTCCTGCTTTGGAAATGGATCTTTTAACACAGCAGGAGTGGGAGAACCTTTGACTATTTTCACAAACTCGGCCCGATGAGGGCAATCTCTCGTAAAATGATCTTCTTCACAAATAAGACAAGGATATCGAGGTTTGCGCTTTTCGTCATTGGTTTCCGACTTTTCCGTTTTCTCCTTTGGAGCCTTGTCTGCTTTAGCCTTCTTCTTTCCTTTCTTCTTTCCACCATTTTTTGATTTGGCCGTAGATGACTCTACAGCGTGAATATCGGCGGAAAGTTCAGGAGAAGACTCTCCTGTCGGAGAATCAGGCAAAGTGATTATAGGAGTAGTTGAAGCCTTGGAAGACTTCTTCTTGCTCTTTGTATTCACGATACCAATCATACCATCAGCGGCATGAGATCCCGAAGGAGCAGCAGCGATTTGATTTGACTTTGGAAGATCTGGAATCTTCTCGTGTAACGTACCCGACTGAGTATAAACTAAGTCAAGGTATTGCGCCTGAGCAATGACTTGCTCCTCAGTAACTACCCCGGCCTTAGCTACATCTTCAGTAATCTTCGGTAATAATGATTTAACAAACCATTCAGCTAAGATTTGGTCCGGGATAAAAACTTTCACTAACCTTCTTCGACGTCTCCACTCATGAATGTGATCAGAAATATACGTGGACGTCGATTGTTTTAGTGAAGTTAATAACTCCGTGCCGTTATCGTATCTGACCGGCAACTGAAAGTGAGTTAAGAACGAGGTAGCTAACTGGCTGAAATTGTAAAAAGAGGCCCGTGGTAACTCAATGTACCACTTGGCCGTGAGACCAATGAGTGTACGCTGGAAAAGACGTAAGCGGATCGAATCATCCGAGATAGAATTTGAAGCACACCAGAGGTGGTAAGTCATCACATGATTGGACGGATCCTCTCCAGACTTACCTTTGAACTTGGGTATATCACTGGGCAACTTATTTGGCATTGGCGGCCAGAACGGAAGATATTGAATTGGATCATTCGTTAGGCGCGTCAAGTCTGGTAAATCCAAAGTTGCGATAAACGGTAACTGTCGGTTAGGATCTCTAAAACTCTGGGTCACAAGACCAGTCCCAGGAGGAGGATATCCAGGATAACTAGGAACAGGAGTCGCATTAGGGATATTGTATCCTCCTGGAAAGCCAGGATTAACTGGACCGTACTGGGGTTGTTGAGGTTGTTGATAAGTGTACCCAGGATACGGTTGATACTGGTAAACCGGCTGTTGGACAGCTTGCCCAGGTTGGTACTGTCCCTGGTACGGTTGATGAACAAATTGAGGTTGAGTAGTGACAACCGTACTTATACGAGGCTGACCTGTAGGCATCTGGACCGTGGTTTGAATCGTAGATCCAGACAACGGTAAAGATGTCTGAGGAGTGGTTATAGAGACAGTAGAAACCGGAGCCGTCGATACTCCAGAAGTAAGTGTGGCAGATGTAGCGGTAGTTGCAGCAGCCGTTTGAGATGGAATACTAGGTGCAATTGGCGGCTGAGTAACTACCGAAGTTACAGAAGTTTGAACATTTGACTGGACAGGCTGTGGTTGCTGGGGTGGACCAAAAACTACGGGTTGTCCAGTTTGAGGTACCAACTGTATACTTGGCTGCAACACCTGTTGACCCTGTGATGGATCCCACACTAACATTCCGGGGTATTGACCCGTAACAGGTTGAGGATACTGAGATCCATAACCGGATTGAGGATAGGATTGATAATTGTAAGGTGCAGTTCCCATACCTTGAACATATGACTGACCTTGAGGTGGTTGATAACCTTGACCCGAGTATTGACCTTGAGGTTGATAACCTTGAGGTAAATACGGATACTGGGGTTGACCTTGACCTTGAGGTTGATACCCTTGAGGTTGCCATCCTTGAGGTAAATATTGATACTGAGGTTGACCCTGGGGTACATATTGAGGCTGGGGTTGACCTTGAGGCATGTATTGCACCATAGGTACATACTGACCTTGAGGTTGCCCCCCAGACACGAATGGTGTACCTTGAGGTTGCCCCCCAGGCGTTAACTGGCCACCTTGAGGTTGGGAAACGGGAACTGAACCTGACATCATGTAAATGTCTCCTACACCCAATGGCATATTACCACTGTTTCCAGCTAATAACCCATGATCAATGGGTTGAGGAGATGCCCCCGCAAAGGTACCAGAAAGTGATTGATACCCGGTAGGAACAGAAGGACCGCCGTGTAAGAAAGATTCAGGAGCTTGGGTAAACACGGATGACTGACCAGACATATTTACAGGAGTATAAATACCTCCAGGTGGAAAGGGAGTACGAGGTGTAGAAAAACCTACCCCTGAGTTGTCTAAATAATTGGTTAACGAAAGGTACCAAGTAGTACTCCTAGGAGGACTGTAAAAGATAGATTCACGCTCCCTGAGATCAATAGTAATTTGATCTTCAAGGTTAGAGACGCCTATTTCTTCCTCTGGAGCAAGTTCTTCGATAGCAATCAGACCAGTAGGAAGATTTTCGGTGATAACTCGTTCTACTCTTGGTGAATCTGGAACACTAGAAGTCGGAGTAACAGGTTCAGATATTTCAGGTTCTTCGCCTGTATCACTAGCAGACGAAAAACTACCAACAAGCTCAGAAACTGTAACAGCTTCGGGATTATAACCTGTCTCTAGGCCTTGGTAATCTGAATGGACTACCAAGGAAGATTCTCCTTCTTCAGGTGAACCTACTCTACTACCACTAGGAGGAGTTACAAGGACCTTCAAACCCTCTAGATGACTGGAGTCGTCTCGAGGAGGTTCACCCCTAAGTCTACGGGATCTTCTCAACAATTCGGCCACAGAAACAACTTCAGGAGACTGGCCCCAAAGTCTACGGGACTGTCTCGGTAATTCCGCCACAGTTAAAAACTTTTAACTACTACACACGAAAACAAAGTAAAATCTCAAATCAAACCACCTAAAGTCTCTAAAGAACCAAACAAATTTGAATCACACGCCTAAAGAATCTAGGGCGTCAAACCACGCACAAACAGTAGCCTTCCAGACCGAAAACGCTAGTTGGTGATGAAACCCAACATCGCCGGATTCAGTACAGAAGTGGCGGGTGGAACAGTTACCCCGGCAACCTGCTTAATGAATAGACCGGCACAAGTTCCTCCACTTTAACCGTCTCGAGTGAAGTGAACCCCCCGGAAAATCCAAGTGAGTCTAGCCGACGTCTGCTCCAGGTACAGTGGGATCTTCCCTCCACCGTCACCTCGGTAGAATCCTAAAGATAATGGTCACTAAGGTTACCAACCGCAACAAATGCACCTGGGGGAACAGTCTACACTCCGACAGCACGCAAGGGCAGAGTATCAAGCTCAATCCCCTTGCCGGTTCCTTGACAATAATCCAAGGTTTACCGACAAGTGACCCCTGGCTCCTCGACAATGGTTAATCCGAGGTTTACCGTTTGTAATACGTGCGTGTCTGGCGTCGTTCCCAACGAGGGGGGATTGATCCCCTCACTGGTTCGGACACGAGCTCGTGCTTCTCCTTTAAGAGGAGCTTTCCCAGAGTACAAATGAGACAATTGGATTTATTCTATCACAAGATAAGCTACTTGTTTGGTTTTGTTGTCTTGGAGAGTTAATTACTCTCCTACTCCAAGACACTAGCCTGATCTAAATTGGTGTTTCAGAGCCCTAGTAAATAAAAGCTACTACGTTGATTTTACTTTAAGCGTTAATTTTATGGTTTTTCTTAAAGACAAAAGGTAGCGGAAGTGAAACCAATGGTGTGTAGACTCGACTCAAACCACTACAAAGATGCACCTAAGATGATTTACGCTACTTTTCTCTTTCAATGAAATTCCTAACTAAGAGAGTTGAGAAATGCAAATTTTATAGAAAACAACTTTCTTAGTAAAGACAATCAAAGAAACAATTCTCTTTATCTTTTCAAGCATACAAACATGACCACTCCTTACGTGCACGAAAAACTCTTTTTCTTTTCAAAACTCTTCAAAGCTACTTGAAACAAAACTTTTCAAAGGAGATGTTTTTGTATTTTCTCTTATTTAATAAAGCATATAAATCTATTTTAACGAAAATCAATCTCAAAAGCTATAAAATCTATGAAAACTTGACTCACAAGCAAACCAAAAAGAAATTTACTCTAAGCAAACCTAACGAGGCAAAAGCCTACAAAGATGATTCTAGGTTGTTTTACTTGACCAAAATCAAGTCAAGGACCAGCTAATGCAGAATTAAAAGACTAGTCAAAACAAAACTCAAATCTTTTTGTTCTTTTGTAAAATGGAATTCAATACTCAATCAACAAGTACTTCGAAATTTGCCAAAGAGACAACTCAAAGGTAAGTTGCTCTCACAGGTAGACTTTATGACAGGTCTGACTTCTAAGAATACTGACAAAACCAGAGAGATCTAAGGCTTGACAACTTCCACCGCCAAAGTCACTACAAGACCTACTCAAAAATCAAACCCTAGGGCTTAAACTTCTATGAAATCCACTAAAACACTCAATGTTATCGAAACAAGTTCAGGTGAAGATCTTTGACAAGAGACTAATGGATCTGGGCAGTAAAAACTAAGAAAAAGCAAAATCTAAGAGAAAAAATGCAAAAAATGGAATTTTCTTAAATTTTAGCAGGGGACGCAGGCAACCAGTTAAGCCAGGTGCGGGCCCGCTCTGTGCACACAATGATAGTGCGTGCAGGGACGCACTGTGCAATACTCAGAGGGTGCGTCCTACTGGAAAATTCAAGAAAAACTAAATTGAATCTAACCCTAAGCTAACCCACCCAAAAACAAAGTAACAGAGCCAAAAACTAGAAAATAAATGACTTTTCTCAGAGCAAAGTTGCATACAAAGGAAAAGACTTTCACATCAATGGAGTCCCCAGCGGAGTCGCCAATTTGTCAGGCGGAAAGAGTTAATAGTGCGGACACAACCAACCTCCCTAGGAGCCTAAGACTCTCTAGTGACAAACAAGACAAACAAGAGAAATCCTTCTCTAAACATGCATTTACTATATAAGAAACCAAGTGTTTAGATCCTACCTGTAGTCCAACGATGTTGTAGCAGTCCAGCTCCGTTGATCCGGATGAGCTCCTCCTTCACTTTGAAACCTGCATCCACTAACAATCAAATGATTAAATAGCACTTGATAATCTCATAGAATAAAGCATATTTAACACATAGACCAAGGAGTACATGAAACAACTCATAAATAACAAGTTATTGAGAAGAATGGACTCATTTTCATTAATAGGTAACAAAAGGAACAATTACAACCTGAGCCTTGGTGTTGTGCAAGTCCCTCCCAGGGTCCATCAAGAGTTCTCCTTTACTTTGACAAAGCTCACCCACTTCCAAATAGAACAAGCAAAGATGGCAATCTCTCCTCACAAGCTTCTAAATGGGAGTCCTAATTCCTGCAGCATCTACCCTTAGAAATGTTTAGCTTCCAACCTCCCCTCCTTCTGGCCCAATGCCTATATTTATAGTGCTCAAGAGGAAGTTAATCAGGTCCACCATCAATGGGATAATCCCCTCTTTGGATGGGATAGCTCCCTTATTGATGGGATAAGTTCCTCTTTGGTAGGGGTACATGAACCATCTGGAGGCGCTCAATACACGTCGAACAACCTTCTAGAATGCTCTAGAAATGACCACAAGTAAATTTTTAAAGATGAAACTTGCGCATTTTGACCTTTACAGGGGGACGCACCTGCCCCTTTACATACAGAGCGTACAAGGACGCAACTTTTGTGAACATTAGGTGCGTACCCGCAGGTAAGGTTGAGAGAACCTGTGTACCCAGAGATAAATACCTTTATAAAGACTTTCTCTCTTTTTGGAGTTTGACATGGAGAGCAGAGGCATAAGACTTGCCGAGGAGGATAGCATGACTGTTGATAGAGCCATACTAACTGTAAATAGCCATGGTGACATTTTTTAGTGTAACACGGCCACTGACCATTACCGGGCCCGTACCACAAGCGGTCCGATAATACCGCTTACCACCATTTGTTCCCGCCCCTACGTCCTCGCTCACATCAGCAGTCACGTCAGCTGCCATTTCACTCTCTATCCGACATGGCCGCCGCGTCATCCCTCCACGTCAGCCCAGTCACGCATCGCCACATCACCTGCCGTACCCGGACCTGACCAGTGACGTCATGCTGACGTCATTTATTAAAAAGGCACCAAAAATCTCATTTTCTCCATATTTTGCGCAAAATCACGATTTTTCTCACTTTTTTTCATTGGACGAAGTGCTCTACCACCTGCATGCTGTGTTCACGTTGTTGTCCGCCAACCTCGAGAAATTTCAACCCTGAGCTGCTGCCGCCGTGGATTCACCACTGTCAGCACCCCACTAGCTGCGTGATTGCCAGGTATTTACCATTACTCTGCGCAACCTGGTTTTCAGTCCTCCACTATTAAAAATTCAAAATTAACCAGTCAATTTCCCTGTAACCGCAAAACTAAACCAAAAGTTTATCAGAGGAGCGTCCCGGCTCTATACCCGTTCAGTTCCCGCACTCACTGCACCATTTTGCTCAGACCCTTTGTCAATCATTCCTCACTTCGCAAGGCGAACCACTGCATTATAATTCATCCTTTTCGCCTCTCTCGACAACATTTTACCTCTGTTTCACCCAATTCACCCCTTTTCCTCTCTGCAAGTTACTTTATCCATCAAAATTCACTGTTCAGTGTTACCTTTGTTCAAAAGTCAAGTACAATTCAACTCCAAGTGACAACTAAGCAATGGAGGCCCCTGTGGCATTAAACATTGCACCTCTGAATGCTCCACATAAGAACCTAGAATGGTTGGCCCTTGCTGACCGGGATTATCAAATCAAAGAAACAGTTGAAATAAGCAACAAATATCACATAGAAAAGCTGAAGAAGAAACACATAAGTGGTGCTGATGACATAGGTATCTGGGAGCCCAACTTGCCCATCTATTACCTTCCACAAGTGAATGTGTTCCCAGACTTCATCCATCAGTGTTGTGAACACTATGAACCCACTCAAAGAGCAGTTTTGGCTCCATCTGGGACTGTCTTATTCCACATCACTCCTCAATCCATAAATGAGATGCTAAGCTTTGAGCCAACTAAACCTTTGGTGCCCCTTTCTATGAATTTTTTGCTCAAACAAGGTGCCAAGCTGCCCGGCTCAGAAGTCACAAGGATTGGCCAGTTGTTCATGTAGCCAGATTATCAGCCCCGACAACCTCCTCCTTATTTACATGTTTGGTTCAATGAAACAGGGAGGTTGCTGGTGGATATGATCTCCTACATCCTGGGTTACAATACTTGTGAGTATGTGGATGAAACAGTCTTGGTAATGCTATCCATGTTCACTCCAGGACAGCCCCCTGCTATCCAATATGATTATGCCACATTTATTGCTGACATAATTCATGAGCAATTCATGAATCTGGAGAGAGAGAGAGGGTATTTAAATTTACTTCATACATATATCACTTGATATTATATGATCAGCCTGACGGTTTCCCTATTTTTCTCAAAAAGCTGGGTGCAAAAGGAAACAGGAGGTCAGTGATATACTGGACACCAGTCTGTCACCATATCTTTTACTCTCCATACAACTACTGTGAGTTCATTGATCTGTTCATTCATCCAGCCTTGTCCCTGCTACAGAGTTCTCCTCCTCCTAGACTCACTGATGAAATGCCGAAGATCCTCCAGCTGTCAAAGAACTATAGCATTGGAGATTGGTACTTCTACCAAGACCACACAGTTATCAGAATATATGGCTGTGAGCTAGCCCCATACAGACTGCCAAAGTACGTTCCCATGAGACTTTTTTCCCTAGAGTACTTTCGGCAATTTGGCAATTCAGACATGGTACACTTTCATAGCAAAAATAAGAAAGCAAAGCTGAAAATTAAGCACCAACTGGGTCCATTCATATTTAATAAGAGGGAAGAAGCCTGGGGAGAGGCGGACAAGATCCTAAAAAACCTCCAGCTAAAAACAAGCTTCTATTGGGCACCATATGACCCTAATCATTTCATAAGCCTCAGAAGAATCAAGTATAGGCTTGCTACCTATGATCATTTCAGCATTCCACAAATTGAAAAATATGCTAACCAACTAGAGTGGAGAGAAGGCACATTAGTGGAGGATTATTCTGAAGAAGAATTAGCAGAAAGAGCAATTAAGAATTTAGAAAAGGCAGTTGACTTGGAATATTTTGGACGGGTTTGGTCTCCAGCCCCTCGGCATCTTGGAGAAAGTCCCTCATCTTCCACTATTCCCCAGCAGTCTGCCAAAGCAACTGGTCAAGCATCAAATATAGCTAAAGGCAAAGAAGTACAACAAGAGGAATCACTTCCTAATTTGGAGCAGCAAGTAGAGCAGCAAGAAGAAATGGCTGAAGCACCTACCTCCACAGAGCAGCAAACCCAAGAGCAAATCCCTCCAAGGCAGGAGGTAACAGTTGAAACTACAGTTTTACAGACACCTGCAAATGAAGAAAGAATGAGGAAAAGGGATAGGCAAGAGGAAACTCCTCTCACCACTTCAACAGATCAGCAAGGTGAGAAAAGGCAAAGACTCAATCCCTTCTCTGAGGAGGAAATGCCTGAAAGACCAACTGATGCTATGCTCCCTCCTAGCATCGAAACATCGGCCAACTCCTTACAGCAAGAGCAAGAAATGCAAGGAGGAGCAGAAGCAAGTTCTTCAAGGCAGCGAACCAAGGCAGAATCTAGTATAAAAAAGCAGTTCACATACATAAAAGCAATAAATGAGCCGGTTAGATACTAGCTCTATAACCAACTGCTTAGAATGACACCAACCAATCAGGAGAGACTCATGTCAGCCTATGATATTCAAGAAGGGAAGATGACTCTCAGTCATTTTAGACCTACCATGCAGCATCCTCAGTCAGCGGCAGACTACATCAGAACCAACTTGGAAGTGTTTGCCAAAGACATCCACCCCATGGATCAAATTAAGCTACACAAGCAAACCGGGGAGATGGTCTACTCAACCTTGGCTGATAAAACTCTGTTGGCACACAAGTTACAAAATTCTCTGCACAATATTGCTGCTCAGCTGGAGCTAGAAAAGGCATCATCTCAAGCCAAGGACAACAGAATCAAGTCCTTGGAAGAAATTATTATAGAACTAGGACATGATCCAAATGATCCTAAGGGTGTGCAAGCCTTGATGAAGAAGAAGGATGAGGATATAACAGCTTTGAGAAAGCAGATCAAGATACCACCTACCCATCACCCTCAGACTGAAGGGGTTGCAGAACAAAAGAAAGATCAAGATGTGGTTGCTCTACTCTTGACCTTATATAAGAGATTGGTGGAAACAGAGGGTGCTTTGGAAGCAGACCTAAGGCAAAGGCCAGAAGGGCAAGCAGCTCAGCCACCACCAGCAATCATGAATATTGAGGATACTCCTCAAATAATAACTCCACCAGCTCCTCCCACCGGGCAAACATCGGAGGCAGGCCCCTCAGGCTCAGCACCAGCATCAGAAGGGACAACGCAGGTAGCAGCATCAGAACAGGTACCCAGCCTCAGCATGCAGAATATGATGAAGGAGCTTGAAGCTCTAGAAGTACAGATGGCTGAACTGAAAGAGGCTAAAGAAAAGTTAGCCAAGCTTGAAGAAAAATATGACAAATCCAAGCAGAATTTGGCTGAAAGAGTAAGAGAGATAAGAGCTCTTGAGAAAAGGATAAAGGAGTTAGAAAAAGAGCTCACTTTGGACAAAATTATAAGTGAAGTCAAGAAGATCCTGTGGGCCAACATTGGTCGATCCATTACAGACCAATGGCAGTCCATCAAAACTATCCATGAGCAAATGGATCTCCTAAGCAGGGCAAAAGCAGAAGGACAAAGAGCCCGGGCATCCCTGGGAAATATGCCTGAAATAGCCAACAGAATGATTCAAGTCCTCAACAACCGCACTGGCCTTCAGCTAGCAGGAATGGGTATCAGAGATAGAACTGATACCATATTACTAATAAAGAGGGTGCTTACCTTGAGGAACTATGTGCAAACATTGGACAGAAGGTGTCAAGAAATGCAGACAGAGGTAAATGAATTTATTGCAAAAATCACAGCATTGCATAACAGAGGTCTTCCCAGCTTGGTAACTAGTGCAGGAAGGTTGTTATCACATGAAAATTATGCCAAGAGGGTCAACAATTATGCAACAAATCAAATAACAGCATCCGCAAGCAGTTCAGAGGAAACAGGGCCCCCATCTGGGCAGACTCTCTATGAAAAGTTGGAAAATTTGTTTTTTATTGAGCATGAGATCAAGCACCTTTTTGAAGTACCTCCAAATTACTACAAATATACTGAAGCTGATGAGACTCTGATTAAAATACAGAGACACCAATTGCCTACTGAAGATTGGTGGAGAGGCATGATAGAAACGTTGCTCTGATAAATCAAATTTTGTTTGTTGTCTTTTTGATCAATCTCGAGTCAGCATTTTCAAAAGACTCACATGTTCAATCTACCTGGGCGGCAATAGAAAAAGCAGCTGGATAACAAGGATAGTGACTTGGCACAAATAAACGAGTGCAGGTGATGAGGCAAAAGCAGTCACGCCATGGCAAAGCAGCAAAAGGCGAAGTTACTCGAAATGGATGCAAGCACTTGGTCGACCCAGTTGGTTGCAAAGTCAAAGAACTCTGACAGAAATGAATAGTTGTTGTTTATCTATTTTAATGGCAATAACTGTTGTATCTACTATTTTTGAAAGTTGGTAAGAAAGTTATGAGTTAATGATTCATCTTTCAGATATTTTGTGAAACACTTTTGTATATATATCCCCACGAATAACTTATTTGGGGTTGTTGGTTTTATTCTGGAGGGCTCCGCTGTATCTTCTGAGAGTTGAATACAAGAAGTTGTTGGTGTTTTCAATTTGGCTTTGCTTGGACATGTTGTGATGAAATTGCTAGCTACTGCAGGATTCCCGTGTTATCTCGTGATACAATAAGTTTCTTCTGAACTGTGTTTTGTATTTTATCTGTTTGCTGAAACCATCTATATTATATGTTTAATACTCTTAGCAGTAAGTAAAAAGAATAGTTCAGGATTTGTCCATTCAGGCACCCTAAACTCAATCTTTGTTGCTAATTATGTTTTCTTCTGGACTAGTTATAAATGTGGAATTCTTAAATGCTCCCATTTTCTCTAAGTTTACGTGGTGAAATCTATTCAGGAATTCTTAACTGCTCTTGAAAAAATATTCAATCCTTTAGTCTCGTCCTCACAATGAAAGAAATCTTCATTGCCTTTCATTGTGTTAAGTCTCACTGTTTCCCTTTAAATCAAAAGTTTGTTTCATGAATACCTGTCTGGCTCTGCAGTGACACTTTCCTTATCACATACTCCGAACAACATACAATCATGGACTCCCATTACCCAATGGACTAAACTCTCTGAATATTGCATGCCCCTCTTTAGAAAGTATCATTCAACCAAACTTCAAACAAAATTCAGTGTTTCATATCTAGCCTAAAATTCCTAAAACAAAGCTAAAATCAAAAAGAGAGAGCCCTCTCCGATTGCAGGTAGGCTAGGACCTGCAATCCAAAGATTGGTTTGTGGTTACCTCGGCCGTATTCCCTTAGGAGTCAAAGGGAACAACCTGAGTGTTAACACCCCGCTGAATAATCAGACCATGAAGCCTCAGCGGCCTTTACAACCGAACCCTAACCCAAATAACAATAAAGTTGTGCAAGTTATCGACATTCAGAACCTGCCTACATCTCCTATGCAATGCAATGATATTCATTTACGATCTGGGAAAGTAGTCGAGCCAATTGTAGATGATATTACCTCTTCAGACTTTGGAGCAGAACAGAGTAAATCATCTAATAAGGATGTGGAAACAGTCAAACCACCCTCCAATAAAACTGTTGAAACAATCAAGCCATCCTCTAATGAAACTGCTGAAACAGCAGAACCACCATTCCCTGAGCGCTTGGCTCTCAGTAAGACGCCTGAGCTGCCTGCTTTTAACCTTTTAGGGGAATTGCAGAATCTGTATGTTAAAATTCCACTTTTACAAGCACTTAGAGATGTACCAATCTATGCCAGAACTGTTAGAGACATTTGCATTAAGAAACCTGGTAGGAAGGCTAAAGATCCCCTTACAGTTCATGTGATGGGAGATCTATCTACTTTAATGACAGGAAAAGCCCCTCCTATAAAATATGCTGACCCTGGTCACCCTACGGTCATAGTACAAGTTGGAAAAACTATTGTTTCGCGAGTTCTGGTAGACCTAGGTGCTACTATAAATATCATGACCCTTGAAACTGCACAACTGTTACAATTGAAAAATGTAATTAGAGAAACACCAACTATCCTGGAATTAGCTGATCGTTCCATAATCAAACCAGAAGGGTTATTGAAGACTTGATTATTTCAGTTGAATCCTAGAATTACCCAGCTGACTTTGTGGTGTTACAGACTAAAGAAAAGTTGGGGGGGCATCCTCTGATTTTGGGGAGACCCTGGCTGGCTACAACAGATGCTTTTATCAGTTGTAGATCGGGTTCAATGACAATTTCTAATGGCTGTGAAACTAAGCAGCTTACGTTGTACCCTCATGCTACACCTATGATTAATAATGATGATTCTATATGGTTAGATTATGAGGATAATGATACTCAACCCATCTTGACCATTGGACAGGCCTTAACTCTTAAAGATACCACAGAAAACGAAGTAATTAGTAATTTTATTTCTGAACCTTCCTCAGTTACTTCTAAAGCACATAATCAGTTAACTGCAATTCTGGATCATGAAACACAGCAAAAGCTTAAATCTAAAGATTTGCCTCAAACATCAACTGCTATCTCATCTAAAATCATAACAACAGAAATTGAACCTGGCAAAACATTAAACATAAACCCCAATTTATCAGATGCTGAAACACAATATCTAATGAGGTTGCTCTGTGAAAACAACGAAGCATTCGCCTAGGATTACACAGACATGAAGGGGATCTCTCCTGAATTATGTACTCATCGTATTACATTAAGGAGGGAGCCCGACCAGTCTGTCAACCCCAGCGACGAATGAATCCCAATCTAAGAGAAATTGTTAAGGAATAGCTTCAAAAGTTGCTTGATGCAGGGTTTATATATCCCATATCTGACAGTGAATGGGTTTCTCCATTGGTGATAGTGCCTAAGAAAAACGGGAAATGGAGAGTGTGTGTGGATTATAGAGCCTTAAACAAAGCCACCCAAAAAGATCATTTCCCCTTGCCCTTTATTGATCAGGTGTTGGACAGTTTGTCAGGGAAGAAATTCTTTTCCTTTTTAGATGGTTTTAGTGGATATAACCAAATCAGAATTGCACCTCAAGATCAGGACAAGACCACCTTTACTAGTCCTTGGGGAACTTTTGCCTATAGAGTTCTCCCATTTGGACTATGTAATGCTCCAGCAACATTTCAAAGAGCAGTAATAGGAATTTTTTCTGATATGCTTAATGATTCTTTGGAGATATTTATGGATGATTTCACCCCCTATGGTGTGACTTTTGAAGTTGCGCTACAAAACCTTGAGAAAGTACTTAAACGATGCATACAAGCTAATCTTTCTTTGAGCACTGAAAAATGTCATATGATGATGAACGAAGGAATTGTATTAGGGAACTTCATTTCATTTCTTGGGATTCAGGTGGATCCATCCAAAGTACAGGTAATACAGACCCTTCCTATTCCTAAAACACAAACTGATGTAAGAAGCTTTTTAGGACATGCTGGATATTACAGAAGATTTATCAAAAATTTCTCTAAAATAGCTTCCCCTTTGTTTGTGTTACTTATGAAAAATGCTGAATTTAAGTGGACTGATGCCTTTCAAAAATCATTTGATGAACTTAAGCAGCAGTTGTCTACAGCTCCTATTCTGAGCGGACCCGATTGGGCACTTCCCTTTCACATATCCTCTGATGCTTCAGATACTGCAATTGGAGCTGTCTTGGGTCAAGAAGAAAACAATCTTCCTTATGCTATCTACTTCATTAGTAAGAATATGACCCCTGCTGAACTTAATTACACAGTTACCGAGAAAGAATTTTTAGCAGTTATTTATGCTATTAATAAATTTCAACATTATATTACTGGTTATCCTACTTTTGTTCACACTGATCACTCAGCTATTAAGTATTTAATGAATAAATCTGTTACAAATGCTCGAGTTACCAGGTGGTTATTGTTACTACAAGAATTTGATATTACAATTGTGGATCGACCAGGGAAAGAAAATGTGGTTGCTGATTTCCTTTCTCAGATAAAAACTGATGATAATACTCCAGTAGATGATTCCTTTCCTGACGAATATTTGTTTACAGTATCTGCTCACTCACCATGGTATGCAGACATTGCCAATTATTTGGTTGCAGGGAAGTTACCATCACACCTATCACATAGGGAGAAAATAAGGATCATTCAACAAAGTGCTAGGTACAGCTGGATAAATGGGTGTCTTTTGCATACAGGACTTGATCAGGAGATCGGAAGATGCATTAGAGAAGATGAGGTTTATGACATATTGAAGGCTTGTCATGATGGCCCTTGTGGTGGGCATTTTGCTGATAAGAGAACAGCACATAAAATTCTCAGGATGGGTTATTATTGGCCCTCACTTTTCAAGGATGCAAAGAAATATGTCAGGGCCTGTGACAGTTGTCAGAGAATGGGCCAACCCAACCATAGAGATGAAATGCCACTGAACCCTCGGGTAATACTTGAACCCTTTGAAAGATGGGCTCTAGATTTTGTAGGGCCCATCAATCCTCCATCCAACCAAAGAGTTTATATATTGGTTTGTACATATTATATGACTAAATGGGTGGAAGCTAAGGCACTAATCAAAGCTAATGAAGAATCTGTTTTAACCTTTTTATTTGAAGAAATCTTCGTTAGATTTGGGGTGCCTAGAGAATTAGTCACATATGGAGGACCTCCTTTCAATTCACATGGTTTTAAAGATATGCTTCAAAAATATCATATCAATCATAAAATGACTACACCTAACCACCCCCAAGCTAATGGTCAGGTGGAAAGTACAAATAAAGTCATAGAAGCTATTTTAATAAAAACTGTGAAAGAGAATAGGAAAGATTGGTCTCAAAGACTGCCTGAGGCATTATGGGCTTATAGAACTACTTGGAGAAACACTATAGGTTTTTCACCCTATGAATTGGTTTACGGTAAAAGTGTTGTTTTTCCTGTGGAATTTGAAATTAAAACTTTAAGAATTGCTTTAGCTGTTAACCTTGATTTAACTGACGCACAGATAGCTAGGTTGCAGCAGCTGCAGGAATTGGATGAAAAAAGTTTGGATGCCATCCATCAAACAACTATGATTCAGCAGCAAAGAACTAGGTGGCATGACAAAGCTATTAAACATAAGCAGTTCCAAAAAGGTAATTGGGATTTACTATATGATTCCAGGTTTGAAAATTTTCAAGGAAAACTACGAACAAGGTGGTTGGGACCTTACAAAATAGATATTTTTTTTCCCAATGGAACAGTAAGGCTCCTAACAATTGATGGTTCTAGAACTCCATTGCTAGTAAATGGGTATCGGCTTCGTCCGTACCAGCAACCAATTTCTAAGGAGGATTTTAAGGCCACCTGCATGGCAGATTCACACTACATCCTTTTGGGGGAGACTCTTGCCCCTCATTGCACTTAATTTCTGCATTATTTTTATTAGTATTAGATTAAATTACTTAACTAATAATCCTTGTCAAGCGCTGCCATATTACAATTTATTTTGCAGGACTTAATCCGGAGGCTGGTTGAAGGAGTAATTGCATTACAAGCAGGATCAGGTTTCAGTTTGGGAAACATGGCCATTCCATTTCAATTCATTTTCCATCAGCAACATTTTCCTATCCTCGTTAACGAAAACATCTCTTTCCCCGTTGCTGAAACACAAACTTTTCCCCATTTCCCCATCGCTAAAACACCAATTTTCCCTCATTCTTCTCCTTTGTGGAAACACCGACTTTTTCTCATTTTTTTCCGAAAAAGCGTCAATTTTCCCATTTTTCCCGTAATTGAGGCATCAATTTCTCTCAAAAATAATTAATATTATCCATTCTCAGAGAATCGGCCATTTATCCTGATAATTGAGTTCCTTCGCCATCACCTCCTGTGCATGAAAGAAAGCCTTTTATATAAATACTCTCATATCTTATAACATGTTCTAATAACCATTAGTGATCCACTAAACGACAAAAATGGACTTTCAGCACAGCAATCGAAGGTAAAATGTGAGTTATGCGTGTTTATGTGTAAATATTAAGCTATAGTTAATGAGAAGATCACGATATCATTGTCGAAATCATCGTACACTAAAAAACTCATCATTTTAGCCGAAGTTGGGGAGGGAATATCAAAGTTTCGCAATAATTACCCGATATGCCAATCACTGTCATTTTTTTAACACGATTGAGTCTCGTCACCCCGTCCCGATTTTATTCTGTCATAACCCCATTTGCAATATATTACTCTGTCTCGGCTGTGGTAACTCGGCTCTCTATTGTGCATTTTACCGAACCAATAACTATGGGAGGTAACGCTCTCCGAAATGAACCTGGTTCAACGACTTTATTGGAGCTTTACTCAGAAGCATATCAATTTTTTCTGCAAGCAGGCTGGGTGGATTACTTTCAGAGACTCTAGGAATTTGACTCTCAGCAAGTCCTGGAATTCGCACTTAATTTAAAGGAAGACTATTCTACTATTCGGGGAGTGCGAATTCCGGTAACAGAGGAGGATATAGCACAGGTTTCAGGATTACTGGCCAATGGCATCCATTCGTTCAGCCAAAAACACTTAATTCTGAATGCTCAGCAAGATTTTCTTCTACCTGGGGAGCAGGTCGAACCTAAAGGCAGAGGTGTTGCACTGCGTTCATTACCACCTCCATGGAAAAAGGTTGCAGAGTTTGTCAAGCATTATCTTACTTGCGAAGGACGTTACCAGGTAGTGTACCAACATGACTTTTTACTATTGAATCATTTAAGACATGGTCGTTTATTGAATATTCCGTACTATCTGCTTGGGTGTCTAAAGAATATGTCGCATTATTCCAAGGATGCAAGGTACCCACTCCTCTCCATTACTCACCATCGCCTAGTTCAGCTCTTAATCCTCAGGGGCTTTGCCTTGCAGAACCCTCTCCCCCTTAATAACCCACCCCAGGAAGTTGCTAAAATTCCTCAAGAAATTGTTGAAACTTCTCAGGCGGCAGCTGAGACTTCCCAAGTACAGGATGAAATTCCTTAGCCATCCACAACAACCAGTCCAATTGACCCCGCCAGTAATTTACCTGAATCATCCACTCCAATTGTCCATATTCCTAGTGGTGATTCAGATGATGACATCCCCCTGGCTAGGTTGAAAAGGAAAAGAAAAACGCAAGAAACGGCTATCCCTTCAATAAAAAGACGAACAAGGGCCTCAATGAAACAAGCTAGTGTTCCTCCTACCCCAGAAAAGGCCATCCATAAAAGAAAAACCTCCGTTTTTCCCGCCTCCCTACCTCGAAGACAAAGGAGGATGTCTCCCGCAGCAGCAATAGAGACCCCTATCTTATATGCCCCACCCATTATTCTAAAACCCCATACCCCACCAAACCCCAAATCCCTACCTTCCTCACCCTCGGGTACCAAAATGCAAAATGTCCAGGATTTTGTGACATCATTCCTCTAAAAAGACGCAGCTGCTCCACAAGAACCAGCTACTAACTTATCAAAAGTAGATACCCAAGACGATGTACTGCATGTAGCTGTTACAGAAGAACCAGCTACCGACTCAATAGGTGCTACACAAGAACCACCTGTTAAGGAGCTAAAAATAGACAACCTAGACGTAATTGTTACACAATAACCAGCTACTAGTCCAGCAGGTGTTACACAAGAACCACTTGTTGACGACCATGATCTGGAAACACATCAGGACATAGCAGCTACTGATTCAGTAGGTGTTACACAAGAACCACCTGTTGATAAACAGGAAACGGGTAATCAACATACAGCTAAATCAGCCATTGTCTCAGCAAGTGTCACACAAGAACCACTTGCTGATGACCAGGAACAGGAAATTGAACAAGACTAAGCTGTTATTGGCTCAATAGCTGATACACAAGAGCCACCTGCTAATGAGCAAAGTGTTGATACCCAGGATACTGCTGCTACGGAAGAACTAGTCACTCAGTTGCTCAGTATGCAGAATTTGCATGTTCAGGAAGATATAGCTGTTACAAAACCAGTCGATGATCCAGCAGTTGTCACAAAGAACCACCTGCTGGAGAAATAAATGATGAAGCTGCCACCAAACAACCATACTCCCATCCACTTGAACCAACCACGGAGACTGCAACTGCTGCAAAAGGCCTAGTCACGATAGCTTCCCTTCAACAGGAGAATGAGTTTCTGAAAGCCGAGATTGAGGCTTATAAGCAGGAGTTAATAATAGCAAGGGGAGCTTATGAAAGAGAACTTAATCTATATACTTTGGCCCAGGTAGCATCTGCAGCCGAGAGAAGTGCGGATAAGGATCGGTATGAGGAATACATGTGCAGCCAATGTGGTGATCTTTATTCTCGAGCTGGTTATAAGATAGTTGAAGTTCCATTGTCTGGACCTACTCCTGCAGTTACTCTTGTTATAGTTAAAAAGGAACGCCCTGTTGTTACACAAGAACCAGCAGGGCCTTCAAATATTTCTAAAGAAGAAGAAAAACCGCAAGTACCCCGGCCTACCCCAGTTCTCAAAGTTGAGAATCCTGCACCAAAGTCTGCAAAGATGGTATTTACCCAGACTGAGCCCCTTTGTGCAAAGACTATTTTTACTCAAAATTTAATCATTCAAGAACTCAGTGCTATATGGAAGAAAGAGTATGCCTTGTCGCAAGAACGGGCATTTCAGGCACAAAAATCAGTATGGCAGAACCATGCATATAGGAATTGGGAAGTCTTGGAACAGTTCCACGCCCAGCAGAAGGAAAATAAAAAGTTAAAAACCAGATTGTCTCTTATCTTTGAATTAGTTCAAAGACTTCTGGCCACTAGGAAACCATCTTTTAATTATTCCGTGTTCCTAGCAGAACGCCTAACATTCCTTCAGATAAAAGCAGTTAGAGATGGACGACCACATGAAGTGACTACACCACAACAGTTTATTGAAACATTTGCAGCAGCGTCAGTTAGTGAACAGAATCTCTTATGTGAACTTTATCTCCATAATGAGGCCATGTCGGAAGATAGGAAGTTTAATTTGATTCCTGTAGCTGGTGACATTCAGATTAGAGCCTTGGTTTCTTTTATGGCCAATCAGCTCACATGGCAAAACGCTTTTCTTTTAGCAAAACATAACGAAGAAAATCGCCTTCTGTGGACTCGAGCTGAACCACAGAATGCTGCTATTTTCATTACTGAACATCATAGGATTATAAAAGAACCAGGAATGACTGAGCATATCAGGGAATTACAGGTAGCAGTGTTAGAAGAATGTCAGCAGTATATCAAGAAGAAAGGATCTCTTGCCATGCAGGAAAACAATTTGTTCTGGGAACATTACCCTAAGGAGAGAAGGGAACACCATCCTTTTAACCCTCTCAATCTTCATGCAACAATTTCACGTGTGCCTAATTATGTTAAATGTGTTCAACGATGTGGTAACAAATGGTTGGGTTATCATTTTCACTTCCCCCTTATCTGGTTTCCAGTACAACAATATAAGGCCTACTTCAAGATGTCCAAATAGGAGGAGCTTGCAGCATGGCAGAGATTACAGAGTGTCCAGGGTTTCAGAGATTTGAATGATAGCACCTTTTATACTTACTGTATAAGTAATTTGCACTGTACATCCCAGTATTCCAATTTAGATTCAGAGTAGATGTTGCATGGGGACATGCAACTGCTTCAGTTGGGGGGGATGTTAGGACCTCATATTGTTCCTTTTTGACCATATATTTTGCTATGATACCATCCCTTTCAACTTATATTTAAAAGCCTTTGTTAGTATTTTAACTCAATTATCCCGAAGGTATGTAATGATTCTTCTCATCACTATACGTTTAATTATTTAGCATATAATCACGACATCTTCATAGTTAAATCTTTGAATTATTAAGTGCTAAACAGTTAAAGGATGTTGTGCAGTTTGTGATTCTGAAACAGCCGGAAGACTATTTTTGTAGTTGTTGAAACAGCAAAAACGACACGCCGATCACGATGCTGAAACAGTTGATATCCGCGTTCTAAATATGACAGCAGCAAAGGAATCGAGACTGATCACCAAAGAAGTTGTTACACTGGATGTAACGCTTATATCTAAAGACAGCATTATTGTAACAGCATTTCATTGACAGGGAATTGACTTCCCTATTTTTGTATAATGGGTTAGAACGATGTAAATCTTTTGTAATAGTTGTCTCCTCTATATAAAGAGGAGACATCTACATTAGAGGGGGATGAACAGACTGTGGAAAAAGGCTTAGCTGAAGGAACAGGACTGGAACTCTTTTCTGTAATATGACATATTGATGGATGAATAAAGTTTTGTTCTGAACATCTTTCTCTAGTTCTTATTTCCTGGGGAATCTTGTGAAAAGGACCAGGCCCACCTTCATCACAAGATTCACCCATTACATTTTTGCAGTGTGTTAAGTGTGCTTTTTATTCATGCCTTGTTAACAGTACTGTTTGCTGAACATTGTTTATAATACCTTTGCTGAAACTCTGTTTCTATTGATTGTTATATGAGTGATTCACCGGTGATTAAGTTACAGAGTGAATTGGAAAGCTGAACTAATCAGAGGCAGGTGCTGGAGATTCCCGCTCTGGGGGATAGGGTCCTGACTCTCTGTTACAGCACAGCCATTGTTTTCTTTTGCAGATTGATTCTTTCCATTCCTTTATTAGAATTAAGCATTTTTCTGATAGCCATCTGCAACAGAGTGTAATTGCTGTAATGCAGAGTGGAGCTTCAGTTTGTTAATTTAAGGTGTGATTTGTTTATACTATAACTTCTGTTGCTTTTAAAATTGAGTACATATAGTACGCAGTTGCCTTTGAAATAACAAGACTTCCCTGGGTTGACAATTAATGTCACACTTTGTTGTTTAATTTAATAAGCAATTAAAGTGACCAACATGTTGTTGGAGCAAAGTGGACCGGGCAGATGTTTGCATGCAGAACATTCCAGAGTTACAGGATCGGGTTTGAGAGGAAGCCTTTCTTATTGAGAGGGAGTGTTGAAAAGTGTGCAACAAGAAATGCTTGTTGAGAATGCAACAAGATGATGGAGCTTATGGAAAAGAGTCGCCTTCACTAAGTGGGCATGCAGGCAAATAATGGCGCAAATTCTATTTTTGGATCACAGAAGGAGTGATCACAGCAAGAGTGATCAGAGACTGCTAGTCAAAAATAGAAAAGTCAAATATTATTGTCTCATAATAAAATTTAGACTACAAACTTTATCTTATTCTCTTGGAGCACTTCAGTTCGAGCTACGAATGTGGCACATGCAGCTGAAAAAAGGAATCACGTGGTTTCCTATGTGTTAGTTGAGCTATTGCATGGAGTACTTCAGTTAGAACTCATGGATGTGAGTTCTGTGGAGTTGGATGAGCAATTAATGGAGTTGTGTTCAATTTGACTTAGTTGAACTAGTTGTATTTAGTCTAGCTGATCAATAGACTAAGTGATGAGTTGTGTGAATTAGTTATTAATCAATTCACTAATTATTAACTCATAATGCAACTGAAGAATACATTAGTTAACTCAGTGCATGTACAGTTCAGTGGAGACAGGTGTTAGAGGTTGATATTGCTATCAGTTGTGCATGAGATTGTGCACATGCATGGATTGAGTTATGCCAATGATAATTGCGCAGTATGGGGCCAATACCAAGTGAATATAGCTTGTGCTCACGTGATTTACAGTGTGGGTGATTTTCATAAGGTAAATAGGAGTTTGGATCAGCCATTCTCAGCAGGTATTGTGCAGTGGAGGCAGGCAAGCAGCGAAGGAGATTTGGAGATCAAATCTGAGCTGTATTGTGTGTAACAGGTGGAGATAGTGCTGGATACTTGTGAGGAGTATTGTACTATGTTTGTTACATGCTCTCAATCAATATAATATTCATATAGTTGGGGTTTTTAGCAAGATGCTTTCCCCGGGAAAATACTGTGTTGATATGTGTGATTGATGCTTCTATGTGCGCATGTTATTGTTTCTGCTTCTGCAAATTGATGATCAATGTAGAGGAGGTTATGTATTATGCATGTATTCCGAAATAGTGTATAATCGGGATAATCTCTGTTGAATATGTGTTTATTATTCAAAATTTCTACAACCCCATGCCATCATCCGAGCCCATGTTGCATGCAGTACCTAAATTAGTGGTGTTGTCTTCAATTGAAGGTCTTTTGGAATGCCACCAAGTTCCGGTAATGGAGCCTGGTGGACCGGCACTGGCCCACAAGAAACTTGGCTCACAACCTATCATTTGCAATCACTTGATGGGAGGATTGATAATCTTCCTATCAAAGGCTAAGTCCTCAAACATTAGTTCAGTAGGTCGGGCCACGCCTGTGCCTTCTACATAGTCTGCTTGCTGCTTGTTGTTTCATTTGTTTTGTTGTGCTTATTATCTTTGATTTTTCTTTGTTTGATTTTTCTTACTATTTTTGTTCACGTGCATTTTTTTTTGCTTGATATATTACTATTTTTGTTTCCGGAAATAAGTGTTGTCGACTACCATGTTCTGGCTTTTGAATAGAGTATGTGGCTGAAATTTGAAGAGACTTGTGACACTGCAGCACTTGCCTAGTCTTGTGTCCATTTTCTATGTGCTTGGTTACAAACTTCGACCGATGAAGTCATGATGGAAAATACGAACCGTTTGTAAGGGAATCTTTGGTCAAACCATGGACCTGTGTCCACATTGGGAAGCCCCATGCCTGTACTCAGCCTTCTTCTCTGTGTGTTGAAGCTAATCCAATTAGTAAGAACGGAGAAGGGGAAAAATCTAAACGAGCAAACCTATGTCAGAGGTCTTACATGCTTCTCTGAAGGAACAACCTCTTCTGCTCTCAATAAGTTGAAATCCATCTTCCGCCCAAAAAATAAATAAGTGCCTATGCACAGTTCTCTTAAAAAATACAAAGGCGAAAGAAGAGAAAGGCTTCCTGCGCAGAGAGGTGAAGCATGCAACTCCACCGGGGTACTGACCAGGCTCACTAGTAGTGGAGCAATGTGTGTGTTCCTGCGTGACTCCATTGGGGTACTGTCCAGGCCTACTGGTAGTGGAGAAACACCAGAGATGAAAACTTATACCCGAAAATCTTCAACTCACGAGTTAAACTACCCTTCCCAGATTTGGAACATTGAGATCTAAGTTGAACTTTTTATTTTGTTTTATTGAGTTGGCAAAGGGTGAACCATATATGTCCATGGGTAAGTGGGGAAACTGAAGTAACCTACACAATGATTCAATACTCCCCGAAGGACCAAGGCCCTGTGCTAGCAATGAACCGAAACAGAGAAGATGGATTTCTACCAGCATGTTACCAAGTGTTGTAGCGGTTACAACCACCCTCCAAAATTTTGGTCTATACCAATTTTGGAGCCCCTCTTGAAGACTTTCGCTTGATGACTGCACATGCTTGAGTTCACTCTGTGAGCTCATCTGGGTCATTAAATTCGCCTTTCTTGTCTATTGCACTCAAGTCTCTTCATGTTGATGTCTAAGTCATGCTTGTGACCATGTTCTGGTTATGCTCAAAGTCTTCGCTTCATATGTGATTGTTGTGTTTGCCATGAAAGCATCTGTCGCACTCACACACATAGTCACATTCAAAGTCACACAAGCGTCGTCTCGATCATGAACGATCAATCACAAGTGTCACGCTTGTCGCTTGCACCATCGATTAGCCATGTTGAACATGTGTGTCTGGATGGTTTGATCATTTCATTGTCAAGTCATGCCAGTGTGTTTATATGATCACCCATGCATCTTTCGACTGTTCACACACTTAGTCATTTTTGCTAAAGTTCTGACGACCAGACTTCTCACTGACAGCTAGACCATCATCCTACTTTTGACTTGATCGAATGTCAACCATAACAACGCAGAAACATAAAGCTAGTTCTTTCAAGTTGCACTGCCTGCAAGAAGCTCAAGTAACACTCATGTTTTCCACCTAGACAGCCGACTGGTTGTTCATCTCAGAAATTGCGTAGTGCTCATGAGCAGGTCTCCCGCTGCCCATCAGTCAGCTCAGCTCAGAAAGTGCGCAGAGTTGATCAGCAAGCCAGCCTCCCAACCTTAGTACATTTTTTCTAGATAGCATCTCCCAGTAGCAGACTGCCTGTTCCCTCCAGGAATTGTGCAGTTTCTGTTGCCAGTGACTGAGCAGCCAACTGGTAGTTCCCTTTGGGAATTGCGCAGTTCTGGATACTAGTGACCCTAGCAGCCAACTGGCAGTTCCCTCTGGGAATTGCGCAGATCTAGCTGCCAATGACCCCAGCATCCAACTGGCAGTTCCCTCTGGAAATTGAGCAAATATGGCTGCGAGTGACCCCAATAGCCAACTCGCAGTTCCCTTCGGGAATTGTGTAGATCTCGCTACTAGTGATCCTAGCAGCCAATTGGAAGTTCCCTCTGGGAATTGTGCAGAACTGGCTGCCAGTGACCCTAGCAGTCAACTGGCAGTTCCCTCTGGGAATTGCACAGATCTGGCTGCCAATCTCCCGGGCAGTTCCCCTAAAAAATTGTGCAATCCCTACCTGATGACCCCTCATGCAGCCTGACCCGTTCATCTGGAAATTTTCTAGCCCCTACTGACCATTCATTCCAGAAAATGCGCAGAGCATGCCTGCCTTGCCTTCCAGCAGCCCGAACTGTCCCTCCCAAAATTTGCGCAATGTTGCCTCCCAGCCGAGCTAGACCTTGCAATCAGTCACTGTCGACTTAGATTGTCTGTCTCCATCCTTCAATGACTCTTGCATAGTTTTCATCAGCAGTTTCCCGGAGCCATCATCCCGCATCACAACCCTGCTGCCTCTCCCAGTCACCCGCATCCGAATGATCATGTGTCATGGTAGACTAGGAGGTTTTGGATTTGATGTCATCTTGTCATGAGTGACTGCAGGTACAGGTACACCAACAAACATGTCAAGATGACAAACAGGATGAACAAAGGGAGCACATGCAGATGGATAGGTTCACCAATGGACGAACGAATGAAGCATGCAAAGTGGACGAATGCAATGAACATGCACCTTCGCAAACAAGTGAGCATGTCAAGCCTTCCAACATGTAAGACAGGAACAAAATGCTAGAGCTTCATCAAGCGAACCAATGACCATCGAAGACTTCGTGCACTTCACCATGCGAAGGTGAAGCTATGATACACCATGAAGACATCCATCACTCAGCAGCATTGTAGCTCAACTTGCACTCCAACAGCAACACAGATGTACTAGCATTGTCATGTCAAGTCATGTCAATTCAAGTAATGAGTCATGTTGCCCACATCTCCACTATGGGCTTGTTGTCAATCAATGTGATGTAACATGGAAGTCCAAGAGATCCACTTGTTGAACATAGAGTCATGTAAGTCATAAAGTCATGGGCGTCGAACAGTCATGAGGGTAGTCAAACAGGCACAAGGGTTAGTTTCACCCTTGGTTATAAATACGCTCCTCATTTGTACATGAAAATACTTTTCACCTCATCTCCTCCCACATAGCCACGAGAGTCTGTAATATTTTCTTTGAGGAGTAAGTAATGGCTCCAACGCCTCGCTGATGGGGTTGGTGATGTATGGTGTAACGATGTGTCTTGGAACTTTCGCTTAATTCAGAAGCCTGTTAACAGGCCAGCACGTTTTCATACATGTATTGTATTTGTTGTAAGACTGATCTTTAACACTTGTAATGCATGTTGCTTTAACCATGTGTTCTACATCTGAACTAATTCATTTGTTTTAATGCATCATCTATTAATGGAAATGTGTTGTATATGTTGTTAATGTTGTCCCGTCCGTGTCAACTGCTCTGCCGGACATCAGACAGACCTTTCACATGAACCTTGTTGCAACAACCGTCGCACTCATCTCGGACTGATCCGTGAGTGCTATACGTGTTATCCTACCTTGTATGTTGTGACAACCGCATCCAAGTGGACTGCTCCACCGGAAGCTGTGCATGTCCTTTTATGTTCTGTGTTCCTAGCCGAGTTGGGGCTGATCCCTTTCAACCTAGAACTCACCTTCACTTTCTTCCCCTCCTAGTGAAAGAACCATTGACACAAGTACACTTACACTCACCAGGCACGCGAACCTCACTTCTCGAAGACAAAGCAAATCACTCTCATGTGCTGACAAGAACGAGTTGAGGCAAATCCTTAAGACAATGGCAACCAAACCATCATACCGGATTGGACTCCCACACCAAATGGTGTGAGGTCTAGTTGGGACTTCATACCAGGGTGATCTCCTTAATGTTGGTGGGTCCAACATCGTTAAAATTTCTGGAGCTAGAAGGAGGGTAGCTAGTTGTACATGGCTGAAATTCCCCTCACACTCACTCATCAACTGTTTGGTCAAGGCAGTAACTCGCAACCCCTCTCTCACAACTCTACAGTTGGTTACTCCTCACCTCCCAGAATCAAACACGAAATTTCATATCAACACCTTCGCTCTGTCTGTCCCATCACTTGCTAGTTCGCGAAAGCAGTTGACTGATCCCAGGCATATAGTACCTTCCAAACGAATCTAAGAACTGGAGGCCACTCCCACAGGAGTGGTTGTATCATCGGTGGAAGAAGCAGGCCTTGCTACTCTTGAAGGGTTGGAAGAAGCTATAGAGGACGGAGAGGAACCTCCAATCTTCTTTGAAGATGAACAAGGCACTCTTGTGGTCTTGGGATCAAGATCTAGTGTAGGAGGTGGAGGGGAAGGCAACGGAGGAAGTGGAGGTGGAGACAAACCAATAGACACAGATCTGGAACCATTAGATTCAGACAAAGAAGAAGAAGACGAATACATGGTTGAACCAAATCTTGATAGGATGACTCAGGGACCATTGGCTCTCCCGGATGTTCTGCATAAGATGTTGAAGTGAGTGGAGAGAATGAACATCAAGTTTAACCTTGACAACGTGGTGAAGGCAGAAGACCACTTAGACAACTTCTACCTACAACTGCAGACCCTTGAGGTGCATTATGACGACGTAGCATGTAGAATGTTTCCATGTACCTTGGACGGTCGGGTAGCTGCTTGGTATCACAACCTTCCACCCCACTCCATATAGAACTGGGATTCTTTCAAACGTATGTTCCATGAAAATTTTGCTGATGACAAGACCCCATCCATGCTACTCAAAGAACTGGGAAGCCTCAAGATGGAGGGAAAAGAGAAAGTGAAAGATTTCAATAAGAGGTTTATGTGTATCTTGAACAAGTTTGTAGCAGACACCAAACCTCATGACTCCATCACTGTCGACTATTACACATCTGCACTGCCAACCGCCATTCATAGTTCGTTAAGCGAGTCGCGAAGCCAACACTGTTAGAAAGCTGCGAAGACGCTATTGTTGTTGAGAAGGACTTGTGCACTATTGGAGCCATCAAGGATGACAAATCAAAAAAAAAGACTCCAACGATGCAAGCATAAATCCCCAAGCAACGACGAGCAAGGGCAGAGATAAGGAAGAAACCAATATTGAGACCCTCACTCACCTTGTCAAGAACTTGACCACTGAAATGTTCGAACTCAAGCAATAGAAGGTAGACAAATTCGCGAATAGTCATCCGCCCAGACAGAGACAAGCAAGCAGTTCATCAACTGGCTCATCAAGCAATACCCAGTTCAGCTCCAGATCTGCATAGAAGCCTATGTTCCAACTCGATCAATGCACTGATCCTAATTTTCCTACCATGAAGAATTTCATCCCAAGAACTCTTGTTCAGATTGGAAGCGAGTTGTTACCTCTGTTTTTACACATACACTCGATGCGGATGGCGATGTACAGGAGAAACCAGAAGACACTGATGATAATGAAGAGGTTGCACCTGATGAAGCACCAAGTTCTGGGCATGTGGTGAATGCATACTAGTGCTCGCAAGTAGTCTCAAAGACGAACACCGAGAAGCAGCCCCACAAGAAAAATGATCGATACAATCTTAGGAGTAAAGGGGCTCCCCTGACACTTGAAGATATGCAAGAGAAAATGAGACGGTTGATAAAAAAGGTCGATCCACCAGCTACCTCAATACAACAAACACAAAGCAAGTCCGGAAGGACAGCGACGGATAAGAACACATTCGTGAGCAACAAGTTGCAGAACAGTCCGCCAGACAGCATGAGCATCCATTCCTCCCCAGACACCTCGGTGAGTCTAACACCTCTGGATTACAACATAGTCGATGACATGAAGAAAACTCGAGTGAACATCAGTTTGTTTGAGTTAGCCAAAGTCTAGAGCCAGCGAGATATCCTGCTACATGCATTGGGACAAACAGAAACAAACAGCGCGACCTCTACCATCAAGGGAGCATGCACACTTCTCGGATCACTATCCACTATGCTAAATACACTCTGGATGGAAGAAGAAAACTCATGTTGCCCCCCATTCCTTCTTTCATTCGAAGTTTTCAACTACAATGTCCACAACTGTCTGGTTGATTCTGGCGTGGCAGCCAATGTCATGCTGCTCTCCATTGCTAAGAAGATCAATGCACAATGGAGCGAAACATCCGCGAGAATTGTCTAACTTGATAGAACATCGGTACCAGCCATTGGTGAACTATGAGACATGATCATTCAACAATCCCATGAGTATCGAGTACACCAGCGCATCAACAAAATTGTTTTGGACATACCAAAAGCATACGGTCTTCTGCTCAGCAGAGATTGGTTGAGCAAACTAAATGGGTACTTTGCTACAGACTGGTCTCACCTGTGGCTTCCATACAAGGGAAAATGCAACCAAATCTGGGTGTTATCCGAGAGGTATATGAAACACAATGTCACTCCTCTTGACGGTGAGAACGAACCATTGGCCTTCGCAGAACTCATGTTTGGCAACTGCTTCTTAGAAAAGACATTGGAGTGTTATCTTACCCGACCAACCCCAACCCCATCAGACAAGCAGTTGGGACTCCTTCCTCGCCCAACTGATGATAATGAAACTTGTACAGTTTCTTTTTCTGTTAGTAGTAGTAGTGGCAACAACGGTAGTAGCAGTAGTACCAGCATGCCAAATGGTCCATGTATAGACAAGTTGCGGACCATGAGTCTTGATAAATCAAGAACACATGATGACTCAAGGACCGAGTGCATCTCAATCATCCAAAACAATGAAAAATGCATGATTTCAAGTTGTTTAAAGTTTGGAGTCACAAACAAGGATGTTGAAGCACTCATGCTAAACACAAGGAGGACCAACACTATGAATGAACATAGCAACTTGGGAATCCACCATGATCCGAAGATGGCTAATCTCGGTACAATTTTCACACTACAGCAACGACCAATCGTTGACCGCTTGATCAAACAGTACTAAAATGAGCGTACACGAGTAGATGATGACCTGAGTACCGACTACATGCAAGAAATCCAACATGAGATTCCAGGTAAAGGAAAAGACAAGCCATTACAACAAAGAACAGGTAACACATATATGTTGTTTGCACTCCTTTCACCGAATAAATTGACTAATATTTTAAGTGGTTGGATTACTTGCAAAGTTCATCATCACACTTGGTGTTTTGATTTAAATCCTACACATAAGAAATTTGGGAAGATCCGCTCATGCATTGACTTCAGAAACTTGAACCCTTCTCAGAGTAAAAACAACTACCCCGTGCCATCATCCAAGCCCATATTGCACGCAGTACCTGAATCAGTGGTGTTGTCTTCACTTGAAGGTCTTTTGGAATGCCACCAGGTTCCGGTAACGGATCCTGGTGGACCAACACTCATCCACGAGAAAATTGGCTCACACACTTATCATTTGCAACCACTTGATGGGAGGATTGATAATATTCCTATTAAAGGCCAAGTCCTCAAACATTAGTTCAGTAGGTTGGGCCACGCCCGTGCCTTGTACATAGTCTGCTTGCCACTTGTTGTTTCATTTGATTTGTTGTGCTTATTATCTTTGATTTTGCTTTGTTTGATTCTTCTTACTATTTTTGTTCACATTTTTGTTTGTTCGATATATTACTATTTTTGTTTCTGGAAATAAGTGATGCTGACAACGACGTTCTGGCTTTTGAATAGAGTATGTGGCTGAAATTTGAAGAGACTTGTGACACTGCATCACTTGGCTAGTCCTGTGTCCATTTTATCTGTGCTTGGTTACAACCTTCAGCCGATGAGGTCATGATGGAAAATACGAATCGTCTATAAGGGAATCCCATGCCCGTAATCAGCCTTCTACTCTGTGTGTTGAAGCTAATCCAATTAGTAAGAACGGAGAAGGGGAAAAATCTAAACGAGCAAACCTATGTCAAAGGTCTTACATGCTTCTCTAAAGGAACAACCTCTTCTGCTCTGAATAAGTCAAGATCCCTCTTCCGCCCCAAAAATAAATAATGCCTATGCACAAGTCTCTTTAAAAATACAAAGGCGAAAGAAGAGAAAGGATTCCTACGTAGAGAGGTGAAGCATGCAACTCCACCGGGGTACTGACCAGGCTCGCTGGCAGTGGAGCAATGTGTGTGTTCTATGTGACTCTGTCGAGGTACTATCCAGGCCTACTAGCAGCGGAGAAACACCAAAGATGAAAAATTATACCCTGAAAATCTTCAACTCGCGAGTTAAACTACCCTTCCCGGGTTCGAAACAGTGAGATCTAAGCTGAGCTTTTAATTTTGTTTGATTGAGTTGGCAAAGGGTGAACCATGTATGTCCATGGGGTAAGTGGGACAACTGAAGTAACCTGCACAACGATTCAACGCTCCCTGAAGGACCAAGGCCCTGTGCTAGCAATGAACCAAACAGAGAAGATGGAGTTCCACCAGCGTGTCACCAAGTGTTGTAGTGGCTACAACCATCCTCCAAAATTTTGGCCTGCACCAATTTCGGAGCCCCCCTTGAAGAGTTTTGCTTGATGACTGCACACGCTCGGGTTCTCTTCGTGAGCTCCTGTGGGTATTTACATTCTCCTTGCTTGTCTATTGCACTTAAGTCTCTGCATGTTGATTTCTAAGTCATGCTTGTGACCATGTTCTAGTTATGCTCAAAGTCTTCGCTTCATATGTGATTGTTGTGTTCGCCATGAAAGAATTTGTTGCACTCACACACAGAGTCACATGCACTATCGCACAAGCGTCGTCTCGATCATGAATGATCAATCACAAGTGTTGCACTTGTTGCTCACACCGTTGATCAACCATGTTGAACACGTGTGTCTGGATGGTTTGGTTGTTTCGTTGTCAAGTCATGTGAGTGTGTGTTTGTATGATGACCTATGCATCTTTTGAATGTTCACACACTTAGTCATTTTTGCTGAAGTTCTGATGACCAGACTCCTCACTAACAACCAGACCATCACCCTGCTTTTGACTTAATCGACTGTCAACTAGAACAGTGCAGAAACACCAAGCTAGTTATTTCAAGTTGCGCTGGCTGCAAGCAACTGAAGTAACACTCATGCTGGCCACCTGGACAACTGGCCATCTGTTCATCTCAGAAATTGTAGAGTGCTCATGAGCAGGTCTCTCGCTACCCATTAGTCAACTCAGATTAGAAATTGCACAGAGATGATCAGCAGGCTGACCTCCCATCCTTAGTGCATTTTTTCCATCCAGCAGCTTCTAGCAGTAGACTGCCTGTTCCCTTCAAGAATTGTGCAGTTTCTGTTGCTAATGACTGAGTAGCCAGCTGGCAGTTCCCTCTGGGAATTGCACAGATATGGCTACCAGTCTTCAGTGTAGTTCTCCAGAAAAATTGCGCAATCCCTGCCTACTGACCCCTCATGCAGCGCGGTCAATTCCTCTGGAAATTTGCACAAATTTGGTTGTTTATCCCCTATTGACCGTTCGTTCCAGAAAACGCGTAGAGAATGCCTGCCTTGCCTTCCAGTAGCCCGAACTATCCCTCTCGAAATTTGCATAATGTTGCCTCCCAGCTGAGCTAGACCTTTGCAGTCAGTCACTGTCAACTCAGATTGTTTGTCTCCATCCTTCAGTGACTCTTGCGCAGTTTTCATCAGTAGTTTCCCAGAGCCATCATCCCGCATCACAGCCCTGCTACCTCTCCCGGTCACCCACATTCGAATGATCATGTGTCATTGTAGACTAGGAGGTTTTGGATTTGATGTCGTCTCTTCATGAGTGATTGCAGGTACAGGTATACCAACAAAAATTTCAAGACAACAAACGGGATGAATGAAGGGAGCACATGCAGATGGATAGGTTCACCAACGAACTAACGAACGAAGCAGATGAACGTGACGAACATGCACCTTCATGAACAAGTGAACCTATCAAGCCTTCCAACATGTAAGCAAGGAACAACATGCTAGAGCTTCATCAAACGAACCAAGGACCATCAAAGACTCCGCTCACTTCGCCATGTGGAGGTGAAGCTATGATACACCATGAAGACATCCATCACTCATTAGCACTGTAGCTCGACGTGCACTCTAGCAGCAGCACGAATGTACTAACATTGTCATGTCAAGTCATGAGTCATGTTGCCCACATATCCACTATGGGCTTGTTGTCAATCAATGTGATGTAATGTGGAAGTCCAAGAGACCCACTTGTTGAACATAGAGTCGTGTAAGTCGGAAAGTCATGGAAGTCGAACGGTCATGAGAGTAGTCGAACAACCACAAGGGTCAGTTTCACCCTTGGCTATAGATACCCCCCTCATTTGTACATGAAAAGACTTTTCACCTCAGCTCCTCCCACATCGCCAAGAGATTCTGTAATATTTTCTTTGAGGAGTAAGTAGTGGCTCCAACGCCCCGCTGATGGGGTTAGTGATGTATGGTGTAACGATGTGTCTTGGAACTTTTGCTAATTCAGAAACCTGTTAACAGGATAACACATTTTCATACATGTATTGTATTTGTTGTAAGATTGATCTTTAACACTTGTAATGCATGTTGCTTTAACAATGTGTTCTACATCTGAATTGATTCATTTTTTGTAATGCATCATATATTAATGGAAATGTGTTGTATATGTTGTTAATTTTAGGTATGTTCTATGCTAGAGCAATTTACTTAATTTTTACAGTCAGCAATCACATTAGCATTAAAGTAAACTGTAGATAGAACATAAACATAAATAACAGAAGACAAGCCAAGACAAGAGGACACAAGATGTGGTGCTAGCCAGGGACAAGCCCCAATGTGGGGAAACCCTTGATCAATTCTTCTTATATGTTCTTCAATAGTTTAGCAGAGAGAGAGAGAGAGATAGTACGTTTACAACAAAAGTCAACACTTTGACTTATCTAGATAAGAGCATAGATCATCTCTAAGAAGATGATACATGAGATCAGTTGAAGACATGCTGCTTCAACTGATTCTCCAAGGTGACTCCTTCACCTATCGTTGTGTTGCATTTCATCATCATGTTGCACCTCACCGCGCTGAACCATGCTGCACCCATCATCACTATGTTGCATCTCATCACGCTTCATTAATCATGATTGTACCCATCATTGTACTGCATTATGTGCCATTGTTGCACCATGTTTCCATCCTGACCTATGTGTTGGTTGCACCTTAATTTCTTGTTGTCCCTTGCTTGCTTGTTGTCCCTAGCATGCTTATTGTCCTTAGCTTGCTGCTAAGTACCATACAACTGTCCCAATGTTAGTTAGTTGTCCCTTGCATGCTGCTCTCCTTTGGAGACAGATGCTCCTACTGTTCCGACAGTTCTCGGCAATTCTGGTTGTTCCAGCTTTTTTGGCTTTTCCAGCAGTTTCGGCTTTTCCGGCTTTTCCAGCAATTCCGGTTTTTCCAACAGTTCCGAAATTTCCGGCTCTTCCGGCAGTTCCAAACTTTCTGGTAGTTTCGGCTTTTTCGACTTTTCCGGCTTTTCTGACTTTTTCGGCTTTTCCGGTAGTTCTAGCTTTTCCAGCTTTTCCAGCATTTCCAGATTTCCCAACTTTTCTGGATTTTTGAGCAACGTAGAGCTTATTCTCCCATGACTGCATTTAGATCTAGGGCATGTTATCTAGGGCAGCGTATACCCTAGGGCACTCCCTCTAGATCTCATCTTCATCAAACCCAAAACAGGATGAAGTGATATCACAAGAGTGAGTGTGTGTGTGACAATTGACTTCAATTCCTCTTCTATTTATACTAAAACGTAGACGATGAATAGGCATGTCTATTGGGCTTCTGAGCCTACTCAAGTTGCTGGCCGACTTGGCAATTTGACTTATAACATAAATAAATTCATATCTCCATGAATACTTGTCGGAATCAGATGATCTTTAGATCAATCCTACACCTCTTGATGAGAGGGATCCAATAAAAATATCAGCTGCCATAAATAAGATGACCCACATGGAGTTTGGCCCTAGTTTCCAATTTTAACACTCCCTCTCAACTAGAGACAACTCCATTCGTTGATCCATATGTCCGACTGTACTATCTCTGACATTTGTCATCAGTGCCCTGCACTGCTCAGCTCAGCTCAGATCAACTCTGCTGGCTCTACTTAGCTCTACTAGCTCTACTCAGCTCTGCTGGCTCTGCTCTGCTCTACTCAGGTCTGCTCAACTTTGCTAGCTCTGCTCAGCTCTACTGGCTCTACTAAGCTCTGTTGGCTCTGCTATGCTCTGCTCTACTAGCTCTGCTGGCTTTGCTCTATTCTGCTCAGCTCTGTTAGCTCTGCTCAGCTCTGCTGAACTATGAAGAAGAAGAATTGATCGAGAATGTGTCATACCATTCTCCACTGACTCGAAGTCAATCTCAGAGTGTGTACCACTGGTCCCAGACCAGTCCTCAACCAACACGAAGTTAGTGTCATAGTAGGTACAACTCCTACCACTGTTCCCAGACCAGTCCTCTACTAACTCGAAGTCAGTCTCAGATTATGTACCACTGGTCGCAGACCAGTTGATCTGGATTTAATCAGGAACGCAACAAATTACAGAGATAACCATATACACAAAGATGCAGCGGAAATAATACTTCATTTCATTAATGGAAAATACTGAAATATGCTTACAACCAGAAATGGAAATAAACCAGCTAGGGCGATGGTAGCTTATCTCTGAGAAGAGATGTGGTGGCTACATGCCTCTGAACTGTGTTACAATGAGGCTCGAAGGCCTATTTATTGTTGAGAAATAATGGAAAACCCTTAACATTCCAAAACCTAACCCTAGGAGATGAAACACCAAACTGTGGGCCCCGTTTGGGTAAATTGGTACATCAACTTCCCGGGGTCGTAACTTTGGCATACGATCTCCATTTGACGCGTACAATAGCTCGTTAGAAAGATCTATCCGAGCACTACCACTTTGGGAAGGGCAACATCGGTCCATGGACCCATGTTGCCCCAAGATTTCCCAAAAAACGTCGTTTAGGGCCTCAAAACGGCTCCAGAAGTTCAGCACCCGAAAAACTGCTAAAAATAGTAAGTTGTGCTACAATCAAGGAAACTGAAAATGCTGAGAGAAACAATGGTGGGGGTCCAGGTGGACTTGGCAGGTGGCTACCAATATCCACCTGGATCATTCCTCCCCCCTTAGGAAGCAATGGTCCACATTGCGTTGAGTTCCTCCATGAGATGAGGAAACTTTTGCTGAACTTGTTCCCTGGTGAGCCACTTGCCCTGCTGAAGGAGTTGGCCTGCTTTGACAACTCGATACAGTTGGATATTCTGTTGGCGAGTGTTCTTGATCTGTGTGTCCATGATCCGATCAGTTGCAGCTTGTTCCATGCAATCTGGATTTAATTCTGTGGGTTTGAGCTGTTCTGTAATGTCGGATGTGTCTAGCAATGGTGGAAAGTATGGCCGAAGGCGGTCCACATTGAACACTGGGTGCAGGCCAAGGAATGGGGGAATGCTGAGCTCAAATGCATTGTCTCCCATAGCCTTAGTAATGGTGTAAGGACCATATCGGAGTGGTCTCAATTTCTGATAGGCTCCAGTAAGGCGTTCCTTTTGCAAATGCAACCAGACTTTGTCGTCCACCTGAAACTTGTGTGGCACCCGATGTTGATCATGTCACTGCTTGTACTTGGCATTTGATTTCTCAAGAATGTCATGGACCTGCTGGTGAATATGTTGGATGTGCTCAATGAAGCTGGTGGCCTTATCTGTTTCGGACTGGACATAAGCTAAATTTACGTGAGTAGCTGCAAGTGGCATGGCCACATCAATGGGGCATAGTGGTTGGAATCCCAAACCCACCTGAAAAGAGCTATGGCCAGTGGAGTTGTGAAGAGCTCGGTTGTAGCTGTGCTGAACATAGGGGAGGCTCTCGTCCCATGTCCGTGGATGCTTTGAGTTATACATGCGCAGAATGTGCACAATCATCTTATTGACAACCTTTGTCTGGCCATCAGTTTGAGGATGGAAAGCTGTGGACTTCGTGAGTTTGGTGTCCAGCATTGACCAGAGACTGGACCAAAATGTGCTGAGAAACCGACTATCCCGATCTGAGATGATAGACTGTGGGATCCCAAAGTGCACCCACACTCGTTCAAAGAAGAGTTTAGCAGTGGCTTCTGCTGTGATATTCTTCTTGCAGGCCGCCATAATGGCCATCTTCGAGAACTTGTCGAAGACCACAAAAACACAGTCATTTCCATGCTTAGTGGAAGGAAGGCCTGACATGTAATCCATGGAGATGGATTCCCAAGGTCGACTAGGGGTAGGCAACGGGGTATAGAGGCCGTGCTTCTTAATGGTCGGTTTGGCAATGGCACAGGCAGTACATGATCTGATGTACTTCCCAACATCCTGTTGAAGATTCGGCCAATAGAAATAATTTTGCAGTACTGCCACTGTTTTCTCGACCCCGAAATGCCCAGCAGCCCGACTGTAGTGTGCTTCCAAAATCATCTTGGCACGCTCGCTTGAAGGAAGACAAAGGTGACCCAGGTGGCATAACAAGGCATCCTAGAGGTGAAAATCTAGAACATGCTGACCCTCCAAGAGTGTCTGGTATGTGTGGTCGAATTCTGGGTCGCTTTTGTAGAGAAGTGGCCAATCAGAAGTCTCATGCCCACAAGAGTTGAGCACGGTGGTTAACGCCATGATCGGTGGTCGACTGAGGCAATCTGCAACATTATTGGTGCTGCCCTTCTTATACTTGATATTCAAGTGGAACTGTTGCAGGTATGTAGACCACTTCTGATGGCGATCATTCGGCAATTTTCCTTGGGTCTGTATGAACTGCAGGGGTCGGTGGTCTGTGTGGATGACCGTTTCCTTCCCCAAAATGTAATGCTTCCATTGTCGGTAGGCCTGTATAATGGAATACATCTCTTTATCATAAGTGGGGTACTTCCGGACTGTGTCTGAAAGTGTTTCACTGTGATATGCCACTCGATGTCCATGTTGAGTAGGGACTGCCCCAATAGCATAGTCAGAGGCATCTGTCTCGACCTCAAATGGTTGTTGTAAATCTGGTAACGCGAGCACTGGTGCCGTGCAGAGGCGATCCTTCAACTCCATGAATGCCTTCTGTTGAGATTCAGACCAAAATAATTTTGCTTTCGCCCCTCCCTTGGTGACTTGACTCAAGGGCCAAGTAATATGAGAAAACCCCAACACGAACCTGCAGTAGAAGTTGGCAAGACCTAGAAAGTTGCGGAGCTCTGTTAGAGTGGTTGGAGATGGCCAATCCCGAATGACTTGGATCTTGGCTGGATCGACATGCACCCCCTGTTCATCAATGATGTATCCCAGATACTGAACCTAGGTCATGCCAAAAGTGCATTTCTCCAAATTGGCACATAGCTTGTGTTGCCGCAGTGTTTGGAGAACCTGTCGGATGTGGTGGAGGTGCTCTTCCCAACTCTGGCTGAAGATCAGAATGTCATCCAAGTATACTACTAAAAAGGAGTTGGTGAATGGCCGCAAGATGTCATCCATTAGCCTCATGAAGGTTGCAGGAGCATTCGTCAATCCGAAAGGCATAACCAACCATTCGAAAAGGCCCTCCTTGGATTTGAAGGCAGTCTTCCACACATCAGAGGGTTCAATTGGTACATGGTGATATCCTGACTTCAGATCGATCTTGCTAAAATATTTCGCCCCCTTTAGTTGGTCCAGGAGGTCATCAATCCACGGGATCGGGTACCTATTACGGACAGTGATCTTGTTCAGCGCCCGATAGTCAATACAGAGTCTCCATGTCCCATCCTTCTTCTGTACCAACACGATCGGGCTCCCACAAGGCGATGAACTCGGACGGATGTGACCTTTCTGCAGGAGCTCCTGAATCTGCCTCTTGATTTCATTGTTCTCCAGAACGGAGCGCCGATAAATTGGTCCATTGGGTAGCGGCGCACCTGGGGTCAGATCGATGGAGTGCTTGACCTGACAGTGCAGAGGAACCCCTGCAGGGGAGGTGAAGATGTCCTCGTACTCCTCCACAACCTTGTCCATCTGTAGTTGTCATGCAGAGGGACCCCGTCTGGAGGCCGCGGCCACCATCTTCTTCTTTCCTTGAGGGCGTATCATCAGGAAAACAAATTTCCTGGTTTTGGAAATGATCTTACTGCATTGTTTTGCAGTAATCAAAGAGATGGCGGTAGGTGGTGCTACCTCTGGTATCCTGTACAACTTATTTCCCAATGTAATAATAACATCACAGGGCCTTGATTCATACACAGCATGTCGCTTCCACAAGTATGGTTGTCCTAATAATACATCACAAACTTCAAGGGGAGCAATGTCACACAATACCTCATCCGTGAAGGGCTTGATGTTGTATGGAAGGCGACACTGCTGGCTCACGCGAAGATCTCGTCCTTGGTGAAGCCACCCAATGGTGTATGGTTGTGGATGTGCTGTGGTCGATAAGCCCAACCGCTTCACGACCTCTGCCGAAATGAGGTTCTTTTGACTCCCACTATCAACAATGAACTTTATCGGGGAGCCCTTTACCCACATCTGGGAGTGGAAGAGACGCTCCTCCTCCTCTGGATCTTCGGGTTCATTTTTCTGGATCTTGGCGGTAGCAAAAGTGGCGTTGGGATCCGCATCAATGATCTGCTTCCCTTTTTCATTCCCCTTATCGGGTTTTGACTCAGAGTCGGAACATGCATCTGATTCTGAAACCTTTAGCTCAGCCACCAGTGACTGCTTGGCCCGACACTCACTTGTGTTGTGAGTGGAGCTCTTATGGAACTCACACCATTTTCCAGTGTCCTTTTTCGGCTTCGCAGCGTTGTTCTTTGCTTGCAGCTTCGACGGGTTGTCTTGGGCTGTCCCGCCTTGGCTTTGTCCTTTGTTCTGTGGTTTAGGGGCACCTTTCCCCTGCTTTGGATTCGCAGATCCAAAGTCTCGCTTCTTTTGTTTAAACTTCTGCTCGACCTTGACGGCATATCGGTATGCTGCGTCGAGCGAGGAGATGTTCAGGAATCGTATTTCTTCCTGGATGTACTTGTGCAGGCAGCCACGATATTTGAGTATCAAATGTTGCTCCGAATCCTTGATACCCAAATTTGTACGAAGGGTATGGAAAAGATTGGTGAACTCCGGCACGTCTTGGTCCCTTCCCTGCCGCAGCGTGGTCCACTTTATGTATTCATCCTCATAGCTTCCGACAGGGTAGTACTGCTCCTTGATGGCATCCCGGAATGAATTCCAGGTGGGTGCGGCTGAAAATAGTGAGCCAGTACTTTCATCCTTCTGCTCGCAGTAGGTTTCCCACCAGTCCTTGACATGGGGGGCTGCTTTGAGAAGAGCAAAAACAATCTTTTCCCGACTCGAAAATTCATGAACAGAAAAATAACCCTCTAGCAGATTTAACCATTTATCTACGGCATCTGCATCTATCTGACCCTCGAATATGGGGATTTCAAAATTAACTTGTACCTTAAAGGGCGTGGCGTTTCCAGAGTAGCTGCTGGAAGCCGATGCGTCGCTTCTGGGTAGCCGCTGAAGGATCTGGGCAAAGTTGTCCATCATTGCATTCCGTTGTCGCTCGAGGGCTTCTTCGAGCAAGATTTTGATGGGATCTCCTGCCCCCTCGTCTTTCTTCTCATCCACCATGGGAGGCCGTCGGGATTTGCGAGGCTGGTCTTGCAAAGGTTCAACCAGTTCAAGCCCTAACTCCTTATATCCCGACCTTGTTGGGGACATGCAAAGAAAAACAGAGAAAAAGCAGACCGCTCTGATACCACTGATCCGGATTTAAGCAGGAACGCAACAAATTACAGAGATAACCATATACACAAAGATGCAGCGGAAATAATACTTCATTTCATTAATGGAAAATACTGAAATATGCTTACAACCAGAAATGGAAATAAACCAGCTAGGGCGATGGTAGCTTATCTCTGAGAAGAGATGTGGTGGCTACATGCCTCTGAACTGTGTTACAATGAGGCTCGAAGGCCTATTTATTGTTGAGAAACAATGGAAAACCCTTAGCATTCCAAAACCTAACCCTAGGAGATGAAACGCCAAACTGTGGCCCCCGTTTGGGTAAATTGGTACATCAACTTCCCGGGGTCGTAACATTGGCATACGATCTTCGTTTGACGCGTACAATAGCTCGTTAGAAAGATCTATCTGAGCACTACCACTTTGGGAAGGGAAACATCGGTCCATGGACCCATGTTGCCCCCAAATTTCCCAAAAAACGTCGTTTAGGGCCTCAAAACGGCTCCAGAAGTTTAGCACCCGAAAAACTGCTAAAAATAGTAAGTTGTGCTACAATTAAGGAAACTGAAAATGCTGAGAGAAACAATGGTGGGGGTCCAGGTGGACTTGGCAGGTGACCACCAATATCCACCTGGATCATTCCTTCCCCCTTAGGAAGTAATGGTCCCCATTGCGTTGAGTTCCTCCATGAGATGAGGAAAATTTTGCTGAACTTGTTCCCTGGTGAGCCACTTGCCCTGCTGAAGGAGTTGGCCTGCTTTGACAACTCGATACAGTTGGATATTCTGTTGGCAAGTGTTCTTGATCTGTGTTTCCATGATCCGATCAGTTGCAGCTTGTTCCATGCAATCTGGATTTAATTCTGTGGGTTTGAGCTGTTCTGCAATGTCGGATGTGTCTAGCAATGGTGGAAAGTATGGCCGAAGGCGGTCCACATTGAACACTGGGTGCAGGCCAAGGAATGGGGGAATGTTGAGCTCAAATGCATTGTCTCCCATAGCCTTAGTAATGGTGTAAGGACCATATCGGAGTGGTCTCAATTTCTGATAGGCTCCAGTAAGGCGTTCATTTTGCAAATGCAACCAGACTTTGTCGTCCACCTGAAACTTGTGTGGCACCCGATGTTGATCATGTCGCTGCTTGTACTTGGCATTTGATTTCTCAAGAATGTCATGGAACTGCTGGCGAATATGTTGGATGTGCTCAATGAAGCTGGTGGCCTTATCTGTTTCGAACTGGACATGAGCTGAGTTTACGTGAGTAGCTGCAAGTGGCATGGCCATATCAATGGGGCATAGTGGCTGGAATCCCAAACCCACCTGAAAAGGGCTATGGCCAGTGGAGCTGTGAAGAGCTCCGTTGTAGCTGTGCTGAACATAGGGGAGGCTCTCGTCCCATGTGCGTGGATGCTTTGAGTTATACATGCGCAGAATGTGCACAATCATCCTATTGACAACCTCTGTTTGGCCATCAGTTTGAGGATGGAAGGCTGTGCACTTCATGAGTTTGGTGTCCAGCATTGACCAGAGACTGGACCAAAATGTGCTGAGAAACCGACTATCCCGATCTGAGATGATAGACTGTGTAGGATCCCAAAGTGCACCCACACTCGTTCAAAGAAGAGTTTAGCAGTGGCTTCTACTGTGATATTCTTCTTGCAGGCCGCCATAATGGCCATCTTCGAGAACCTGTCGACGACCACAAAAACACAGTCATTTCCATGCTTAGTCGAAGAAAGGCCTGACATGTAATCCATGGAGATGGATTCCCAAGGTCGACTAGGGGTAGGCAACGGGGTATAGAGGCCGTGCTTCTTAATGGTCGGTTTGGCAATGGCACAGGCAGTACATGATCTGACGTACTTCCCAACATCCTGTTGAAGATTCGGCCAATAGAAATAATTTTGCAGTACTGCCACTGTTTTCTCGACCCCGAAAATGCCCAGCAGCCCGACTGTAGTGTGCTTCCCAAATCATCTTGGCACGCTCGCTTGAAGGAAGACAAAGGTGACCAGGTGGCATAACAAGGCATCCTAGAGGTGAAAATCTGAACATGCTGACCCTCCAAGAGTGTCTGGTATGTGTGGCCGAATTCTGGATCGCTTTTGTAGAGAAGTGGCCAATCAGAAGTCTCGTGCCCACAAGAGTTGAGCACGGTGGTTAACGCCATGATCGGTGGTCGACTGAGGCAATCTGCAACATTATTGGTGCTGCCCTTCTTATACTTGATATTCAAGTGGAACTGTTGCAGGTATGTAGACCACTTCTGATGGCGATCATTCTGCAATTTTCCTTGGGTCTGTATGAACTGCAGGGGTCGGTGGTCTGTGTGGATGACCGTTTCCTTCCCCAAAATGTAATGCTTCCATTGTCGGTAGGCCTGTACAATGGAATACATCTCTTTATCATAAGTGGGGTACTTCCGGACTGTGTCTGAAAGTGTTTCACTGTGATATGCCACTCGATGTCCATGTTGAGTAAGGACTGCCCCAATCGCATAGTCAGAGGCATCTGTCTCGACCTCAAATGGTTGTTGTAAATTTGGTAACGCGAGCACTGGTGTTGTGCAGAGGCGATCCTTCAACTCCATGAATGCCTTCTGTTGCAATTCAGACCAAAATAATTTTGCTTTCGCCCCTCCCTTGGTGACTTGACTTAAGGGCCAAGTAATATGAGAAAACCCCAACACAAACCTGCGGTAGAAGTTGGCAAGACCTAGAAAGTTGCGGAGCTCTGTTAGAGTGGTTGGAGATGGCCAATCCCGAATGACTTGGATCTTGGCTGGATCGACATGCACCCCCTGTTCATCAATGATGTATCCCAGATACTGAACCTGGGTCATGCCAAAAGTGCATTTCTCCAAATTGGCACATAGCTTGTGTTGCCGCAGTGTTTGGAGAACCTGTCGGATGTGGTGGAGGTGCTCTTCCCAACTCTGGCTGAAGATCAGAATGTCATCCAAGTATACTACTACAAAGGAGTTGGTGAATGGCCGCAAGATGTCATCCATTAGCCTCATGAAGGTTGCAGGAGCATTCGTCCGAAAGGCATAACCAACCATTCGAAAAGGCCCTCCTTGGATTTGAAGGCAGTCTTCCACACATCAGAGGGTTCGATTGGTACCTGGTGATATCCTGACTTCAGATCGATCTTGCTAAAATATTTCGCCCCCTTTAGTTGGTCCAGGAGGTCATCAATCCGCGGGATCGGGTACCTATTACGGACAGTGATCTTGTTCAGTGCCCGATAGTCAATACAGAGTCTCCATGTCCCATCCTTCTTCTGTACCAACACGATCGGGCTCCCACAAGGCGATGAACTCGGACGGATGTGACCTTTCTGCAGGAGCTACTAAATCTGCCTCTTGATTTCATTGTTCTCCAGAACGGAGCGCCGATAAATTGGTCCATTGGGTAGCGGCACACCTGGGGTCAGATCGATGGAGTGCTTGACCTGACAGTGCAGAGGAACCCCTGCAGGGGAGGTGAAGATGTCCTCGTACTCCTCCACAACCTTGTCCATCTGTAGTTGTCGTGCAGAGGGACCCCGTCTGGAGGCTGCGACCACCGTCTTCTTCTTTCCTTGAGGGCGTATCATCAGGAAAACAAATTTCCTGGTTTTGGAAATGATCTTACTGCATTGTTTTGCAGTAATCAAAGAGATGGCGGTAGGTGGTGCTACCTCTGGTATCCTGTACAACTTATTTCCCAATGTAATAATAACAGCACAGGGCCTTGATTCATACACAACATGTCGCTTCCACAAGTATGGTTGTCCTAATAATACATCACAAACTTCAAGGGGAGCAATGTCACACAATACCTCATCCGTGAAGGGCTTGATGTTGTATGGAAGGCGACACTGCTGGCTCACGCGAAGATCTCGTCCTTGGTGAAGCCACCCAATGGTGTATGGTTGTGGATGTGCTGTGGTCGATAAGCCCAACTGCTTCACGACCTCTGCCGAAATGAGGTTCTTTTGAATCCCACTATCAACAATGAACTGTATCGGGGAGCCCTTTACCCACATCTGGGAGTGGAAGAGACGCTCCTCCTCATATGGATCTTCGGGTTCATTTTTCTGGATCTTGGCGGTAGCAAAAGTGGCGTTGGGATCCGCATCAATGATCTGCTTCCCTTTTTCATCCCCTTATCGGGTTTTGACTCAGAGTCGGAACATGCATCTGATTCTGAAACCTTTAGCTCAGCCACCAGTGACTGCTTGGCCCGACACTCACTTGTGTTGTGAGTGGAGCTCTTATGGAACTCACACCATTTTCCAGTGTCCTTTTTCGGCTTCGCGGCGTTTTTCTTTGCTTGCAGCTTCGACGGGTTGTCTTGGGCTGTCCCGCCTTGGCTTTGTCCTTTGTTCTGTGGTTTAGGGGCACCTTTCCCCTGCTTTGGATTCGCAGATCCAAAGTCTCGCTTCTTTTGTTTAAACTTCTGCTCGACCTTGACGGCATATTGGTATGCTGCGTCGAGCGAGGAGATGTTCAGGAATTGTATTTCTTCCTGGATGTACTTGTGCAGGCAGCCACGATATTTGAGTATCAAATGTTGCTCTGAATCCTTGATACCCAACTTTGTGCGAAGGGTATGGAAAAGATTGGTGAACTCCAGCACGTCTTGGTACCTTCCCTGCCGCAGCGTGGTCCACTTTATGTATTCATCCTCATAGCTTCTGACAGGGTAGTACTGCTCTTTGATGGCATCCCGGAATGAATTCTAGGTGGGTGCGGCTGAAAATAGTGAGCCAGTACTTTCATCCTTCTGCTCGCAGTAGGTTTCCCACCAATCCTTGACGTGGGGGGCTGCTTTAAGAAGAGCAAAAACAATCTTTTCCCGACTCGAAAATTCATGAAAAGAAAAATAACCCTCTAGCAAATTTAACCATTTATCTACGGCATCTGCGTCTATCTGACCCTCGAATATGAGGATTTCAAAATTAACTTGTACCTTAAAGGGCGTGGCGTTTCCAGAGTAGCTGCTGGAAGCCGATGCGTCGCTTCTGGGTAGTCGCTGAAGGATCTGGGCAAAGTTGTCCATCATCGCGTTCCGTTATCGCTCGAGGGCTTCTTCGAGCAAGATTTTGATGGGATCTCCTTCCCCCTCGTCTTTCTTCTCATCCGCCATGGGAGGCCGTCGGGATTTGCGAGGCTGGTCTTGCAAAGGTTCAACCAGTTCAAGCCCTAACTCCTTATATCCCGACCTTGTTGGGGACATGCAAAGAAAAATAGAGAAAAAGTAGACCGCTCTGATACCACTGATCCGAATTTAAGTAGGAACGCAACAAATTACAGAGATAACCATATACACAAAGATGCAGCGGAAATAATACTTCATTTCATTAATGGAAAATACTGAAATATGCTTACAACCAGAAATGGAAATAAACCAGCTAGGGCGATGGTAGCTTATCTCTGAGAAGAGATGTGGTGGCTACATGCCTCTGAACTGTGTTACAATGAGGCTCGAAGGCCTATTTATTGTTGAGAAACAATGGAAAACCCTTAACATTCCAAAACCTAACCCTAGGAGATGAAACGCCAAACTGTGGCCCCGTTTGGGTAAATTGGTACATCAACTTCCCGGGGTCGTAACTTTGGCATACGATCTCTGTTTGACGCGTACAATAGCTCGTTAGAAAGATCTATCCGAGCACTACCACTTTGGGAAGGGCAACATCGGTCCCCCAGATTTCCCAAAAAAGCGTCGTTTAGGGCCTCAAAACGGCTCCAGAAGTTCAGCACCCGAAAAACTGCTAAAAATAGTAAGTTGTGCTACAATTAAGGAAACTAAAAATGCTGAGAGAAACAATGGTGGGGGTCCAGGTGGACTTGGCAGGTGGCCACCAATATCCACCTGGATCACCAGTCCTCTACTGACCCGAAGTCAGTGTCATAGTGGGTATAACTCCTACCACTGGTCTGAGGCCAGTATCATTGATCCCAGATCAATGAAGGTCATCCTAGCATAGGGAGTACGGTAGATACAACGATGCGTCCATCGGTACTACTATGGTCCCTATCCTCATTTCCCTACTCATTGATCAAATGAGAGGTACTTCCCATGAGTCCCAGACTGCATGGGTAGGATTCCTCGACAGGAGAACTAATCATCTTATCCACAGGAGAGCGAATCATCCTGTCCCACAAGAGAGCGAATCATCTTGTCCCACAAGAGAAGAAATCATCTTGTCCACAGGAGAGCGAATCATCCTATCCATAAGAGAGCAAATCATCCTGTCCCACAAGAGAGTGAATCATCTTGTCCACATGAGAGCAAATCATCCTGTCCATAGGAGAGCGAATCATCCTGTCCCATAAGAGAGCGAATCATCTTGTCCCAGTGCACACCACCAGGGGAGGGTGAGCCACCTTGTGGTCATATGTTGCTCCAGTAAGAACCCCAAGCCCCCTAGAGCTCCCAGAGCTCAATGCATGCAACATGCAGGACCCTTATAAGAAGGTCTCTCAACGACTCCAAGTCATTCGGGAAAGTCACAGATTTGACCTTTCCCCGGGGCTTTGACAAAATGTTTTCGACCTGCACATCAGTCTCAATGCAATGGAGCCTCCTCGCTCATCGACTTACCATATCCCAGATAAGGCAGTATCTCATGTCTATCTGCTGGAGCAGTCATCAAATATGGGATTCCTCAATAATCGAATCCCACCTCTAGTTGTCAAAGAGGATCACAGTGGTATTCATCATGTGTATAAATATCTCACTTAAGAGCTTCTGCAACCATGCAGCTTCACACGAGATCATACTCGTAGTTGTATATTCAGTCTCGGTGGTGCTTATAGCAACCGATTTCTGCTTCCTGCTCATCCATGATATCGAAGCAGAATCCAAAGAGAACTAACACTAAGAAGTGCTCTATTGATCCTCCACACTGCCTGCCCACTCAGCATTCGAATAATCATGCAGTTTCATATTTACGGCAGTGTATCTCAATCCATGAGAGATTGTGCCCTGAAGATATCTAAGAAGATTCTTGGCACCAATCTAGTGAGGCTCAACCAAATATGAGCTCACCATGCTAACTACAAAACATATGTCCGGACAAAAGTTCACCAAGAACATCAACGTGAATGAGTTTATGAAACTCAAAGGCATTTCCCAAATCTGGTCTGACACCACTACCATATAACTTCTGAAAGTTAATATCCTTGAGGTAGTCACAGGATTGTAGTTTATCATTCCACATTCGGAATCCAACTCCCTTGTACTTCTGCAAATGAGAGGGTCTGCACCTGTTAGAAATAGGTTGTCCTCATAAGGTGTCAGTATGAGAGGTCTATCATCCACAACCATCGGGTAATGGTTTGGATCGTTTCACTCCTAGTGAATCTCAGCTTCATCTGACAGTTATCAATCCTCTCATACTATGCCCGGGGAGTTTTGCTTCAAGCCATAGAGGGCTTTCTTCCACCTGTATACATGAGATTCCCGATCATGAATCTCAAACTCCTCGGGTTGTTCCAAACTTGTGGACTTGCTACATGAGGGGAATGGTGCCCTTGTAAGATTTTCCTTTGGTACATCTCAGAAATTTACTTTCATGCTCTTTTTGAATTTAGGCATCCCTGTCACCATCTGACTCATAGACCTTCAGTGCTATGTGTCAATGGACATGGTCCCCAGTGGACTTCCTGCAACTTGATACAACCTTGAACTCAAAAACATCTTTGAAAATTCTATTTTCAAACACATACCTTTCCATCGATGAGTGCCACCCTGAAACCTTTGACTTCCATTGCTGAAATGGACACTAGCTTCTTATTTCGATAAGGTACATAAAAGAGATTCTGTAAATGAATTGAGTTACACTCATTCAGTTAAGGGATAACATTCCCTACACCCTTTCCGGGATAGGTGGCATCAGCTCCAAGTATAATCCCACGATTGTTTCCATCTCTACCAAATTAGAGAGTGCACCCATCTATCCGATGAAGTGCCTTGAAGCACTACAATCAATAAGCCAGATTCCCAAAGAATCTGAAGGAGAGGGCCAATCCAAGATAACGCTTCTTTATCTTATCAGAAACAACATTTGATTCTTCATACATGGGGTTCATTTCTTTCTTTGAAGAGTCGACCATTTCCTTGATGACCTGCATTACCTGTCATTCCTTTGATCATTGAAGATGTCCTTGGAATGATTGTTATCTTCATCAAGAGATGTGTCTCTGCCATTCGGACACTCCTTCGCATAATGGTCGAACTTATTGCAACTAAGGCATCCGCCTTTCCTTCCACCCTTAGATCCGAACTTCCCAATGAAGTGATCTTTAGGTAGGCCATCGAAACTTTTGTTGCGCCATTATGATAATATTCTCTGCTTCGACTTCACCCTCGGTGAATTTGAAGAGGGATGAGGAATCCACTGATCCTTTTGTCCTTACCCAACTATCTTCGATGATTGCTCTTTCACTCCTGCTTGGGCATTGCCTTCACCTCAGCTCTGATACCATGTTAATTTTAGGTACGTTCTATGCTAGAGAAATTTATTTAATTTTTACAGTCAGCAATCACATCAGCATTGAAGTAAACTACAGATATAACATAAACATAAATCTCAAAAGACAAGCGAAGACAAGAGGACATAAGATGTGGCGCTAGCCAGGGACAAACGCCAATGTGGGGAAACCCTTGATCAATTCTTCTTATATGTTCTTCAATAGTTCAGCAAAGAGAGAGAGAGAGATAATACATTTACAACAGAAGTCAACACTTTGACTGATCTAGATAAGAGCATAGATCATCTCTAAGAAGATGATACATGAGATCAATTGAAGACATGTTGCTTCAACTGATTCTCCAAGGTGATTCCTTCACCTATCGTTGTGCTGCATTTCGTCATCATGCTGCACCTCACCACGCTGCACCATGCTGCACCCATCATCATTATGTTGCATCTCATCACGCTTCATTAATCATGACTGTACCCATCACTGTACTGTATTATGTGCCATTGCTGCACCATGTTTCCATCTTGACCTATGTGTTGATTGCACCTTGCTTGCTTGTTGTCCCCAGCATGCTTATTGTTCTTAGCTTACTGCTAAGTACCATACAATTGTCCCAATGTTAGTTAGTTGTCCGTTGCATGCTGCTCTCCTTCAGAGACAGATGGCAGTTCCCAGCAATTCTAGAAGTTCTGGCTGTTCTGGCTTTTCTAGTAGTTTTGGTAGTTCCAGCAGTTCCGGCTTTTCTGGCTTTTCTGGATTTTCCAACAGTTCCGGATTTTCCGAATTTTCCGGTAATTCCGGCTTTTCTGGCTTTTCCGATAGTTTTGACTTTTCCGGCTCTTCCGGCTCTTCCGACTCTTCCTGCAGTTCTAACTTTTCCGGCAGTTCCATCAGTTTCAACTTTTCCAGCTCTTTCGACAGTTCTGGCTTTTCCAGCAGTTTCGGAAGTTCCGGCTTTTCTGGCAGTTCCGAATTTTTTTGGATTTTTTGACAGTTCTGGCTTTTCCGACTTTTCCGGCAAATCCAACGTTTCCAGATTTTCTGGCTTTTTTGGCTTTTCCAGTAGTTCTGGCTTTCCCAAATTTTCTGGATTTTTGAGAAACATAGAGCTTATTCTCCCATGACTGCATTTAGATCTAGGGCATGTTACCCAGGGCAACGTATACCGTAGGGCACTCCCTCTAGCTCTCATCTTCATCAAACCCAAAACAGGATGAAGTGAGATCACAAGAGTGAGTGTGTGTGTGACAAATGACTTCAATTCCTCTTCTATTTATACTAAAATGTAGATGATGAATAGGCATGTCTATTGGGCTTATGAGCCTACTCAAGTTGCTGGCCGACTTGACAATTTGGCTTATAACATAAATAAATTCATAACTCCATGAATACTTATCGGAATCGGATGATCTTTAGATCAATCCTACACCTCTCGATGAGAGAGATCCAATAAAATATCAGCTTCCATAAATAAGATGACCCACATGGAGTTTGGCCCTAGTTGCCAATTTTAACAGTGATGTATGGTGTAACGATGTGTCTTGGAACTTTTGCTTAGTTCAAAAGCCTGTTAACAGGCTAGCATTTTTTCATACATGTATTGTATTTGTTGTAAGACTGATCTTTAACACTTGTATTGCATGTTGCTTTAACAATGTGTTCTACATCCGAATTGATTCATTTGTTGTAATGCATCATATATTAATGGAAATGTGTTGTATATGTTGTTAATGTTGTCATGTTTGGGTCGACTGCTCTGTCGGGCATCAGATAGACCTTTCACATGAACCTTGCTGCAACAATCATCGCACTCATCTCGGACTAATCCGTGAGTGCTGTACGCGTTATCTTACCTTGTCTGTTTTGACAGACGCATCCGAGTGGACTGCTCCACTGGAAGTTGTGCATGTCCTTTTGTGTTGTGTGTTCCTAGCTGAGTTGGGACTGATCCCTTTCAACCTGGAACTCACCTTCACTGTCTTCCCCTCATAGTGAAAGAACCATTGACACAAGTACACTTACACTCACCAGGCACGTGAACCTCACTTCTTGAAGATAAAGCAAACCACTCTCCTGTGCTAACAAGCACGAGTTGAGGCAAATCCTTAAGACAATGGCAACTGGGCCATCATACCGGATGGGACTCCTACACCAAACGGTGTGAGGTCTAGTTGGGACTTAATATCAGGGTGATCCCCTGAATGTTGGCAGGTCCAACACCGTCAACACCAACCTATCCTGATCTCTCAGCCCATTCATGACCATCTCTATGCTCTTCTCTATCTACTCCTCTGAGTCTTTCTACTTCCCGCTTGGAAGTTCTCGGTTCGACTCCTGCTGAGTCTCTCTACTTCCCATCTGGAAGTTCTCTTCTGGATTCCCTCTGAGTCCTAATTTCCCTCCTAGAAATCCTTCTGCCAACATCAAGTTTCCCCACTTCGATTGTCTATGCAACTGCAACACTGATCCAGATTCCTTGGCTAGAAATCCTCTTTGGCAACAACTCCCTCCACCTTGGTCCTGCCCTGTTAGGTACTGTTCTGACCATAACACCCCACCAACTTCACTCCGCAAACTACCCACAGCCTCCTATGCCCCAACAACTGAAGGATTGAGCCTTTTGGCTCTGCGCAATCTCGAAACCGGGAAAACAACTCCCTCAGCCAACTGTATCAACCCTCTTGGCCTCTGCGTGAGCCTGTTTCTGCCCTCCTCAGCCTCTGTGATGCCTTTCTCTGGCCCAGACTGATGACGCAGTCCCTCTGCATCACTCTTTCCTTTGTCGCTTTTTGCAAGGATCAACTCTGTCACTCGGGACAACTGAATCCGTTGCAAATGCTCTGCTAAGCTGATGCCTTCAGTTTTCTTGTGATTTGCAACCACCCTCTAATACCATGTTGAAGTTTCTAAGTCTATCTGTTAGAGAATTAATATGTATTCTACTGGTTTACTTCTTCTACTTGTTTAAAAATCGAACAAGTTATTTAATACATTAAATACCGAAATAAACACAATACAATCACAACATCTGCAGATCATCAACTGAAAGAAAACAAGCATACAAGTGACACCATTATTTTGGACCAATGTCCCTGGAAAAACCCAATGTGGGAAAACCAGTGCAGCTATTCTGAGGGTTATATTATTATGTAGTCAATCTGAGTACAACAGGGTGCCTAATCTGTCTCACCTGATAGAGAAAAATACATGGCAACAATACCTCTATATTCGGAAACAGGTATTCAGAAAACCCGTCCCATGAAACCCTCTCCAGCACAACTGAAGCTCAACGTTGGCCCTTCTGGCCTCTACGTCATCCTCTTGCTGACCTGCGTCAGCCCCAGGACCCTCTGTGTCAGCCCTCTATGGCATTGCGCAACCTCTGGGAGACTCTGCATCACTCCCTCTGCCCTCTACATGGATAACACAGTCTCTTTGGGCTCTGCGCTGCCTCTACTAGGCTCTGTGTAGCCTGGACTAACTGTTGCTCTCGCTCTCTTTGCTTATGTGCTGGTCTCCCAATATTGTCCTTGCCTCTCTGCCTCATACTCATTTCCCCTCGCTGCTGATCAGTGATTCAACTTTGCTTAGTAACCCCGCTCTAGCAAAATGAATGACTGATCACTCTGGTGTGTTCTCCAACTGACCCTCAAGCCTCCTCTTATACTTTTCTCTTTGGTCCTTCAATGGCCGAGATTAAATCTCTAATCAACTGCTAAGATTAGATTTGGCTTGATCCATGTTTTTTGGAACATGCTAACCTAGTTTTATATTAATACCCATTAATATTTTATTTTTCCTAACTTTAGACTTAGGAACTCCATTAAAAATATTAATTGTTTTAACATCTCCCAAACCGATTAGAATCTGCTTGAACCATTTCTGGGTCTTGGAGATCTCATGTGCTTTAGCCTCTCCACCAATTTTCATGGCTAGAGCACATCCGATGCTACCTCAAATCAACACCATCATCCCATATATTATTAAGGACAAAATATTGTTCCATTTGTGCCACCCATACTGCAGGGTTAGATCCATCAAATTTGTACATGTCCAACTTGGGTGTCTAGTGGCTCGAAGATTGGTGATCTCCATGGAAATGAATGTGATGGTTGGATTCTCCTTCTATGTGTGCATCAACACTATGTTCTTCCCTCATGGGTTTGTGAGGTGTCTTTATAGTGGTCAATACTTGTGCGAGCTGGGAGGTAATGGTCTCCTGGAAGTCATTGAATTTTTTCTCAAGGTTTTCGACCTTCTCGGTAGCCCTTTCCGCAACCATAACTTGAGACCTGGTATTGAGCATACACTAGCCCTAGTCAAATTTGAGCTTACTTAAGATTAATATGCTTGGAAAGAGGACAAGCTCAGGAGTCTAGTGACGTGGGTCACTTGAAGTCGCGTCAGGAAAAATTTGGGACTGCCTAAAAATTGGGGGCTTACAAGTGAATGGTACCACTGCAACCAACTCGTCGTCATGAATCTTATGGGTTAGGTCCCTTGCAAGCATCCCGGAATGGACCCAAATTTTTTTATTTTTTTTTACTCTGAAAGGAGTTTTACTCCAAGCTAATCAATATTGCAGTGACTGAATTCCAGAAAGATTGATACTGCCAAATATCCTGCGAAAATCGAGCTTGGACTATAGTAACAGAAACCCCAAGGTCTTGGTACTACAGAATGTGTTACGACAATCTGGACTATGGCAGCCAAAATCCTCATTGCACAATGAGTCTGATTTGTGTTGTGAAAGCCCCAATTGCTAAATCTGATTTGTATGGTGGCAACAGAACCCCAACTAATGGATCTGATTTGGATAGCAGTGGTTGAACCCCAACAACTGGATCTGATCTGGAAGAAAAGGTAGGGGGCAATCTTTAGATAGCTGAGGGAACTATGGTCTTAAAGGAGTGTCAGGTGCTACAGATCGCAATATACGCAGGGGTCCAACAATAGTACTTGTCCCAATCTTTCAGGGCATTAACTAAGGCGGATTAAACGTACCCTTAGCCGTACTACCCGACTACTCCATTGTACGCGCGAGTAATCTCCCTGAGTGTTGTTCTTAGTGTACTATAACAACGAGACGATTGACAACTTATCTAAGGTTAGGTTTCAGGTTACCCTAGGGGGCTTCCAATATACCCAAGGGTACGTGGAAGTGCATTCCATGTGCGGTTCTATCTAATGCGCTACTACTCAAAGGGGTACCCACAATGGTTGCAAGGGAGTCCAACAAACATGACCACCTATTGTAGTTCTTGCATGCATGCCTCCCCAAATCCGTAGGTTTATGCGTTCAACGACAAATCGTGTGGTTTAAATACATCGGAACACGTCTCTAACCTAAATTTTTTTTGTACAAATTGGAGGTACAACTGGCACTGGAAAGTGCTTTGATACCACTTGTTATGCACTTGACCTGCAAGAAAATCGGAATACCAAAAATACGAAACAATATAACTTAAAACACAGAAATATCACATATGATGGAGCTAACTATATAGATTTTCAAATCTAAGATTCAATTCGTATGTCACAAGTAATTTACACATAGTTTAAATCAATTCAAGATGCTTTATCTATTCATCCTTTTAAGTCGCACTACTACATAACAAACACATAAAATAATTAAACCACATAAAAATATATAAATTTCCAAATCTAAACTTCCAATCTTCGTATGATTTAATTTAAATCCAACAAATTACAATTTTTTAATAATTTTATATAAAAAAATCAATAATAAAAAAGTATTATAAAAATTACAACTTCAATTACTATTTCACAAACAACAGCACCTTAATTATAAAGGAAAATAAATAAATAAATAAAGACAAACCCAGATTTCCTTAAAACGCCGAGATCTAACGTATAGTACTATTAGCAAGTCCATGGGAATAGACATTGCCTTGTTATAAAAAACATAAACCCCAAGTCCCATTCGTGGCATTTAAGTGAGCTGTCATATTGAAATAGAGTTCAATCCCGGTTCCATGACCAATGCCAAGGATCATAACAATCTGAGCTATAGAACACATATAAACACGATATTAATGATAGTGCCCGAAAAGTGGAGGAACTTTTAATTTTTGTTTTGCTTTCTTAAAATATACTTTAAACACACATATATGTTGGCTAAAATGTAGTTTATTTGTTTTTTTAAATATTAATATTGATATTTATAATCCTTCATAACATTTTGGATTGTATTTTAATGGGAATTTGAAATGATTTGTTATTGAAAATTTAAATTGTTTTTTCAAAAAAATTAGTTGTAATATAAAATAGTTATTTTTTCCTATTTAATAATTAATCGAAATAATTATTATATATATATTTATTTTAATAATTAAATGAAATAATTATTATTAACAAAATTATATTATTATTAATAGAATATAGTGTATTTATATGGTAGCCTGTAGGGTGGGATTAAACAAAATTTCCATTCGCCTCTTGGATCAAGGGGTCGGGCTATGTGGTATGGTTTTAGTCTCTTTAATTCATTAATTAATATATTTATCATTTTAGTATCATTGTCTGTTTGTTTTGTTGTTTTTCTTTCTTTCTTTCTTCATTCTGCTGAGATAAAGAGTATAGAGGGCTGAGCGAAAGGCAGAGTGAATACCGCCATGGAGCCAAAGGGTTAACACACTTTACAACGACACCAGAATATTTATCTATTTGTAATTATTAAACTAGTCATTTCGGGATTAATGTTTTTTAATATTTGTTTAATTAGCTTAAGGGCGGAGCAGAGCCGATCATTACGCCTTAGAGCACAGTAGAGAGGATCATTCATGAATTGCATGTCCTTCGATCTTTAAAGCAAACTGGCCAAAAATAATCTCCATTCCTCTTTTGGATCAAGCCATCAACTGAGAGATGTGGTTTTTGTTTTGATGTGAAGTCTTTAATCTCTAATTTTTGTGGTGTGGTTTTACTTTTATTAATTTATTAAGTATTTCTAGATTTTCTCAATTAATGTTGTTTTCTATTTTCCATGCTGAGATAAAAAGAGATAAAGACTGGAAAGATGAGTGAAAGACAGAATGGATACCGTTATGGAGGAAAATACTAAATGTACCTTAAAACTTCTCAATATTTCCTTATTTCTGCTTTTTCTTAGAGTTATCTCCAGATTTATGATATTTAATTTGATTAATAGATTTCGAATTTTTGGAAATAAATAAATGCATACATGTTGGATTATTCTATTATTCTGGAGTCATGATGTTTAATTTGTAAAATTTATTTTTATTTTTTTTGGGTGAAAAGCTAAAGTTATTCTAAATTTACCCAAGTGAATAACTCGCAACTTCTAGTTATGAAAATTTGCTTCATTGTATTTAAAATTTGAACGAAAGTTTAAGCAGAAGCTTTCTAAAGTTTTAACTAAGTAGATTATAAGATAACCAAAACAATATGAATATAAAATAAAACAAAAAAAAATTGAATAAATAATTGTTGGTGATCTGCCCCTCGTCGGGTTACCGCAAGTTCAGGTGATTCATTCGAGTTGTAAGATATGAATAGTTTGATGAAAACTCTTTCTTTCATCGAATCAAATCACTGCCGGTGCGCCTCTCTCATAAGACTAATAAGTCTATCCTCTTAATATTTTCCAATATTGTTGAAACTTAAGAAATATTTATAATTTTGTTGATACTGTTGAAATTCTAGAAATATTGGTAATTTTGTTGATGGTGTGTTTAAATCCAATCTATATTGATTATTATATTATTGATGTGAGCGGGAATTCAAGAAACACAACACTCAGGGCTTACAAATTTCCTGTAGATTATGGTCGATTATGGTCGGGTTCAAGAGAATTATAAAATCTATTCCTCAGGGTCATAGAATTATAGAGAGGGGAGGAATAAAAAATTGTTTAATTCTTTCAGATTCCTACCTGCAGTGTTGTGAAGAGAAATTTCCTAAATTGTTGGAGGCAGACAACATGTTTACATTTTGCTGCGAACAGGATGATCGCGTTTACAGAGGTAAGCAAGTGACTTCTGTCAATTTGAATTATTTTAACATTCTTAAGCAAAGCTTGTCCTTCGATCCTTGTTTTAAAGTTTTGTTTATAATTTTTTCCTGCAACCATGTATAGCATTTATAGATAATTTTGTTCTCACATTTGAAATGCTGATCACTTCTTTGGAAATATTGTTTATAATTATTTTTCTACAACTATGGATAACATTTATTTCTGTCTACTTTTCTTCATACATTTGAAGTTCTGAGCAATTTCTTATCAATATCCGTCTCTCCTCACACCCAATCACAGTTAGTCCTCACAACAAAAGCTATATGGTTACAATTTCGAAACAGAGCACTACATATTCGTCTAATGGTGATCAATTAAAGCTATATGGTTACAATTTCGAAACAGAGCACTACATGTTCGTATAATGGTGATCAATTATTTGAAACAGAGGACTACAGGTTCGTACATTGTATTGTGTGTTTTTTGTAATTTTCTGTTTCGGACGACCTAAACTCATTTGCTCCAATACGTACACAGTACGATTGTGTTTTCCAGACCTGATTTGGACTATGGACGAGGAAGCCTTTTGTGGTGTTCCATCGTACTTACGTCTATGACCAACGGAGGTTCTGTCAAGTTTCGTTGTGTTTGTATGTTAATTAGATTTGGGGTTTTTATAATCTACGTCTATGACCAGTGAAGGGTTTCCGAAGTTTTCTTGTGTTTGTATGTTTACGCCGTAAGGCGTTCCCTCTGAGAAAGACATCCCTAAAATGTGACGTGTGCGATCCTGAGCCATTGATTCTGTGTGTTAGATGATTGGAGTGTTTTCTGCAGTTGGTTTAATTTGTTTTTTTCATAGAAAAATGGTTTTTTTCCATGGTAATGGGCCATGAAAGGCCAGGCCTGGCCTGCTGGCGATGAGACTCTTCCGCTGGCGATGAGACTCTTTCCAGAGACTCTTCATGTCTTTCTTCCCTGCATGGGTAGCCTTGTGCATGGGATTTCTGCCCAGGAATACTTCAAGGCTGCCCACCTTGCATTTTCAAGTAGTAGACGGATTTCAAAAGTCGCAGAGGCTGCAGAGACTGCAAGGGCCACAGGGCTGAAAATTTCAGGTAGGTACAACCGCCCTATTTTTGGTGGACAACGAGAATCCTTCAGCATTAATCCGAGGGTTTCCTGAGCCTGGACGAGGATCAATTTTCTGAGGTCAGTGAAGAGACAGATCAAGCCTGTAATAGATTGATATTGCGTGAAGTAATAACATTAGCACTGTGGCTGAATCAGAGGAGTTACTGGGCTAATTCAAAGGAGTTACTGAGTTAATTCGGAGGTCGATTTAGGGGCAGAGTTTGATTGCCAGCTCTCTGTAACCAGAGTTAGGGCTTCATTGTCTCTCTGCTTCACTGAGTAGTATGTGTAAATATTGCATTACAGAAATGTTCTTTTATGTTAAAGATTATGTTTATGTATCTTTATCTTCACCACTTTCATATCGTCACCAATTCCAGATATGGGGTTTTCAGTTTCCCTGGTCATACAACATATGAGCACAAAATATATTACTTCAACTCAGTCAATGCAAGTATTTATGACAGGGATTTTTGTTTTGTTCTAAATATGACAGGGATTTTTGTTTTGTTCTAAATACTGTAGAAAATTTATCAAGGCTGCCCACCTTGCCTTTTCAAGTAGTAGACGGATTTCGGAAGTCGCAGAGGCTGCAGAGACTGCAAGGGCCACAGGGCTGAAAATTTCAGGTTGGTACAGCCGCCCTATTTTTGGTGGACAAGGAGAATCCTTCAGCATTAATCCGAGGGTTTCCTGAGCCTGGACGATGATCAATTTTCTGAGGTCAGTGAAGAGACAGATCAAGCCTGTAATAGATTGATATTGCGTGAAGCAATCACATTAGCACTGTGGCTAAATCAGAGGAGTTACTGGGCTAATTCAGAGGAGTTACTGAGTTAATTCGGAGGTCGATTTAGGGGCAGAGTTTGATTGCCAGCTCTCTGTAACCAGAGTTAGGGCTTCATCCTGCAGCCACTCGGATATCTCTTCTATAAGGAATCACAGGTTATGGATTAGTATGATAGGGTTCGGGTCACTTGAATCTTGCCTACTAAGTCAAATTCTGTTGAAGCGTTAGAACTGTTGCTGAATACAATACTGTGCTTGGATTTCCGGTTGTTGATTGGATAATATTATTTACTGTGGATTTTAGAACTGTAATTACCCATTCATGTATTAGTCTGTCATTGTTGAAATGTTGGATAAATAAAGGGATTCGTGCTGGACTGTTGGAATTGGGTTGTATCGAGTTGATTGGTTAAATGACAAATTTACAGCTTGCACTGAATAGTTTATTGAATAGCACTGTTTATTGGGAATTTTATCTACATTAGCCTACAATATTGCTGACATGAAAGAATGATGGAAACCCTAGAAAATTGCCCTAGTTCACTACAAACCAAAAATCCTTCGTGAATGAATTATTTTCCCTAGCTGAAAACTTGAAGTAGAAGGCTTAGAGTGGACAAGAGATTCCCCATTAGATCAAAAAACTGAAGCATAATACCTTACTTGAACTAGAAGTTTCTGACCCGGGTTTCAGAGTTAACATCCCTGTAATAAATTACAATGGGCTTAAAAAAAATTATCATGCCCAACCGGAAACGAAAGACGGACGACTCACACATTAAAGATATTCACCATATAAATACAGCTTTACAATGGCCCATGCAAAGAGTCAACCTGAGCAATTCATTGGAAAAAAATCAATGACCATGTAAATGCATATGATGTCATATTTTAGGCATTAATTTTTATTTTTTTGTAAATCGGGTATCTTGGGTTTAAGACTAATGCGATTTATTTGAACGTAGTATTAGTATTTGCAAGTAGTAATGAATACTTGAGTGTGTGGAGATGTATCTCAAATTTTTTGTAAATTGGGTATCTTGGGTTTAAGATTAATGCGATTTATTTGAACGTAGTATTGGTATTTGCAAGTAGTAATGAATACTTGAATGTGTGGAATTTGCAAGTAGTAATGAATACTTGAATGTGTAGAGATGTATTTCAAGCACGATTTTCATGTTGGTGTTGCTAATCTAGCAAGATTTAAAGCATAATCTCAATTTTGAATACATTAAATTAAAATATTTATATAAATAATTATGAAAATAGTGTTTTTAATTAATATAATAATATTTATTGACTTTTATTTGAAATTATGTACTAAAAATTTAATATTTATATTAAAAAATAATTATGATTATAATTGAATTTATTATAAGAGAATTTATTTTCTTTTAAATTGTAGATAAGAAAGGTGCACTTTAATTTATATATGAAACGGCTATTTGCACTACCTCATATAATTTTCAAGTAAGATCGTGATTTTTTGTTGGACTTTAATTTATACATGAAAGAGCTTTTTGCACTATGTCATATAATTTCAAATAAGATTGTGATTTTTTTTTTTTTTTTTATGAATGTGTAAGTGGATTTAGTACTCTAAAACTTAAAAATCTCTTCCAAATTTCAATTAAAATTAACAAAAAAAACCATGAAAAAAAGTCATTTCGTGGATAATAAGTTTTTTTTTTTGTTTATATATATTGATTTCACTACATTTTGGTGATAAATAAAATGGAGGAGAATTTATTTTCTTTTAAATTGTAGATAAGAAAGGTGCACTTTAATTTATATATGAAAGGGTTATTTGCACTACCTCATATAATTTTCAAGTAAGATCGTGATTTTTTGTTGGACTTTAATTTATACATGAAAGAGCTTTTTGCACTATGTCATATAATTTCAAGTAAGATTGTGATTTTTTGTTTTTTTGTTTTGTTTTGTTTTTTATGAATGTGTAATTGGATTTAGTACTCTAAAACTTAAAAATCTCTTCCAAATTTCAATTAAAATTAACAAAAAAAACCATGAAAAAAAGTCATTTCGTGGATAAGAAGTTTTTTTTTTTTTTTGTTTATATATATTGATTTCACTACATTTTGGTGATAAATAAAATGGAGGATTTGATTTTCTAGATTTAATACTTATAAGTGTTTTGATCTCTGCGAATGTAATAATGGAGGAAATAATATAATATGATGTTAAGAGATCTACAATGTCCAATTATTATAATTTTAGTATTTTAACGTTTAAAGGTTCAAATACTATGCATTCAATCTTATTAACATTAGTGTATATCACATGATCTAAAGCAATGCTAAAATATATAAGGTAAAATGTACTTTATCTTTATATCCACTAGTACATATTAGATTAAATAAATCATATTAATTAATCTACTTTCGAGTTTTTATTGATAACATAAAATAGTTTTACTATGTTTGTCATCTTATATGTCACATAAGATATTCTTAGTCATATCTCATATATACAAATGCTATGGCATGTTCAGGGCAAGGACATTTGATTTCAAGTTCCAAAATTTTTATTGTAAGTGTTCCATGCAATTTCAAACCAAGATTCAAGATTTAATAAGTCATTTGTTTATTATGGTCTTTTTGTTTTATTCCTTATGGTAATTATGTGAAAAATTTAACATAATTATGTTATTTAAGGGTAATTTTTTAATCAAAACATTATTGGTGAAGGATCTTTCATTGTAAAAACATCTCTCTTGACGGAAAAAATTTTGAACATAACATTTTTGAAGAGAGCATAAGAACCCAAAACGTCAAAAAAAATTTGCATGACAAGTAAAAACAAATCCAAATTCCAACCTTGGTGGGTGGGGAGAGTATTCTTTATCACATGCCAAGGTTTGAAAATTAATTTAAGATTGATTTCATAATAAGCATCAAAGCTATTGCTATTTTTATAAAGTTGTTTCCATTTATGGTTTAAGATAAATTAATTTAAGATTTGACTCCATAATAAGAATTATAAGTATTATTGTATTTCTTAGGTTGTTTCCAATAAGTTTAGTTCTAGATAAGAAACTAAGAAAAGTCCATTTTTTATAAATGGAATTTTTGTCCATGCATGAGGTTTTAGCCTTGAGTTTTTGTCAATTTTCTCTGATGGTTAGCCTTACATTTCAAAAAATATTCGGTTGATAGTAGTGGAGAACTTTTGTAAAACAATCTCTCAATCCACTGGATTTTCTTTTCAGGTGCCTCTTGACATGTCAGGGGAGCATGTCAGATATGAAGAGGTGAATAACGGAAAACTACCATAATAATCACAAATAATTGATGTTCTTTAAACTAAATTTCCTAATGCTCATAGATTTCCATGACTAATGTTGTTTAAATTAAATCCATATGCAGGAATTCATTATCAATTCCTTAGGAGTGAAGTTATTTACTTGCAGATGGGTTCCCACAGAAAGGGAAGCCAAAGTTGTTATATGTCTCTGTCATGGTCAAGATCAGATGTCCTTTCAAACTACAGAGTCCACTTCATAATGCAACATTAATCACGATTTTATAGATTTGGGAGTTTGTTAAATTTGTTGACAAATATCAGATTTCTATTGTGTAATTTTTTTTCTATTGCAGGATATGGTATGGAGTGCAGCGTTTTAGTGTAATTTGTTTTCTATTGCAGGATATGGTATGGAGTGCAGCGTTTTTATGGAAGGTACTCGGACTGGGCTTGCCCTGGTTATCTTGGTTTCATGGATTTTAATAAATCAACAATTATTTGGTTGTCTCTATCAATAGAAATTTCGTATTAATTTATCTTCAGAACTAATCATATTTGGTATAGATTATGAAGGACATGGCAAATGGCTAGAATTTTGCTGACAGAGTTAATTAGTGAACTTTACATAATGGAGGGTGAGAGTGAGATTTACATAGTGCAATATTTTAATAGAACACTTTATCACTATTTACTCTAAGTTTGACTAGCCCAAATAAAATAGTAAATCAATCATTAATTTATTACAATGTACTTAATATTTACCTTTTTACTAATACAAACTAAACAACCTACACAACCTGAATTGGATTATAACTGTGTGTGAAAAAATTGGAAAACAGAACCAAGAGTAAGAGTATCGTACGAAGTATGATCCCATCCACTTAATAGCATCCACTTAATAGTATGTCTCTGAATGAAACAACATAGAGTTAAAGGTTTTGCGACGAACTCAATGTATCAATGTATTTGTTTCAGGAACCAAACATCTTGCCACTTCTGTGGGAGCTACCATTTAGATATCTCTTCTCTTTTAATGAGGGAAGACACTTCTAGGCTGCTGCAAGATGGGAGTTCAAATTATTATAAACCGGAGCTTATGAAATGTTATATCTAACATTAGCAATACTTGTATCACTTTTCAGTGAAAAGTAGTCTACAAAGAAGAGAACTCAAATTATTATCGATTTTTATATGTACAAGTTATAATTGGGCATAGATCCTTAAAAACCATGTTTATATTTTCTAATGATTATAATAATTGTAATAAATAAGTGAATTAATAAGTTTTAAAAAGGGCAATAGTATCTCAAAACAACTGCTATTGCTTTAAAAATAATGATGGAAGATATGCATGACTATCTCATTTCTTCGCGTGTAAACATGGGTTTGTATTTTCTGTGTAAACATGGGTTCGTATTTTCTGGATTTTTAAATTATTCATGAGTAGGTGTATAAGCTTGGGTTTATATTTTATGTTTTTTTTTTAATTATTCGAGAGTACGCCATATAACGATTCTGTTTATGGAAGGTACCTGGGATTATTAAGTTTTTATTCTCTATGAGTGTATTATTTAAGGTTATTTTGATATAACAATTTAGTAATGTCAGCGTATTATTTAAGGCTATTTTGATATAATGATTTAGTAATGAATGATCTCTGATTTTGTAAATATATAATTTTGAAACACCCGGATGCGGGTGCCACGCCGCATATGGATGGCTCGCCAGCTGTTTAGCATGGCTGGTCTCAAGTTAAGAAGAAGCATTAACTGCTCTCCGCCGCCCTGGATGGCAAGCGTGAGAGCTGAAAGGAGGAAGGACGGCAATTCATTGCCAATTCTATGCGACATCAACGGTTTCAGATGGGAGTTATGGCACTCCAAAAACGAGGCAAACCAGGGCAGCTTAAGTATGCCAAGAACTGGAAATGTTTTGCAATGGTTCAGGCTCGATTTGTGGATTCAAGCTTCAGTCTGTCAGGCCTTCAAGCGCTGGTTCACGAGCTCTCCTTGGCAATTGGAGGTGGATACAGGGCAGCAAGGGAGGATAAGGGCGGATTCACACCCCTCATATCCCTCTCCACGGCTCTGTCACGCTCATCGGTCTTCAAGGAAGGAATGGCGCCAAGACAGAGGCTCATTAGCCGTCGAGGCACTGGAAGGGAAGGTTCTTCACGTCCCCGGGCTGCTAATCCGCCTCCATGTTGCTGTCGTTGTTTATGCCACCAGTCGGCAGATGCACACCCCATTCGGCCGTCTCAATTCTTGGACACCAGGTCTCCGGACTCAAGCTCTGCTCCGCCACCTGCGTTCGGAACAACGGTCTTCACTGTCAGTTGTGCCCAATGTCATTCCACCATTAATGCACATGTTTCGGTCCTATTCCTGGAGGAACCGAAAAAGGAGGTGGGAGGATTACCCAGCGCCCAAATTCAGCATGCTGAATGTTCCAGAGTTGCTGAGGAAAGGGCAGAGGCACAACCTGAACCGAATGCTGTGCAGCCTTCGTCTCAGCCAGCACCAGCTTCAGGCAAAGCCAAGGTTGATTGGGGACCTCCACCGGAAGGCGAGTACTGGATTTATGAAGAGGACTCGGAGGAAGAGGACTCGGTTGAATAGGAGCCGGCTCTACTATGCTTCCGCCCTCAGACAACTCTCAGGTTTTTTTTGTGAACTGTTACTCTTGATACAAATGCTCAATTATGCTGTAAATGTCACTGTTTGGCCTCATAATTTTGTTACTCTATGCTCAACTACGCCTGCGCGAAGAATACTGCTGAAGAACCTCTCTTTTTCTCCCTGGCCCCTGCGCGGGATTCATAATTTTGTTTTTTCTGTGTCTCCAAAGATTACAGCCCCTGCGTGGGTTACTAGTTTCAGTCATGACGCCCCTGCGTGGGTATCTGGTCAAAAGGGTGTTGCCCCTGCGTGGGCGTTCAGTAGCTATAAGAAGATCCTTGAAAGTGAAGTTTTCTGTGAGCACTATCAATCCAGAGGACCAGCCTTGGCCCCTGGCGACATGTATTCCTGGATGTAACTGTTTTCTCTTGTAAATAATAGAAGTAGAATAGTTTTAACGATAAAAAAATAAAATAAAAATATATATATATAATTTTGAAACATTGCATTATAATGTTGTGTAGAGATTGTATTTATTTTACAAGGCACTTCAAGCTATTAGTTCTTTTTTATTGCCTTACCGCGTTTTCTTTGCAACCTCTGGTGCAAATGCTAGTTATTTAATTTAATAATTAAATGAAATAATTATTATTAACAAAATTATATTATTATTAATAGAATATAGTGTATTTATATGGTAGCCTGTAGGGTGGGTATAACCAACGTAAGTTATTTGTTAGATTTTTTCGACAAATTTTCTGGTTAAAATTGCAACCCAAAATCCGACACTGAATCCCATATAAATTATATTTTTATCATAACGGCTTGTGTCGTATTTAAATATTATAATTAAAATTGCAATCCGAAAATGCGACACTTAATCCAGTATAATTTATATTTTTATCATCACCGGATTGTGTCGTATTTAAATATTATAATTTAAAGTATTATTTAAAAGTAGACGTGTTAAAGTTTTGGATGGTTTATTTGGTAGAATATATAAAATGTTATGAAGTTTTTTGCTCCATTTTTCAATTAACTTGTGTCCAGATTAACAACAAAGGTGGCGTATCTAATATTATTGAAATACGACACAATATGGTTACGCTAAAAGTATAAATTATAACCTCCATATTCCTTTTATTAAAATTTGGATTGAAGTTTAGATACAATTTGAAATGGTGAACGAAGAAATCTATATTATAATATACTTATTCTTCTCCTCACATTCTGGATCAGAGCTGGTCGGCAACTTAAAATCATGACATGTATATTTTTCAATGACATTGCTAGTTTATTTATAACTTGTTTTAGATTATAGTTTATATACAGCTTTTGTGAAGAAATCAGACTAAATCTGAGTATACATATTTTTCTCAGACCACTTAAATTTGAATTCAGTGATATTACATCCTCATACTCATATCACATAATTCCGTCCTAATTATATCACAGCTTTGTTTGTATCTTAGTACATCTGCTTCAGATCTAACTGCATGACAAATTTTAAGCTATCAGATAAACTTTGCATGAATCACAGCTTTGTTTCTATATTTGTGCATCTGCTTCAGATCTAACTTCATGGCAAATTTTAAGGCATACCTGCCTGGTGGAACTTTTGACGTTTTAGCAGATTCTAATAGTGAAAACAGGCCAATAAAAATTTCAATACCCGCATTTATGACAAATATCTTTGATGAGTAATGTTCGCGTAAATTCACCAGACTCAATTTATTCAAAACTGTCCGGAGATCGTGCTTTATTCTCCTTATGGGATTTGTAGGGTTTGGGCCGGCAATCTCTCAATAACGTGCTTTTGTAATGTTGTCCAGCTATAGTTACAAGTCTCCACCTGGGAATTCATTCTCTGATAACTCACCCAACCGATCTCGATATATTCAACTCTTAACCAGAATTTCAGGGGGATCATTCAGTATGGATACTGATCAGTAATGCAACTACTGATATGAACTAATTGGGAAACAAATTTCTATTGTTGGAAAATACAGTAAGTTTGATCCTGAGACAATTGACCATAGTTCTTATAGTGGCAATAGATTGTTCCCAAGTTTAGTTTCCTAAGTCAGTAGAGTATATTTCGCCAAAAGAGGCATGGAGAGAGCTGGATTAACTCAGGTTCAGGGAAATGGCAGAGATTTGTTGAAGGAACCGCTTCTAAGTGAAAATGGTGAGGAAACTCAGTTGGTTTCCAGGTTTGGAGACGAACACAAGTCTGCTATTTATGAAGTAGAGCCTTCGGATGATGCGAAGGTCACTGCAAGGGTTGTATGGGAAGAAGTCAAAAAGCTGTGCTGGATAGGAGGACCTATGATTGGAGTGAATGTGTTTCAGTATTTCTTGCAGGTGATCTCTGTTATGATGGTGGGGCATTTGGGAGAGCTTGCACTTTCCAGTGCTTCTATTGCCACTTCTTTTGCAAGTGTTACCGGGTTGAATCTGTTGGTATGAATTTCAAACTCTGCAATCATTCAGTGTTTTGCAATGTAAACTCGTTTTTCAGGTTTCATTTGTTGAAAAACGAAAAATAAGGGAGGATTCAAATGAACGGTAAAATAAACCATTTTCAATTATTGTTGTTTTTGTTCTTCCATTGAGTGTAACTGTAAACACATCAAGGTATTTATTTGGGGTATCCAATTTCTCTTTTAATATTTGAAAGCCACCCAAGGTGGACTAATATGCTGTAAATTCTACATATTTCTGATAGTCCCTAACAACCTATTTTAGGAATTCTATTTCTATCTGTATCTATCTACCGAATTCTATTAATTTCAGTTAGGTATTTTTGGCATAGATAGATATTCCACTTAATGTTTATTTTAAGGTCTTTTTATTTTTATTCCTATGAACAACCTCAATTTACCTATCAGTTTGGGAATGATAGGTGGCATTGTATTCCAACTTGGTTTCCATTCTTTTGCGAATTTTTTTCCTAGTATGCCTTAGAAGCTTGGAGTCTGTTTAATCATGATGTGATTACCTCTCACAATTGACACAATCTCACAATTTCCTTGAAAAACAAATCAACAACCTTAGACGTAATATGAACCATTTTGGAGAATTTATCAACCCCTACAAAGATGAATCATTACCTCTTTAAATGTGACGTAAACCTAAAACAAAATCCATGGATAAATCCTCATAAGGTTCCTTTGGGACAAACTAAGTATACAAACCAATATTTTGGTTTCTTGCCTATGCTAACTTACATATTTCATATCTCTTAACATATTATCAAACATCTCACTTCAAACACGATCAATAATATCTTTTATCCAACAAAGCTCGAGTTTTGTCTCTTCCAAAGTGTGCATTCAATCCTCCATCATGCTACTTTTTAAACAAAATATATCCCTATTGGATCGTCTCAAGATGCATAGTTATTTTTCCTTAATAAAAATCCTTCTTGCAAGTAGTCTAGGTAGGTTGTACTCTCTATCAATAATGACTCCATATCTTCACAATTTTTTCATCAAATCCATGCATTTCCTTTATTACTTCAATTCCGATAACAACCAATGACATAGTTTCCAATAAAGCAACTCTACATAGTGAATCTACAACCTTATTTACTTGGCGTAATTTATGTAGAATTTCCACGAAATTCTGATATGCTAATATGAACAATCTGAAAACAATTTTTCTTTTCACATAGACACAAAATTTCTCTACCAAATAGCAGAGGAATAAAACAGAAATAATTGCACAAATTCACACAATAGAACACAACTATTTTCCAGGGAACCCAATCGGGAAACCCCTCGCTTGCTTCAGAATTTTATTGAGGAAAACTGAGCAATAGATCTGATACAAATACAAGCTTGTTTCAATCTGAAAATACAATGATTCTCCTGCCTGTCCTAGGCCTAAAACCCCTGTTTGATAGCTGATTTGCTTCCTCTTTCTATGCGCACTAGATGCTTCGATTTGCAAGTGTAAATCCTTAGGAAATAACCTCCTATTTCCTAGCGCTGGCTGAGCTCCTATTAAATAGGGAATATCCCGATTTCTATGCGCACTCCAAACAGAAATTGCTCTCCACAATAACTCGCACAAGAGGAAAACCCTTGGCTCGTTCCTCCACAAGTTCTCTTTCTCACAAACTCGTGCTTAAGAATAATGAATACAAAGTGTGCCTTCAATCTCCTTATAAGCCCTTCCGTTTGGCTATTGTTAGTGAGTTTCTAAATTAGGAAGTCGAACTGGAGCTTTTCTAGTTAACAAAAGTCAAGACAATTAGTTAACTAGATATTCCTAAAATTAGGAGGCTAACTCCGCTTGAACATTCAGTTCCTAATTTAACTCACACTAGAGGATAGATAGCTCGGTTACCCACAAACTCGCACTAGTCAAACTGCTTCTTGAACTCGTCCACATCACTGGAACTCATGCATGATTAAGAATATCACTAAATCGATTCCTTGAATTAAGGCACAAATCAAGGAATCCATTCCTATGCTACTTTTCAACACTCCCTATTAGCGAGGAAGAGATTTTGTACAACTCCCAACTTATCTTTGTGATGAACAAAATGCTCCTTTCCAATGCCTTGGTCAAGATATTTGTTGTCTGCTCCCTTGTTGGAATGTACAGTAGCTTCACCAACCACTTTTACATGTAATCTCTAAGATGCTTTGATCGATCATGAAACACAGGGTTGCTAGAGAGCTTAATGCAACTCATATTGTCACAATGTATCATGGTAGGATCCATCCTCTTTTTGAAAAGTCTTACAAGTAAATTTCTCATCCAAATAGCCTCGCAAGTTTCCTAACTAGCAGCCATGTAATCGGCCTCTGCTGAACTGAGTGCAACTGATCTCTGCTTCATGTTGTACCAAGAAACAATTGTTGACCCAATGCTAAAGATGCCGCATGAAGTACTATTCCTGTCTATGGATCTCCCTGCCCAACCTACATTTGTGAAGTCCTCAAGTCTCACTCCATCAACTTGTTTGTACCACAATCCATAGTCTGTTGTGCCTCTGAGGTATCTCATTACATGCTTTGCAGCAACCCAATGCACTCTGGTTGGTTCCACCATGAATTGACTTAGTTGGTTGACTGCAAAACAAATATCATTTCGGGTGTTGACCAAATACATCAACGACCCAATGAGTTCCCTGTATACTGTAGGATCCACTCACCCTCCTCTGCCAGCATCTGCCTTCCTCTAGTTTGTGACTAGAGGTGTGGCCACGGGCCTGCAATCCTGCATATGAAGTCTTCGTAGAATCTTTGTTGTGTACTTGCCCCGTCCCACAAACACCATCACTGTCATGTCCCTTCTCAAACACATTAGTAACAGGGTGCTGCTACACAATTTTGCACATTTTTTACTAAGGAAGAGGGCCCCACACTTTCGACTTAGGGACTTAGGGGCCAAATCGACTTTATTTAGCTGCTAGTGGAATGTGGGGGCCACCCACATAGGAGTTCGAATTAGCCATTCGATATGCTTGGAGGGAAAATCGAATGGGTGGATGGAGGGGCCCACACGAGGGTAAGGGGGCCCAAGGAGTTATAAAGAGAGATTAATTCTCATTTTGCATTCATCTTGATTATTTGACAAACAAACTTTCTTTTGTACGCTCTGCTGCTTAGCGAGTATGCCGGTTGTTTAGCCACGAGACTTTTGCAGGGAAGATTCAACCTCTACTTCAGGGGACTATCTGTGCCCGCCCTAGGGAGGCAGTTCCACAGAGGTTGCAGGAGTTTTAGCTCCGTTTTACAGTTCATTCAGCCATCAACGCAGGGAGGAACTGCGTATTCCTGGGCAACCAGAGAACACGCAGGAGGGGTTGGAAATCAGCAAGGGGTATTCACAGCTCGCTGGGAGAGCTGGGAATAGATAAGCAAGGGATTCATAGCATGCTGGGAGAGCCGGGAGTTGAGGAGGCAACATAAAAAGGGTAACCTTGCTGGAGTAGCATCCAACTAGACCAACACAACAGTCAATCAAAGTCCTGGACAAAGGTACTACGCAAAGGCCTGTAGCAGCAAACTCGTGGTGTAGGGAGAGCAGTCATCTGGACTAGGGGTCATTCGGGGAGCAAGGAGTTAGTCAATACAAGTGAACCCAACAATCTATGGGTATTTTCAGAGAGATTTGCATGTTGTTTCCTGCAAGTCGAATTTGGTTGTAGCAGCTAGGAGAGGCTCCAAGGAGGTTGAAAATCCAAAGTCAAAATCAGAGTAATTCCTTTCTGGGTTTTTCTGGGTTTTGTCTGAGGAGTCTAAGGCTAAAAGGATATAATTTTCTGGGCAGTTTTTGGGCACTTTCCTCAGGTCAAAGTCAACACATCAACAGTTTTGTTGGGACAACGTAGTGCAAGTGGTGCAACAACTGAACGATCATCATCTTAGCTATTCCATCACCTAGGTTTAGTCCAGCTTGTCCTTGAGACAAGCCCAGGTGCACCACTTCATTTATATTGTACCCATTGCCCTCAGATTTTATAATATATGGCTCAGCATGTTATGAAACCAGCTCACAAAAAGATAGAAAAGATAGTTGAACGCCTTAGAATTCAGCCTCTTCGAGGGGGCAACCTCCTTTACATTACACAAATGAACAATTCTTGGATGATACAAATGAAAAGACCTCCTTTCTATATATAGGAGTCTAAGGGGTCATAACATAATCAGAGCCGACATAAGAGTAATAATGTAAGGGCACAATAATAACAATAGTGGGCTTCTATAGGGGCCTAACACAACAGTTCCAGATTTACAGTGTTTCCATCGATGTATAATGCATGTTTTTAATTTTATGTTGTTACACTGTTTATTTGTTTAAATATCGCTCATATTCCCACTTAGGAACATTACAGTGGTATCAGAGCTCACATCTTGGCTCAACTATGGGTGGTATCAAAGATGAAAATTCGGGGGCCAGAACTGAAGGCTGAAGGTAAAATGCTTTCAAGTTAGAAATTTGAAGATTACAACGAATGTTTCGCAAACATGTTAAAACAATTGGAAATGTGGGTATCATTGAAGATGGCAAAGAAAAAGGAAAGCAGTTACAAATTTGAAGACTTGGAAGCAGGTGAAACAACATTAGTAGAGGAACCAGATACAGTGGATTCTTTGAGAAATACATCTGAAGGGAGCCAAAGGGTAAGTGATAATTCAGATGGTGGTAGGAGAAAGGTATGAATTTATGTTGTAGGTGCAGAGATTTCCAAACTGGTCTTAGGAGAAACGTATGGACCTTTTTCAAACGAAGTCCTAGTTGGCAAGGTTGTGAGAAGTTTGCCTCACAAAAAGGGTCAGCTGGCCACTAAGTCTGGCGATGACATGATAGGAGGTGCTTTCCATGTCAAAGGTTCAACAAAATATGGACACAAAACTTGTGAATATGGCCAGAAGTGCCTTGATGGTATCATTCCTATTTGCAGGGGACGAGACTCCACTCAAGAAGTGTTCAATATAAGTAAATTTTGACATAAAAATATGGTTCAGTTCATTGGATCCTGCATAAGGCCACCAGAAGTTTGTAATGATGACAAGATGAAATCATTATGCTCCTATTCAATACCTGCCAATTCTATGAAATATTCCTTCTCATATCCATTTCTGAAAGGAGTGAGGCCAGTGCTAGACAAAAGGTCATTGGAAACCTTTGCTGCAAATTCTGTCACAGAATCACCTGGGAAAAGAGAAACTATATCAGATATGCTTATTGACTCAATGCATACCTACTTGAGAATATCCTAGCCTAGGCAAATGAACCTAAGGTGCCAGAATTGCATGTTTGATGAAGGGAAGACCAAGGCAGATTCTGTGGTACTTGGAAGAGGAATTGGAGGACCTTGTGCTGCGAGCCTCAAGGCTAGATATGGGCAAGATGTTTGGGTTTCAGAAAGTCATGACTTATCTGGAGGAGCAGTACATTCACGTGCAATCAATGGCTATAAATTCGACTCAGGGCCATCTCTATTTTCTGGCTTCCCATCTACTGGACCTCACGCCAATCTTCTTTCTCAGGTTTTGGATATTTTGGGCGAGTCTTTTCCATGTGTTTCTTATGACTCCTTGGATTTGAAAGATCCATTTATATGTAGTTGTTTGGATCTACTTTGTTTTCTGCCTTCAGGATTCAAATCCGATGGTACACTAGCAGAAGAAATTGTATATATGTTCGCAGAATGGTATAAAACAGGTTGTCGAGCTGTTGGTGTTAAGCTGACAAGTAGGATTTCCATAAATGCAAAGGAGGCTGACTTCAGTAAGGCATTGCTATCTACAACTGCATTGCCAGATACCCATGGGGAAAAAGTGCAAAAATCGCCCCAATGTGACTCTTTCAAGCATCTCCATCTTGGTTTTGACGCAATGGATATCCTAAAGGACCTAGAACTATATCACATTATTATAAACCACTGGAAGCGAGGGGTGGATGCTCAGCCAAACGTTGTGCTCATCTCAATAGCGAGTATGGTAAGTCCACATTTAGCACCTAAGGGAAAACATGTACTTCACACATACACCTCTAGAACAGAACCATACGATGTGTGGTATGAATTGGATTGTAGAAGTGCAGAATACAAGAAGCTCAAGGCTAAGCGCTTTGTGGTCATGAGGAGAGCTGTTGAGAGTGTACTCGGAGCTGGTTTTTTTCAAGAAGAATGTGAGGTGAAGTTGGTGGGTACACCATTGACACATCAACAGTTCCTTCAGCGGAATGGAGGTACATATAGACCTACAATTCGCACAGGAGAAGTAATTCCTGGCATGGGAGTTTTTGACTTGGGGAATAATGAGACTGCAATCGAAGATAAAAGCAATGACGGTATAGAAGAACATCCCAACTCCAACATTCAATCAGGTGACGATGAGAGTAATGAAACTTTGAGATCTGATAGTAATCCTATGCTCCATGTAGGTGATGGCAAGGCTTAGTCAAAAGGTTGGACATGTGCAGCCGAATTTCAGCCTCTAAAATGGCCAAAGATCATTCTTTTAAAGATTAAACAGTGTTACGGGGCTGCTTTAGAATGAAAGGGGGCTGATACTGTTTATAAAAAAATAATTGAGAATTAAACAAGTGACAATGCAAACACTACAATCCACAATGACTCTATCTGAAGGCCTGTCATTGGTGGTCCCTAGAGGAGATCATTTGTTGATGATAGGTCTAAGTGGAAATGGAGAAACATCCATGTTAAAAACTATTTATGATATATGGTGCTTGGGTGAAGGCGCCATTAGAATCCATACAAAACATAGCAATGAAGAGCCTGATAAATCTATCAAGAATGTTACAGCTAGGCCACTATCAAATACATTTCTGCATAATTACTTGAAAGAAGAAAGCATTACCAAGTCTAGTTTCTTGGAAGAAGTTGTCAAGCATACTCAGTTACTTGGGCCGTGTTGTGATCTTGAGCCTATGGCGGTAGGCTTGTATAATGCAGATCTTGTAGGGCGGAAAATCCAAGTTGCAAATGAAGAACCATTGCCATTGAATTAGTCTCCAATTCCTCAATCAGGTCATACCTTTGTGGCACGCATTTATGATGAGAATGTTCCTAAAAGCTTCCTACCAGCAGCTAGATCTCTATATCAATATTGTCCCTCACCCTTATCGAGCAAGGTTAGAATTGAGACAAGAATTAAAGAAAGGGATACAGTTAGTGTACCTTATGATCCAATGATAACTAAACTATCAGCCTGGGAAGGAAACCGAGCAGCAGCATGGGTTAAATTAGAGGACCACCTATCAAAGTTTCAGATTGTTGGTGTACCAGCTAATGTTAAATCCCTCCAAGGCCTTGCTGGTCAATGTACCTTTTTAAATGGCCAAGTTGAAACAAATTTCATTGGGCACCTCACGAGAAATATATTTCCTAACGACAACGAAAAGTTAGTAGATAGTGAGTTTAAGGATGCTAGATTTGGTGCAGTTTTGAATGTTGTGTGTATTCGTGAGTGTGAACAATTAGAAGACAAAGGTCTCTCCAAAGGGAGATTGGCTTCGCTATGTTATGCTGCTCCAACTTTCCAAATTAACCATAAATGGGAAAATGGAAGAATTAACAAGGACTCCATACCAGTTGAAATGGTTGTCACACATGGGAAGGACATGTATTGTCTTGAGATTGAAGATAGAAGTTACTTTGGAATGACAGCTAGAAGCATTACAGCTGTTGGGGAAAACAACTCTAATTTACATGTTGATGGGGTTACCATGAATGTATCCTTGGCAGTCTATTCTCAGGTTTTTGTTGAATATATACATACTTGGTATGGCGACTACCACCACCAATTCAAGCAGCATACAATGAAATATCACGATGAAGAGGATGATGGTTATCTAATATGTTTGTTGTATGATGAGAACACTTGGAAATCAAAGATCAATGAGTTTGATGCAAAAACCAAGCCCCCCGAGCCAGTTACTATTGTCTATCTTTCGACAAGGGTACATTACAGTAGTGGGGTCATTGACATTCCACCAATACAAGAGAAGGCAATTGGAATCTCAGGTCAGCCTGTAACATTTGAGGGTATAGAGATAAAAACACAAAATTGCATTGCTATATTGGGGGGTTGCCTTGAAGATCCAGTGAGCAATGCATATGGGATGGCCAGTTTCCAGATATGGCCTTGGGATTCAGGAACCTTTGTGAAAGAAGGTCTCCACTATGGTGAATTGTTCTGTAGCATAGCAGGGAGCTACAATTGGGCAGAATTTAATGGGACCAGGGAAATACACTAAAGGCACATTTGGGACCTTGGTGAAGTTTGCAGTGATAGTGGGGGTCCACAGTCAGAGAGGGTGTTTGTTCGGGCATTGCTTAAGGACAAGCGATGTTTGGTGCATTGGAACAACTTGCCAGATGAGGATGCCACCTGGGAGGGTGAACATATTTTGGAGCACCTAGTTTTGAGGTTGCTTGATGGCAAGCAACAGTTGGAAGGGGAGGACTATCATATCCCTTCTCAAACACATTAGTAGAAGGGTGTTGCTACACAATTTTGCATATTTTTTACTAAGGAAGAGGGCCCCACACTTTCGACTTAGGGACTTAGGGTCCAAATCGACTTTATTTAGCTGCTAGTGGAATGTGGGGGCCACCCACATAGGTGTTCGAATTAGCCATTCAATATGCTTGGAGGGAAAATCGAATGGGTGGATGGAGGGGCCCACATGAGGCTAAGGGGGGCCAAGGAGTTATAAAAAGAGATCAACTCTCATTTTGCATTCGTCTTGATTATTTGAAAAACAAACTTTCTTTTGTACGCTCTACTGCTTAGGGAGTCTACTGGTTGTTTAGCCACTAGTCTTCTGCAGGGAAGATTCAACCTCTACTTCGAGGAACTATCCATGCCTGCCCTAGGGAGGCAGTTCCACATAGGTTGCAGGAGTTTCAGCTCCGTTTTACAGTTCATTCATCCATAAGCGTAGGGAGGAACTGCGTATTCCTGGGCAGCCAGAGAACACGCAGGAGGGGTTGGAAATCAGCAAGGGGCATTCACAGCTTGCTGGGAGAGCCGAGAATAGATCAGCAAGGGATTCACAGCATGCTGGGAGAGCCAAGAGTTGAGGAGGCAACATAAAAAGGGTAACCTTGCTGGAGTAGCAGCCAACTAGACCAACGCAGCAGTCAGTCCAAGTCCTGGACAGAGGTACTACGCATAGGCCTGTAGCAGCAAACTCGTGGTGCAGGGAGAGCAGTCATCCGGACTAGGGGTCATCCGGGGAGCAAGGAGTTAGTCAATACTAGTGAACCCAACATTCTAGGGGTATTTTCAGAGGGATTTGCAGGTTGTTTCCTGCAAGTCGAATTTGGCTGTAGCAGCGGGGAGAGGCTCCAAGGAGGTTGAAAATCCAAAGTCAAAATCAGAGAGATTCCCTTCTGGGTTTTTCTGGGTTTTGTCCAAGGAGTCTAAGGTTGAAAGGATATAATTTTCTGGGTGGGTTATGGGCACTTTCGAGTAGGTCGAAGTCAACCAATCAATAGTTTTAGTGGGACAATGCAGTGCAAGTGGTGCAGCGATTGAACGGCCATCATATTAGCTATTCCATCACCTGGGTTTAGTCCAGCTTGTCCTTGAGACAAGCCCAGGCGCACCACTTCATTTATATTGTACCCGTTGCTCTCAGGTTTTATAATATATGGCTCAACAGTTCCAGATTTACAGGGTTTCCACGGATGTATAATGCATGTTTTTAATTTTATGTTGTTACACTATTTATTTGTTTAAATATCACTCATCTTCCTACTTAGGAACATTACAATCACCATGCCAACCTCCAAGCCAAGGAAATAGTGCATAAGCCCCATATCCGTCATCTCAAACTCCCTTGCATGGTCCTCCTTGCAATCCTGGATCAAGCTCTCATGAGTCATCTCCAATTAGTATAAGGTCATTGACACAGAGAACTAGAATGAGCGGAAGCCCTCCAACCACGATGTGGTATAGTTGGCTGCTGCCTCACTCTTAGTGAAGCCTAATCCTCGAAGGTAGCTGTTAATCTGAGTGTACCATGATCTCAGAGCCTGCTTGAGCCCATAAAGAGCTCTCTTCAACCTGCACACGTGTGTCTCTGCTAAACGACTCGAACCCCTTTTGGTTGCTCTATATATATCTCCTCCTCAAAAACTCCATCGAGGAAAGTTGTCTTCATGTCCATCTGGTGGATCTTCCACCTCATATGTGTTGCAACTGCCATAATAGTCCTGATGGATGAATACCGCACTACTGGGGCAAAAGTCTCCTCATAGTCTATGCCCCCAATTTGTGAGAAGCCCTTGGCCACAAACCTGGCCTTGAACTTCTCCACACTCCCATTTGCTCCATTCTTCATCTTGTACACCCATCTTGATCCAACCATTGACTTCCCCTCCGGTTGTGGAACAATCTCCCAGACATCATTCTTCATGATAGAGGAATACTCCTCCACCATGGCATCCTTGCCAAAATTGCTGAGAAGTTACCTCCTTATAAGAAGAAGGCTTAGTTTCCACCAACTCTGTCATCAGTGCCATATATCCTGTGTACCTTTGTGGTTGTTTACTCTGCCTAAACATGGTGCTAGGAGCCTCGACCTGTTCCTAAGCCTTTGAATCAACCTCTTGGCCCACTTGGCCTTCTTCCTCCCTATGGTGAGGGGCTCTGTCTGATCTGTCTGCTCTCGACCTGGCTTGTCCTCCTCATCTTGCTGCAAATCCCGTTGCGCTACCCTATTGCCACTAGACTATGGCTCTGGATGAATCTAAGGCACTGGATGTGACTCCTGTTTGGGAGCAAGTAGCTCCTACTTAGGTACTGCAATTTGCTCACGCTCTAAGGAAACTCTCAGAGCCTAATCCTCCTAGAATCTCACATCTTTCCTAACAACTATCTTCCCGAGTCCTAAAAGATACACCATGTGTGCCTAAGATCTCTTACTATACCCCACAAAGATACCCTTCTTTGTTGTGGCATCTAACTTCTTCTTGTTATCTTTGGACACATGACAATAGACCTTTGTGCCAAAGATCCATAATTGTGAAACATTAAGCTTCTTTCCTATGAAATACTCCTCTAGTGTAGCTCGTCCAAGCACCCTGTGTGGACTCCTGTTCTGTATAAATACAACAATGTTGCATGCTTCTCCCCACAACAACCTAAGTAGACCTTGATCATTCAACATAGCCCTAGCTGCACCAACAATTCTCCTGTTCTTCCTCTCAGACACCCCATTTTGCTGAGGGTTATGAGGTGCTATAAACTCTCTCCTAGTACCTTCTTTTGAATAAAAGTCCTTGAAGGAATTAGAGATTTATTCTCCACCATTGTCACTTCTCATTGCCTTGATTTTCTTCCCGGTCTGCTTCTCTACCAAGGCCTTAAACTCCATGAACTTGTCTGAGACCTCATCTTTCCTTTTCATAAAATAAATCCAAGTTTTCCAAGAAAAATCATCAATGAAAGTAACATAATACCTGTGTCTTATCAGTGATGGAGAAGAAAAGGGTTTGCACACATCTGAATGCACCAACTCCAAAATCCCTTCGGCTCGACTATTCTGACCATGGAAGGAAGATTTGGCATATTTTCCAAGTGTGCATCCCTTGCACTCCCCACTCTTGTCAAGGCCTCATGCTGGTAATCCCGTGGAAATCAGTTGAAGAATCTTCAACGCCCCATGATGTAAGTGTCCCATGAGCCCATGTGAAAGTTCACTGACATCTACACATCCTGCTTTGCTGCTCAAGGCTCCATTAGTCTCTACATTCAACTTGTAGAGATTTTTCACCCTCACACCTGTTTGTTTCTTACATCCAGAAGCCAAGTGCTGGAGGTAAGCCTTACCTCTGCTGAAGATGACATCATATCCTTTATCCTCAAGGATAGCAATTGAAACCAAGTTCTTCTTTAGCCTTGGAACATAGAGAACATCTTTGAGATGAACAGTATTACATGACTCCCTCTCAAAGCTGACAGTACCAATTCCCTTGGTATCATACTTGCCATTATCTCCAAGCTCGATATTCACCTACATATCCTTCTCATTCAGCTGGCTGAAATAGTTTTGATTCCTAGTCATATGGAAAGAGGCTCCTGAATCAATATACCACGTATTGCTCCCTACTGAGCTTGCCATGCAAGCTATCAATGAGAAGTCCTTCTCAAACTGAGAGGCAAACTCATCTACCTCAGCTGATGTAGCTACATGCTCCTTATTTGACCCCTTCTTCTTCCTATTAGGACACTTAGAAGCATAGTGCCCGAAAACATGGCAATGGAAGCACTTGATCTTGCTTAGATCCTTCTTCTTGTCATTCTTCTGACTATTCTTGCTCTTCCCTTTGCCTTTAGCTTTTCCTGCAAGAGAAAGATCTCCTCCTCCTTCTCAACCTTGGAAGCCTTGCCACTTCTGCTAGAAGTCTCAACTAATCTAAGCCTTAGCTTCTCCTGGATGAAGTCACTCCATAGGAGTTCCCAATCCGACAACTTATCTCATCCAGTAATGCTTTGAACTAAAGTATGCCAATCTTTGGTAAACCCATTCAGAGCCACATGCACTAGCTTTGTGTCCATGGGTTGCTCTCTAACCGCTGCTAGCTCATCACGAACTTCCTGGATTCTGGTGAGAAAGGTAGTTACGCTCTCACCCTTCTGCATCTTGATTGTCCTCAGCTTCTCTTTGAGGACCATCTTCTGATTCTCGGAAGAATTTTGATAGAGCTTGATTAAGGCATCTCACATGTCCTTAGATGTATCTTTACCTGCAATATGAGGGACTACATGATACCGAAGTCCATCCGGGATCATCCTCTTGGCCTTGGCCATCTGCCTTTGGAAGAGCCTCAACTCGTTTGGATCTGAAGGTTCTGCAACACCTTTCTTAGCAAATTCCTTCAGCCCAAACTGGTCCAACAAGAATAATATGCGGACCTTCAAAACACCAAAATTTGAGGAGCCATCCAGTGTATCCTGCTCTCTCAATCTTAATCCTATGTGAGTTGTCATATTCCAAACTTGAAGACTATGTGTTGATCAATTGCTGTTCACACCTTTGATACCAAGTAGAATTTCCACGAAATTCTGATATGCTAATATGAACAATCTAAAAACAATTTTTCTTTTCACATAGACACAAAATTTCTCTAGCAATGGAATAGAGCATAAATAATTGCACAAATTCACACAATAGAACACAACTATTTTCTAGGGAATCCAACTAGGAAAACCCTCTCTTGCTTCAGCATTTTATTGAGGAAAACTGAGAAATAGATCTGATACAAATACAAGCTTGTTTCAGTCTGAAATTACAATGATTCTCCTATCTTTCCTAGGCATGAAACCCTTGCTTCATAGCTGATCTGCTTCCTCCTTCTATGCACACTAGAGGCTCTGATTTCCAAGCGCAAATCCTTAGGAAAAAACCTCCTATTTCCTAGTGCTGGCTGAGCTCCTATTAAATAGGGAATTTCCCTACTTCTATGCGCACTCCAAAGAGAAATTGCTCTCCAAAATAACTCGCACAAGAAGTAAACCTTTGGATCATTCCTCCACAAGCTCTCTTGCTCACAAACTCGTGCTCAAGAATAAAGAATACAAAGTGTGCTTTCGATCTCTTTATAAGCACTTTGATTTGGCTATTGTTAGTGAGTTTCTAAATTAGGAAGTTGAACTGGATTTTTTCTAGTTAACAAAGTCAACACAACTAATTAACTAGATCCTCCTAAAATTTAGGAGGCTAACTACATTTGAGCATTCAGTTCCCAATTTAACTCACATAAGAGGACAGATAACTCGGTTCTCCACAAACTTGCACTAGTCAAATTGCTTCTTGAACTCATCCACATCATTGGAACTCGTGCATGATTAAGAAGATCACTAAATCGATTCCTTGAATCAAGGCACAAATCAAAGAATCCATTCCTACGCTACTTTTCAATAATTTATACTTGAACATAAACAAAAGGTTTTGAAAAAATTATACTTGCAGTGTCTAGTGTTACTCAACATTGCTTGGCTATTAATAGTGTTCTGTAATATACTTTTGCTAAAGTATGATAATATAACCCAAAAAATATTTAAATTCACTTTGGCACATTTTATTAAACACTTTGTGAACACACATATCTTCAAACACTTTGTACCCTGACTGTAGATTAATTTTCGAAAAGAACTTAACTCCCCTCAACTCATCCATCAGCTCATCTATACGTGGGACACTGGGATGGGGTAGTGGTTCTTCAGTGTCTTCTTGTTGAGGGCCCGATAATCAATGCACATATGTAAGGACCCATCCTTCTTCTTCACCAGCGCAACCGATGAAGCAAAAGGGCTAGAGCTGGGCTTCATATGCCCAAGTTCCAATAGCTCGTGGATGTCCCTCTCTATCTCATCCCGATATGCCTTGGGATGTTGATAAGGAGTGGTGATGATGAACTACACTCCTGGCTCTAGCTCGACAGTGTGCTCAAACCCCTGGTCAGGTGGTTGATCCGATGGTATGTCCTCAAACACAACTGGATACCTATCAAGAATAGCCTCTATCTCCGCATGTGGTGGCTTGGGCTTGCCCCCAACCTCTGAGATCCTCAACTCCAAAACCCACTCAATGTCTCCATGTCTCAAGTCAGCCTCCATCTTGTGGGACAAAACAGTCTGTGGTGGGTATGAGTGCATTCCCTGAAGCAACACTGTCTTGCCATCTGGCCCTACAAACTCCATCTCCAACTTCCTCCAGTCTGTTGTGACTCTGCTAAGCGCATAGAGCCACTGGATTCCCAACACCACATTGGTGTCCGATACGTCTACTACAAAGAAATGATCTGTCATGGAGTAGTTCCCCATGGTCACTGTCAAAGCTGGCACATAGCGAGTGCACTGCATGGTTCTGTTGCAGGCACAAGAAATGAGAATCCCTCAAACTCCTCAATTGTGATGCCTCTCCTCTGAACCAACTGAGCATCAATTAAATTGTGGGTAGCCCCACTGTCCACCAGAACTAATACACATTGCCCCTGAACAGTGCCTCTAATCCTCAAAGTCAAAAATTTGGGTACACCACACAGTGATGTAAGGACCCCTCCAGAAGGTGCAAAGGAAACTCCCCCTGGTGGTGGTGGTGGTGGTGGTGATCCTCCCTCCTGAGGTGTTGTGCAGTCATCTCCACCCATCTCAAAATAGGTCTCATCCTCTGCATCGTCGTCAGAGAAGACCTCGATGTAGTGGGCCTTTCCCGTTGCACATATGTGGCCTGGTGCCCATGGCTCCTGACAAGTGAAGCATAGTTTCCTCCTCTTGAGGTCTCTCTGGGTCTCCTCATCCAACAACCCATGCCCCTAATTGGCCCTCGGTGGTGAAGCCTTGGTGTCTTTCCCCCTCTGCTAGCCCATGGAACCACCAATCATGGGCTTCCCCCTCCAAATGGAACGTGGCAATCTTTATTGCCTCTCCTTCCATCATTTGATTCAGCTGGAAATAGACATCCAGCTTTTCGACCCATGCCTTGGCCGAGCTCTTAGAGGACCCATCGAAAGTTGGGAGCAATAGCCTCCCCACAGTGCGTTGCAAGTCTGTACCCTGCATGTTTCCTCCTCTACAATGTCCCTTGGGCCTATTGTTGCCCTTCAACTGGTAGAAATCCTTGAAAGTAATGGCCCTCCCAAAATCAGGTCCATAGGACTGATACTCCAGGAAATAGTCCCCATAAGATGCCTCCTACTCCGGGTGCTCACCAGCTTCAGATTGTAGGAATGGTGGACCTAGGGGGTGTGTTCAGAATCAGTGACATGTTGGCATTAAGAGATGCGTGGTGCTGCGAAGTGTCAAACCCCTCTCCATAGTGGAAATCCCCTTGGACTCCTTTACCCTTGTTGCCATTGCCATTTCACTGGCCCATTCCTTCAATGTTCCGGGATAAGTCCTACACTACCTTCAGTAGAGATGGGCAAACTCCTTTTCCTCATCCCTTTTGTCTCCTTCATTGTCTCCCATGTTGGCTTCTTCTACCTAAGGCTCTGTAGTTACAAGTGTTGATTTGGGGTAGCATTGGATGTGCTCTAGCCATGTAAATTGGTGGAGAGGCTAAAGCACATGAGGTATCCAAGACCCAAAAATGGTTTGGGGAAATTCCACCCGGCTAGAGAGATATTAAAATAATTAATATTTTTTGGAGTTCCTAAGTCTAAACTTAGGAAAATTAAAATATTAATGGGTATTAATATAAAATTGGGTGAGGATGTTCTAAACGACATGGATCAAGCCAAATCTAATCTTAGTTGTTGATTAGAGATTTAATCTCGGTCATTGAAGACTCAACAGAGAAAGTATAAGAGGAGGCTTGAGGGTCAGTTGGAGACACACCAAGATTGATCAGTCAGTTCAATTTTCTGGAGCGAGGTTTGCTAAGAAAATTCCAACAAGTGATCTGAGTTTCGGTGAGGGGCAGTGAGTGCATAGCAGAGAGGCAGAGATAGTGCTGAAGGACCAGCGCAGAGGAAGAGGAGGCTACGCAAAGCCAGTAGGAGCCACGCAGAGGACTAGAGTGGCTACGGAGAGGCTGGCAGGGCCTGCGTGGGTGACGCAGAAGGCCAGAGAGCCAGCGTAGAGTAGTAGAAGGTTGATGCTGGGGGCTTCAGAGTGACGTAGATGCCAAGAGGGTTGACGCGGAGCCTCAAAGAAGCGTTGGAGAAATTGTCGTGGAGCAAACTTGTTGAATATCTGCTTCCGAAGAGAGGTATTACTGCCAGATAGATTTCTTTGTTGGGTGAGCCAGTTTGGCACCCTAGTTGTACTCAAGAAAGCTGCTTAATAATAAAACCCTCAGAATTGCTACACCGGTTTTCACAAGTTGGGTTTTTTCAGGGATGATTGTCCAAAAATAACGGTGTCCCTTGTGTGTTTCTCTGTTATTTCAGTTGATGATCTGTAGATGGTTGAGACCACATTTGTGTTTATTTTCAGTATTTATATGGTTAAATAACTTGTTAAGAAATAAACAAGTAGGTGAAATAAACTAGATAATGCAAGAAGCATTTCTAACGAGTTAGACTTAGAAATTTCAACATGGTATCAGAGCGTTGCAAATCACAGGAGAACTGAAGGCACCAACTAAATCATAAAATTTGCGGCAGAAACAGCTGTCCCGAGAGACAGAGTTGTTCCTAAGCAGAAGGAAGCAGAGAAGAAGTGACGCAGAGGGCCCGTGTCATCATTTCGAGCCAGAGAGAGGGCCAGCGCAGAGGCAGTGAGAGGCAGAAGAGGCTCACAAAGAGCCACGTCATCCTACTCAGCCAGGTAGGAGTGACGCAATTGGCCATAGGAGCGATTCAGTGTTGTCGGGATTGCGCAGAGCTAAGAGGCTCAGTTTCTTCAACTGTTGGGACCTAGGGAGCTGTGGGCAGATTATGGATTAGGAAGTTGGTGGGGTGTTGTTGTTGTCGAAGCAGAACAGTACCTAACGGGACAAAACCAAGGTAGAGGGAGTCACTACCTAGGAGGATTTCTAGCCAAGAAATCCAGATCCGTGTTGCAGGTGCAAAGAGGATCAAAGAGGAGAGGTTCGACTGTTGGTAGAAGGATTTCCAGGAGGGAAATCGAGACTTAGAGGGAGTCTAGAAGACAATTTCCAAGAAGGAAATCGAGACTCAGAGGGAGTCTAGGTTCCAGGAAGGAAGTCGAGACTCAGAGGGAGTCAAGGATAAGAGCGGAGATGGCAATGAACGAATTGAGGGATCAGGACAGGTTGGACGGGGCCTCCAACTTTGTCATCTGGAAGGCCAAGATCCTATATGTTCTGGATAGACATCGCATCAAGGGCTTCGCCTTGAGAACCGTGGCTATCCCAATCGACCCAACTGATAATGAAAGGTATGAGGATGCAATGGCCAAAGCAAAGTGCATAATCCTTGATGGGGTCAAGGATCATGTAGTACAACATATTGCTGATAAGAACACGACAAAGGAGATGTGGGATACCTTGACGACATTGTATCAAGGCACTTCCGTGCAGAGGAAGATGCTACTGGAGAATCAGTTGCGGTTGTATCAGATGCAGAAGGGGGAGCAGATAGATCTATACCTCAGCAGGTTGCAGGAGATTCGGGACCAACTTACTTCCATAGGGGCCACGTCGGATCAAGAGTTCATGGTGAGGACTGCCCTGAATGCAGTCTCCAAGGTTGGGAGACATTTGTCCAAAGCATTTTGGGCAGAGGTAATCTTCTAGGATGGGAAGAGATGTGGGAAACTCTTCACCAAGAAGAGATCAGACCACTGACCAAGGCGGGAAGTAGCAGCAAAGGAGGTCGAATCAAGAAAGAGGAGTAGGATGCAACTCTGGCATCTACGGGACAATAGGGGAAGAGAAAGAAGAAGGACATCTCCAAGGTAAAGTGCTTCCATTGTGGGGAATTGGGTCATTATGCAACCCAGTGTCCCAGGAAGAAGAATAAGGGAGAGGCTCCTAAGTCTCGACGCCAAGGCAGCTTCGGCTAAGGCAGAGAAAGAAGTCAAGATGGATGACGACTATGCCATGACTGTGCATGCACCTCTAGAGAAGAGGTGGGGTGACATCGAGCTGTAGTCGGGAGGACTACAGAAGATGTGGGGCAGGATCCTTGAGGTACCCAAACTCTTGGATCATATTCGGCTATTGGAGCCCCGAGAGACAGTAGTAGGATGATGGATGTCGGTAGAAGCAAGATGCAGATGGAGTGACAAGGCAGTGCTAGAGTGCAGAGGTCTTTGGCACCGTAGTGAGGGTTGCAGCAGTGCGGAAAGGCACAAAGGTGGTTTCAGCAGTGCAGAAAGGCACAGAGGTGGTTGCAGCAGTGCGAGAGGCACAAAGGTGTTGCAGTAGTGCAGAGGCAGCACAGGATAGCAACAGAGGTAGCTTCAGCATCAGGTGGGCTTATAGCCTGACAAGGATGTCAGTAGTTGGGTAGATCAATTACTTACTTCTCAGTTCCTAAGTTGCAGTGCAGCAGTCAGTGTAGATAATATCGGCAAAATATCGCCGAATAGCGTAAATATCGCGATATTTTCGGTGAGCCGAAATATCGGTGAGAAAATATCGCGATATTTACGAGATATCGGCGATATATCGGTAAAATATCGCGCAACGATAGAAAATATCGCCGGGCGTGTTTTGCCGCGGCTAGAAAAAGGAAAACTTGGTTTTTTTTTCTTCATTTTTGTTTCTGAGTGTTGGAGAAGGAAGGAGAAGAGTTTTGTGGTGGTTGTCAAGGAGGGTTTGAGGATCAAACAACGATTATCACCACCAACTAAGATTTTTTTGTGGATCAAAGATTGAAGAATAGTGAGACAAACTTCATTTCTTCCATTAACAGGTATGTTCTTAAAAACCCCTATGTTAATGATTTTTTCATAGATTTAGGGTTATGCTTGCTTGCCTCTTTGCCTACCAACATTTTGTTTCTTTGTTTTTTTCCATTTGCTATGATTTTCATGCCCATGAACCAATGCAAGGGTTTTAACTTTTCTCCATATTTGAACAGCAAGCTTCATTTTTTTTTTCAACTTTCTTATCTTCATTCACATTGCAAAATGCAAATAATGTAGTAATTTTTTTTGAATGAGGTGGTTATTGCTTATTATTTTTTCATTTTGTGTTGGGGGGTTTAATGCCAATTTTTTGTTTTTTTTGTGCCCTAGGTTTGAATTAGTTCACTACAAATGTCAAATATGCCAAAAGCCTTGGACCCATTTTGGGAGTATGGGGAGGCCGTTGGTGGGGCAAATCAAGCATATATATCATGCAACTTGTGTGGGACCAAGATGTCAGGAGGGGTTACACGATTGAAATACCATCTGGCTAGACTCTCTGCATATGATGCAGATGTAATGCCTTGTATGGTTTCTAGTGCAGAGGTTACACAAAAAGCTCGTGAAGCAATTGCTGAACAAGACAGAAAGAAAGCTGCTAGGGAGAGGCCAATGGTCTCAGATAGATAGCTGCTAGTTTTATTTGTTTTGCAACTTTTGCTACATATAAGTTTATAACTCATGATGATGAAATACTTTTAAAGTTTTATATATGTGAACTTATTTTGTTTGAGTCCTTGATTGGACAATTATCACTATCAGGGATCAGCAGGATATGTGATGTTATTTTGTTTGAGTCCTTGATTGGACAATTATCAGGGATCAGCAGGATTTGGTATCGCCTTTGAAGTTTGATGTATCATTTCTATTTGACATCATATATATCAGTGCCTTCTTCATATTTATGTGCCAATGTGTTTAGTTCATGTTGTTATTGCTTTATATGTTTAGAAATCTGAAAAAAATGAATATATTATGCATTTTTTATGCTTGCCGATATTTGCCGATATTTTCGCCGATATTGCCAATAAGATATTTTTTGGACCCTCGCTAATATTTTTTCCGATGCCGATATTTTCAACACTGGCAGCAGTGGTAGTGGTAGTGCTATGGGCAACACGATGCAGCATGATGAGAGAGAGCTGCAGTGCAGATGTAATGTTGGGAGGAAGGACCAGCAGCAACACAGATGCAGACGGAGATGCAGTACATATGTAGCAGTGGCAGTGGCAGAGCCATGGGTAGCAGTATAGGAGGCAGCAGTGCAGAGGATGTTGGGTAGTAGGCCAAGCATCAACATAGGTACCAGTGCCGAATGATTAGGGTGATGTTCAGTGGTGGAGCATTACTAGAGCACATTCCTCGCTAAGAGGGAGTGTTGATTTGGGGTAGGATCGGATGTGATCTAGCCATGAAAATTGGTGGAGAGGCTAAAGCACATGAGATTTGCCAGACCCAGAAATGTTTTTGGAAAATTCTACCCGGTTAGAGAGATATTAAAATAATTAATATTTTTTGGAGTTCCTAAGTCTAAACTTAGGAAAATTAAAATATTAATGGGTATTAATATAAAACTGGGTGAGAATGTTCTAAAAGACATGGATCAAGCCAAATCTAATCTTAGCCGTTGATTAGAGATTTAATCTCAGTCGTTGAAGACTCAACAGGGAAAGTATAAGAGGAGGCTTGAGGGTTAGTTGGAGACACACCAAGATTGATTAGTCAGTTCGATTTTCTGGAGCGGGGTTTGTTGAGAAAATTCGAACAAGTGATCTGAGTTGCAACGAGGGGCAGTGACTGCATAGCAGAGAGGTAGAGATAGTGCCGAAGAACTAGCGCAGAGGAAGAGGAGGCTACACAGAGCCAACAGGAGCCACGCAGAGGGCCAGAGTGGCTGCGCAGAGGCTGGCAGGGCCCGCGTGGGTGACGTAGAAGGCCAGAGAGCCAGCGTAGAGCAGCAGAAGGGTGACGCAGGGGGCTTCAAAGTGATGCAGAGGCCAGGGGGGTTGACGCAGAGCCTCAGAGAAGCATTGGAGAGATTTCCGTGGGGCAGACTTGCTGAATATCTACTTCGGAAGAAAGGTATTACTGCCAGATAGATTTCTCTTTTGGGTGAGCCAGTTTGGCACCCTAGTTGTACTCAAGAAAGCTGCTTAATAATAAAATCCTCAGAACTGCTGCACTGATTTTCCCAATTTGGGTTTTTCTGGGGACGATTGTCCAAAAATAACAGTGTCCCTTGTGTGTTTGTATGTTATTTTAGTTGATGATCTGTAGATGGTTGAGACTGCATTTGTGTTTATTTTCAGTATTTATATGGTTAAATAACTTGTTAAAAAATAAACAAGTAGATGAAATAAACTAGATAATGCAGGGATAATTTCTAAGGAGTTAGACTTAGAAATTTCAACAACAGGATCAGGGGTGATCTCCAACTGTCTTTCTTTTCTTCTATACCTTTGCCTTCGGTATGTTACGTTCTGCTTATCCTTCGGTGTTATAGACTGCATTGTTCCCACAGGATGTGCCAATTCTATGAGCTCTGATACCACTGTAATATCCCTAAAGGAAAATTAACAATAGATATGCAAAGAAAAATAGACAAAAACACCATGAAACAATAACAGGTAATCAGACCAAAAATTGGCACCAAAAATTGCATTTTGTACTCTTTTTATTAATGAAAAAGGAGTGTACATTAAGGTGCTGGAATGAGTGCACCTAGGCTTCCTCTAGGAAAGCTAGCAAATCCCAAAATGATAAGTGAGACAACCTCCTACAAATAGTTGCTACGCTGCCCAAGTACTGTGTGGTAGCTGCCTAGAAATGTGTTGCTACCTGAAAGGATCTTCTAATAGGGCCCTCTCCACTGCTCAGAAAATTTCGGGAAATTAATCTCGACCTCTCCTCAATAAACCCAGAATAACCCACGAAGGGTTTGGCCAAAGCTTAACTCCGGAAATTCGACCTTCTTTGGTTTGAGTGGCTCTGCTGCTAGGAAAATCGAAGCACCTGTAGAATCTATTGCTAAATGCCCCAAAAATGCTTGCAATCCCTGTTAGCAGGCTCCCAGGCCTTCCCTCCAAGTTTCCACCTCAAACTCCACTCACTCCTCAACCTCCTGGAGTGACTCTACCCAAGACTGCGGGGTCGCTACGCTGTTGTAGCTTCCCATTGCCTGTAGTACGGCCTCGCTGATTCTGGTATGATTTAGAACTAATTAGAACTCCCTGCTTGGGTTGGAACTCGAAGTCCACCGAAGCAAGGGCCGGGATCTCCGCTTGGAAACACCCGTGTGTTGAACAACACATGGAGACCTGGCGCACTGCTCATTTGTGCTATGTCAAAAGACAAATTCTGAAATGATAGATTATTGAGCAAAATGAGAGTCCCTCCTTCCTTTTGTCAAGTTGCCTCCAAGATTTCCCATGTGGGCCCACATCGAATTCCTACCCAATTCCGCTCCAATAAGAGTGTACTCTCCATGTGGGCTGAAATTCCCTTGTTGTCGCCCCCACGCTCCACCAATGCCACAATTTGTCATCTAACTCTAATGTTGGAGTGTCTCCTATGCCAAAAATCAAATGTGGGTCGTCTAAGCCCACTTATCCTAAGTGTAAGCATGTAATAAACCAAAATTGAGCAAAATTGATATTTACTTAGTAAAATACTTTTAGGAATATCACAACTGTTGGGAATTTGTTGCCTCAATGTATCCACTATCTCCTTTTATCCTTTTTCTAAACCATTCAGATTTTTTAGGAGGCTCTAAAATGCTATCTCATACTTGTCTCGATTCCCCCTCTATCCTGTATCTTCTCGTGTCGCCAAATCCCCTTCTCTATGTTCGGATGACCCCAGTTCTAGATGAATCTGCTCCTATATGTCATGTTTTGTCTATTAGGGGTCATGTGCACCACTCAACAATTCAACCTACTAATCTATAATATTCCTACTTAGGAAATACAATGATAAACAAAGGAAAAACTGACATGCACACACACAAATTTAGATACATAAGTAGATACCCAGAAAATCTCCAAAAACATCACCCAACTGATCCATTTTATTATATGGAGCAATAGTACAATGGGGTATGAAAGGAGTGCACCTAGGCTTGCCAAAATGGCAAGCTAGACAAGCCCCAGGTAGAAAAATACAATGCCTAGATGAGGAAATGAGTTGCCCCAGCTATGCTCTGCACTGCCTTGGAATCACTGCTTTTTCTACTGGAAATAACCTGCTGAAAGATCGTCCTCCAGTGCTCAGAACATTCCTAGAAATTAACTCCAGGCTCCTCTCTAATAACCCACCAAAACCCAGAAAGGGTTTGGTCTAGTTTCGACCCCCGAAATTGACCCGCAATTACTACACCCTCCAAATTGGCTGGAAATTTCGGCCCTCTTGGAAAATCTCTGCGGCAACCTCCAAAATGGTGCGAAAAGGTTGGGCTTCACTCCTCCAGATGACTCCCTAAATCCCCCAGCTCAAATCAACTCCCCAATCTAGCTCCCTAACTCCCACATGTGCCTAGGAAGTTCTCAATGCGCAGGCTCACGCAGTCACCAAAATGGCACGTTGTAGCAGCAAGGGCTTTCACCCAAAATAGTGGTTGTCCTTCCCCAAGACCTCCAACAATAGATGATGAAATGCTTCCCTTGGAATCCTCCACGAATTGGCTGCTCTTGTTGATCTCCCCAAGTGCAATTCGTACTGCCTACTGCTCCCACAAAGCAGCAATGAGGCCCCACGAGATCCCTGTGACAATGTTGAACCGACTCACAATAGATAAGACTTCCCTCCTTGGGCTGGCACTCGAAGTCCACCAAAGCAAGGGGTGAGAAACTCGCCTGAGAATATTGGGTGTAGACTCAGCTAAACAACTCAAGCGTGCTAGATGCAAGTAATTGTAAAAATGTCAAAATCCCCAAACTGAAGTGATCCCCTTCTATTTAACCTTGGCTGCCTCCTCCTCATGTGGGTCCCATCATCAAACTCCCTTCCTTCCCAAGTAGCTCGAATTGCCCAAGTGGAGCGTATTTCCTTCTTGGTGGCCCCCACATTCCACTAAGAGTTTGATTTTGCCTTTTTCCATAGTGTGAGTGCCTCCATCAAATAAAAATTGGAAGTGGGGTCCTCCAACCCACTTCTCCTAAGTTAGAACCCAAAATTGTCAAAATTGTACAAAAATTATATTCTCACTTAGCAATAATTGCTAAGTGGGAATATCACAGTCCTCCCCGCCTAAATGTTGCTTGTCCCCAAGCAACTACAAAGATGGATGTTGGAGTACCTGCTCTCCCTCCCAAGTGGCATCCTCATCAGGCAAGTTTCTCCATCTGACCAAGAATTCTTTGATGACCCTGTTCCGCAATCATCTCTCATGGGTGTCCAAAATGCTCTCCAGCTCCAAAACCAAATGCCCCTCATCATCCAAGGGCGGTAAATCTGTAGTTGCTGTCACTTGTTGGACCAGTGCCTTTTTTAGGCAAGACACATTGAATATATTGTCAACTATGTTCCCTGGAGGTAGCTCCAGCTCATACGCCACCTCTCCAACCCGCCTAGTGACCTGGTATGGTCCATAAAAACAGGGCTTAAACTTTTCGACTCCCATCTGCTTGAGTGTGGACTATTTGTATGGTTGAAGCCTCAGGAAAACCAAATCTCCAACCTCAAACTGTCTCTCTACTCGGCCCTGTTTACGTACAGTTTTTGTTGGTTCTGCGTAGTTTGTAAGTTGTCCTTGAGAGCCCGAACGATATCTAGACTCTGTTGTATCCAATCCTTGGCCCATGGGGCCTTGCTGTCTTCGAACATCATGTCAGCGAAAGTCAATGCATCATAACGTACAAAGCCCTGACTGGGGACATACCTATGGACATGTGGTACGTTGTGTCGTAGCAGTATTCGCCCAAATGCAACCACTGTATCCATCCACGTTGTTGGCCCATCACATAGTTGCATAAATAGTCCTCCAACCACTTGTTCACAATCTCTGTCTGCCCATCGATCTAGGGGTGGTAGCTAGTGCTCAGAGTAAGATCAGTACCCACCAGTCGGAGTAGCTCTTGCCAAAATCCCACCATGAATATGTTGTCTCGATCATTAACGATGGTCTTGGGGAGACCATGAAGTCGAAACACCTCCTTGAAAATTAGTTCAGCCACCTATGAAGTTGAAGACCAAGCGAAAACAACAAAGAGTGGGAAAACTTGGTCAATCTGTCGACCACCACATAGATGCAGTCCTTGCCTTGGACCGCAGGCAACCCTATGATAAAATCCATCGAAATACTCTCCCATTTCCCCTCGGGGATAGGAAGAGGCTGCAACAATCTAGCGGGGTGTGTCTGCTCACCCTTGTTCCTTTGGCATGTATCACACTCCCGAATGTGCCTCAAAACATCTCCCTTGAGGCCCCTCCATGAAAAACACTCCCTGATGGCCATGTATGTTTTGGTGAAACCTTGGTGTCTTGCTATTGGTGAATCATGGGTAGCCTGCATAATATTCTCCCTCGATTGGGAGTTGGGCACCAAATAAATCTGGTCCTTATAGTAGATCACCTCGTTCATCACCCTGTATCGGTCCTCCGTGGTTGTACCATCAAGAACCTTGCATGCATGTCCGTCCTTGGAATACTCCACTAGAAATTGTGCCCTCCAATCTGGTGCAGGGCTCATAAGTGAAATGGTAGTCGACCTCCTAGACAATGTATCAACTACCATGTTTCGTCAGCCCCTGACATACTCAATGTCAAAGTCATATGCCTAGATTTTTCTCACCCACTTTTGTTGCCTCTCTTGCAATTGTTTCTGCTCCAGAAAGAATTTGAGGCTGTTGTGATCTGTCTTCACCCGAATTCTATTGCCCACTAGGTATTGTCTAAACTTGGCCAGTGCATGCATGATGGCTAGCATCTCTTTGTCATAAATAGAGTACATCCACTCATGGGGAAGTAGCTTCTAGCTCTCAAAAGCTATCGGGTGTCCCCCTTGCATCAGGACCGCTACTACGCCCTCCCATGAAGCATTGCACTCAAGCACAAAGGGTTGTGTGAAATCAGGAAGTGCCAATACCGTATAATTGCTTATCACCTATTTGAGGCTCTCAAAAGCCTCCTGCGCCCCATTTGTCCAGTGGAATGCACCTTTCTTGGTCAAATCGATGAGGAGTGCTTCTAACTCTGAAAATCCCTTCATGAACTTCCTGTAGTAGGTGCAAAAGCCCAAAAATGTTGGAATTTCTCAGTCTAACCCGTTAGAAACCCTTCATGTACTTTCTGATTTATTCCTACCTACTTGTTCCATTAAATTAACAAGTTATTTACCATGTAAATATTGGAAATAAATACAAGTGCATGCTCAACACATTACAGATCATCAACTAAAGAAAACAGAAACAAGCACACAAGTGACACCGTTGTTTTTGGACTAATGTCCCCGGAAAAACCCAATGCGGGAAAATCGGTACAGCTATCTGAGGGTTTGATTTATTAAGCAGTTTCAGAATACAATCTGGGTGCCAAATCTGGCTCACCCAACAGAGAAAAATCTCGGCAGTAGTACCTCTCTACTCGGAAGTAGATATTCTGGCTGAAACCCTGGATAAACACTCCGACAGCTCCACAACTCCAATCTGCCCCACGAAACCCCAACGTCAGCCTCTCTCTGGCCCAGCGTTAGCCCAACGTCACTCTAGCTTGGCCTACGTCAGCCTCTGGAGGCACTGCGTCAGCCCTCTGGCCCTCTGCATCACCCACGCTGGCCCTCTGAGGCACTGCACAACTCCTGGTTGCCTCTGCGTGAGCCCTGGCTGGCTCTGTGTGAACCCTTGGCTGCTTCTGCATCCCTCTCTCTGGCTACTGCGCTGATCCTCCCGGTGCTATCTCTGCCTCTCTACTTTTGTATTCACTGCCCCTCAGCTACAACTCTGATCACTCTCTCAACTTTCTCAGCAAACCCAGCCCCAGAAAGTCGAAATCTTGATCTCTTGGTGTGTTCTCCAAGTGACCCTCAAGCCTCCTCTTATACTTTTCTCGTTGACAAATCAATGGCCGAGATTAATTCCCTAATCAATGGCTAAGATTAGATCTGGCTTGATCCATGACTTTTGGACCATTCTAACACAGTTTTATATTAATTCTGTTAGCTACCTATACCAATAGGTTTCATATTTCATGATTGGCAATGAAAGGTCCAAATATGCTCTGCTTTGATGATGCAAAGATCACATATTTCCATAAGAATACAATCTGTGCTTATAGCTTGGTATGGACTCAAATTTTGATGGATGGTCCAACAGTCTAATCTGGATCATGTCATGTTTTAAATTTTCAGTTGTAGAATAGAGAAAGGAGTCTGTCCAAACTGTTTAATCTTGGCAGACAAGTAGTTTAGGTAGAGAAAAAAGGCTCCCAACAGCTTAATCTGGGACCTTGGAAGAAATAAGGGTAGAAGTAGATAGAAAAACAAAAGAAAAAGCCAAGGAAAAGAAAAGGCAAGTGAGGGTCTGCAAGTCCAAGTGCACCCTCCAAGAAGAAATAAAAAATGCTAGGCAAATAGATGGGTAGGCAGTTGGGGTTGCAGAAAGGTCATTTCTTATAAGTTGCATGTATGCTAACTTTGTATACCAAAGCAAAATCAGTGAATTGAGAAGGTGTCATTCTTCATCAAGTTGCAGCAAGCAAGAAGCATGTCTAACCTCCCTTCTTCCCCTTTTCCATTTCATTACTAACACTCCCTCATCAGCAGAGATTCATGGAAGAGATTATGGCTTCATGGTGGTTCTTAATCTTTTAGAAGCCACATTTCTTGTCTAAAAATTCTTTTCATTTTGATCTACTCCCTAAACTAAGTAAGTTTCAAATAAACTTAGTGATTTCCCCCTCATTCACATTTCCCCTATATTAACTCTAACTTTACTATGTAAATCCCCTATATTACCTTTCCCCTACTAGTATTAACACCATGGTGTATAAACCCCAAATTTTGTATAAATATCCCTCCCCTTGGCATTATAGCCATATGTTCTCTAAAAAGGAATCAAAATGACATCTGGTCACTTTGATGAACCTATACCTCATCTCTCTCCCTTATTTCAAGCCATTCCACTCATTAAACCGTCATTTGCAAAGAAAAACCCTATAAAAACCCCTTCCTACCCATAACCCCTTTGAAATTATGAAAAAACCCACTTTTGCCGCTTAACCAAAGTTGGCGCATATATTTGATTTTTCGAAATATATTGAAAAACATTGAAAAAATACCATATCTGAATCTTTCCCGCTGAGCACGTGTCCCAAAAGAAATATTTGTTTATTCCTCCGCCCGCTTCCGTATCCACCGATCACATCGCCCTCCCGTCCACCGTCGGATCGGACCCATGTGATCCGACGGCCCTCATTGATATCGGAGCGGCCCCCACGACAGACAATTAGCGCCCGAGAAAATGACGAAGGGTTACGTCAGTGCGCGGCCACGCGTCACCCTCTCGGGTCTCTCGGAGCGGCCTCTGACAAAACCAGGGCCGTATCGTAAGCGCTCCGAGAAACCGTAACCGCTATGGCACTTAACCGTAACCGCTATGGCACTTACCGCCCGGTTTGCTGGTCCCACGTCAGACCCACGTCATCGCCACCCTGCCATCGCATCAGTACTTTTGTCCGCCCCTGTGCCAACGTGTCTGCCACCGCATCATCCCCGTGGACCAATAGCAGCTCGCCACCTCACCCGATGACGTCATGCTGACGTCATCCGAGCTTGACCCCACCCTATGACGTCATGCTGACGTCATCCGAGAAAAAGCGCCAAATTGCCAAAAGGTCCATATTTTGGCCAAAAATCACGTTTTGCATACATTTTGCTCATTCGCTATTGTTTCCGCTGCATGGTCTTTTACGTCCAAAACTGCGCCACCCCGCTGGAATCGACCTGGAGACCTCCAGAGCACCAATTCTGCCCACATTTACGACCACTGCTCGCTGTTTACCAGGTATTTCTCATCATTTATCCTCCATACGCCTAAATTGTCTGTAAATTACTCAGAAGGCTCAAAGGACACTAAAACTCATCATTTTACCTGTAAATTCCCTCTGCAAAGCCTCTATTTCCAACTGCAAGCTCGAAAACCACCAGCTGAGCCTTGATTTCCCGAGTTCTTATCAAAAACTGTAAACTGCTCGCGCAATCGTGAGACAGTAGGTCAATCCATTAAAAACCTGCCACAAAAGACAGAGTGAGACCAGACATTGGTCTTATTCGTAATTCAAACAGTATTTCAAGTGCTGTGTGCCCACTTCACCCTCTGGTCCCTGAAATTCACACTTTCATTGCAAGTAATCACCGCTGTGTTGCTCTACTTACTTCAGCTAGCTCACCTGCAAGTCAGAAGCTTAATAGACCATGGAAACTCCAATTGCACTGAACATCAAGCCTCTCAATACCCCTCATAGGGAGTTAGAATGGAAAGCTCTGGGAGATATGGATTATCAAATGTTAGACTATTTTCCATTAGGCTCCAAATATAATATTCAGATGCTAAATGAGTTGAAAGCCTAGCACCTTAGTGGAGCTGATATCCTAGGCATTTGGGACTCAAACTTGCCCATCTACAACCTCCCCCAGGTAAATCCTATGCCAGAATTGATCCACAGATGCCAGGAGTGCTATGATCCATGCCAAAGAGCTGTTCTCAGCCCCACAGGCTCAATTCTGTTTCATATCACCCCAGAGAGCATAAATGAGATGCTGCACTTCCACACTGCAAAACCATTGACCCCCCTCTACATGCAGAACTTGATAAAGAAGGGGACCAAGTTGTCAAATGACCAGATCATCAAAATCAACCAGCTGTTTGTACAACCAGGCTCTGAAGCCATCAGAACTCCTCCTATTGGATATGCATACTTAAATGAATTGGGCAGAATGCTAGTGGATTTGATCAGCTATGTCCTAGGGTTCAGGGGAGTGGAGGATGTGGATGATATTATAATGGCAATGCTGTCTATATTCTCTCCTGGAAAGCCTCCAGCTGTACATTATGACTATGCCACATATATTGCAGATAGGATCCATGACCAGCTGATGAATCTGCAAAGGGAAAGACTGTTCAGATACACTTCCTACATTTACCATCTATTCTTGTTTTATCAACCAGGCAACTTCCTCATTCCCCTGAAACAAGTTAATACCCAGGGGAATCCAAGGTCAGTTGTGTTTTGGACCTCTGTTTTTCATTGCACCTCTGTGTCACCATACACATACTGTGAGTTCATAGACTTGTTCATTCATCCAGCTATGACATTATTGTATGGTGTTCCCCCTCCAAGGTTAACTGATGACATGAGGAGAATTCTCCATCTAAACAAAACCTACAGCATTGGTAATTGGTACTTTTACCAAGACCACACAGTCATCAGAGTATATGGCTGTGAGTTGAAACCTTACAGGCTGCCAAGGTATGTCCCTATGAGACTTTTTACCCTAGAATACTTCAGGCAATTTGGGAATGCCGACTACCTCCACTTTCAAAATAAGAACAAGAAGGCTCAGTTGAAGGTAAGGAGCCAGCTGGGCCCTTTCCTATATAACAAAAAAGAGGAGGGATGGAAAGAGGCAAATAGTATCCTAGAGGCTCTCAAACTGCAAACTAGTTTTGAGTGGATACCCTATGACCCCAATCATTTTGTTTCCCTCAGGAGGATAAGATACAAATTGGGTACCTATTCACATGTGAGGCAGCCTGAGATTGAGCAGTATGCCAATGCATTGAGCTGGGAAGAGGGCACCCTAGAAGAGGAAATTACTAGTGAAGAACTGCTAGAAAGAGAGGCTAGAAATATTCAAAAAGAAGCTGACTTAGAAACTTGTGGACAGGTCCCCCTCTCATATAAAAGACAAATTGGAGCAGCTGCCTCATCCTCAACAAGACATCAGCAAGCTGCCATGAAAACTCCACAGACATCCAGCAAAGGCCAAGAAAAGCAGGTGGAACAGCCACCTCCTATGACTGAAGAACAAATGGAAACACTAGTGCAGCAACAAGAAGAGATGGAGCAGCAGGGAGAAGTGCAGCAGCAAGAAGAACAGCAACAACAGGAAGAACAAAGGAAGGAACAGCCTGTCCAGCAAGAGCAAACAGTGGAAGCCCCTAAATCCACTGAACAAACTGTGCCTCCAAGGCAAGAAACTTCAGCTGAGGCATCAATCCTCCAAACTCCACAAAAGGAGGATACAAGCAGGAAAAGGGACAGAGAGACTCCCCTTACAACATCAGCAACTCAGGGGGAGAAAAGACAGAGAATTAATCCCTTCTCGGAGGAAGAAATGCCAATAGGACAGTCTTTTGGTATGGTCCCACCCAGCAGGGAAGCATCAGCAAGTTCCTTTCAACAGGAACAGGATAGAGCAATGGGAGGAGAAGTGAGTTCCTCAAATCAGCAAAGAGAAGGTGGACCCAGCATCAAACAGCAGTTCATCGACATTAAGAGGAGAAATGAGCCCATCAAGATACAGCTATATAACCATCTGTTAAACATGGCTCCCACCAATCAACAAAGACTCATGTCTGCATATGATGTGCAGGAAGGCAAAATGATCATGAGTCATTTTATGCCAACAGCAGTGCAGCCCCAATCTGCCTCTGACTACTTGAGGACTAACCTGGAAGTCCTTGCCAAGGATATCCACCCAATGGACAAGATAGAACTGCATAAGCAAACGGGTGAGATGGTCTATGCTTCCTTGGCAGACCAAACATTGGATAACTACAGGCTACAAAATAGCCTTAACAATACAGCCTCTCAGCTAGAGTTGGAGAGAGCATCATCACAGGCTAAGGACAACAGAATTAGGTCCTTAGAAGATATAATTGTTGAAATTGGGCATGATCCCAAAGATATCAAGGGCATACAAGAGATATTAAAACTGAGGGATGCAGACATGGCAGCCTTGAGGAGAAAGATCAAACTCCCAGCCACAATTCACCCTCAAACAGATGAGGTTGCCCAACAAAGACATGATCAAGAGGCCACAACCTTGTTGATATCTCTGTACAAGCAGCTAATCCAAACTCAGGAAAAGCTGGGAGAATCGGAGGCTGCAAAAGCAGCACTACAGGCAGCCTTGAAACAAAGAGAAGAAGGGCAAACCTCCAAGCCTCCTCCTGAAGTAATCAACCTTGAGGAAGCTGCTCCAACTACTGCTCCTCCTCCTCAGCAAACAGAACCTACAGCACCAACTACATCGACAGCTGCACCAACAACAGAGCAGACTCATAGTCTGGATATGCAGATGCTTCAAAATGAAATTCAAGTCCTAGAAGCTCAAATGTTAGAGCTCAATCAAGCCAAAGAATCTTTGGCTAAAATAAATGAAAGATATGATAAGAGCAAACAGAATGTGGCTGAGAAGGAAAGAGAGATAAAAGCTCTCAAAAAGAGAATAACTGAGCTTGAGAAAGAGCTCACACTAGATAAGGTGACAACAGAGCTCAAAACAGTCCTGTGGGCCAATATTGGCCAGTCCATTACCAATCAGTGGCAGTTCATTGAGACCATAGATGAACAGTCAGTACTCATTACAAAGGCAAATAGGGAAATACACAGAGCAAGAGCAAGCCTTGGCAACATGCCTGATGCTGCCAACAGAATGATCAACATATTGAATAACAGGACAAGCTCTCAACTGGCCACCATGGGAATTGCTCACAGGACTGAGACAATCTCAATGGTTAAAAGGGTTCTGACACTAAGAAACCTGGTTGGAACATTAGAAAGGAGAACCCAAGACATGCAGACCGAAATCAACAAGTTCATGGACAGGTTTCAGGTATTGCAAAACAGAGGCCTCCCCAGCCTACTAAGCAGTGTGGGAAGACTGCTTACCCATGAAAACTATGCAAAAAGGGTCAATGCCTTTGCTGCAAGTCAAATTGCAGCACATCCCAGCACTTCAGCAGAATCAGGGCCAGCATCAGGACAGACTCTATATAATAGGGTGGAAAACCTGTTTTTTATCATGAACGAGATCAATCATCTGTTCGATGTGCCTCCAAATTTCTATAAATATACAGAAGCAGATGAAACCATAGAGGCAATTGTCAAGCACCAATTGCCCACACAGGAAGTCTAGAATAAATTGACACAGATAATATTATCAAGCCAGAACCTGTAATGTTATGTTTTGTCCAATTTATAAGTGATCATACACAGGGAAAATTTTGGTAGATAAGCATACAGAGGAAAGATGAAAGGCTGAGCCAACTCAGCAGGGCTATTTGGTCACCACAGCAGCAAGCACAGTCACAGGTGGCAGGGCCGAGAAGATACAGCGCAGCAAACGTAAAGACACATTTTCCAGCATTAAAGCAAAGCGGTTCAACCGACTCACTGACCTCCAAAGGTCAAAAATATCCTCTGACAGACTTAAAGAGCAGTTATGCTGCATTCAAAGCTGTAATAACTTCTTTTCTACTTTTCTGTACGAAGTAAATGAAGATATTTCTCTCTCAGATGACTCAATGCCTGAGATATTTTGTATAAACATTTCTATAAGATCCCCTTCGCATGAGTTTTGCAAGGGTTGTTGTTGATTTCATTTCTATACTTCGGTTGCTGTGTAACTCTCAGAGAAATAATACAAAGGTGGATGGAATTTCCAAAGCTCTGTGTTCCTTGATGCACTGTGGTGGCTGGCTGATTGTTACAGGATTCCTGCATGTTTCATAACACAATAAGTCTTCTTTTTACCTCTATGTTATATGTTTTCTAGTCTTTCATGTTCTTTCATGTTTCTGTGTTTTACACTTAATGGCAAAGTAAAAGAATAGTTCCAGGTTTTAATCGCAGATTACCCTGAACTCAATCTAAGCTGTTATAAATGTTTTCTTCCAGATAGAGTAAATAAGGTGTAATTCTTAATTGCTACACTTTCAAGCTATATCTCTCACTGTGATAAATAGTTTCAGGAATTCAAGTTTGCTCTTGAGGCATCTATCTTTCCCCACACCCCAGCTTAGTGGAAAATTCTTGAATGCTTTTCACTGGTTGTTCACATGTCACCATCATAATCTAATTTTGTTATATGAAGTATTTAAATGGCCCTGTAATTTCAGTAAATCATCTCAAGGTTTCTAAACACTTGTAGCCACAGACTCCATTGCCCAATGAAATAAACTCATCTGCAGATTACACATTTCAAGTACAGAAAGATATCCTTCAACCAAAATATAAACCAAAAACCTGAGCATAATAACTAGCCTAAAACACCCTCAAAACAGAGACAAATTATAAAGAGAGAGCCCTCTCTGATTACAGTTTGGCTAGGAACTGTGATCCAAAGATTGGTTAGTGGTTACCCCAGCCGTATTCCCTTGGGAGTCATAGGGAACAACCTGGGTGTTAACAAATTCAAATTAATATTTTATTTTCCCTGAGTTTAGACTTAGGGACTCCATTAAAAATATTAATTATTTTAATATCTCCAAAACTGTTTAGAATCTTCCCAAACCCTTTCTGGGTATTGGAGATCTCATGTGCCTTAGCCTCTCCACCAATTTTCATGGCTAGAGCACATCTAATGCTACTCGAAATAAAAAAAAAACCCCGTAGTTCTATCACGATGCTGCGTGTGGGCCAGTCCAAATTGGCCTTGATCTTCTCTTGGTGCACCCTCACCCTATCTTCTCCAATAATGTGCCCTAGATAGAGCATCTCTGTGAGCCCAAACTCACATTTGGACAGCTTTGCATAGAACTGTTGTCCCTCCAAGATCTTGAGCACCTCCTCTAGATGTTGCAAGTGCCCCTCCCATGTCTGGCTATAGATCAATATGTCATCAAAGAAAACAAGGACATAACGCCTCATTTGCCCATGAAATACGTGTTTCATGTAGGACTGGAATGTGGCCGGTGCGTTGGTTAGCCCAAAGGGCATCACCAACAACTCGAAATGCCCATAGTGGCAGGGAAAATCTGTCTTGGGGATGTCCTGCTCATGCACCATGATCTGGTGATACCTCGAACGCATGTGTATCTGAGAGAAGTACCTAGGTCCTCTAATCCCATCCATCAACTCGTCAGTCTGGGGAATGAGGTACCAGTTCTTCAGAGTCTTCTTATTGAGGGCTCGGTAATCAATGCACATCCTCAACATGCCATATTTCTTCTTCACCAAGACAACTGATGAAGCGTAAGGACTAGAACTGGGCCTGATATGCCCCAATGCCAACAACTCTTGGATGGTCCTTTAGATCTCATCCCGGTAAGCCTTGGGATGTCTATAAGGGGTGGTAATGACCGCTTGCACCCCCTACTCCAACTTAAATGTATGCTGAAATCCTCTGTCAGGTGGTCATCCTGGCGGGATGTCCCTAAATACTGTTGGGTACCTGTCTAAGATAGCCTGAATATTCGAGTGAGGTGGCTTGCGCTGACCCCCAACCTTTGAAATCCTCAACTCCAAGGCCCACTCAAAGTTCCCGTGTCTCAAATCAGCCTCCATCCTATGTGTTGATACTGTCTGTGGTGGGTACGAATGCATGCCCCTCAAAACAACCAGCGTTCTATTTGGCCCCACTAACTCCATCTCTAGCTTCCGCCAATCAGTCATCACTCGCCCTAGAGAGTAGATCCATTGAACACCCATCACCACATTGGTGTCATGTACATCCACCACGAAGAAATGATCTGTCACTGAGTAGTTCCCCGTCAAAGCGGGGACGTATCGGGTACACTGCATGGTCCTATCTCCCGGCACAAGGACTAAAAACCCATAAAAATCCTTCGTAGTGATACCCTGCCTCTGAACCATCTGTGCATCAATGAGATTTTGGGTGGCCCCATTGTCTACCAAAACCAAGACATGTTGTCCCTGCATTGTGCCTCTAATCCTCAAGGCCAAAAATTTGGAAACCCCACGCAGGGAAGATAAAAGTCCTCCAGCTGGTGCGAAAGGTGCTCCCCCAGGTGGTGGTGGTGGAGGTGGTCTCCTCTTTGCACATGTCTCATTGTGACCCCCACCTATCTCCAACTCCACGTCATCCTCCAGGTCATTGTCAAGGAAGACCTCAATGTAATGGGCCTTGCCCGCTGTGCATCAATGACCTGGTGCCCAAGGCTCCTAACATGTGAAGCATGGCTTCCTCCTTTGGAGGTCTCTCCTGATCTCCTCATCCAACTGTCCATGCCCTTGGTTGGCTCTCAGTGGTGGTGGAGCCCTGGTGCCACGGTCCCTCTACTGGAGTAAAAGCCTAGTGGGCATCTGCATTTTGGTCCTGAGCAGAGCATCCTGCAAGTCTTGGGCCCTACCAACAGCGTCCTGCAAAGTGGTGGGCCTGTTGGACCTCACCAAGCCCCTCAATGACTCTACTAGCCCCTCCAAAAACATAAAGACCCTCCTGGCCTTCGATAAATCTGGTACCATCACTGACAACCTTAGAAACTCTGAGATATAGGCCTCAACACTCCTAGTCTGCTTGAGCCGTGTCAACTCCCCAAAGTGTTCCTCCGGTTCTCTCCTCTCAAAATGCTCCAATACCCTCCGAGTGAAATCCTCATAGGTCATGACTCCTGCATGTCCCATCATGGTTAACCCATGGAACCACCAATCATAGACTTCCTCCACTAAGTGCAGTGTGGCAATTTTGATTGCCTCCCCTTCAGTCATCTGGTTGAGCTGGAAATAGACATCTAGCTTCTCAACCCATGCCTTAGCTGGGCTCTTAGTTGATCCATCGAAAGTTGGGAGCAATAACCTCCCCATCGTGCGTTGTAAATCGGTGTCGTGTGAGTAGCGTCCTCCACTCTGTCCCTTGCTCCTATTGTTGCCCTTAAGCTGACAAAAGTCCCTGAAGGTGATGGCCTCTCTGAAATTAGGCCCATAGGATTAATACTCCACAAAATAGTCCCCCATGGGCATCTCCTCTTGCCCTTGTGGCCCTCCAACACCTGATGCTAGAAATGTGGGGATGGTTGACCTAGGTGGTGTGCTAGAAACAAGAGGTACGTTGGGTGGATTTGCTACATGGTGGTGCGAAGTACCTGAGCCTTCACCCAAATGAATTTCTCCTTGAATCCCCTTGCCCTTGTTGTTGTTGCAGTTTTGTTGCCTTAGTTCATCAATGCCCCTAGACAAATCGTTGATGGCCTTCAAAAGATGTTGAGCGAACTCCTCTTCTTTACTCATCTTATCTCCCTCATTATCCCCCATGTTTGGCCTCTCAACCTCCGATTCAACTGTTACTGGATCAGGAGTAATTTGTAGTTTCTTTCTCTGCTTCTATACCTTTGCCTTCTGTAAGTGACGTTCTGCTTATCCTCTAGTGTCATAGACTGATAACTGCTCCCACAGGCTAAGCCAAAACTATGAGCTCTGGTACCACTATAATATTCCTAGTTAGAAAATACAATGATAGACAAAGCAAAAATTGACATGCACACAGACAAATTCAGATACATAAGTAGACACCTAGAAAATCTCCAAAAACATCACCCAGCTGAGCCATTTTATTATATTGAGCAATAGTACAATGGGGTATGAAAGGAGTACACCTAGGTTTGCCAAAATGGCAAACTAGGTAAGCCCCAGGTAGAAAAATACAATGCCTAGATGATGAAATGAGCTACCCCAACTATGCTCTGCGCTGCCCTGGAATAATTGCTCTATCTGCTGGAAAGGAACTGCTGAAAGACCCTCCTCTGATGCTCAGAAAATTATGGGAAATTAACCCTGGGCTCCTCTTCAATAACCACCAAAACCCAGAAAGGGTTTGGTCTAGTTTCGAACACCAAAATTGACCTCCAATTACCATGACGTCCAAACTCGTTGGAAATTTCGGCCCTCCTAGAAAACATCTGCTGCAAACCTCCAAAATGATGCCAAAAGGATGTGCTTCACTCCTCCGGATGACTCCCTAAATTCCCCAACTCAAATCAGCTCCCCAAGCTAGCTCCCTAACTCCCATGTGTGCCCAGGAAGTTCTCACTGCGCAGGCCCACGCAAACACCAAAATGGCATGTTGTAGTAACAAGGGCTCTCACCCAAAATAGTGGTTGTCATTCCCCAAAACCTCCAACAATAGATGATGAAATTCTTCCCCTGGAATCCTCCACAAATTGGCTGCTCTTGCTAACCTCCCCAAGTACAATTCGTACTCCCTACTTCTCCCAGAAAGCAGCAATGAGGCCCCATGAAATCCCTGTGACAATGTTGAATTGACTCACAATAGATAAGACTTCCCTCCTTGGGCTGGCACTCGAAGTCCACTAAAGCAAGGGGTGAGAAACTCACTTGAGAATCTCGAGTGTAGACTCGGCTAAACAGCTCAAGCGTGCTAGATGCAAGTAATTGTCAAAATGTCAAAAGCCCCAAACTGAAGTGAGCCCCTTCTATTTAACCTTGGTTGCCTCCTCCTCGTGTGGGTCCCGTCATCGAACTCCCTTCCTTCCCAAGTAGCTTGAATTGCCCAAGCGAGCGTATTTCCTTCTTGGTGGCCCCCACATTCCACTAAGAGTTCGATTTTCCCTTTTTCCATAGTGTGATTGCCTCCATCAATTAAAAATTGGAAGTGGGGTCCTCCAACCCACTTCTCCTAAGTTAGAACCCAAAATTGTCAAAATTGTACAAAAATTATATTCCCACTTAGCAATAATTTCTAAGTGGGAATATCACATAATCATGCCCCACAGCGAGCCAAGATCATGCTCTGATACCACTGTGATATACTTTTGCTAAAGTGTGCTAATATAACCCATCAAAATTTTAAAATTCCCTTTGACGCATTTTATCAAAAACTTTGTGAACACACATTTCTTCGAACACTTTATAAGCAAAGTAATAAACACTTACAATAGAAATATTCCAAGGGCTCAACCAAAATTTTATTAACTTGATGGGAGGGTTTACATGCAAATATCAATTTGTGAACTTGGAATACAACCCTGGCAAATATATGGTTCAACAAGGATGATGATCTTATCCCTCTGAAATTGAACTCGGCCCACAAGAAACTCATCCTAGAAAATAAATTATAACTCGGCCCCAACAAATGATGAATTCAACCTCTAAGAAATTCAAGCAATGCAACCTCCAATAGCAAGCAATTTGGTCCTTCTGTAGAGATGAATTTGGCCTCTAGTGGTCGACCTCTATAAATGGTGAATTTGGCCTACAATAATCAACCTCCACAATTAATGACCTCGACCTGCCAATGATTGATGAACTCAATAGTTGATAATAAACTTTGTCTCCCTGAGAACAATAATTTGGCCCCTTTGGAATGACAAATCGATCTCTTCTGAAATTAAAGATTTGGCTCTCCTGAAATACTGAATTTTCCCTCCTTCAGGGATAAGCAATTCAGCCTCAACAAACCTCCTGCAAACACAAACTTGGCCTCCAATTGATGAGCTCGGCTCTAGCACAATTTGACATCCTTGGAGAATGATAATTTCGCCACAAGAAGAATTCGTCCCTCCAAGCAGCGCGATCGCCACAAAAGATGAACTTGGCCTTCAATGAACAATTTGGCCTCAGCAAAAGGAACTTGACCTTCTGAAATATTCGACAATTAGAACTTGGCCTCAGCAAAATACCCTGCAATAACAATAATTTGTTGATTTTTGGTAGCATCGGATGTGCTCTAGCCATGGAAATTTGTGGAGAGGCTAAGGTGCATGAGATCTCCAAGACCCATACATCATTTGGGGAAATTCCACCCGGATAGAGAGATATTAAAATAATTAATATTTTTAATGAAACCCTAAGTCTAAACTTAGGAAAATTAAAATATTAATGTGTATTAATATAATATGGGTGAGAAAGTTCTAAATAACAAGGATCAAGCCAGATCTAATCTTAGCCGTTGATTAGGGACTTAATCTCGGCTGTTGAATCATCAATAGGAAAAGTATAAGAGGAGGCTTGAGGGTCAGTTGGAGACACACCAAGTTGATCAGTCAATTCGATTTTCTGGGACAGAGTTTGCTGAGAAATCGAGTTAGTGATCTGTTGCAGCGAGGGGTAGTTCGACATAAGGCCGAGAATACATAATAGAGAGGCAGAGATAGTGCTGAAGAGACAACGCAGAGGCAGCCTCGGCTGATGCAGAGACAGCCAGAGTTGACGCAAAGGTTTGGAGGTCTAGCGCTGGTGATGCAGGCGGCCGAGAAACTGACTCAGAGGCTAGTAGAGTTGACGCTGGGCAGAAAGAGTTGCGCTATGGTGTTTCCGTGGGGCAGACTGAGAGCTAAGAGGCAGACGTAGAGTCATAGAGGGTGACGCAGTTCCAGAGAAAAGCTTGGAGCAGCTTTCATTGTCCAGCTAAGGAATGGTCGAAGTCACTGTGGGACTCATCATCTGGTTGCTAATGCTCTGGAATATCTGTCTTCGGAGAAAGGCACTACTTCTAAGGAAAATCTCTGAAGGGTGAGCCATTTCTGGCACCTTAGTTGTATTTAGAAAATTGGATAATAATAAAACCTTCATATCTGCTACACCGGTTTTCCCGCATTGGGTTTTTCCGGGGACGATTGTCCAAAAATAACGGTGTCCCTCGTGTTGTCTCAGTTTATTTCAGTTGTTGATTTGTATATTTGTGAAGGCTTCTATTGTGTTTATTTCAATGTTTATATGATTAAATAACTTGTTAATGTAAAGAACAAGTAGGAGATAATAAACTAGAAATAGCAGTAGGGATTTTTGATGTGTTAGATTCAGAAATTTTCTCATAATTCTGCTAAGGAAATTAACCCTTAGATCAAGTTTTTATCCTCTGGAAAATATGCTCCAAACACTTGCAATAATCACAATGGAAGACTTGGAGTGATCTCCCCCAATGGCCAACTAGGGTGGCACTCAGAGTCCATCGAATTTAGCGAAGAGTTTCAGTTGAAACCCTTGCACTGGACTCCCTTGAGCCAAGTCAAATTTCAGAAAATGATCAAGAGAATAGGATGATTGTGAAGTGAGTTCCTCTCCCCTTTTTAAAGATTCATTGGGACCTGTTAATTTTAGATAACGACGGTATGTTCTATGCTTAAGACAATTTACTTCAATGTTCCTTTAGCAGCCCAATGAAAAATTCCAATTATATTCAGTAGCAATCACATTAACTTATAAACATTGACATTAAATCCAGATAGAACATAAAATCATATGCAGAAAACAAGCCAAGACAAGAGGACACAAGATGTGATGGATGCCAGGGACAAACCCCAATGTGGGGAAACCCTTTGATCAAATCTTCTTATTATTCTTCAATATTTCAGCAGAGAGAGAGTACAAATATCATAAATACAAGCCCAAAACAGATCTGTCAAATTAGCAGTCAAATTAGCCCTAACCAGAAACTCAACGGTGGTCAAAGATGCCCCAGAACATCCTCCAAACAACAGTCCAATTCAGCCTTCCAGGAGAGTCAAAGTCAGCTCAAATTCTTCAGCCAACCTAGTGAAAGGAGAGAAAAAAACTGCTGCAATTTTCTGCGGTCAAACATGAAGTCAACCTGAAGTCAAACTGTCCCAAAATTCTCGATTTATGTGCCAATAAATGCGGCCTCCAAAATCAAATTTTCTGGCCCAAAAATTGAGGTCAACGCTTCTGAAATTTGGCCTGTTTCCCCCTAGAAGAACTCGGCCTTCTACCACACATGCGAAGGAGAGAGAGAGAGAGATCAGCCACACATGCGAAGAAAGAGAGAGAGATGCCTCCAAGCTGTACAAACCAAGAGAGAGAAGATGTTGTGATGAGATGATATCGAAATGAGGAAAAGGTCACCTCTATTTATAAAATTCGTTGAGGGTGAGGAGAGCCATCTATTGAGCTTCATGAGCCTACATTTGACTGTGGCCGACCTTGACAATTTGTCCATAAGAGAAATAAATTCATAATTCCATTTCTACTTGTTAGAATGAGATGATCATTATATCAAAATTGTACCTCTCCGAAAGAGGAATCCAATGCAATAATCATCTCCATCATATGAGCTATCCTAAGGTGGAAGTTGGCCCTAGTTTCCAATTTTAACACTCCCTCTCAACTAGGGAGAATTCCACCTGCCAATCCATCATCATGCCAACCTGTCATCCTAAACCATCCTTGCCATCAATGCCCTACTCTTCTCTGTTGAACCATGAAGTAATAATGAAGAAGTGATCGAGAGTGTATCATACAACTCTCCACTGACTAAAGTCAGTCCTGGATCCCAAATCAAGTTGTTGAACACCATGCATCCTAGTCATAGGTAGTACGACAATACACGATGCATCCATCAGTAGTGATATGGTCCCTAACCAACTTTTCCCAACTTATTGGGCAAATGAGAAGTACTTCCCATGAGTCCCGGACTCCATGGGTAGGACGTGTGTCGGGGCAACAACAGGCGAAGTTGAACCACTCATCCTACTCATATGCCATAGGAGAAGGTGAACCACTCATCCTATGCATATGTCAATTGTAGGGGAAGGTGAACCACTCACCCTACATACATGTGTCTGGGTAGGGGAAGGTGAACCACTCACCCTACATACATGTGTCTGGGTAGGGGAAGGTGAACCACTCACCCTACACACATGTCAACCATAATGGGGTATCACAGGGGAAGGTGAACCACTCACCCTGTATCCAGCACACCACTAGGGGAAGGTGAACCACTCACCCTATGGTCGCTCATAGCTAGCTCCAAGAAGTACCCCACGCCCCCAGGAGCTCCTAGAGCTCTGTGTTCAACTCATACGGGACCCTCATAAGAGGGTCGTTCCATGACTCCAAGTCTCTCTCAGAAGGTTAAGAATTTGACCTTCCCGAGAGGCTTCGTGAGAATATCTGCAACCTGCTCATCTGTCTTGATGTGTTGGAGCCTAACTACTCCCCATTGTACCATATCCCGGATAAAGTGGTACCTGATATCAATGTGCTTGGAGCAGTCGTGGAACACGAGATTCTTTGATAGACGAATCCCACTTTGGTTGTCGCAAAAGATCATGGTGGTATCTAGCACGTGCTCAAATAGCTCACTGAAGAGCTTCCTCAACCAAACTGCTTCACAACAGGCCATACTCGCAACAATGTATTCGGCCTCGGCGGTGCTTAGTGCAACCGATTTCTGCTTCCTGCTTATCCAAGATATAGAAGCAGACCCAAAATAGAAGCAACACCCAAACGTGCTCTTATGATCCACCACACTGCCAGCCCAATCAACATCTGTATATCCATGTAGTCTCAAATCCCCGACAGTGTATCTCAGTCCATAGTGGATTGTGCCCCAGAGATATCTCAAGAGATTCTTGGCAGCAATCCAATGAATGTGATGAGGCTCGACCATATATTGACTCAACGTGTTCATAGCGAAGCATATGTCAGGACGGGAGTTGACCAAGAACATCAGTGCCCCCACAAGTTGACGATACTTGGTAGGGTTTGCCAATTCGAGCCCAACACCACTTCCACATAGCTTCTTAAAGTTGAGTTCCATCAGATTAGCCATAGACTTGTAGTCCACCATCCCACATCTCTCAAGTAGCTTCACAATATATTTTCCCTGAGAAAGGAAAATCTCACCTGGCTTTTGCTAGACCTCCAATTTAATGCATCAGTCCTAGGTCCTTCATCTCGAACTCGGAAGCCAACTCCCTCTTGCATTGATCAATGCGAGGGTCATCACTTGTCAGAAATAGATCATCCACATAAAGGACTAGAATGTGAGGTCTATCCTTTTCAACCTTGAAGTAAAGGTTCAAGTCAGCATCACTTCTCGTAAATCCCAGCTTCATAAGATAGCTATCGATCCTCTCATACCAAGCCCTAGGGGCTTGCTTCAACCCATAGAGGGCTTTCTTCAACTTGAATACATGTGTCTCACAATCTTGAACCTCGAACCCCTCGAGTTGTTCCACATATACTTCCTCCTTAAGCGAACCATGCAAGAAGGCAATTTTGACATCCATTTGATGAAGGTTCCATCCTTGCGAGGCAGCAAGGGCCATGATCTTACGGATGGTGGTATATCGGGCAACTGGTGCAAATATCTCTTCATAGTCTATTCCTTCCTTTTGAGAGAAGCCTCGAGCTACAAGTTTGCCCTTGAATTTCTCATCACTCCCATCAACTCCATGTTTGATCTTGTAGAGCCATTTTGAAGTGACCATAGACTTATCCTTGGGTCTAGGAACCACATCCTAGACATCATTCTTCATGATTGGTTCATACTCTTCGTTCATTGCATCCTTCCAAACCTGTTGCATCACAACTTCTTCGAATGTTCAAGGTTCAGATTGTACAATGATACTCATGGCAGTTAAGTACCCTTGGTACCTATTCAGCTTTTTGCTTTCACGAAATGTCCCCCTCGGTGCAATGTGTTTCTTGGCATCTTCAAGAGTATCTTTAAGCCACAAAGGCCTCTTTCTTGTAGTAGAGGGCTCACTAGGAGGTGGATCAATGGGATCCATTGGACCTTCAACATCGGGCATCGGTTCATCAGATGAAGATTCATCCTGCTTTTTTGCATTAGCATCATCATTGGCCTTCCTAGGAATAGGAAGATCTCGAATCTTTCTAAGTGCAGAATCTTCATCGAAAGTGACATCATGACTTAATTCCACTTCCCTTTGACCAGGCACATAGATTCTATATGCCTTTGAAGTTTCACTGTAGCCCACGAATGTTCCTTTCTTCCCAGATGCATCTAGTTTGTTTCTTTTCTCTTTTGACACATGAAAATATATGGGACAACCAAAAATTCTAAAATGAGAAACATTAGGTTTCTTACCGGTGAATACTTCTTCAGGTGTCTTGAAGTCTAAAGCTTGATGTGGACATCGGTTTTGGACATACACAACGGTGTTGGCAGCTTCTCCCCATAAGAACTTCAGAAGACCTTGATCATGAAGCATAGCCTGGGTGGCTTCTATGATAGTACGATTCTTCCTTTCAGCAACACCATTTTGTTCAGGAGTATATGCAGTGGTAGTCTCCCTCTTAATGCTAGCTTCTCTACAATAGTCTTTGAATTCATTAGACTCATATTCGGTCCCATTATCGGTCCTCAATATTTTGATCTTCTTCCCTGTTTGATTCTTGACCAAGGCTTTGAAGGAGAGGAACCATTTGAATACTTCGTTCTTCTTCTTTAAGAAATAGATCCATGTCTTGCGAGAGAATTCATCCACAAAAATAACATAGTACAAATATCCACCCAAAGATGTCATGGGCAACATACCTGATAGATCAAAATGGACCAATTGAAGAATATTGGTGGTTTGAGTTTCACTTGAGGGGAATGGTCCCCTTGTATGTTTTCCAGCTTTACATCCCTGACAAACACCTTCATGATTTAAGTTGAATTCGGGCATCCCTGTGACCATCTTCCTTACATCGGGTAAGGCTTTGAAATGAAGGTGAACAAATCTTCAGTGCCATAATTTGGATTGAAGAGAGGTGTCACAAATCATTGCTCCCAACGAACTTCCTCCAACTTGAAAGAAACCTTCAACCCTAAATCCTAGAGTGAATGCATCTCTTGGATTCCTTTGCCAAAGACGAACCTTCACATCAATGAATGACACCTTAAAACCTTTGTCTTCCATCGAAGAAATAGAAACCAAGTTCTTTTTCAAGTCAGGTACATATAGCACTTCTTCTAGGTGAAGGGTTTTACCTTGATTTAAGTGAAGAGTAACAGTCCCAATTCCTTTCACTGGATAAGTGACATTATCCCCAAGTATAATCTCCATATTTGTCTTATTTTCAACCAAGTTTGAGATAGCTTCTTTGTACCCAGTGAAGTGCCTTGAGGCACCACTATCAATCAACCAATGGTCCAATGTATCCGGAGGAGAGGCAGTGGAGAGGGCATAAATAAGATAAAATTCATTTTGCTTTACAACATTAGCATCATCATACTTGGAGTTTCTTGACTTCTTGGGAGGATGACCACCTCCATTTCGAGCAGCAGGAGCATTCCTCTTTCCTTTCTTATTGAACCTCTTGTTCCTTCGATTTCCATTTTCCTTCGATTGCCATTTCCCTGGGCCAAAATTTCGAGGTCAACATTTGGCCAATTCCTTTCCTCTCCATCTTTTTCCATCCTCAACTATTCCCACCATAAACATGTGTAGCTTCTCAATCTTCCCCACACAGTCTTAACTTTCTAGGGGTCTTTAACTCCATGGAAATCAAAATATTTTTGAATTTCTTCTATCCATTCCATTAACCTTTTTGGATCTGCACTTTTCAAAAATATTTGACATCTCCATCTCCATCTGGTGCTCGTCGCTCTCTACATATACTACATCACACTCATCTTCATTATATATGACTTTTGTCAATCTTCTCTGATGAACCAATTCTATTGCTTCCATTCTCTTTATCATCTTTTGCAACATTTTTGTAGTTTCTTTTTTCCTAGCCATTATTTTCTTCAATACCTCATTCTTCACAACCTCTTATATCTCCTCTTATAATGTCTACTTAATCCTATCATTGGAGGCATGCTTCACTCACTCATTAAAATAACTCTACCCAACTTCATACTCACGCTCAAGTCGTCTGCACTTCTCCTCTTTCATTGAATTGATGTCTCATAGAATCCCCAGCCTTCTCATGGAAACAATTCTACCTAGACCCAATTGTTTGCTGAAATTATCCAAACCCTTCGGATTCTACTCATTTTGATATTGCTTGATGCTATCCCTGGGGGCTTGAATTGAAGGTTACACAACAAAAGAACTCACAACAAACCACAAATATGTAAATGCATTCATATTAATTGATATTACTCCATAATCTATTATCACAAGAAGTTATGGCTAAGACATCCAACTATAATATTTTCAACTTTATTAAATCAATGGCCAATGCTCTTAGGCCTTATTACATTCATAGAGCCTATGCATAGATCTTTGAAACCCACAACCATCCACACTATACAAACCAAATCAAAGGAGAGGAAAACACCCTTTATTCATTGGCAAACTTCAAATTTATGCTTTTACTGTTGACTTTTGGCCTTACAACTACCTTAATTATTCAAATTCCAAATACAATGCTTCGTATTCCAATGGTTGACAACAATTTACTAGGAACAAAAAAATATTACTACATTTCAAATTTTTTTTAAACTCAAAATAAAAGCAAAATTAAGTATAAGAAGACATGTTAGATAGATGCAATGCCAGGGATGCTCTTTCATCATACTACCATGACATACCTAGAAACAAATGGAATGCATCCATGGGCATGACATTACACATCAACTTGTCTTCACATTCTCCAGTACTAAAAAGAGCTTTACATTGTTCATTCATTATACTATTTTGATTTGTTTAAAGCCAAGACACCTTGTAAGGCCAAGGATGTCTTATAAATTTTAAGCTTAACCATTTCACCATTTCGATGAAGACTATGCTATTAGTTTTAACTGTTACCCCAATCAATGATTAATGTGCAACACATTTTGCATACCTTGTACTTGGTCATGAAAAGACTTCTTCCTAGGGTGTGCCCCTTTTTTCCTATTTTAATTTCAACAAATTCTTTTTAACATAAGGTTCTCCCATTCCTCTAGCTCAAAAGGGGGCTGCCACCACAAAATCTAGTAGGCCTTGGAGAGGGAAATCCTACAGGTTAAAGAGCTAGACTAAGTGCTAACATTGGGATAATGGTCCACTATCACCACAACCAACGTCCCCTGCTCTTTACAGACTTTCACTGATGGGAGGAGTCCCAATAATATAATAATCACCTTTAATAGATCTTCTAGGTTTTAAGGTGCAAGGTGATGGGTTAGGACCTCTCGAAGGATGCTCAAAGTTATGATATAACACTTCAAAGGTATTTCGCTTCCTTTGAGACACCTAGAAATGGATTGCACAAGAGCTAGGGTTTCGTGAATTGTCGTGGATGAAGGTACTTCGTGTTGAAGAATCTAGGGCAAATGGGATTAATGTAATTCTTCTAGACTTGATAACAATTTGTGAAGTGCTTTTGCAATTTATCTTAGCTTGATCTTCTTATTATTATTAGTGTGTGTGTTTGCTTCATCAAACTGCTACCAAAACAAAGAGACAAGAACACAAGATGTTTGGCTTTCTCCAGGGCCAAAACCTCTCCCTATTGGAGAGGAAAATCTGCATGAAATTCTTCTTATGGAGATTCCAATTGACGAATAGCAAGACCATAACTCTTGACCTACTATGCCACTCCAAGACCAAGACACCAATCCTCTTCTTTGTCACTACTGCGATCATCATCATCATTGTTGCTTCACCGAGGTCATTGTTGAGATCTTCATAGATGCTCTATCATCGAGATCATGACTGTGCATTCACTGATATGATCACCGTATATTTATTGAGATCATCATTGTACATTCACTCAGATTATTACTGTTCTATTACAAAGATCATTGTTGTACCAACAAAATCTTTACACTGAAGCTACACCGAGATCTTTCATTATGATGATGACTTCATAATTATGAAATCACTCTGTCGAGATTATGACTGCGTCCAGAATATGAGACAGAGTGTGTCCCTGTGGGAACACCGAGATCTTGATCATCACACTTACACTTTTACTGTGACTGTTCCTAAAGAGTATGCAGGATGTGCATCTTCATCACAAATACATCGAGACCATGACTTCATCTTCGATTTTTATGTATCATGACTTTGTTTAGTATGTCGAGACTGTGATCATGAGATGGTTGAGACACATAAATGTTTTCGCTGTAATTACCCATCTGAATTATACTCTTGTAGTGCTGATCACAAAGAGTGTACCCTTCTGAAGATTACAGAGGATCCTCACTCTTGTAATGCGGATCCTTGACTTGTAGCTCCGATCCACAACTTTAGAGGAATGCGAGTTTTGTTCCTCTTCTTTTGCGTAGACCCTAGCCGCATATATATAGTGGTCAACCTATGCATTTGAGCCGACATGATAGTGTGAACGGTTGTGACTTCTTATTGAGCTGACATGACTATGCTAGTTAATTCATTTGCAGGCCGACATGACTGTTCTTAATAATTCATTTTGCTTGTCGCCTTCTTCAAGGGGATGGTGCTTGTCTTGGAGGGATTTGATCTAGATACTAGGTTGACTCATTTAAATTACATATAAGCTCAAGAAGAGCATGACATTGACTCTTTGACTTTCCTACGAAATGAGCAAGAAACTCATTCTCATAATTCACAAAAAATAATATTTATTTTTCTTGACAAGTACAAAGATCAAAATTACATTTGTAAATTCCGAACCTAGTTACACTTTCTTCAACACTCCAAATATAAAGAAAATATGGAGAAAGGACTTCTTGTGATATACTTCACCAAGTATCAAGCTCATACAAGCCTCAAAGAAGTCCCCAAGTTGAGGAAAACTAGCTAGGGTTTCCCTCTTAGGTCAATGCTTAGGGCAAGAGATTTAATGGACAAAATGTAAGTGGATGCCCACCAAACATAGAGGTCAAGTAGCCAATACCCTAGGCTTGATGTTTAGGCTCTTAGATTCCCACAACACCTCTCCCTAAGCAATTATTTCTAAGACCGAGTTAGTCGCCTTATCTTAAAAGGTAGGACCGAAAATTTAAATAAGAGATTGATGGAGAAGGAAAGAAGTTGGCCACCAATGACTTGGATTAGTTCCTTGTCTTTTGGGCATATGGAGTCTTAGGAGGTTCAAAATGAGCTAAACCATTTCTAAGGAGGCCTAGAATTGATGCCCTAGGTACCAATTCCTAGCATTTACCCACTTCAAGAGATAATGGATTTTTATGAAGAGTTTAAGAATTCCTCCACTAGGAACATTCATTACATGTCATACAATAAATAACATATGCAATACTCAACTAAAAAGCTCTTTCAAAAATTTATTTTCAACAATTAGGGCACAATTTAGCATATTCTAGAGGCAACTATTCCATACATTAAACAAATTCAAGACAAAAATTCCATCAACGTAAAGTACTTACAAGATGACATGCAATATATCCATCCATCATTCAAGAAATAGCTCCAAAGACAAGATCGAATTAGCTTCCAAATGTCAAAATGCATCCAAAAGATCTCCAATAGCCAAAAGAAACAATTTTGAGTCCTTCTCAAGAAGTCGAATTCCAAGTATGATGATGATGAGAGACTCAAGTGATGTCTCCTCTATTTATACATGTCCAATCAAGTCTAATTTTAGCCTAAAGCCCCTCTTAGTTGTCAAATGGAGGGCATAAACTTGTTGTGGTTATGAGCCAACAACATAGCCAATGTGAAACCATAAAAGTTAACCCATAAGAAGGCTGAAATACTGATTTCATCAATACATGGGCCTCTTGGAGGCATGCGTTGAACTCCCTTGGTGCCAAACTGGGTCAAGAGGGCTCCAAAAATCACCATCTAGGGATTGGCCCCTAAACATCCATGTAAATCATCATGTGGACCCTTGTTTTGTGTTTGGGGTACAAAATGGGTCTTGTGGGTTTCCTGGTGATGAAATAACCTAATTTTACTCCAACATTGAGTGTTCTAAGTATGGTGCTAGCCCTCCCACGTCTCAAGGGGTGAGGCAACCTCATATGGGCCTTAGATCAACTGCCAAACCATAAGTTGTTAGTTTTGTAGCATCATACAAGTGTTTTAGTCTCGCCTTTGGTCAAAGAGGCTAAGAAACACTAGATCTCCATAACCTAGAAAAAAATTTAGAAGAAAACACCTAGAGATGGCTCAATTAATTTAATTGATCAATAATAAAATATTTCCTAAGTCTAACTTAGGAAAAATGATTAATTAACCGGAATTAATTGAGAAAGGTGAGATTTCTCTAGAAACTCACATGGATCGAGGTAGAGATGATCTTAGCCGTTGATGGGATGATGGGAATATAATCATGGACATTGTTTCACCAATGAAAGTTTATAAGAGCAACTCGATGGGTAGATGGAGAACACACTTGGTCGAGTTCCTTAGAAGGTCGAGCTATCCAACTGCAAAGGTCGAGCAGGGAAGAAGAGTTCAAGCCAGAAGGGATGCAAAGACAAAGAGGGAGTAGAGACAATGATTCAGGAGGAGTTTCCAGTTCTGGAGAGGCGACAACAAAGAGGCCAAGTTATTCCATAGAGGTTGCGCAGGGATTGTGTAGGCAACTTCAGTGTGTAGTTCGATTTGACTGAGCAGGGGCTGATTCAATAGCCAAAGGCCAGGATAATTTTCCAGAGGGTCGGAGGATCATTTCCAGTAACAGCAGCAGGCAGAACGACTTGATCAGAGGTAGATTCAGGATGTGCATGTGAGGGTTTGCGCAAGCACTGTGCAGAGGCCTGCGCAAGCATTGTGCAGGGGCCTGCGCAAGGGTTCTTGAGGGCCAGTTTTTCTGAGGCAGGTTGTGCTGGGATTGCTCATGGAGAGGGAGAAAATTCTCTCTAATAATTTTAGCCAAATTATTTGCTGAGGATTGCCTGTTTTGGGCATCCAGATTGTACTTAAATTTCCACTGTTGCATAATAATAAAGCTCTCATTTGTTGCACTACTTTTACCCACATTGGGTTTTTTCGGGACATTTGTCCAAAAATCACGGTGTCAATTTTTATGTGTGTGTGCTCTATATTTCTCAGTTCCAACATTTTATTTTCCACAATGTTTTTATGGTGAGAATTGCAGTTGTGATTTTATTCGTTGTTTGTCGAAGCAAATAAACTACACTTAATATTAATCAGTTAGAAGAATAATTTCCAGTTGCTGCAATAGACTTGAAATTTCACTTAAGTGCACTGCTAAGATGGTTGGGGGCATACTGGTCCAAGTGTATCATCTCGTGAATGATGTGGGGCAAAGCACAGACGACCGTGGTGCTGTAGGTGCCCATGGAGTGGAATGATGATGCTCAGCAAGTGAGAGGAGTCCCATGGCTCTCAACACTTCACCTAGAGGGTGTCATATGCTCCTCTAGTGGTCTTAGGCCCCATTTAAGTTGCCTAGCCCATGATGAAAACCACGTGCCAATCACACATAATGTCTAGTGCTGCATCTTCACCATTAGGTACAATAATTCATTAGTGCATCTATGTGAACCAAGCTTGTTAGTCAAGAGAAATTTGAGACTTCACATGGGGCTTCTCTTCCAAATTCGGGGCTTTGATCTCAAAGTAGTGTTACCTCCCTAAGTAGGAGTGGTTAATAAACGATCCTATTTGGTGTTCCCATCCCCTAAGGGGAAAGACATGTCCTTGGTATATCCTTCATTCAATAGGTGGCATATGAATAATGATGAATGGATGAGGATAAAGGTGTCTTAGGGCGAAATGCCATAGATATAAGGATAGGAATGATGAGGGAAGTTCACTGATTGGGCATACTAATGTGACGAGGGAGAAATCGTCATTACATGAGTTACCCTAGCCTTTGTTTTTCCACCCCTCTTTATTTGCCTTATGCTTTTTCCACCCCTCTTTATTTGCCTTATGTTTTTTCTTGATTTTTCTTCGTATTACTGCTCGAAGCTGCGTGAAATGAGAGCATGTTGTGAATGATGTACGGCGGTTATTACCCCCTTAAGGTAGGGAAGTTCATCGCCTACCAGGGGTTGAGACATGCATGGGTTCTTTTAATGATGTGAGGGGCATTCATGGGCCCTAGTAACTAGGTTGATGACCATAATGATAAGGGATAGAGCTCATGTGTTGATTTTTAATGTACCTTGGACAAGTGGTTTTCCATGGGTTAGTCTCTACCTAGGGAAAGGTGTCCAAAATAATTATTTTCCTAAGTGTGACTTTATAAAGTGAGTGACTTTATAAGTGGTAAAGTCAATGTTAAATTATAAAGTGAAAAGTGACTGTAGACATAAAGTACAATGTGGGTACTTTATTTAATGGGTGAGTTAAAAAATAGAAAGTGAGAATTAAATGCACATTTATTCTCATCCCTTGATCTAAATGAATCTGAGCCATTAGATCTTAAAACCCAGAAGTCATTTAGGGAAACAAAAGGGGGAAAAGAAAAGAGAGACTGTGTTCATTCTTCATAAGCAGATTGGAGAAAGGACGCTGAGAGCTGGAGAAAAGTTTTGAAGGAGAAATTTGTTGCAGCAAGCTGAAGGAGTGATTTCTGGGCAAAGATGGGCATGAAAATTAAGTTATAGAAGACAACAGAAGGTACAATACGAACAACATTTTATGTTGTGAGCTGCACGCCGTTTGAGAGAAGTTTTGAGAAATATATATATATTTTTTTGAAAAAAAGGTTCGTATAGTCCGTATCCGTATAGTACAGTCTGTATTCGTACAATACATATTTTCAGTTTCAAGTGGGCACGAAAATCGAGGCAAAGTGGGCATGTTTTAAGGAGTTGTGGGCTGAAGAAATAAGTTGTATTTTTCTGTTTTGTTTTGTCTGCAAATGTATTTTTCCTGAACTTGAAAGATAAATAAATTTGAAGAACTCTCGAACAGGTTTTTCCGGGAGAAGATTGAAGGGGTTTTGCCTGGGTCTAAGTTGACCAAAAATTAGTGTGTATTTTTATGTGTGTTGCTGGTCTGTTTATGTCCATATTTATTTTTAGCATGTGTTAATCTGAAAATTTCATTTCCAGAATTCTATATGTTGAATGTATGTTTATGGGAAAGGGCATTTTATTGAATGAGAGTGATAAGGTGAAATTAAAACCAGGTTGGGATTGCAGGAAATTTTTTAGTCATCAAATTTCAACATGGTATCAGAGCTATAGGCTGAAAATTGCAGTTTGAACAACAGATAGTAGTTTGGGACAACAAACAGTGGTTTGGACAACAAACTGAATTTTTGGACAGCAAACTCTGTTTGGACAACAAACTGATATTCTGGGACAGAAAACTCTGTTTGGACAACAAACTGATATTTTGGGACAGTAAGGTGAAATTTCACACAGACTGAACTTTTGGGACAACAAGGTGTGCTGGAAAGTTCATTTCTCCATTTTCTTGGTTTTGTAAATTTTGGACAGCAGTCATGGCCATGTTCTTAAGGATAGAGGACAGACTGGATGGGATATCCAACTATGCCGTTTGGAAGGACATAATTCAGACAATGTTTGAGGAGGCAGCAGTTTGGGACATAGTGCGGCAAGTGGTTGTACCTCCTACTACTGCAGATGAACTCGCTAAATTCACAAAAAAATAATGTAAAGGCAAAAAGGATTTTGATGGAGACTTTGAAGGATCATGTGGTTCCTCAGGTGAGAGAAAACACATATGCATATCAGATGTGGACAACTCTAACCACTCTCTATGAGAGTGCCAATGAGAGCAGGAAGATGGTACTCAAAGAACAATTGAAGAACATTAGGATGACAAAGGCTGAAAGTGTATTTCATTATCTTGGCAGGGTCAAACAGGTAAGTGATGATTTGACTGCTATTGGTGAGGCAATTGCACCCACAGAGTTAGTCAGGATAGCTGTAGCGGGACTTCCTAAGTCTTGGGAGGTCTTTGGAGATGTTGTTACCTCTAGGGAGATCTTCCCAATTGGAACAGATTCTGGGATGATTGTGTGTGGCATGAGATATGAAAGACTGGCAGTGGTGGGGTGAAGATAGAAGATGAGGAGGATGTAGCCTTGATAGCCAGGGGGAAGAACAAAGGGAAGGCCAAGAAAGGGGCTTCATCACATGGGGCCAGGGGAAAGGAGAAGAAGAAGAAGAAAGATACGGATATGTCCAAAGTCAAATGTTGGGCATGTCAGAAGATGGGACACTATGCTGCTACATGTCTTGAGAGGAAGAACAAGGGGAAGAAGGGTACTGTAGCTTCAACAGAGGTGGGGCAGTTTGCTTCACAGTTTGACCAAGACTTTGCATTTATTACTTCTACATCTAGTAGGAGTACATCATCCGATGTGTGGTACATAGACAGTGTAATGACCTAGCTAAATAAAGAGCCATTATTGATTTGAAGAAATACTTACCTGGCTTGCTACTGCTGTTGCGGTGAGGGTGCTTCAAAACTGCTCCCGCTTTCTCATTACTGAATAACCAAAACCACCCAGCCAAATCGAGTATACCTAGATACTCGACCCAGTATGCTTCTCAACCGATGCATACCGTTCCCCCGTGCCCAGAAACTTCAAAACAAGTAAGGCTCACAAACCAGTATGTGTAATTTTCCTCTCCTTCCTCCTCCAACAGCACCTTCCTCCTCCTATGGCACCCGCATCAGTTTCCTTTCTACTCACAGCAAATACCCTCACAGCGAATACACTCACAGGGCAAGAACACCCCCCTTCTCTGCCCTCGACCTCTCCTTATGTACCCTTTAATGACGGTGGTTGCTCCCTCCACCTATGAGCCCACCGCTTCTTTCTCAATGACACCTCTTAACATGCAAAATCGAATTTCATCTTCAAGATATTTTAACATGTGCCTTTTCACTTTGATTATAATTTTTTATATGTTTAATTAAAGTCTTAAGTCATATGCTTAATTATTTGTCCTATGCTTTATTTTGATTTAGATTATCCCTTTAATAATATATACTTTATTTTAAAATTTCTTAAATAGATAATTATATAACCTGATTTTTTTTAGGCTTTACATAATTCCTTACATTTATTTTCTTTATAACCCTTTTCCTTTACTTTATACTTTTAAACTTAATATCATTGATAATCGCTCATTAATCATGAAGTATTAAGAATTATGTGCTGCTGGTTGAATGCGACTTTTCTATATGAAGGAGTGTCAGGATATTTAATATTTTAGGTAACTTAGAATATAGTTAATAGTGCAGTGCATGCGATACATGCATATGTAGCTATCATATGCATGCATCGTATGCATGCTAATATTCTCGTGCTCTCTACATTAATGATGGGTCATTACAGACAGCGAGGCTTCCCGCCATATGACCGGTGCACGGGAGTTCTTTTCAAAGCTTGCAGAGAGGGCACTTGATATTGAGATTGTACTAGGAGATGACTGCACTGTGAGAGCTGTTGGTGTGGGGACTGTGACCTTTGAGAGGGAGTCTTTGCCTCCTTTGAAGGTCATGGATGTTTTGAATGTTCTGGGGATGAAGAAGAACCTGATTTCAGTGTCTGCTATGGGGTTTGACGTCACTTTATTAGGAGGGCGAGTATTGATGCATCCCAGGGGAGCTTCCATCACTTCGGCCAAAGTGATTGGAGTCTTCTTTGGGAAACTATACAGGTTCAGTTTTCAGTCGGCAGGAGCATTGGTGAGTAGCACATCTGGTAGCACTCACACTAGTACCACCAGCAGTAGAGACTTGTGCGAGTTATGGCACCAGAGGATGGCACATATGCATCATGGATCTTTGAGAGTACTGAGGGAGATCACTACTGGAGTTCCTGATTTTAGTGTCGAGCATTATGAGGTCTGTAGAGGGTGTGCTTTGGGCAAGTACACCAAGTTACCATTGCCAGCGAACGACAACAAATATACAGGTATACTAGACTTGATTCATACTGATGTTAATGGTCGTATGTCTCATGTGTCTTTGGGTGGTTATGAGTATTATGTTATATTCATTGATGACTACTCTAGGAGGACTTGGATATATTTCCTGAAGACCAAGGGTGAGGTCTTCGGTCGCTTTAAGGAGTTCAAAGCTCTTGTGGAAAAGCAGATAAGTAGGAAGATTTGGGTCTTGAGGTCAGACAATGGTGGTGAGTACACTGATGGTGGGTTTTCTGACTTTTGTGCACAGGAGGGCATTAGGAGAGAGTTCACGGTTCCTTACAACCCCCCGTAGAATGGGGTGTCTGAAAGGAAGAAGAAAGCTATTGTTGGGGCTGCTAGAGTGATGATTCATGATCAGGGGTTGCCTTTGTTTTTGTGGGTTGAGGCCTGCAATACTGTTGTTTATCTTCAGAATAGGAGTCCTCACAGAGTATTGGGGAATATGACTCCGGAGGAGGCTTTCACTGGAGAGAAGCCTCATGTGGGACATCTTTGTATCTTTAGATGTCTCACATATTCTTATATCCCAAGGAGCAGAGGACGAAGCTGGAACCCATAGCAGAGAAGGGTATCTTTATGGGTTACAACAAGACTTCGAAGGCCTATCGGATCTTCATTCCTTCTAAATGGAGAGTGGTGATTAGGAGGGTTGTGAATTTCGAGGAATAGAGGGCCTATCGGAGATCACGGGAGTATGATGAGAGAGATTCACAGACTTCTCCTTAACAGGGAGGTCAGGTATAGGGAGCAGGACCTCAGGGTTTTGGATCGACCGGTACAAGAGGTACTTCAGTGCCAGTGACTTCTAGGGCACCAGTGGCGAGTTCACCGAGCACTTCTTTAGGGAGTCCACTGGTATAGAGTTCACATGGCACTTCAGCTGACACAGGCACAGGTTCTTCGAGGACAGATGTTGGTACAAGCACACCAGGGTCAGTTGGAAGTCCTTCAGGTTCACCAGACTGGGGGGTAGAGGATGAGGTTCCTTATGGGGAAGCTTCTTCGGGGAAGAGGAGGCCTAAGTGGCTTCAAGACACCTTGAAGGAAGCGAAGTCCGTTGGTCCTCTGAAGAGGGTGAACATGGTGAATGTGCCACTTGAGCGGTTTTGTAGTTATGTAGCCAAGGCTACCAGCGTTGTTGACTCTGAGCCTACTGGCTATGAGGAGGCTGCCAGCCAGGAGGTATGGAGAGAGGCTATGGTGGAGGAGTATGCCTCTATCATTAAGAATAATGTGTGGGAAGTGGTGCCTAGGCCTGAGGGCAAGTTAGTTGTGACTTCCATGTGGCTCTACAAGATCAAGCATGTTGTGGATGGCAGCGTTGAGAAGTTCAAGGTGAGGTTTGTGGCTAGAGGGTTCTCACAGATAGAGGGAGTTGACTATGATGGGACCTTCGCTCCCGTAGCTTGGTACACTTCTATTCGGTCCCTTATTTCTATTGTTGCAGAAATGGGTTGGCAGATCCATCAGATGGATGTGAAGACCGCATTTTTGAATGAAGTTATAGAGGAGGAGGTGTGTGTTGAGCAGCCACAAGGATTTGAGGTACTTGGGCGGGAGACCCATGTATTTCGGTTGAGGCGAGCACTCTACGGACTTAAGCAAGATCCAAGAGCTTGGTATTCGAGGATTGATACTTACTTGCAGCAAATGGGTTTCACGAAGAGTGATGCAGATTAGAACCTATTCTACATTGTTGTAGGGGATGAACCGCTCATCCTTGTGTTGTATGTTGATGACTTGTTCATTGTTGGGGCAGAGAGACTGATTAGTGGTTGCGAGGAGGATCTTGCTATGGAGTTCGAGATGAAGGACATTGGGCTGATGCATTACTTTTTGGGGCTTGAGGTGTGGCAAGAGGAGGGGCATATCTTTTTGGGGCAGGGGCAGTATGCTGTGGATGTGTTGAGCAGATTTCACATAGCAGACTGTAGACCCATATCTACACCTATGATCACCAACTAGAAGAAGCTTCATGTTTCAGACTCTAGTTTGGTGGATCCCACATTGTATAGGTAGCTTATTGGGTCCTTGATGTATTTGGTCAACACTAGGCCAGATATATGCTTTGCAGTGAACACACTTAGCTAGTTCATGGCTGAGCCCAAGAGGGTGCACCAGGTCGCTGCAAAGCACATTCTTCGCTACTTGCAGGGGACTGTTGATTATGGTCTGGACTATAGGTGGGGAGATGTGTTGAAATTTCTAAGTATTACCCGTTAGAAATTTTATCTATATTCTTTTGGTTTATTTCTTCTACTTGTTAATTATGAACAAGTTATTTAAACATATAGATATCGAAATAAACACAATACAGTCTCAACCATCTATAGATCAACAACTGAAAGAAATAGCAAACACACAAGTGACACCGTTATTTTTGGACAAATCGTCCCTAGAAATACCTAACTCGGGAAAATCAGTGCAACAATTATGAGAGTTATTTATTATGCAGTATATCCTTGAGTACAACTGGGTGCCAAACTGGCTCACCCGATAGAGAAAAATAACTGGCAGTGATACCTCTATATTTGGAAGCAGATATTCAGAAAATCTGCCCCATGAAACCCTCTCCAGCACAACTAAAGCACAACGTCAGCCCTCCTGGCCTCTGCGTCAGCCCTCTGAGGCACTGTGCAACCTCTACGACCTTTTGCGTTACTCCTGCTGCCCTCTGCGTGGATGATGCAGGCCCTCTGGCCTCTGCGCTGTCTCAGCTAGCCTCTACGTGGCTTGATCTGGCTTCTGCATCTGCCTCTCTGCCTCTGCGTTGGTCTATTGGCACTATCTCTGCCTCTTTGTCCAGTACTCACTGCCTCTCGCTGTAAACTGGTCACTAATTTGACTTTTCTTAGAAAACCCCGCTCTAGCAATTCGAATGACTGATCACTCTGGTGTATTATCCAACTGACCCTCAAGCCTCCTCTTATACTTTTCCTGTTGGTCCTTCAACGGCCAAGATTACATCTCTATCAACGACTAAGAATAGATTTGGATTAATCCATGTCATTTAGAACATTCTAACCCAGTTTTATATTAATACCCATTAATATTTTATTTTTGCTAAGTTTAGACTTAGGAACTCCATTAAAAATATTAATTATTTTAATATCTCCTTAACCAGGTAGAATCTGCGCAAACCATTTCTGGGTCTTGGAGATCTCATGTGCTTTAGCCTCTCCACCAATTTTCATGGCTAGAGCACATCTGATGCTACCCCAAATCAACACTCCCTCTTAGCGAGGATTGTGCTCTAGTAATACTCCTCACTGAGCATCACCCTGATTACACGGCACCGGTACCTGTCGTGATGCTTGGCCTCCCCACCCAATATCCTTTGCACTACTGCATCCTGTACTGCTGCCCATGGCTCTTCCATTGCCACTGCTACATCTCTACGACAACTCCCTCTGCATCTGTGTTGCTGCTAGTCCTTTCTCCCAACACTGCAACCCCCTCTCATCATGCTTCATCATGCTACTGCACTGCAACTCAGTTACTGAGAAGTAAGTAACTGATCCACCCAACCATTGAAATCCCTGTCAGGCTAGAAACACTCCTGATGCTGAAGCTCTCTCTACTGCTATATTGTGCTCCCTCTACTGCATCTGCGCTACTGCAACAACTCTGTGCCTCTCGCACCACTGCAAACCTCTATGTGCCATCCTGCACTGCTGCAACCTCCTTTGTACCTCTCGCACTGCTGCAAGCCTCTTTGCGCTGCCTGGGACTACTACACTCTAGCATTCTTTGCCGCTTCATCCACATCCGTTTCTACCGACATCCACCATCCTGCTACTCTCACTTCGGGGCTCCCGTAGCCAAGTATAATCCAAGAGTTTGGGTACCTCAAGGATCCTGCCCCTCATCGCCTGTAGTCTTCCTGACTATAGCTTGATGTCTCCCCACCTCTTCCTTAGAGGTACATGAGCACTCATGGCACAATCATCATCCTCCTCTACCTCCCTTTCTGCCTTCGTTGGTGCTGCCTTGGAGTCAGATGCCTCTCCCTTGTTGTTCTTCCTCGGAAACTCGTTCGCATATGACCTAGTTCCCCACAGTTGAAGCACTTGACCTTGGAGAGGTCATTTTTCTTCCTCTTCTCCTGCTTCCCCACAGATGCCAGAGCTGCATCCTGTTCCTCTTCCTTCTTGATCCAGACTCCTTTGCTGCTACTTCCTGTCTTGCTCAGCCGTCTGATCTCTTATTGGAAAAGAGCCGCCCACAATTCTTCCCAATTTAGAAGATTCACCCTGCTTAATATGCTCTGGAAAAATGTCTCCCACTCCTCGGAGACTACGTTTAGTGTGGTCCTCACCATCAACTCCTGATCCGGTGTGGCCCATATGGAAGTCAGTTGGTCCTGGATCTCCTTCAACCGACGAGGAAGTGATCTATCTGCACCCCCTTCTGCATTTGGTATGACTGCAGTTGATTCTTAAGTAACATCTTCCTTTGCACGGAAGTATGCTGGTACAACGTCTTCAAGGTGTCCCACATTTCCTTTGTCGTCTCCTTCTCGGAAATATGTTGGACCCTAAGTTGCAGGAAACGTGGGTCCAGGGTCTGTTTTCGTACGAAAATGAAACGGAAACAGGGAAACCTATATGGTACGGCCCAGAAACTCGTTTCCGGCCGTATTGGCCCGTTTCTTGAGGAGGAAACGTGGCCAGTACGGTCGGAAACGAGTTTCCGGGCCGTACGACGGAGTTTCCTCACGCAGTTTGACTTTTTCTTATTTTTTTATTATTATTTTGTTTTCTAACTTTTAATTGGGTGACTAAAGTGGCTTCTAGTTGCTTCTAGATGCCTCTCTCAAGTTATAAAAGTGACCTTTGCCTCATTCTCTCATCACATAATTGAGCAATCCGTTTCTCTTGGAGACTGACGATTTTAGCAAAGGAGAAGAGAGGAAGAGAGCAGTGGTTTTAGCTAGGGTGTTTTCAACAGTGAGCAAAGGAGATTTCAGCAGCAAGAGAAAGAGATTTCAACAGCAGATTTGGAGTGCAGAGTTTCCGGCTACGACATTCTTGGCTTTTTGGCTCAGCTACAGCCATATTTCTCTTGTCTTTTCTGGCATTTTGGGGTAGCTTCAGCAATAGAAAATTAATTTGGGTAAGCAACATTTATTTTCTTAGTTTTTTCCTACTATTTCTTCAATTTAATGAGGGTTTATGCTGCCAAAAATATGAAAAACGTTTTTTATTTACAAATTTGTTTATTTATTTATTTTTGCAGCAATGGCTTCTAACCAAAGTGCAGCTGCAAGTTCAAACCCTAGGGCCAACCCAAGGGCTGAATATTATCCTCTTTGGAGGCATGTTCAGAAGCTTAAAAAATGTGGAGGTGGTGGTTCATGGGAATGGTGATGTAATCTTTGCAATAATTCGTACAAGGGCTCCTACCCAAGAGTGAAGGCACATCTTTTGCATGGAGGAGGACAGGGGGTTGTGGGTTGTACAAAAACAACAGATCCATTGGCAAGGAGGGCATATCAAAGAGAGCAAGATGAGGCGGATGTATTTAAGAGAAGGCATGATGAGCTTACTCAAGCTACTCCTAAAGCTCCATCTAACATTGAGCCAAGGATTGTAGTTGAAGCAAGAAAGAGGAGAGTCAGTGACACTCAACAACATGAACAACCAACACCCAAAAATACAAGAGGGTTATCCCCTTCAGTTCAGGATAGTAGAATTACTAAATTGGTGAATGTGCAAGCGAGAGAAGAAACTGATTCCAGAGTGGCTAGGTGCATTTATGCATGTGGTATCCCATTCAATGTTGTTCACTCTCCTTACTGGCAAGATATGATAAGGGAAATTAACAAAGCTCCTCAAGGGTACAAGGGGCCCAACTATGAGAAAGTTAGAACTCAGCTTCTCAAAAATGAGAAGGAGCTTGTGGAGGATATTTTATCACCAATTCGTTCTTCTTGGAGTAGCTCTGGGGTTACCATAGTCTCAGATGGATGGACAGATACAAGGCGCAGACCATTGATAAATATCATTGCCACTTCCCCCAAAGGAACAATGTTTGTCAAGGCGGAAGACTGCTCATGAGAGGTAAAAGATGCACAGTTCATTGTTGATGTTATTATAAAAGCTATTGAACAAATAAGGCCTAACAAAGTGGTGCAAGTTATCATGGATAATGCACCAGTTTGCAAAGCTGCAGGTTTAATTATCGAGAGGAGGTATGACCACATCTTTTGGACACCATGCATTGTCCATAATTTGAATATGATCTTAGAGGAGATCGACAACAAAGTTTCTTGGATAAAGGAAATCACAGGGGAAGCAAGGGAGATTGTCAAATTCATCACTAACCACCACCAATCTCAGGCCATATTTCGAGAGTACTCCAAATTGGAGTTGTTAAAAGTTGTTGAGACAAGATACGCCTCAAACTTCTTGATGTTGCGCCACCTTGTTGAGGTTAAACATGCAGTGGTTTCTATGGTGGTGAGTCAACATTGGATTGAGTGGAGACAAGCAGATTCAGAGCGGGGATATATGGTGCGTAGATTGTGCCTTGATGAGGATTGGTGGAGCAAGGTAGATTTCTTGCTAAAGTTCACAACCCCTGCATTTGAGCTTCTTCGGAGTGCTGACACTGACCAACCTTTCTTAGGAGAGGTATATGATGGCATGGATTCCATGGTTGAGAAAACTATGGAAATCATTTTGCAAGAGTCTCCACAACTTTTGTTTGTTGATGATCATTTTGCTGGTTTAGTCAAGAAAATCATTGTTGATAGGTGGAACAATTTCAACACTCCATTGCACACTTTAGCACATGCCTTGAACCCCAAATTTTATGATGAGGAGCTTATTGCTCAAAGCAATGGGAAGAGGAAGGCACCCCATAAGGATAGAGAGGTGGCTAATGGGGTGAAAAAAGCCCTTATGAGAATGTTTCCTTCTCATCTACACAGGGAGGTAAAGGAAGAATTTGCCAGTTTTGTTGCAGGAATAGATGATTATGCAGATATATCAGCTTTGGAGGAGAGAAGCACCATGAATCCAGTTAGGTGGTGGATTTGTCATGGAGAAAATGGTGTACATTTGCAAAACCTTTCCATTCGTATTCTTTCACAAGTGGCAAGCTCTTCATCAGCAGAAAGGAATTGGAGCACTTATGGTTTTATTCATTTTGTGAAGCGCAATAGGTTGGGCTCACAGAAGGTAGAGAATCTTGTTTATGTGCACTCCAACCTTCGCCTTGCATCTCGTAGGGGTCCAAAATACAACAATGGTCCTTCTAAAGAATGGGATGTGGATGCAGAAAGTCCTGATTTGGATCTCTCTCTTGCTGCCCTGAATATTGAGGTCTAGCCTGGAAGTGGAATTGGCCCATCATCTTCTTCAGTGCCACCATCCACTGTTGAGCATGGTTTTGCTTCTATTTTTGATGAGGAATATGATGATGAGGATTAGTCTTTTGTCTCTATAGTTCTTGCAGCCTTATAGTCTTTATTGTACTTGCAACCTCATATATTAATATATAATAAAGGCTGATTTTGAGATTTGGATATATAATAAAGGTTGCTTTTGGATATTTCGATATTTTTATTTTCATTATGTGATCATTCATGAGTAAATGTGATGTATATTTAATCATAATGTTTAAATATAATAAATTATAATGTATCATGTATGCTTTATGATTGCACACACACACACACACACACATATATATATTTAATATATATATATATATATATATTCGCGTTTCCCTGTTTCCAAAATTTGGGGATGTCGCGTTTCGTACCCGTGCCCGTTTCGGAAACTCGTACCCGTTTCCTCGTTTCGTGCAACTTAGGTTGGACCACATGATCCTTGACACCATCAAGGATGATGCATTTCGCCTTGGCCATTCCCTCCTCGTACTTCTCATTATCAGCTGGGTCAACTGGGATAGCCACTGTTCTCAAGGCGAAGGCCTTGATGCGATGTCTATCTAGAATGGACAGGATCCTAGCCTTCCAGACCACAAAGTTGGGCGCCCTGTCTAACCTGTCTTGATACCTCAGTCCATTCATGGCCATCTCTCTGCTCTTCCTTTCGACTCCGAGTCTCTTCTTCCCTCTAGAAGTTCTCTCTTCGACTCCCTCTGAGTTGCTACTTCCTGTCTGGAAGTTCTCTGCTCGATTTCCCTCATGGAAATCTGCTTGCCAACCGTCGAGTCGCACCACTCCGATCTCTTGTGCACTTGCAACACTGATCCGAATTCCTTGGCTATAAATCCGCCTCGGTAGCGACTCCCTCTACCTTGGTTTTGCCCTGTTAGGTACTGTCCTATCTCAGCAGCAACAACACCCCACCAACTTCACTCCTCGCAATCTGCCCACAACCTCCTATGCCCCAGCAACTGAAGGACTGAGCCTCTAGGCTCTGCACAATCCCGACACTGGTTGAAATGCTTCCCTAGCCAACTGCGTCAACCCTCCTGGTCTTTTCGTGGCTCTGCACGAGCCTTTTCTGCCTTCCTCAGCCTCTGCGCTGACCTCTCTCTGGCCCAAACTGATGACGTAGTCTCTCTGCGTCAACCCTTCTTCTGTCGCTTTCTGCAAGGAACAACCTCTATCACTCAGGAGAACTTTCTTTGCTGCAAATGCTCTACTTCAGTTGGTGCCTTCAGCTCTCCTGTGATCTGCAACCACACTCTGATACCATGTTGAAATTTCTAAGTATTACCCATTAGAAATTTTATCTATATTCTTCTGGTTTATTTCTCCTACTTGTTAATTATGAACAAGTTATTTAAGCATATAAATATCGAAATAAACACAATACAGTCTCAACCATCTACAGATCAATAGCTGAAAGAAATAGCAAACACACAAGTGACACCGTTATTTTTGGACAACTCGTCCCCGAAAAAACCCAACTTGGGAAAGTCAGTGCAACAATTCTGAGGGTTATTTATTATGCAGTATATCCTTGAGCACAACTGTGTGCCAAACTGGCTCACCCGATAGAGAAAAACAACTGACAGTAATACCTCTCTATTCGGAAGTAGATATTCAGAAAATATGCCCCACGAAACCCTCTCCAGCAAGACTGAAGCACTGCGTCAGCCCTCCTGCCCTTTGTGTCAGCCTTAAAACCCTTTGCATTAGCCCTCTGAGGCACTGCGCAGCCTCTACGACCTTCTGCGTTACTCCTGTTACCCTCTGCATGGATGACGCAGGCCCTCTGGCCTCTGCACTGTCTCAGCTAGCCTCTACGTGGCCTGCTCTGGCTTCTGCGTCTTCCTCTCTACCTCTGCATTGGTCTCTCGACACTATCTTTGCCTCTCTGTCTAGTACTCACTGCCCTTGCTGCAAACTGATCACTGATTTGACTTTTCTTAGCAAACCCCGCTCTAGAAAATCGAATGACTGATCACTCTGGTGTATTCTCCAACTGACCCTCAAGCCTCCTCTTATACTTTTCCTGTTGGTCCTTCAATGGCCAAGATTACATCTCTATTCAACGTCTAAGATTAGATTTGGCTTAATCCATGTCATTTAGAACATTCTAACCCAGTTTTATATTAATACCCATTAATATTTTATTTTTCCTAAGTTTAGACTTAGGAACTCCATTAAAAATATTAATTATTTTAATATCTCCTTAAGCGGGTAGAATCTGCCCAAACCATTTCTGGGTCATGGATATCTCATGTGCTTTAGCCTCTCCACCAATTTTCATGGCTAGAGCACATCCGATGCTATCCCAAATCAACAAGATTGAGTGAGGTTGGCAGGTTACACAGATTCAGATTGGGCAGGGTGTGCTTTTGATAGGAAAAACACTTCAGGGTGTTTCTTCGGATTGGGTTCAGCAGTTGTGTCGTGGTTCAGTTGAAAGCAAAAGTTAGTTGCTTTGAGCTCTTATGAGGCTGAGTATATGGCTGCTAGCCAGGCTAGTTGTGAGGCCATTTGGCTTCGCAAGTTGTTGTATGGCCTATTTGATCAGGAGTTGAGACCGACGGTTATTCACTGTGATAATCAAAGTTGCATTAAACTCACGGAGAATCCAATGTTTCATGACAGGTCAAAACACATTGACATCAGATATCATTTCATCAGGGACTATGTTCAGAAGGGGGCAATGAAGCTGGAGTATATATCAACAGATGAGCAAGTGGTCGATGTTCTCACGAAGTCCTTGCCAAGAGGCAAGCATGTCCATTTCAGGGACAAGATGGGTGTGGTGAGAAACACTTTCCTCAGTAAGAGGGAGTGTTGATTTTTAATGTACCTTGGACAAGTGGTTTCCCATGGGTTAGTCTCTACCTAGGGAAAAGTGTCCAAAATAATTATTTTCCTAAGTGTGACTTTATAAGTGGTAAAGTCAATGTTAAATTATAAAGTGAAAAGTGACTTTAGACATAAAGTACAATGTGGGTACTTTATTTAATGGGTGAGTTAAAAATAGAAAGTGAGAATTAAATGCACATTTATTCTCATCCCTTGATCTAAATGAATCTGAGCCATTAGATCTTAGGGTTGCTCAAAAGTCATTTAGGGAAACAAAAGGGGGAAAATAAAAGAGAGACTGCATTCATTCTTCATGAGAAGATTGGAGAAAGGAGGTTGAGAGTTGGAGAAAAGTTCTGAAGGAGAAATTTGTTGCAGCAAGTTGAAGGAGTGATTTCTGGGCAAAGTTGGGCACGGAAATCAAGGTATAGAAGACAGCAGAAGGTACAATACAAAAAACATTTAATGTTGTGAGCTGCACGTCGTTTGAGAGAATTTTTGAGAAATTTTTTTTTGTATAGTTTGTATCCGTATAATACATATTTTCAGTTTCAAGTGGGCACAGTTTTCAAGGAGTTTTGGGCTGAAGAGATAAGTTGTATTTTTCTGTTTTGTTTTGTCTGCAAATGTATTTTTCCTAAACTTGAAAGATAAATAAATTTGAAGAGCTCTCTAACAGGTTTTCCCTGGAGAAGATTGAAGGGGTTTTGCCTAGGTCTAAGTTAACGAAAAATCTGTGTATTTTTATGTGTGTTGCTGCTCTGTTTATGTCCATATTTATTTTCAGCATGTGTTGATAGTCCCATGTGTTTCAATTTGGAAATTTCATTTGCAGAATTCTATATGTTGAATGTATGTTTATGGGAAAGGGCACTTAACTGAATGGGAGCGATAAGGTGAAATTAAAACCGGGTTGGGATTGCAGTAAAAATTTTAGTCATCAAATTTCAACATCATGTTTGGCTTTTGCCCATGTTCTATATTAAATGTCCCAGACATCTTTTGCATTTTATGATCTTCTTTTTCTTTTGTTTCTCGCTTGTGGCCATGATATGCTTTTAACTTTCTTTTAGCTGCATTAACCTCTGGGGCAACATTTCCAGGCCCGATCCAGATATGTGGACAATGGGAGGAGCTATGCTAGTGCCCTGTGGACCTAGTGGTCATGTGGACCCAAAGAAGGAAGATGGTGAAATAGGGCTTGTAATGTGCGGATGGGAGTGTAAAATGTGGGAAAATGGGACCATGCTGCTAAAATCGAGGTTTCCCAACTAGTGCCCTTCCTAAAGCCATAGGCCAATAGGGGAGATCCCACGGGACTAGGATTGAGGATTAACCCCTCATTTAAGGTGATGGAACAAAACCATAGTCAAAGTCTTTGCTTCTTCCTAGTCACCCAACAATCCATGCCCAAAATGCCCAAATGGAAAACAAGCATAAGCACCTGATTACACAATGAAAAACATATATTTTTGGGTCGGATTGCCCACCTTATAACATATCCTCTCGACAAATGGGTGAGGAAACATACAACTAATGTAGGGAGCAGAGATAAAGTGGCACATCACATCGGCTACACGGTGGCTGTTAGGGGTTGTTGGTTGCCGGCTAGAAGAAGATGAATAGGAGAAAAGCTCTCCCAGGGGTAGCCACTTTTGTTGGGCAATAGGGGCCGTTACTGGAACTTGAGCAATATATTCATCTTGCACCATGCTTGCTTTCCATTTTGATCTCCTTCCATGTCAACTTTTTCTAGACGCTCAAAAGTCCTATGTTGAGACTTTCCACAATTGAAACAATTTATGCTGACGAAAGAGCCTCTACCTCTGATGCCCCCCCTTGCTTTGAAGTCGGAATTTGCTTCTTTTCCTTCTTCATCATCTTCATTGTTGGTAGTTTATGGAGAGCTCTCTCTTCACTTTAAATATATTCCACCATATCTTTTTCCCTTAAAGCATATTCAAATGCTTCATCCATGGAATGCACCTTCAGAAAGGCTTGTTCATCTTGGGTTTGGAACCTTATCCCTTTTACATGTCAAGTTGTCGCTTGTTCATTGTGTCTTTTTCCATGCTTGTCAGAATATGCAATTTCAGAATGGTTTGGTTTACTCTTGTTCCCTTTGCTACAAGTTCTGAAATCACTTGAACCACTGTTGCTGGAAATCTGAGGGCAAATATTTATTCCTTAATATTTCTCTATTTCTTAGACCACAATTTAATCTTCTCTCCCTATTTTCTCAATTGTTGTAGAACAACCCACCAAAGTGCAACATGGGACTTCATTTTTACTATAAAAGTTTCAACCTGATATGGACCTATTACCCACAACTAGTGGGTGACCCAATAAGAGAACTTTTCTCCTAGATTTGTCTTCAGTTGACAACCAACAACCCTGACAACCACCAGTGCAGTCGATATATTGTTCTAGTTGATCTCCACTCCCTGAGCCAGTCATATGTCCCCTTGCCCATCTGTTGAGAGTGTATGTCTGAAGGTGGGGCATCGAATCCTAAAGGTATGTCTTTCATTGTACAATGGGGTGTTTATGCTTGTTTTTCCTTGGGCACATTGGGTATGGATTATTGGGCAACTTGGATGAAGGGAGGGTTTTGACTGTAGTCTTCTTCCCTCACCTTAAATGGGGGGTTAATCCTCAATCCTAGTCTCGTGAGACCTCCCCTACTGGCTTATAGCTTTAGGATAGGCACTATTTGGGAAACCCCGATTATGGTAGCGCGGTCCCATTTTCCCGTTTCACATTTTCCACTTCCCTTCGCGCATTACATGCCTTATTTCATCATCTTTCCTCTTTGGGTCCACATGACCATTGGGTCCATAAGGCTCTGATACACCACCTCCCCCTGTCCATATGTTTGGGTCGGGCTTGGAACATCGCCCCGAAGGTTGATGCAACTAAAAATAAAGGAGATTAAAAGCATATCATGGCCACATACAAAAGGAAATAATGCCACAAAATGCAAAATATGGGTGGGACAGTAAAAATTGCACGTGGGAAAAAGACAAACATGAGCTCTAGCCCTTATCATTATAGCCATCACCCTGGTTCCTAGGGCCCCTATGAATGCCTCTCACATCATTAAGGAACCCATGCATGTCCCAACCCATGGTGGGCGATGAACTGCCCCACCTTAAGGGGGTGATCACTGCTTATATCATACACAACATGCTCTCATTCCCTAGAGCCCCGATCAATATAATAAAAGGTAAAAAAAAAGAGGCAAAAGACAAATGAAGAAGGATGGAAAAACAAAGGATGGGATAACTCATGTACCACGATTGCTCCCTCCTAAATCCATACACTCAAATATGTGGACATACCTCATCATTACCACCCTTGAGCCCATGGCATTTGACCTTAAGACCCCCGTGTCCCTGTCTACCTAACCATTACTCACATGACCCCTATCACTTGAGGGATGTACCTTGGACACGTCATTCCCTTTAGGGGATGGGAACACCTAATAGGGTTGTTTATTAGCCACTCCTACCTAAGAAAGTAACATTATTACATGTTCAAAGCCCAAATTTAGAAGGAAAGCTCATTATGAAGTCTCATTTGTGCCCTTGATTAGCAAGCTTGGTTCACTTAGATGCATTAATGAATTATTGTACTTGATGGTGAGGAGACACATTGGATCTTATGCGTAATTGGTAGGTGGTTTCGTCATGGGCTGGGAAACTTAACTAGGGCCCAAGCCCACTAGAGGATTATATTGACACTTGTAGGGGATGTGTTGAGAGCCATGGGTTTCCATCATGTGACAAAGCATTATCTCATGCCATGTGCAACCTCAACACCTTCAACAACTTGTTCGATGCCCCACATTATCTGCAAAATGATGCACTTGGACCAACATTGTCCCTAGTCGGCTTTGCAGTGATCACATGGTTTGGTAGTTAATCCGAGGCCTGGAGGAGGTGCGTCTCATGTTAGTTTTTGTAGCATCGAACAAGTGTTCTAGTCTCAATTTGTGTCAGAGAGGCTAAGGAACACAAGATCTCCAAAACCCAGAAAAGGTTTCAAGAGAAAACACCTAGAAATGGCTCAATTAAGTAAATTAATCAATACTTAAATATTTCCTAAGTCTAACTTAGGAAAAGTGATTAATTAATAGGAATTAATTGAGATAGGTGATATTCCTCTAGAAACTCACATGGATCGACTCAGAGATCATCTTAGCCTTTGATGGGGATCTAATCATGGCCATTGGTGAGCCGAGGAGAGATTATAAGAGGAGGTCGATGGGGTTGGATATATGCACACCAGAGTAGCGAGTTTCCTTGGTAGATCAAGCTACCTAGTTGCAGAGGTCAAGAAGGGAGAGAAGTTCGAGCTAGAAGGAAGCATAGGTGAGAGGGAGATCAGTAGCAGGATTCCGGAGGAGTTTTCCAGTGCTGGAAGAGTCAGCTGAGGGAGGTTGAAGTTATCCACAAGAGGTTGCGCAGGGGCTTGCTCAGAGCCTCAAAGAGGCAGTTCGATTTAGCTAATGAGGAAATCGATTCAATTCCTGGCGGCCAAGATTTTCACCAGGAGGCCAAGTGAATCATTTCCATAGGTAGAAAGTTGCAATAGGCAGGATGTCATCATCAGATGTAGATTCGAGGCAGTGCGAGTTTGGCTTGTGCAAGGGTTTTATGAGGCCAGTTATGTGGCTCGTTCTATTGCAGGCTTGCTTGTGGAGGAAGGGAAATTCCCCTCAATAATTTTGCCAGTATTTCTCTTAGAGAGGATTTCTAGTTTGGCATCCATTTTATTGTACTCAGATTTGCTGCTGAAGAATAATAATAAAATCCTCATTTGCTGCACCAGTTTTCCCACATTGGGTTTTTTCGAGGACATTTGTCCAAAAATAACGACGTCAAATTTTATTGTGTGTACTCTATTTTTCTCAGTTCCTCATTTTATTCTCCGTAGCATTTTTATTTGTGAACAATTGAAATGTGATTTATTCGTTGTTTGTTGTAGCAAATAAACTGCATATTTAATCAATTGGAAGAATAAATTTCTAGTTGTTGCATTTCAAGGAAATTTTCACATGGTATTAGAGCAAGTTTGAAGACATATCAGTGGCTGGGTAACAAGAAGGAGAATTTGAGCTGGTTTATAGGGAGCTTCGAGCACAATTTTCAGGATTTGTGCAGAGACTAGCCAGGTAGTTCAAATTGTTGAGCAAAGGGTTTGATTTCCAGTTGCAAGTGTAGGAAAAGTCGAACAAGCTCAATAGCAATTCCAGCAGGCAGTGGTGTAGCCGGGAAGCAGTTCCGGTGAGCAGAATAGAGCTTTTATTGAGCAGATTTGGGTGAGGTTGTTTTTGTAGTAGAATCAACACCGAGAGGAAGAGAAATAGCACACACAAAGGGATTTTTCTTAGAGGGTTTCCAGATCCAGTTCTTGGAGGAAATGTATGATTTCCAGTTGTAGGTGACAATAGCAACTAGTAGAACTATGCATTCCAGGAAGGAGTGTGAGTAGCAGAACAGGCAGCGAAGTAGGAAAGGAGGAGATTCTTGTTTATTTTCCCAGTTGTGAGTTTTGCAGAAATGGCATCAGCAGGACTTCATGTTGGAATTTCCAAGTCTAACTGTTAGAAATCCTTCATGTACTTTCTGATTTATTTCTGCCTACTTGTTCTACTTAATTAACAAGTTATTTACCATGTAAATATTGAAAATAAATACAAGTACATGCTCAACACATTATAGATCATCAATTGAAGGAAAAACAAGCACGCAAGTTTTACCGTTGTTTTTGGACAAATGTCCCCGAAAAAACACAATGTGGGACAACCGGTGCAGCTATCTGAGGATTTTATTATTAAGCAGTTTCAAAATACAATCTGGGTGCCAAACCGGCTCACCCAACAAAGAATGATCTCGACAGTAGTACCTCTCAGTCAGAGACAGATATTCTGGCTAAAACCCCGGATGAACAATCCCACAACTCTCAGCTCCAATCTACCCCACGAAATCTCCAATGTCTACCTCTAGGGATTGCGTCAGCCTCTCTGGCCCAGCGTCACCCCAACTCGCCCTGCGTCAGCCTCTGGAGGCACTGCATCAACCTCTAGAGCCTCTATGTCACCCATGCTGGCTCTCTCTGGCACTGCGCAGCTCCTGGCTGCCTCTGTGTAGGCCCTGACTGGCTCTGCATGGCCTCTAGCTGGCTCTGCCTCCCTCTCTCCCGGATTCTACGCTGATGATCCTAGTACCCTCTATGCCTCTCTGATTCTATATTCACTGCCCCTTAGCTACAACTCTGATCACTCCTTCGATTTCCTTAGCAAGCCCTGCCCCAAAAAATCGAATTCTTGATCAACTCGGTGTGTTCTCCAAGTGACCCTCAAGCCCCCTTTTATACTTTTCTCGTTAACAATTCAACGGACGAGACTAAGTTTGTATTTGTAATCAACGGCTAAAATTAATTTTGGCTTGATCCATGACTTTTGGACCATTCTAACACAATTTTATATTAATACACATTAATATTTTATTTTCCCTAAGTTTAGACTTAGGGACTCCATTAAAAATATTAATTATTTTAATATCTCTCAAACTGTTTAGAATCTGCCCAAACCATTTCTGGGTATTGGAGACCTCATGTGCCTTAACCTCCCCACCAAGTTTCGAGGCTAGATCACATCCGATGTTACCCCAAATCAACAATTCAAGATTAGGATAGGCTAGATGGATACTCGAATTATTGTATCTAGAAAGCCAGAATGTCTTTCATACTAGATGAGCATGGTCCGAAGACGTACGTTGAAAGAGTTGTAGCCATACTGACAGACCTACAACAGTTAGAGAATTGCAATAAGGAAATGGCCAAGGCAAAGAAGTTGATCCTTGATGGTGTTTGGGATCATATAGTCTCACACTTAGTAGCAAAGAATACGACTAAAAAATGTGGGATGTTATTGTTATGCTTTTCCAGAATCCTTTTGAGAATAGGAAGATGTTCTTGAAGGAGAAGTTGAGGCTCACCAGGATGAATAAGGGTGAAGGAGTTACTCTTTATCTCACTAGGATTCAGGATGTCCATGACGAGCTTGCCGCAATTGGAGAAGCACCTCAAGAGAGTGAGTTGGTGCGTACAACTCTCAATGGTTTCATCCCGAAGTGTACTAATTTCGTCCAAGGCATCACTGGGCGAGATAATCTACCAAGTTAGGATTGATTGTTTGAATATTTTACACAAGAGGAGATGAGGCTAGCTCTAGTGAGGAGCAATATAAGTGGCATCAGTAGTGAAGGACTGAAGGGTGTGAAGGAAGAGGAGAATGTAGCCCTTGCATCAAAGGGGAAGGCAAAGAAAAGTCCGAGTCAGGGACAAGGCTTACCGGAGGAGAAAAGAAGAAGAAGGTTCTGTCGAAGATCAAGTGCTTCAGGTGTGGTGAATTTGGTCACTATAGTACTCAGTGTACCAAGAGGAAGAAGGACAAGAAGGAGAAGCCGAAGCAAACAACAACTTCGGCATAGATCAACAATTTGTCTTCTAGGTTGGAGGATGAATTTGCACTATATGCAGTTATACCTCCAGGCTAAGTTGCACGATACGGGGAAACGGGTAGGGGTACGAAATGTAACCCCTCCAAATTTTGGAAATAGGGAAACACGATATCTATATATATATATATATATATTAGGAATTTAGGACGTTTAAGAAATGTTATGTGCAATCATAATGCATACATGATACATTGTTAGGGTCCCACCCTAACCCCCTTATTTATGTCATGGGATCACGTCATAGTCAAGAGTCAATAAAGCCCATATTAATATTTGTAAGTGGTTAACCCGCAATTAATGACGGGACCACAGTTAGTTGCAAATGGGCGGTAGTATTAGATAGATGGTATTAATAAAACCCACGGTATTGGCCCGTGGTATTGCATGTATGAGTCATATATAAAGGATAGAGACTCCCTGCAAGGAGTATCGTGTCTTGTTTTTGTAATCGAGCTCTGCTCTATTGGAGGTTGCCCCCTCGAAGAGGCCTGTGAACATTTCTCTCTGAATAATAAAATCATTGCTATTCTGTGTTCTGGGTATCTTTTCTTCGCATATTCTGTGTTCTGGGTATCTTTTCTTCGCATATTCTGTGTTTGGGTATTACTTTGCAGGTTAAGAGCATAACAAGTGGTATCAAAGCACTTTCCAGGGCTCGGTGGGATCTCCAAATTTTAGCAAATTTTTTTTTGGCTAGAGACGTGTTCCGGCGTCTTTAAACCACGGGATCTGTCGTTAAGCGCATAAACCTGCGGATTTGGGGAGGCATGCACGCAGGAAATACAAGAGGTGGTCACGTCTGTTGGACTCCCTTGTAACCCCTGTGGGTACCCCTTCGAGTAGTAGCGCATTAGACAGAATCGCGCACGGACTGTCTTCCACGTACCCTCTGGGTATATAGGAAGCCCCCTAGCTCCCTTGAAACCTCGCCATAGATAAACCTTCGGTCGTCTTGTGGCTACAGTACACCGAGAACAGCACTCGGAGAGATTACTCGCCCGTACGATAGGGTAGTTGGGTTGTACGGCTAAGGGTACGGTCGATCCTCCTTAGTTAGAGCCCTGAAACATTGGGCCGAGTACTACTGTCAGACCCTTATTGCGATCTGTAGCACCTGACACTCCTCAAGACCATAGTTCCCTTTCTATTGGGGGATCACACATCATCTATTCCAGATCAGCAAGTGCAGTAGCAGCAAACATCAGTCCCGCAGCTCCATCAGATCAGCAGCAGCAGTTGTTCCACCATTCAGATCTCTCAGATCCACCAGATCGGAGTAGTTGTGAAGGGTTCCTGTACCTGGATATAATTTTCGCAGGACTTTTGGCGGCATTGACATTTTGAGGATTTGGCGACTGCAGTATTGATCAGGAAGGAGTAAAACTCCGTTAGGAGTTTTCCAAAAAAAAAAAAAACTCTGTTAGGAGTAAAGTCTGAGATCTTCTGGGGCGCTTATTGGTGACCTAGCCCATCAGAATCAGGACGACGAGCTGAGCAAGGTGGTACCATTCAATTTCTTAGTAAAAATTTTTTGGCGGTCCCAATTTTTCATCAGGTTGGTGTATGGTAGAAACTCGCGCTCAAGCAATGGCCAATGAAAGGATGGACAAAATTGAAGACCAAGTGAACTCCATCCAATTTTCGGTGAACGAAATACAACATGAGATTAAAGGAATAAGTATCCAGATACAGAACGCACTGAAGGGCAAGGAGCCAGCCCACGAGGAGGCGAATAATGGTCATGAATACCATGAGGGTGAGTCTAGCCACTCTCCCCACGTCTGGCACACCCACCCACCACCTAGTCAGCGACCTCCCAAGTTGGATATGCATAAATTTGACGGTTCTCACACGTCCGCATGGCTAGCACAAATGGAGCAGTATTTCCAATTGAATCATATCATAGATGAGGGGACTAAGCTTATGGTGGGCACCATGTACTTGGACAATGAACGATGGCAATGGAAGGAATGGCATCAGCGTTGCAATGGACATTTTCAGAATTGGGCCCAATTTGCCAAAGCTCTTCGAAATCGCTTTGAACAGGAAGACTCTTTTTTGGGGCGTCTCACTAAGCTCCGACAGACGGGTACAGTGGAGGAATATATTTCTGCTTTTGAAGCCTTAGCCTTCCGCACTAAGGGTCTCACAGATGAGTTCTACATGGAATGCTTTATCAGCGGTCTTAAAGAAGCCATCAAAGCTCAGGTTCTACTCCACCACCCTCCCACATGGACAGAGGCTTGCCAGGTAGCTCGTAAGGTGGAACGTGCATTAACAGCCCAATCCAGCCGCCCCAACTTCCCCGCTAAAGGTTGTCCCTCACAGGCTCCCAACACGACTCAGACACTTAAGATTCAAAAGGTGTCACCTGCGGAAATGGCCGAAAGAAGGAAGCAAGGACTATGTTACTACTGTGATGAAAAATATTCCCCGGGTCATAAATGCAAAGAGACCAAGTTTTTTCAAATAGATGCCACTGACTACAGCTCCACCGAGGAAGATCCACCACTTGACGAACCGGAGGCGATCGAAGAAGATAACCAAAAGGAGATTGTATCTGATGAACCAATTATTTCGCTAAATGCATTGGCAGGAATTTCTTCCCCTCAAACTCTCAAAATCAGGGGTTTTCTTAAACATCGCCCAGTAGTAGTCTTGATTGATAGTGGAAGTACCCATAATTTCATCCATCAAAAGATCACTGAAATAGCACATTGTTTTGTCCGGGCAGTTTCTAACTTCCAAGTCCAGATTGCAGATGGGGGCACAATGAAATGTGAAGGTCGCTGTGAAAATGTCAAACTTCAAATGGGGGATTATCAATTGAAAACCCACATGTTTGCAATACACATGGGGGGTTGCGACATTGTCCTAGGCGCGGAATGGCTCCGCACTCTTGGGCCAATCACAATGGATTTCCAGGAGTTATATATGAGTTTTAAGCAGAACAACTCCACACATACCCTCCGTGGACTACAGGCGGGAGCCCCCTCTATCATCAGCTCGCATAGGATGGAAAAATTGTTAAAAAAGGGCCATCATGGAGTGGTAGCTCAATTTAATGCCATCCAGGTAGTCGACACCATGTCTCTGCAAATTCATCCTGAGATGCAACAGATTTTAAATAAACATCGGACGGTCTTTGACAAGCCTCATGAGCTTCCACCCTCGCGAGGGGAACATGATCATAGCATCACATTGGTTCCAGGGGCCCAACCCCCAAATGTGCGGCCATACAGATATCCGTTCACCCAAAAGAATGAAATAGAAAAAATCATCAAGGAATTGTTGGAAGCAGGTGTCATTCGTCCCAGCATTAGTCCTTATTCATCCCCAGTGGTCATGGTCCTCAAGAAAGATGGGGAGTGGCGGATGTGTCCCGACTTCAAGGCCCTCAATAAGTTGACAGTCAAAGATAAATTTCCCATCCCGATGGTTGACGATTTGCTGGACGAACTCAATGGGGCTCAATTCTTCACTAAGTTGGATCTTCGCTCAGGCTACCACCAAATTCGCATGAAGGAAGTCGACATTCCCAAGACGACTTTCAGAACTCATGAAGGCCATTATGAGTTCCTGGTCATGCCATTTGGTCTATGTAATGCCCCCTCTACTTTTCAGAGCCTTATGAATCACCTCCTCAAACCATATCTCAGAAAATTTGTCCTTGTCTTCTTCGATGGCATCCTCATCTATAGTGGCACTTGGGCGGCACATCTTCAGCATATAGATCTACTCTTGCAACTGCTCCGCACGCATAAATTATTTGTCAAGATGTCTAAGTGTTCGTTTGGCATGGAAGAAGTTGAGTATTTGGGCCACATTGTGGGGCGTGAAGGTGTCAAGGTGGACCCCAAAAAGATCCAGGCAATGCAAGAATGGCTTCAACCTAAGACCTTGAAAAGCTTGAGAGGATTTTTGGGTCTCACAGGCTATTATCGTAAATTTGTCCGCAACTATGGCCGCATAGCGAAGCCCCTAACTCAACTCCTAAAGAAAAATTCCTTCTTCTGGAACGAGGAAGCACAACAGGCATTTACCGCTCTCAAAATCGCCATGTGTTCCACTCCCGTCTTAGCACTACCTGACTTCACCAAATCCTTTGTCATTGAATGTGATGCTTCGGGTACAGGTATTGGAGCGGTCTTAATGCAGGAAGGGCGACCATTGGCCTTCACCAGCCAACAACTAAGTGGGAGGAATCTGGGCCAATCTACCTACGAGAAGGAAATGATGGCCATCTTACATGCAGTCGAGACCTGGCGACCTTACTTGTTGGGGCGACGTTTCCAAATCCGCACAGATCATCACAGTCTTAAATATTTTTTGGAGCAACGCCTATCTTCCCCACAACAAACTAAATGGTTAGCCAAAATGTTGGGATATGATTATGAGATCATTTACAAGAAAGGGAAAGACAACAGTGTAGCAGATGCATTGTCGCGCCAATTTGAGGAGGAAAGTACTCTGCTCGCAATTTCCCTCCCCATTCCAGACTGGATTGAAGAGGCTCGCAGGGAATGGTTTTCACATCCCGGGCTCTCCCAACTCATTTCTCAATTGCAGGTAGATCCTAATTCCAGCAAGGGCTACTCGTGGCAGAATGATATTCTTCGCTACAAGGACAGAGTCGTAATATCACCAACATCCACCCTCAAAAGTCGCATTTTGGCAGAATTGCACTCATCTCCCATTGCAGGACATTCAGGCTTTCAGAAGACGTATGCTCGCACATAAAGATCATTTTTTTGGACCGGCATGAAACAGGACATCCTTACTTTCGTAGCAGAATGTGACGTCTGTCAACGCCACAAAGGGGAAACCGTCAACACACCAGGCACATTACAACCATTGCCCATTCCGGCGTCAATTTGGACGGAGGTCTCCATGGCTTTCATTACAGGTCTTCCAAAGTCTGGGAACAAGTCAGTCATCATGGTGGTTGTGGACCGACTGTCGAAGTATGCTCATTTCTGCGCCCTACCCCAACCGTTTACACCAACTTTGGTTGCTCAAACTTTCATGGATCAGATCTTCAAATTGCATGGCATGCCCACTTCTATTGTGTCCGATCGCGACCCGATCTTCACCAGTAATTTTTGGCAGGAACTCTTCAGAATACAAGGCACTCAACTCAAACTCAGTACTTCATATCATCCACAAACAGATGGTCAAACCGAAGCCGTCAACAAATGTCTAGAAACCTACCTTAGGTGTTTCACTTCAGAAAAGCAACACCTTTGGGGACAGTGGTTACCTCTGGCTGAATGGTGTTATAACACCAACTATCATGCCACCACCAAAATGACTCCCTATGAAGCAGTCTATGGTCAACTTCCGCCTTCCCCTACTTCTTATCTCACGGGGTGCTCCAAAGTACAAGCTGTGGATCAACTCCTACAACACCGCGCAACCATGCTCGCCCATCTGCGCGAGAATCTTCATCAAGCTCAGAACCGTATGAAGCAACAGGCCGACCAACATCGCTCAGAGCGCCAATTTCAAGAAGGGGATCAGGTCTTTTTGAGGCTGCAACCATATAAGCAAACATCACTCAAAGACAAGGGTTGTCAAAAGCTCTCTCCAAAATTCTACGGACCATACCAAGTACTTCAGCGCATTGGAGAAGTGGCTTACAAGTTGGCTTTGCCACCTACAGCAAAAATCCACCCAGTTTTCCATGTATCGTGCCTCAAGAAAGTGATTGGGAACAATTGCCGAGTTCAAACCAGTCTACCTGAATTGGACGAAGAAGGGTCAATCTGGCTTCAACCTGAACAGGTTCTAGACACACGAGACAAGCACCTGCGCGGTCGCATGATTAAGGAGGTCCTCGTCAAATGGAAAGACACCTCTCCGGAAGATGCAACTTGGGAACCAGCCACTATTCTTCAGCAGTTTCCGCAGCTTCAGCCTTGAGGACAAGGCTAGTCTTAAGGGGGAGGGCATGTTAGGGTCCCACCCTAACCCCCTTATTTATGTCATGGGATCACGTCATAGTCAAGAGTCAATAAAGCCCATATTAATATTTGTAAGTGGTTAACCCGCAATTAATGACGGGACCACAGTTAGTTGCAAATGGGTGGTAGTATTAGATAGATGGTATTAATAAAACCCACGGTATTGGCCCGTGGTATTGCATGTATGAGTCATATATAAAGGATAGAGACTCCCTGCGAGGAGTATCGTGTCTTGTTTTTGTAATCGAGCTCTGCTCTATTGGAGGTTGCCCCCTCGAAGAGGCCTGTGAACATTTCTCTCCGAATAATAAAATCATTGCTATTCTGTGTTCTGGGTATCTTTTCTTCGCATATTCTGTGTTCTGGGTATCTTTTCTTCGCATATTCTGTGTTTGGGTATTACTTTGCAGGTTAAGAGCATAACATACATTATAATTTTAATATTACATTATGATTAAATTGCCCAATGTCAACGCATAAACAGTAAACTAGAAGCCTCTAAATTTACATAACATTTACTCATGAATGATCACATAATGAAAATAGCAATATCCAAAATCAACCTTTATTATATATCCAAATTTCAAAATCAACCTTTATTTATTATTATATATGAGGTTGCAAGTACAATAAAGACTATGAGGTTGCAAGTACTATAAAGACTAAAGGCTAATCCTCATCATCATAATCCTCGTAAAAACTAGAAGCAGAAGCATGCTCAACAGTGGATGGTGGACCTGAAGAAGATGATTGGCCAATTCCACTTCTAGACTCCTGATCCTCAATATTCAGGGTGGCAAGAGAGAGCTCCAAATTAGGACTTTCTGGATCCACATTGCATTCTTTAGAAGGACCTTTGCTATATTCCGTACCCCTACGAGATGCAAGGCGAAGGTTGGAGTGCACATAAACAAGATCCTCTGCCTTTTGTGAGCCCAACCTCTTGTGCTTCACAGAATGAATAAAGCAATAGGTGCTCCAATTCCTTTCTGCTGATGAAGAGCTTGCCACTTGTGAAAGAACACGAATGGAAAGGTTTTGCAAATGTACACCATTTGCTCCATGACAAATCCACCACCTAACTATATTCATGGTGCTTCTCTCCTCCAAAGCTGATATATTTGAATAATCATCTAATCTTGCAACAAAACTTGCAAATTCTTCCTTCACCTCCCTGTGTAGATGAGCCGGAAATATACTCATAAGGGATTTTTCACCCCATTAGCCACCTCTCTATCCTTATGGGGTGCCTTCCTCTTCCCATTGCATTGAGCAATAAGCTCTTCATCGTAAAATTCAGGGTTCAAGGGATGTGCTAAAGTGTGCAACGGAGTGTTGAAATTGTTCCACCTATCAACAATGATTTTCTTGACTAAATTCGCAAAATGATCGTCAACAAATAAAATTTGTGGAGACTCTTGTGAAATTATTTCCATAGTTTTATCAACCATGGTATCCATGCCATCATATACCTCTCCTAAGAAAGATTGGTCAGTGTCAACATTCCAAAGAAGCTCAAATGTAGGGGTTGTGAACTTTAGCAAGAAATATATCTTGCTCCACCACTCATTAGGGAACAATCTACCCACCATATATCCTCGCCCTGAATCTGCCTGTATCCACTCAGCCCAGAGTTGACTCACAACCATACAAACTAATGGTTGCTTAACCTCAACAAGGCGGCGCAACATTAGGAAGTTTGAGGCATATCTTGTCTCAACAACTTTTAACAACTCTAATTTGGAGTACCCAAAATATTTCTTGAGATTGGTGGTGGTTGGTGATGAATTTAACAACCTCCCTTGCTTCCCTTGTGATTTCCTTTATCGATGGAACTTTATTGTCGATCTCCTCTAAGATCAGATTCAGATTATGGACAATGCAGGGTGTCCAAAAGATGTGGTCATACCTCCCCTCAATAATTAAACCTGCAACTTTACAAACTGGTGCATTATCCATGATAACTTGCACCACCCTGTTAGGTCTTATTTGTTTAATAGATTTTATAATAATATCAACATTGAATTGTGCATATTTTACCTCTCCTAAGCAATCTTCCGCCTTTAAAAACGTTGCTCCTTTTGGTGAAGTGGCAATGATATTTATCAATGGCCTGTGCCTTGTATCTGTCCATCTATCTGAGACTATGCTAACCCCAGAGCTACTCTAGGAAGAACGAATTGGTGATAAGATATCCTCCACAAGCTCCTTCTCATTTTTGAGAAGTTGAGTTTTGACTTTCACATAGTTGGGGCCCTTCTACCCTATGGGAGATTTGTTAACTTCCCTTATCATATCTTGCCAGTAAGGAGAGCGAACAACATTGAATGGGATACCACATGCATAGATGCACCTAGCCACTCTGGAATCAACTTCTTCTTTTGCTTGCACATTCACCAATTTAGCAATTTTGCTATCTTGAACTGAAGCGGATGCCACTCTGGTATTTTTGGATGGTGGTTTCTCTTGTTGTTCACTAGCTCTCCTCTTCCTTGTTTCAACCACAATCCTTGGCTCAATGTTTTTTGGAGTTTTTGGAGTAGCTTGAGTAAGCACTTCATGCCTTCTTTTAAGTCCATCTGCCTCATGTTGCTCTCCTTGATATGCCCTCCTCACCAATGGGTCTGTTGTTTTTGTGCAACTTGCAATCCCCTATCCTTCTCCATGCCAAAGATGTGCCTTCACTCTTGGGTAGGAGCCCTTGTACGAATTATTGCAAAGATTAATTGCCATTCCCATGAGCCACCACCTGCACATCTTTGAAGCTTATGAGCATGCCTCCAAAGAGGATAATAGTTAGCCCTTGGGTTGGACTTGGGAGTTGAACTTGCACCTTGGTTGGAAGCCATTGTTGCAAAAAAAAAAAAAAAACAAATTTGTAAAGAAAAAACGTTTTTCACATTTTTGGAAGCATAAACCCTCGAAAAATAGAAAAAATAGTGGGAAAAAAACTAAGAAAATGAATGCTTTTTACCCAAATTATTTTTTTTGCAGCTGAAGCGACTCCAAAATGCCACAAAAGACAAGAGAAAGATGGTTGTAGTTGAGCCAAAAACCAAGAATGTCGTAGCCAGAAACTCCCCACTCAAAATTTGCTTGTGAAATCTCTTTCTCTTGTTGCTGAAATCTCCTTTTCTCACTGTTGAAAACACCCTAGCTGAAACCAATGCTCTCTTCCTCTTTTCTCCTTGCTAAACTCGCCCTTCTCCAAGTGAAACAACTTGCTCAATTTGTGTGATGAGGGAATGAGGCGAGAGTATTTTTATAACTTGCGAGAGCCATCTAGAAAGATCCAAAAGATATTTTAATCACCAAATAAAATATTAAAAATGAAAAAAAAAATCGAAAAAAAATGCACTTGAACACTGAAACGTGGTCGTACGACCTTGAAATGCATTTCAGGCCGTACAGGGCCACATTTCAGCCTCGTGAAACGTGCCAGTACAGACTGAAACGCGCCTCAAGGACGTACCAAACACGTTTCAGTGTTTCTGTACCGTTTTTTGCCTCAAACGCCTTCAAGCCCAACGTTTCTTGCAACATAGCCTCCAGGAGAGAAGTGGGGTGACAATGAGATTTAGTCACCAGAGTTGCAGAGAGTTTGAGCAGGGTCCAAGGAACACTGCATTGGACAGGTGTTTCTTCTTGGATCATCACCTTTGCTACAAGGGCCCATGGTATTCAGTAGCAGATGGATCAATGTCAGATGGCGCAGTCTGTTCTTAAGGGACAGTTGCAGTACTAGTTGCAATCAGATGCTGAGGAGCACAGAGCAGTTGCAGTGCAGACAATTATTCAGTTGACAATGCAGAGGCTAGTAGCAGTTAGAGACTCAAGAGACGATGCAGAGCCAGTCCAGAGACAAATGATTCGGTATTTTTGGTTCTCAATTATGGTAGTTGCAAGGGCATCAACAACGCAAGCAGTGTTAGCAGCAATACAGGTTGTACAGTGCAGTGTTAACAACAACGCAGATATAGGATGGTTCAGCTACATGGTGGAAGATGAATCAAAGTTGCGTAGTGGAATGGTGGATAGTGGCGTATTGTCACAGATTGTCAGACATCAGTAGCGTGTATGGAGGATGTTATGTAGATAGACTGAGAGAACACCTTCCTTGCTAAGAGGGAGTGTTAGTTTTTGTACCATCAGATAGGTATTAAATATTTTCTAAGTCTAACTTAGGAAAAGTGATTAATTAACAGGAATTAATTGAAAAAGGTGAGATTTCTCTATAAACTCACATGGATTGACTCAAAGCTCATCTTAGCCATTGATGGGGATCTAATCATGTCCATTGGTGAGTTGACGAGAGATTATAAGAGGAGGTTGATGGGGTTGGAGACATACACACTAGAGAAGTGAGTTTCCTTGGCAGATCGAGCTACCCAGTTGCAAAGGTCGAGTAGGGAGAAAAGTTCGAGCCAGAAGGAAGCAGAGGTGAGAGGGAGATCAGTAGCAGGATTCTGGAGGAGTTTTCCAGTGTCGGAAGAGTCAGCTGAGGGAGGTTGAAGTTATCCACAGGAGGTTGCACAGGGGCTTGTGCAGAGCCTCAAAAGAGGCAATTCGATTCAGCCAGAGAGGAAATCGATTCAGTTGCTGGAGGCCAGGATTTTCACTAGGAGGCCAAGCGAATCATTTCCAGAGGCAGCAATAGGCAGGGCATCATCATCTGAGGCATATTCCAGGCAGTGAGAGTTTGGACTGCGCAGAGGCCTGCACAAGGGTTTTCTGGAGCTAGTTTTTGTGGCTAGTTTTGTTGCAAGATTGCTTGTGGAGCAAGGAAAAATTCCCTCAATAACTTTTCGAGTATTTCTCTCAGAGAGGATTGCCAGTTTGGCATCCATTTTATTGTACTCAAATTTCCTGCTGAAGAATAATAATGAAACCCTTGTCTGTTGCACTGGTTTTCCCACATTGGGTTTTTCTAGGGACATTTGTCCAAAAATAACGATGTCAAATTTTATTGTGTGTGTGCTCTATATTTCTCAGTTCCAACTTTTATTTTCCGCAACGTTTTTATTTGTGAAGAATTGCAATGTGATTTATTCATTGTTTGTCATAGTAAATAAACTACATATCAAATCAGTTAAAAGAATAAATTTCCAGTTGTTGCATTTGAAGGAAATTTTCACAACTCAGTCTTGAGACATGGGAGGGCAGGAACCATCTTCAAAGCCCTCATTTGGAGCATTCTACAGGCTTATCTTTCATCAAGAGACCCATGATACCACTACTCGTGCCCCATAGCCACTTTGGGGCACCACACGATGATTTACATAGGGATCAAGGGGCCACCCCCTTGTTTTGTTGATTTCTGGTAGCATCGGATGTGCTCTAAGTCTTAAATTTTACAGGGAGGCTTGGGCACATGTATTCCAAAGAACCCAGAAAGAGTTTTGGAAAATTCCACCCAAAGGTAGTTTTATTAAAATAATTAATTATTTTTAATGGGACCCTAAGTCTAAACTTGGGAAATTAAAATAATTAATGGGTATTAATCTAACTGTGGGTGTAACTTCTAGAAGAAGACGAGGATCAAGTAGAAATGATCTTAGCCATTGATTAGCTTCTAATCTAGGCCATTGAATGTCAACGAGAAGATTATTAAGGAGGCTTGAGGGTCATTTGGAAAACACACAGAAAGTTTATCAATCAGATCGAATTGTTGAAGCTAGAGGCAGCGCAGTGATTTCGTAGTGATCACGCAGAGAGGGGCAGAGAGAGTTTTGGCTGGAGGATCTTCTCCGGAGCTAAGAATACTCAACAGAGAGGTAGAGAGACACACAGAGGAGGCAGCACAGTGCCTAGAGAGGGTGACACAGAGCCAGGAAGGGCTCACGTAGGGCCCACGCAGAGCAACACAAAAGCCTTCCACGTAGAATTCTGAAATTTGCTGAGGAGGTTGACATTCTAAGCCAGGAGGGTTGGAGTCAACTCCTAAGAGAAAATCGATCCAGAAAGGAGGTGACACAGTGCCGTAGAGGCTGACGCAAGCCCACGCAGTGACTGCGTAGGGGCATCGCAGAAGTCGCCGGGGACTCGTTGGTTCAACGGCCAAATCAACCGAGGCTTGTAGTGTAGAGGTAATCTCACTAATTTCTTCTGCCGAGTGATATTCTCTGTACTATATTGCCAACAAGGCATCTAGAGGTTGTATTCAGAAATAACTTCTGCTTAATAATAAAAACCCTCAGATCTGTTGCACCGGTTTTCCCGCATTGGGTTTTTCCGAGGACATTTGTCCAAAAATATCTGTCACTTATGTTGTATTTTTATCTTGTTCAGTTTCCTGTTTCGACATATTATTTTAAATGGTGTAGGCTGCAGTGTATGTATTTCAATGTTTGCTGTAGGAAACTACAAATAACTTGTCCATGTCAATCTAACTAGTAGGAGAAATATCATTAGTTATTGCAGTATGGATTCCAGTTTAAGGAATTTTCACATGTCTATCATTCATGGAGCCCTCTCTTTCATCTTGGCACCTTGAGGACTCAACAAGGCACTCCAACGACTCTTCTACATCACGATTTCATCATTTTAGCTTACTTATGGATGGCTTCTTTATCACTTTATGTTAAAATTGGCAACTAGCGCCAAATTCCACTATTGGACAACTCATTTGTTGGAGATGATTGTTGCATTGAATTCCTCTTTTTGAGAGGACCAAAATCGAACTATAGATCACCAAATTTGGATAAGGAAAAATATTTATTTATTCAAAATAAATTCTATAAGTCATGATTTTATTAAGGCGGGAAAAATTGAAAATTTGAAATTTGAATTTGCCTCCAAATGTCAAGGTTGGCTTCACTTCCATAAGGACAAACACCATGTCTAATTGTATATAGGTCATTCTCCAATCCCATTTGATACATTGAAAATTTCTTGAGTGATATCTCTGAGGGAGCCATGGCTCAGAGAAGTAGGAGGACGAGTTGTTTGGGTTTAATCTATCTCCCTCAGGACCGTGTTCATAGAAGGCAGTTGGCCGTAGCCTTTACGACTATTCTGGATATTTTTTTGGCATGTCTTCTGGGTTTGGATCTCTCCTTCAACAACACGATTTCCTTCTATGGTGTCACAGGTAGGCCGCATACCTGTATGTCTTCAAATCTCAAGGCCAAAGGCACTTCTGTGCTGCAGAATAGGCCGCAGGCCTATATCTCTTGTTTAGGAAGGTAGATGTCTAGCCACAGGGCTAATCACCAGCTTATATTGATAGCGAATAAGATCAGAGAGGATTAGAGGCCCACCGTAGTGATTGTGGAAGTTTGGAAGACGAGTAAAGAAGGTATGGCAGGTTAACTGTAAACCCTAACTAGTGATCAATATTATAGCAGCTCCTTAAGCATGTCTTGTCAATCTGAGGATTCATTGTGCCATCTTCATGTCTAAGGAAATTGTTATTAGAACGTCAAATGGAAAGTCAATGTTATTGTACTCTCTCTCTGCTGAATTTTTGATATTAATAATAAGAAGAATCGATAAAGGGTTTTCCCCATCTTGGGGTTTTTCCCTGGCTTGAGCCAATTCCTGTGTTTTCTTGTCTTGGCTTGTCTTCTCCACTTATGTTCAATGTTCTTTCTTCAGTTACTATGATTTCTAATGGATTAAGAATTGCTAATGGGTTTATAATTTAATGAATTATCTTACCTAAGCAAAGAACGTGTTATCTCCAAAATTTAACGTGGAATCAGAGCTCAGGTGAGGAAAAGCCCAAGATAGAATAAAATATTGTGAGAGAAGAGCATGATCCAGAAGAGCGATGTTTTGAAGAGCATGATTCAGAAGATCAATATTCAGAAGAACAAGATTCGTAAGGGAGAGGATTTTGTTAATGTTACACCTAAAGATTTTGCCCAAAATTTTCCATCTACATGGTATCCACCAATTCACCTGCCAAGTGCACCTCCTCTTCTTAAGGGGGATGGAAATGAGAGTCTATTTGTATGCAGTGTTAGGGCACCTTTCAAACCCCTTATTCATTGCAGGCACCACTGTCGCTTCTGTGGTGGAATAATTTGTGGACCATGTAAAACTAGAAGATGTTTTTTCCTGTAAAATTTCAAGTGAGAGACCCACAAAGGGTCTGTGATAGGTGTAATGCCAACTTAGAACCATTGCAGATATTTTTTTTTGGTAAATCGTGTGAGTGATGCAGTGTAGATTGCCACACATGATGTAACTGATTGGACGTGTATGAGAGGATGGCTGAATATGCCTTTAGGAATGTCAATGGAAGAAGAAATATACAAGTTGACCAATGATCTGTGTAGTTATTGTGAGATTATGAGATTGAACCGAGAAAGATATACACCGCAGTCTATTTTAAAGGGAGCCATAGGGTTAGCTATCTTAACTGTTGCGAAGGCTGACATGCTACCTATAGAAGCATCAACACAAGAATCTGAAATGTTAGGGTTTGACATTTGTGTGTTTTTCAGGTCTAAGCAAAGATTAAAAATATGCAATCATGATTAGGAGAATAGGTCGAGAAGGAGAATGGCATAGATTTGTGATTTATATCAATATGAGGTCGACGTTGTGTGACATTGAGCTATACCGATTATTCTAAGGAGAGTTTGGTGTTTTTCTTCAATGCATACATTTCACAACTTAAGCTTGAAGGACCTTCTCTCATATTCGACATGGTACCATTCCCTCATTGACCAGCATCCAAGATGATTTAGCAGGCAACTCGATTCGATTTAAGGGATTGTCTACAACACATCCAAATTATGAGGATGTGGCCCTGTTGTTGAGGGTTAAGTCAGATAGGCTGAGGTCTTGCCCATTGGCTTAGCAATATATTGGAATCACTGTCAGGAAGCCACTCCAGAGGTCTCGGTTAATAAATGATGTGTGTTATGAAAAGGTGATGGCTATTTCCAGCAAAGCAGCTCGTGCTATAAGAGATGTAACCCTTGCAAATGTCACTTGGACATTTTTTGAAGGAAGGCATAGCTAACCGAGAGATTCTTCAAAGAGAGACCGAATCAATGAAAACAATGATCTATTGCCATATGGTAGGGATGACCAGAGCAGATCGAACTTTGCTAGAAGACCTTTTCGCTGATGGTCACATTCAAGTTTTGATGTCCACTGCTACTCCTGCATGGGGAGTAAATCTTCCTGCTCATACTATTACAAAATAAAAAGGTGCATAAACTGAACCCCAATGAACCTCAGTGTAGAAATCACGGAGGCTATGAGAATACTGGTCCATTATGTAAACAAAAATTTAATTCTTGATGGAGAGTTGCATTACGGATGGATAACTTAGAGGTCATTTTCTCTGCCACCGAGCAATTTGGTTGTGCCTGCTACATGGGGCCTTTGTACAGGTTTACATTATAAGATTTCTGTTATTAGCCAATAGGTGCTTGTCTGAAGAAGGCTATATATATTGATATATGGTTGGATTATTTACAACCTTGGAATATTGGTGCGGAAGGCGAATCAAGCCAGCTCTTGAAGAGAATCATTATTTGGAGGTTGAAGATAAGATGCTCAGGAATCATTAGTTGTTATGGATATAATGATCAGTGGCTAATAAGTGTTCTCGCTAATAATACTTTTTACATATCTCTTGTTGTTTACAACTTTACCTTCTTATATTTGTCCATAAGTTTGTGCACATCGTTACCAAGGCACCTCTTCAGATGATTCACAAGGTATTAAGTGTTTTATTCGAAGCATAGATTTAATAATGTGCAGTCGGGAAGTGCACCATGTTGTTTTGACAGTTTGCATAAGGTTGTGCTTGCCATCCGAGAACAACATCAGGACTGAGAAGATTATTTATCAAATTTTGAGAAAGACAGTGAAATTATTCACTATTATCTACAAAAGGAATCTTCAATTTTGCAACTATTCAATACCAATGATAGTAGAAGTCACCTCAAGAGTCCTTGATGAAGGTTACTAATTTCTCTAATAATATTCGTGTGATGCTTATTGACAGTGAGACGGAACACCTGCATACCTTATGTGGTCTAGTGTCAATAAAACAAGACCTTACTAACAATGAATCTTGTGAACAAGTGAATCAGTGACATTATTTATGATAAAGGGCGTGACTTAGTAAATTGTGACCTATGTTTGAACTTGGGTTATATGGTTGTGGTCTTCCTGACATCAATCTTGTAACATGAAGCATAGTTGTCATAACAAATTTCTAAAGATTGCAATGAACTTGCAATAATAGAGAGCGAGCATAATAATTCAAGGTCAAAATTGACCTAAATCTCTTAAGGAGGAATAGTCTTCCAGGAAATATGAAGACCTAGAGCTATTAGTCCAATAAAGATTTGTGTGATTACCTCTACTATGTGTAGCTCTATCCTATGTATGGCATCAACATCATTTATGCTCACCTATCAGTCTAGCATTATGAGCAATCTCATTACAATCCTGTAGCTCCAATAAACTGACGTTCTTGTTCACAATCGAAGTTCTAAACAAGAAAAATGTAAAAATGGATAAAATATCTTTTGAAAGGTTTCCTATTGAGAAGAAGCACCAGTGATCTACTAGAAAAAGAAATTGCAGCACCTTTGATAAGAGGAGCAACTCTCCTAAAGTCGTAGCCTCATGGTAAGTCTCATCTCTCATATGGGAAGATCATGATTAAAGTCCAAATGATCAACTTAAGAGGAAGTTATAAAGTCCCTGGATTAATATCAGGTGGTTACATTCTCAATATTCAAAGGAGCTATACAACTATTGATGTTGTCTCATTATATGCCTTGATTCCAATGGACAACTGCTCATTAAAATAATATGATTCGTAGTTCATCGCAGAAAGTTGCAAGGATGACAGTATGGTAGATGGTAAAAGCACATCTAAGTGTTGTATCTCTTAAGGTCCACCTTTATATCTACAAAGTAGATGGATCTCGTGATGAGCAAGCTGCCACTTTGGAAAGACAACCTTAGGCTTGTGATCTCCCTAAGCAAGAGAGAGTAAGAACAGTTAAATATTTTCTTCATTTAGATATGCGAGAAGCCGAGGATTACTAAGTGCTGCTAAGATCTCTGCTGCTAAAATGGCTGACTATAAATCAATATGTTTATTAAAAGGATGTGCATGAATATATACGTTGTTGGGTCGAGCTAGATCTAGTCTTGATTTTTAGAAAGCAGCCTGGCTCTATCTCCTATATGGAAGGATCTTTGGTTAAGATGGAACATTGAGCTCTGCGAGCTCTTGAAGGCTTGGGGTACTTATTGAGCTATGAGCGACCATAGGGTCAGTGGTTCACCTTTCCTTGTGATGGATGACATGTGTGTAGGGTGAGTGGTTCACCTTTCCCTGTGACGGATGACATGTGTGTAGGGTGAGTGGTTCACTTTCCCCTACGATTGATGAGATATGCATAGGATGAGTGGTTCACCTTCTCTTATGGCATATAAGCAGGATGAGTGGTTCACCTTCTCCTATAGACACCCCAGTCAAAGATGCAAATAGGCACCTATTGTATGTCCAACAGTTCTCTGAAGTTCTCTAATGAAATTATGCCATTCCTCTATCCATTGGGGCTCCATTTGCATATCCTTCGCTGTTTTCCATGCTTGCTGCCATATTATCGACTGGCCTTCCTTCTCAATCTGGTTTAGGAATACACATCCTTGCGAGTGTAAGTGAGTTATAACCTCTCTTGATAAAGCATATCCCTCATTCCATCCTACCCAGGGATCCAAACCTAGTCTAATCTTCTCTCCTATTGGACACCTAATCCTCTATGGGTTGGTGTGGAATGTGAATAGCCACCGGAGTCCAAGAGACATTGGAAGATGAATCCAATAGTCATGTACAATGTATTATAAATGAACATCTTGTGAATAGTAAAGGTAATATAATGCTTATCTTTCATATAACTGTTTGCATTCCATGTGAGTTTAGCATAGTATCAGAGTTGCAGGAGAATTCTGGCCCTGCTCTAATTTGAGCCACTTGTTTTTTGGACTCTCTAAATGTCAGTTTTGCCTTCCTGTGTGTCAGAACTTCCATTACTATTCTTGTTGCACGCTGTCACCACTGCCCATTGAAGGAACCGTTACAACCTTTCTGCGTAGTGGTGTCACTGGTATATTCTTAGCTATAACATTAAGTTTTGTCAGCCATGCCAGGCTAGTGCTATAGTGTAAGGCACAAGAAACTTACATGATTAAGGGTTGTGCGAGACCGAACATTACTTGTTTTGCTACGACTGGCCTGCTCTGGCTCGTTTTGCATATCAACTTGATATCTGAAGATGTGAGGGCATAGGATACATTTGTACTGATCCAGTCTGAATGGGCATAGAAAAAGCCAGTGCGCGACTAGTATAATAGATTTATGCTTGATTTGATACAAAGAGATTCAAAACTTGAGGGATTTGTTATCATGTTTACTGTTCAATATAATGCTTGGTTCCCATATTTAGAGATACATCAGCCTTTCATGGGATTGTAGTCAATTCGCATTTACAAGTAGCAGCGATCCTGGCACCCAGAAAAATAATTCTCCTACTTGATAAGATCTGTGGGTGCTGCAATGAGCTGATAATTTCATAATTATATCTGTAAACAAATTAATCAAAAACAGGATTCTGGGAAAAGTGAAATTCCCAATGTCTAATGTTGATGTTGTCGAAGATCATAAAGTGGAGAAATAATTCACAGATGAAGTTGTCATCGTCGTTGCGGCGGAAGAGCTTCCATCGAGTAGGTGTTGCTCTCGTGGGTGAGCACACCACAGGGAGCTCAATGCTCGAAGTCGATTAAAGTATTCCCCAGTGGTGAGAAAGCATCTCGCAGCTTGGCGAATGGTGAGTATTCAGTGAAGTTGGTGCAATGTCTATTGTCTCTAATTGTCTGCCTGATGCACAAAGCCCTCTAGGTTGGTGAGTTTTCCCATGGCGATGGCCATTTGTTCCATGTAATTCCCAGCGTTTGAAGGTGAGGTTAGAGATCCAGATATTATGGTTTATGAAAGAGACTGTTGGAGAGTCTCCATTCCTTGTAGAAGAGCCTCTTCATCTTGCTGTGAAGACTGTTGTAAGTTACAAATGCCCACAAACTGTGGCTCTGTCAAGGGCTCAAGCTAAGGAACAAGGCTCTTGAGAAGTTCCGAGGGACGAAATCCTTCCATCCACATGAAACACCGCTCTGCAGGCGTTTTCCACATCCCTAAAACCAGTTGGAACACATCTGTCTTGGCTGCAATGCTCTTCAACCGAAATATTTCGTCATAGTGGCACAGGCAATTGTCTAGCAGCAGGCATGTGGGCTTGCAATGTTGCTCTCATCTCACACATTCGACAATGATGTTCCTCTTGCCACTGTGAATATTCCATGTCGAAAATAACAACACCTGAACTCAAACCTGGGTGACCTTGATCAACAACAAATCTCGCCCCAAGGAAAACACACTGTGTTCTTTTTCATTGAAGATCTTGCTCAAGTTGACTGAGCTTCATGCGGCTAGACTCTTACTGCTGGACATAAGCCTTCTTTCTCAGTCTACTTTTATTTGTTGCTTCTCTATTTTGGGCAAGACGCCTCAATGTCTTAGCATCGAGTGCCTTGGATGCAGGCTCATGTTTAGAGCAGGATGTTGGGGCTCTGTGATATCAAATTGGTGTTTTCTCCCTCATCTAGGTTAGCTTGTCTCATGCTTCACATCATTGTTAATGTTATTTCTTGAACTGCAGGATGTTGGATATCCATGATTATGGTTGGAGTAAAATGGGTTATGCCTGTCATCCCTTTATATAATGGAAAATGGTGTGTTATTGTAACTTAAGGACTCAAAGCATCGATGACCCACAAGAGAGATAATGGCATCAAAACCCTCAGTCTCCTTGTTTTGATGGGTTGATTTTGTATATATGAATTCTCTGTTTCTAAGTTGCTCCAAAACCTACCATCAAGGCTTCATATTGTGTGTAGAAGAAGATAGTGCATAATTGCTAGAGAAAACTTTGGTATATAGTGATACAATTGAAGCTCGCAATCTTTATTTGCCAGTTGTTAAGAAAAATGGCTAAGCTTGAAAGAATATTAGAGTTATTTAAAACTCTAATCATGTCCATTGTGTTGATTTGGGCTAGCATCGGATGTGCTCTAGCCATGAAAATTGATGGAGAGGCTAAAGCACATGAGATCTCCAAGACCTAGAAATGGTTTGGGCAGATTCTACCTGGTTTAGAAGATATTAAAATAATTAAAATTTTTAATGGAGTTCCAAAGTCTAAACTTAGGAAAAATAAAATATTAATGGGTATTAATATAAAACTGGGTGAGCATGTTCTAAATGACATGGATCAAGCCAAATCTAATCTTAGCCGTTGATTAGAGATGTAATCTTAGTCGTTGAAGGACCAACAAAAAAAGTATAAGAGGAGGCTTGAGGGTCAGTTGGAGAATACACCAGGGTGATGAGTCATTCGATTTTCTAGAGTGGGGTTTGCTAAGAGAAATCGAATCAGTGATCAGTTTGCAGCGAGGGGCAGTTAGTACGAGAAAGAGAGGCAGAAGCCAGAGGGACTCACATAGAGGCTAGAAGAGACAACGCAGAGGCCAAGAGGGCCTGCGTCATCCACGCAGAGGCTGCAGGAGTGACGCAGAGAGCCAGAGAGGCTGCGCAAAGCCTCAGAGAGCTGACACAGGGGATTTTGAGGCTGACGCAGAGGCCAAGAGGGCTGACGCAGTGCTTCAGTTGTGCTTGAGATTGTTTCGTGGGGTAGACTTGTTGAATATTTGCTTCCGAATAGAAAGGTATTACAGCCAGATTATTTTCTCTGTCGAGTGAGTCGGTTTGGCACCCAGTTGTACTCAAGGAAAGATTGCATAATAAAATAACCCTCAAAATTGTTGCAGCTTTTTTCCCAAGTTGGGTTTTTCTGGGGATGAGTTGTCCAAAAATAACGGTGTCACTTGTGTGTTTGCTATTTCTTTTAGCTGCTGATCTGTAGATGGTTGAGACAGTATTGTGTTTATTTCGATATTTATATGTTTAAATAACTTGTTCGTAGTTAACAAATAGGAGAAATAAACCAGAGTATAGATAAATTTCTAACGGGTAATACTTAGAAATTTCAACATGGTATCAGAGCGTGGTTGCAGATCATAGGAGAGCTGAAGGCACCAGCTGAAGCAGAGCATTTGCAGTAGAGACAGTTGTCCTGAGTGACAGAAGTTGTTCCTTGTAGAAAGCGACAGAGAAGGGTTGACATAGAGGGACTACATCATCAGTTCGGGCTAGAGGGAGGCCAGCGTAGAGGATGAGGAGAGCAGAAAAAGGCTCATGAAGAGCCATGCAGAGACTAGGAGGGTTGACGCAGTTGGCTAGGGGAGCATTTCAGCCAGTGTCGGGATTGCACAGAGCCTAGAGGCTTAGTCCTTTAGTTGCTAGGGCATAGGAAGTTGTGGGCAGATTGCGGGGAGTGAAGTTGGTGGGGTGTTGTTTCTGCCGAGTCAGAACAGTACCTAACGGACAAAATCAAGGTAGAGGGAGTCGCTACCTAGGTGGATTGCTAGCCAAGAAATCCAGATCAGTGTTGTAGGTGCATAGGAGATTGGAGAGGTTGGACTCGACGGTTGGCAGACAGATTTCCAGGAGGGAAATCGAGACTCGGAGGGAGTCTAGCAGAGAACTTCCAGACAAGAAGTAGCGACCCAGAGGGAGTCGAAGAGAGAACTTCCAGAGGGAAGTAGAGACTCGGAGGAGTCAAAAGGAAGAGTAGAGAGATGGCCATGAATGGACTGAGGGATCAAGACAGGTTGGACAAGACGTCCAACTTTGTGGTCTGGAAGGCCAGGATCTTATCCATTCTAGATAGACATCGCATCAAGGCCTTTGCCTTGAGAACAGTGGCTATCCCAATTGACCCGACTGATAATGAAAAGTAGGAGGCAATAGCCAAGTCGAAGTGCATCATCCTTGATGGGGTCAAGGATCATGTGGTCCAGCATATTGCCGAGAAGGATACGACAAAGGAAATGTGGGACACCTTAAAGACGTTGTACTAGCATACTTCCGTGCAGAGGAAGATGTTACTTGAGAATCGGCTGCGGTCATACCAGATGCAGAAGGGGGAGCAGACAGATCACTTCCTCGGTAGATTGAAGGAGATCCGGGACCAACTAAATTCCATAGGGGCCACGCCGGATCAGGAGTTGATGGTGAGGACCGCTCTAAATGCAGTCTCCGAGGAGTGGGAGACATTCATCCAGAGCATTCTGGGTAGGGTGAATCTTCTAGATTGGGAAGAATTGTGGGCAGCTTTTCGCCAAGAAGAGATCAGACGGTTGTCCAAGACGGGAAGTAGCAGCGAAAGAGTTCGGATCAAGAAGGAAGAGGAAGAGGATGCAGCTCTGGCATCTGCGGGGAAGCAAGAGAAGAGGAAGAAAAAGGATGTCTCCAAGATCAAGTGCTTCAACTGTGGGGAACTGGGGCATTATGCAAATCTCTGTCCGAGGAAGAGAACTAAGGGAGAGGCATCTTACTTTAAGGCAACGCCAATGAAGGTGGAAAAGGAGGTAGAGGAGGATGACGATTGTGTCATGAGTGCTCATGTACCTCTAGAGAAGAGGTGGGGAGACATCGAGTTGTAGTCAGGAAGACTACAGGCGATGAGGGGCAGGATCCTTAAGGTACCCAAACTCTTGGATTATACCTGGCTACGGGAGCCCCGAAGAGAGAGTAGCAAGATGATGGATGTCAGTACGAACGGATGCGGATGAAGTGGTAGATAGTGCTAAGTGCAGTATCTTGGATAGCGTAGAGCTAGCAGGTTGCAGCAGTGCGAGAGGCACAGAGGAGGTTGCAACAATACAGGATGGCACAGAGAGGTTTGCAGCGGTGTGAGAGGCAGGGAGTTGTTGCAGTAGCGTAGAGGCAGTAGAGGGAGCACTTGATAGCGACAGAGAGAGATTCAGAATCAGGAGTGTTTCTAGCTCGAAAGGGATGTCAGTAGTTGGGTGGATCAGTTACTTACTTCTCAGTAACTCAGTTGCAGTGCAGTAGCAGTTAACAGTAGCACGATGCAGCATGATGAGAGGGGGTTGCAGTGCATATGTAGTGTTGGGAGAAAGGACTAGCAGCAGCACGAATGTAGAGGGGCTACCGTATGGATGTAGGAGTGGCAGTGGCAGAGCCATGGGCAGCAGTACAGGATGCAACAGTGCAGAGGATGTTGGGCGGGGAGGCCTAGCATCAACACAGGTACCAGTGCCATATAATTAGAGTGATGCTCAATTGGAGTATTACTAGAGCACACTCCTCGCTAAGAGGGAGTGTTGATTTGGGGTAGCATTGGATGTTCCCTAGCCACAAAAATTGGTGCAGAGGCTAAAGCACATGAGATCTCCAAGACCCAGAAATGGTTTGGGCAGATTCTACCCGGTTTAGGAGATATTAAAATAATTAATATTTTTAATGGAGTTCCTATGTCTAAACTTAGGAAAAATAAAATATTAATGGGTATTAATATTAAACTGGGTTAGAAGGTTCTAAATGACATGGATCAAGACAAATCTAATCTTAGCCGTTGATTAGAGATGTAATCTCGGCTGTTGAAGGACCAACAGGAAAAGTATAAGAGGAGGCTTGAGGGTTAGTTGGAGAATACACCAGGGTGATCAGTCATTCGATTTTCCAGAGCGGGGTTTGCTAAGAGAAATCGAATCAGTGATCAGTTTGCAGCGAGGGGTAGTGAATACGAGACAAAGAGGCAAAGATAACATCGTAAGACCAACGCAGAGGTAGAGAGGCAGATGCAGAAGCCAGAGGGAGCCACGCAAAGGTTTGTAGAGATAACGCAGAGGCTAGGAGGGCTTGCGTCATCCATGCAAAGGCTGCAGGAGTGATGCAAAGAGCCTGAGAGAGCTGATGCAGGGGGTTTTGAGGCTGACGCAGAGGCCAGGAGGGCTAACGTAGTGCTTCAGTTGTGATGGAGAGGGTTTCGTGGGGCAGACTTGCTGAATATCTGCTTCCGAATAGAGAGGTATTACTGCCGGATTATTTTCTCTGTCGGGTGAGCCAGTTTGGCACCCAGTTGTACTCAAGGAAACACTGCATAATAAAATAATCCTTAGAATTGCTGCACCGGTTTTCCCAAGTTGGGTTTTTCCAAGGACGAGTTGTCCAAAAATAACGGTGTCACTTGTGTGTTTGCTATTTCTTTCAGTTGTTGATCTGTAGATGGTTGAGACTGTATTGTGTTTATTTCGATATTTATATGTTTAAATAACTTGTTCGTAATTAACAAGTAGGAGAAAAAAACCAGATAATACAGATAAAATTTCTAACGAGTAATACTTAGAAATTTCAACACACTGCTGACAACACAGTCAAAATTAGCAAAGCCTCTCTTTCGGACATTCAAACCTGCCTGCAAAATGCACATGAAAAGATAGAGTTTCTGCAACTTGAATCACAACTGCAGTAGGAAGAATTACAACAATGGAATCATCATTCTAAACTTGTTTCCGTTCAGAACATTGAAACAGACTCCCATAAGCAGCAAGTTGATTTAGATCAGTGCACAATGAAGCAACAAAGTCACATGCAGATGCAGAAGTTCAGTCTGCACTTCCCAAGCCCATCATCAGACCTTGGGAAGAGCTTGTCCATAACAAGCACAAAATAGGTCTTGGATATGATAAGGAGATTTCCTTTCATATTCCAGATTACTCAAAGCCCATTCAGTTTCACAGTGATGGATTCCTTCATGACAATTCACCTTCAGTTGTTCCAGATTTTTCTCCTCTTTCACAGCGACAACAACAAATTGTTAAATGCCAACATTGTGTCCGAGTTGGCCATGTGAAAGATCACTGTTTTGATCTTCATCCATGTAAGCACTATCATAAAACTAGTCATTCTTCACACAGATGCTTCAAAAACAAACCTCCTGCAAGAACAAAGATTCATCTTGGATGGATTTCTTCTTGGCAATGGGCTTCAATAGCCAAGAATATATTTCACTCATACAAAAGGATTTGTTCTTGAATATTGAAAAGTCTTGCAGTTGAGATCTCTTCATCTTCTCACCTTGTATCTAACAGGGGAGGAAGTGATGGTCATCTACAAGCTTCAAAGCCACATCAAGCAAGCCTGAGCCACAACCTACCATACCATATTCAGAGTTGTAGCCAGAGACAAAGAACCCCCTGAGCATGCCTTTGGTTGATGATCGGCCTTAAACCATCTATGCGGGGTTGAGACATCTCTTCAAAGAATTGGGGACACTTCCTCTAGTAGAAGACTTCAGCTTCTTGCTAGTTTTGGAAGAGTTACAGGAATTGCATTAAGCATTCCAGAGTTGGTGGTCATCCTTAAACCGCTGCAGGTTGTAGACCTCCCCTTTTTAGGTTGAAGGTCTCCCTCTCCAAAGCATTAGGGCCACTTCCTCTTGCAGAAGATTTTAACTTCTTGCCAGACTTGGAAGAGTTCCGGGAACATCACTAAGTGTTCCAGTGTTGGTGGTCATCCTTAAACCACCCCCCTTATACCAACATTTCAGAGATCACATTTAGCCTAGTGCTGCCATGCATTTTTCACATTTTGTTTTACAGCTCTCTTCTTGGACTTATACATACCCCTTCAGATTAAGGGGGCGAATGTTGGACACTTAATCCTCTATGTGTTGGTGTAGAATGTGAACAGCCACCGGAGTCTAAGAGACGTTGGAAGATGAATCCAACAGTCATGTACAATGTATTATAAATGAATATCTTGTGAATAGTAAGGGTAATCTAATGATTATCTTTCATATCGTTGTTTGCATTCCATGTGAGTTTAACATCTCCATTCCCAACATGCGAAGCTAAACCTTGTTCAATGATCCTAATTGATTCTAGAGTTGCCTTCCAAACGACTGAGGCTTGTGGATACCTCTTATCCGAAATCCTCAACCATTCATCCATGGGCATCTTATCAATGTATTTTCTTTTGATGACTGTCGTCTACAGGTTCACCATTGATATAAATCTCCATCCCAATTTTGTTGCTAATGAGGATGCAAAGACAGTAAGATCTTTTAGGCCCCACCCACCCCCCCCCCCCATTCCTTTGGTCTAGCTACTTTCTCCCAGGCCATCCATGGTAGTACTGAGTCCTCCTTTGATCCGGCCCACAGAAACCTACTGCATAATTTCCTTATCCATGAGAGAATTCTTTTGGGCACCCATGTTAATGCAATCCAGTAAACAGGTATGGCCATGAGAACCGACTTAATCAGTACCTATTAAAATTGGCAACTAGGGCCAAACTCCATGTGGGTCTTCTTATTCATGGCAATTGATATTTTCTTTGGATTCCTCTCGTCGAGAGGTGTAGGATTGATCTAAAGATCATCCGGTTTCGATATGTATTCGTGGAGATATGAATTTATTTGTGTTAAGTGACAATTCGTCGAGGTCGGCCAGCAACCAAATTACCCCCGCTTGTCCTCCACGTTTTAGTATAAATAAAGATGACCTTCAAGTCACTTTAACACACACTTCTCCTTAGATCTCTCTCCACTCGTTTGCGTTTGATGGCTAGAGAGATCAAAAGGGAGAAGTCGTAGACACAGTTAATGGAGGAAGTCTCAACGCTGTCTTAGAGGAGGTACAACCATATCCTAGCCGCAGATAAAAGAAGGATTTGGCCGCAGTCTTAGAAGGGAGCTCAAGCCCTAAACGTAGTAAATGGGAGGTTCTATACGCAGCCCAAAAAGGACCCCTATTCGCAGTCCAGACAAGGAGACCTAGACGTCATCATATCTAGCCCTAGCTGCAATCGAAAAAGGGTGATCTAAGCCGTAGAGGGAGAGACCTTAACCAGCACCTGTGAAGGCCTAAACTGTAGTTCTAAGGAGCCCTAATTGCTGTTCAAAGGGTGACCCTTATACACAGTCAGGAGACTCCTATACGCTAGCATATTTAATGCCCTAGTCATTGTTTGCAAAGCTCTTATACGCAACAAGCAGAAGGAGCCTTTAGGTAAGGAAAAGGGTCTCTATTTTAAGGCCAAGGGTAGTGGAACTTTCAATGTGGAAGAGAAGAACTACCATTGTTTAGAAGCAGACCTGTGAGAATCATTGTGACTGCATGGAGGTTGTCTCATACTGTATGAGAGCCGAGTTAGTTAAGGCAAGCACTGTTTTGGGACAGTGGAAGGAGTGCAAGGTGACAGAGCCCTAATATGTGGGTTATTGGGTAAGTATAGGGATTGGTGTTATCCCTATACTCCTACGTAGAACAACAACAAAGAATAGGGACCGAGCCGCACTGTTAGTACCTTGTTTGGGTGCATACTTGAGGGCTGCTACTGGCTGTAACTTACCATAACTCGTGATGGCAAGTGAAGGATGGTCTAGTAGAAGGCAGAGCTATTGTTAAGGGAAAATAGGTTTCTTTGCATTACAGCAAAGGGGACAACTTTCCCTTGGAGGTCAACTATATTAATAGAAGGTTGCCCTGAACAATAAAGAGGACAACATTTCCTTGGAGATCAATTGCAATCAAATCTGGGCAGATTTTGGGACTGTTAGGAGACTGCACTTTGGACCTTATTCAGGCTCAGTCTTGATGAGCTAGGCCGCAGGCCATAGCCAGCACATGATGATAGAAGGACTGTGTTCAACCAGCATAACGGATGCAGGATAGTTGATGTAGCATGATGTTGGGTGTAGCATGGTGATGGGATCAGCTTGGAGAAGTTTGTCTTCTCCCAAGTTCAAAGATGCAGTCCATGTCATCAGATTTGCAACCTCATTATGTTATCTTCATGGTGAAGATCTTTGCTCATATTTTGTCAAGTCAAAGTGTCGGCTTTTGATGTATATGTACTATCTCTCTCTCTGCTGAACTATTGAAGAATATAAGAAGAATTGATCAAGGGTTCCCCACATTAGGGTTTGTCCCTGGCTGGTGCAACATCTTGTGTCCTCTTGTCTTGGCTTGTTTTCTGATGTTTATGTTTATGTTCTATCTGCACTACTATCATGCTGATGTGATTGCTAGAATTGATATTGAGGTAAATGGAAAAATTGAAGTAAATTGCTCTAAGCATAGATCATATGTAAAATTAACATGGTATCAGAGCTAAGGTGAAGACAAAGCCCAAGCAAGAGTGAAAGATCAATCATCGAAGACAGTTGGACAAGGTCAAAAGACTCAATGGGTTCCTCATTCCACTTCAAATTCACCAAGGGTGAAGTCAAATCAAAGAATATTATCAGAGTGGCACAGCGGAAGTATCTGGTGGCCTACCTAAAGGTCACTTCAAAGGGAATTCTGAATCTAAGGGTGGAAGAAAAGGCAGATGCCTTGCTTGCAATAATTTTGGCCATTATGCGAAAGAGTCTTTGAATAGAAGGGACACATCACTTGATGATGATAACAATCATTCCAGGGGCATCTTCAATGATCGAAGGAATGACAAAGGAAAAAGGAATGAAGGTCATCAAGGAAATGGCCGACTCTTCAAGAAAGCAAGGAACTCCAGGTATGACGAATCAAATGTTGTTTTTGATAAGCAAAAGGAGCATTATCTTATATTGGCCCCCTCCACTACTTCCCCTTCGGAATCTGGCTTATTGATAGTAGTGCTTCAAGGCACTCCATCAAGGAAGCTCTCTCTAATTTGATAGAGAAGGAGATAATCGTGGAGATTATTCTTGGAGACGATGCCACCTATCCCGAAAAGGGTGTAGGAATGCTACCCTTCAATTGAATGAGAGTAGCGCAATTCATTTACAAGAAGTTCTTTATGTACTTGATCTTAAAAAGAACCTGGTGTCCATTTTGGCAATGCAAGTCAAAGATTTCAAGGTGGCATTCATCGATGGAAAGGTACGTGTTTGGAAAAGAAATTTTAAAGATGTTTTTACTCTTGGATTCAGGGTTGGCAATTTGTATCAAGTTGCAGGAAGTCCATTGGGGACCATGTCATGTGGCACATCTCTTCTATGGCACCGGAGGTTTGCCCATATTCATTGTAAGGTCCTACCCTATGTGAGTCGAATGGTGACAGGGATGCTTGAATTCAAGGAAAAGCATAGAGGTACATGTCCGAGATGTACCGAAGGAAAACTTACAAGGGCATCATTTCCCTCATGTAATAGCATGACCACAGATATGGATCAACCCGAGAGGTTTGAGATTCATGATCGGGAATCTCATGTATGCATGTTGAAGAAAGCTCTCTATAATTTGAAACAAGCACCCTGGGTTTGGTATGAGAGGATTGATAGCTAGATGATGAAGCTGAGATTCACTAGGAGTGAAGTCGATCCAAACCTTTGCTTTAAAGTTGTGGATGATAGACCTCTCATACTGGTACCTTATGAGGACGACCTCTTTCTGACAGGTGCAGACCCTCTCATTTGCAAAAGTAAGGAGTTGGATTCCGGATTTGGAATGGTGAATTGCAAGCCCGTGACTACCTCGATGAAGCCTAACTTTAAGAAGTTATGTGGTAGTACTGCCGGACCTGATTTGGGAAATTCCTTTGAGTTTCTTCAACTCATAATAGCATTGATGTTCTTGGTGAACTCCCGTTTGGATATATGTTTTGCAATTGGCATGTTGAACTCATATATGGTTGAGCTTCACTGGATTGGTGCCAAGAATCATTTGAGATATCTTCAATGCAAAATCTCTCATGGATTGAGATACACTACCAGAAATGTGAAACTACATGATTATTTTGATGCTGATTAGGCAGGCAGTGTGGAGGATCGCAAGAGCACTTATGGGTGCTAGTTCTCTTTGAGTTTTGCTTCGATATCTTGGATGAGTAGGAAGAAGAAGTTGGTTGTTTTGAGCACTGATGAGGTGGGATACATCGCCATGAGTATGGCCTCCTGTGAAGCTGTCTGGTTGTGGAAGCTCTTCTGTGAGCTGTTTGGACACATGCTGGATACTATCGTGATCTTCTGTGACAACCAGAGGGGGGTTTGGTTGTTGAGGAATCCCGTGTTCTATGATTGCTCCAAGCATATAAACATCAAGTACCACTTTATCTGGGATATGGTACAACGAGGAGCAAGAAGGCTCCATCACATTGGGATTGATGTGCAAGTCGCCGATATTCTGACGAAGCCCCTAGGAAAGGTCAAATTCTTGGCTTTCCGAGAACGACTAGGATTCATGGAGAGACTCTCTCCTGAAGGTCCAGTATAATATGGACATTGAGCTTTGGGAGCTCCGGGGGGCTTGGGGGTACTTCTTGGAGCGATGAGCAACCATAGGGTGAGTGGCTCAGCCTTACCCTAGTGGTCTGCTATGTAGGTAAGATGAGTGGTTCATCCTTCTCCTGCCGAGATACAATCATAGGGTGAATGGTTCAACCTTCCCCTAGTGATTTGCTGTGTACAAGGTGAGTGGTTCAGCCTTCCCCTGGGATACCCCATGGCGACATGTAGGCATGATGAGTGGTTCATCCTTCTCCTGCTGAGACATCCTACCCATGCAGTCTGGGACTCATGGGAAGTACCTCTCATCTGGCCAATGAGTATGGAAATGAGGATAGGGACCATAGTAGTACCGATGGACGCATCGTGTTACTACCGTACTCCCTATGCTAGGATGATATTGATCTGGGATCAATTGGAACTGACTTCGGGTCAGTAAGAGTGTTTTGACACACTCTCTTTATTGGAACTAATTTCGGATTAGTAAGAGTGGTATAATACACTCTCTTTATTTGGAACTGATTTCGGATCAGTAAGAGTGGTATGACACACTCTCTTTATTGGAACTGACTACGGGTCAGTAAGAATGGTATGCGACACTCTCTTTTATATGGGATTGACTTCGGGTTAGTAGAGGATGGTATGATATATTCTCGATCACTTCTTCTTCTTCATAGTTCAGCAGAGCAGAGCAGTGCCAGGCACTGATGGCCGAGATAGTATGGACTGGCAGATGGATTAGCAGATGGAGTTCTCCCTAGTTGAGAGGGAGTGTTAAAATTGGCAACTAGGTCCAAACTCCATGTGGATCTTCTTATTCATGGCAACTGATATTTTTCTTGGATTCCTCTCATCGAGAGGTGTAGGATTGATCTAAAGATCATCCGATTCTGACATGTATTCATGGAGATATGAATTTATTTGTGTTATGTGACAATTCGTTAAGGTCGGCCAGCAACCAAATTACCCCCACTTGTCCTCCACATTTTAGTATAAATAGAGGTGACCTTCAAGTCACTTTGACACACACTTCTCCTTAGATCTCTCTCCACTCGTTTGGGTTTGGTGGCTAGAGAGATCAAAAGGGAGAAGCCCTAGATGCAGTTAATGGAGGAAGTCTCAACACAATCTTAGAGAAAGTACAACCATATCCTAGCCGCAGAGAAAAGAAGGATTTGGCCGCAGTTTTAGAAGGGAGCTCAAGCCCTAAACGTAGTAAATGGGAGGTTCTATACGCAGCCCAAAAAGGACCCCTATTTGTAGTCCAGCCAAGAAGACCTAGACGTCATCATATCTAGCCCTAGTTGTCCTATGCTACCCTAGATGCAGTCCAAAAAGGGTGATCTAAGCTGCAGAGGGAGAGGCCTTAACCAGCAACATGTGAAGGCCTAAACCTTAGTTCTAAAGAGCCCTAATTGTTGTTCAAACGGTGACCCTTATACACAATCAAGAAACTCCTATACGCTGGCAGATTTAATGCCCTAGTCACTGTTTGTAAAGCTCTTATATGCAACAAGAAGAAGGAGCCTTTAGGTAAGGAAAAGGGTATCCATTCTAAGGCTAAGGGTAGTAGAACTTTCAGCGTGGAAGAGAAGAACTACCATTGTTTTGAAGCAGACCTGTGAGGATCATTGTGACTGCGTGGAGGTTGTCTCATACTGCATGAGAGCTGAGTTAGTTAAGGCAAGCACTGTTTTGGGATAGTGGAAGGAGTGCAAGGTGACAGAGCCCTAATCTGTGGGTTGTTGGGTAAGTATAGGGGCTGGTGTTAGCCCTATACTCCTACGTAGAACAACAACAAAGAATAGGGACCTAGCTGCAATGTTAGTAGCTTGTTTGGGTGCATACTTGAGGGCTGGTACTGGTTGTAACTTACCATGACCCGTGATGGCAAGTGAAGGATGGTCTAGTGGAAGGCAGAGCTATTTTTAAGGGAAAATAGGCTGCTCTGCATTACAACAAACGGGACAACTTTCCCTTGGAGGTCAACTATATTAATAGAAGGTTGCTTTGAACAATAAAGAGGACAACCTTTCATTGGAGATTAGTTGCAGTCAAATCTGGGCAGATTTTGGGACTGTTAGGAGAATGCACTTTGGACCTTATTCAGGCTCAGTGTTGCTGAGCTAGGCCGCAGGCCATAGCCATCACATGATGTTAGAAGCACTTTGTTGAACTAGCATGATGATGGATGCTGCGGCATGATGGATGCAGGATGGTTGATGCAACATGGTTGATGTAGCATGATGTTGGGTGCAACATGGTGACGAGATCAACTTGGAGAAGTTTGTCTTCTCCCAAGTTCAGAACTGCTGCAACCTCATTATGTTATTTTCATGGTGAAGATCTCTGCTCGTATTTTGTCAACTCAAAGTGTTGACTTCTGATGTATATGTACTATCTCTCTTCGCTGAACTATTGAAGAATATAAGAAGAATTGATCAAGGGTTTCCCCACATTGGGGTTTGTCCTTGGATGGCGCCACATCTTGTTTCCTCTTGTCTTGGCTTATTTTCTAATGTTTATGTTTATGTTCTGTCTGCACTTTACTATCACGTTGATGTGATTGCTAGAACTGATATTGAGCTAAATGGAAAAATTGAAGTAAATTACTCTAAGCATAGATCATACCTAAAATTAACAGTACCAACCTTCTTGCTCTCGACAACCATTTATAACTCCAGTGTTTTACCTGATTTTCAATTTTTGCCACAAGCCAGTACCAATCTTGTTTCCTATAGGTATCTGGCTTAAGGTGGAAACCTAGGTATTTGAAGTTGTCCTTCATCATCTTTGTTTCAAAAGGAAGATCCTCTGTAATCCTCCTGATTCCGGTCCTTGAGAACCCCTCTAGAATCAAAGATGATTTTTGTGCATTGATACACATACCTGTAGCTACTAGGAATAGATCGAGGATAGATTTAATCTGTTGAATATCACTCCTACTTCCATCACTGAAAAGGATAATATCATCAACAAACAATAAATGAGAGATATGAAGGTTTACTGCCACTTCGATACCTTTTATGTCTCCTCTTCTCCTTGCTTCTAGGATCATTTGACTAAGGCCCTCTGCTGCTAATAGAAAAAGGAGGGGAGATAATGGGAATCCCTGTCTGAGTCCTCTTTGGCTATGGAAGAAAGATGAGGCTGCCCTGTTGATCAGGACTGCAAAGCTAACATTTGAAATACATCCCATTACCCAATTTATAAAACCAATGCCAAAGCCCAAATGGGTCATTAGCATCCTAATGTAAAGCCAACTGATTCTGTCATATGCTTTGGAAAGATCGATTTTTACTATCACTCCTTTTTTCCGACTCCTCTTGATATTGTGCAGTGTCTCCTGAGCCACCCCTATAGCTTCATGGATCTGTCTGCCATCCAAAAATCCAAATTGCTCCTTGGATATGTTCCTTGAGAGAATAGGCTTCAATCGTACTGCAATGACTTTTGCTATAATTTTATATATGCAATTGCACAAAGAGATAGGCCTAAATTCCTCAAAAGACGAGGGGTCCTCCGACTTAGGGATTAAAGCCAAGAAAGTGGAATTGAAAGGTTCATATACCGATCCTTTTTCCCGAGATTCCTCAACCACCCTAGTGAGTTCATCCCCTATGATATCAAAGAAGTGCTGGAAGAATTCCACTGTCCACCCATCCGGCCCTGGGCTCTTGTCCCTCTGCATTGACTTTAAAATTCCTTCTACCTCCCCTCTTGACACCAGAGCCATGAGAAGTTCATTTTCCTCCTCAACATACCTTGGGAAGTTTTGGGCTACCCGGATCACCTCAGCTATTGATACCTCTTTTGGAGCTTTGAAGAGGTTTTTGAAGTGGTTTCTTCCCATTGAGGCTAGTTCATCAAAGGATTTTGCAGTACCTCCTTCCTCCGTTTTTAATCCCCATATTGTATTTGAATTTTTCCTCCCTTTTGCATAGTTCTAAAAGAATTTTGAATTTTCATCCCCTGCTGCCAACCAAATTGCTCTGCTTTTTAGTCTCCACTGTTCTTCTCTATCATTAAGGATTTTCCTTCGTTCTGTCTCCAACTGTTTGATCCTTTCCCTCTTCTCTATTGTCTCATAACCATCCTCTTCCGGGCTCTCCAGATGATCTAATTCCTCCCCTATTCTACTTAAGTCGGCTTCCTCTTTGATCTTCTTTGCTTTTGCCCATTCTATGGTTTCCTTTTTCATGCGCTTTAAGTTCTCCATAAAGGGTTGAGCTAGATACCTCCCCTGTTCACCAACCATAGGCCTCCAAGTGGTTTTAACCAAGTTATTATATGAGGCTTCCTTGAGCCATGCCGGTTAAATTTGAATGGAGACCCCAGTTTTTTATTAGGCCCTTTCATTTCCAATAGAATAGGAAGGTGGTCTGAGTCCCCTCCTTCCCCCACCCAGTGTCTGAAACAAGGGAGTCTAGATGCCAATTCCTCTTTTAGCAGGAAACGATCTAGCCTCTTGGCTACCCTTGCCTCCCCCACTCTCCTGTTCCTCCAAGTCGGTCTGGATTTTATCAGGTTTATATCTAAGAGCTTGCCTGAGCGGATCTTGTTCAGGAAGAAGTCTGCTAGAGGATCAGCTTGTGCTACAGGCCCCTATGTTTCTAATAGGCCCAAGGAGAAGTTTAGATCCTCTCCCACCACCAAGTTCGGTTTATTCATAATGGATTTTGAGAATAGATTATTCCAAAATGACACCCTGTCCTGACAAGGCCCATAAATATTCAAAAACAATAATTCTGAGCATAACTCCTGAGAATAGACCTTAGCTCCCAGAAATTGCTCTGATCCCCAAGAATTTAATAACTTCAGGCTTCCCTCTTTGACTCCCATCGCCAAACCCCCAGATCTTCCTTTGGCATCCATAGTCATGAATGTCCAGCCCGAAAACATTTTATTCAGTGCCAACTTGATCTCCTCTCCTGCTCCAAGGGTTTCTTGGAGCATTATAACATCAAGACAGTAACATTTAATCAAAGCCTTCAATGCTAGTTTTTTAGAGGCACTAGCAAAACCTCGACAATTAAAAGACAACACAATCATTTGGTCACTCGGGATGGGGCCTGCGCTGCTCTAAGCACCCTGGTAAGTGATAATTGTTTCCCGTCTGCTATATCAATTTTTGCTCTTTGTTGAGCCTTTAACAGGTTGGACTTCCTTCCTCTTGTCTTTCGAGGTCCAACTGAAATTGGATGGACTCCCAACCCTCCCACAGCTTCCCAAGGGACGATCTTCTTCTCCCGAGGCCGAAGGTTATAATGAGGTTTCTCTATAGCATTTCCTACAAAACAAGGGGTCACAAGGCTTGTAGCCAAGGGTTGGTTCAGGTGAATCTCAGGAATGGAGGTTATGATACTGTTCAGGGCACCAGTGACAGATTGAACATGCAAATTTTCCAAATGAGGAGGCCTGGAAGGACCAGGCCTCGGGATCGAATTGAGCAGAGACATAAAGGATTTATGAATATAAGGGATGGGATCAAGAACAGTACCCTCCAACTGAGGCGCAAATACAACTTCTCCACTCTCCACTATCTTCGCTCATCCCGACTCCCCAGGCTGCTCCCGCTCCTGCTCTGTCACTTCCTCCATCTGCATATCCTTCATTCCTTCGGTTTCCATCTGCATCTAATCTCCAACCTTCATATTCCCTAATTCCTCTGGTTGTACGTTCCCCTTCTCTTCCCTCTGAGGCCGATCTGCACTTCCTGATTCTCCTCTATGCCTTCTTCTCCTTCTGAATCCCAGAGGGAAATCTCTAGCAAGATGCCCATAAATGTGGCATCGATGACAGCGGAAAGGAAGATGTTCATAATCTATGATCTGTGTGTACGATAACTCCTTGTATTTAAGATGAATTTCCTTTGCTAGTCCTTCCCTTGGATTCAATCTTACCAGAATTCGTGCTAGGCTCTTGTCCCTTGATTCAACAAATGACATGTCTGCTTCCAGAAACTGACCCAGTGTATTTCCGATGGAGCTAAACACCGTCTCCGTCTAGAAAGGTGGAGGTAATCCCGGGAGACGTACCCAGACCAGAATCTCTGCCACCTTCTCTCTCTGGGCATCAAACAGGGGGTTCCATCTTTTAAACAAAATAGGCGCTCTGCCAAAACACCAATTTCGTCTCAAAACCCATTCAAGGGTTTCTCCTTTACTAAATTTTATCATGAACCAACCCCTAGCAAGAGTGGACACTTCAAACTGTTGGTCTGGTGCCTCCTTCCATACTTTGGAAGTCCATTCAGTGATGTAATTTGTTGAGTATTTTTTTCCCTTGGCTCTCCCGACCAAGGTTACCTCTGTCACTTCCATTGCTCTGTCTATCTGAATGTCAACTCCAAGCACCAAGTTCGGGCTTACCTCCTTTTTCTTTATCAGCTTACCTTTCTTCCTCTTCACTCCTGTATTCCCATTCCTCCCCCCTTCCCCTGCTTCTATTCTAGTCTCCCTCTCATTGATTCCTTCTGTAGAGAGCGGTTCTAACCGCCTCTCCACTATACGACTTCGCTAGTTTAAAACTCTAACTTCTAAGAGTTGTCCCTCCACTCCCGCAAGGAAAGAAGACTCCCCCGCCTCCTGTCTTATGGAAGACTGGTTAAACGCTTCACACCCTGCCGAGATAAGCAAAGAAATTTCTCCTCTAAACTATTCTCTGAAGTCTCCCAACACCTCCACTGGCTCTTCTATAAGTCCCCTAAAAACCTGGGTAGGTTCTTCTTCTGATAACTCCTTTGGATTAGGTTTCATTTCTGGGATAAGGCCTCTCCAATCCTCTGGTTCAACAGACTCCTACATGCAATAGCACTATCCAACCTTTTCCCCCTTACTGCTTCCTTGTGTCCCAAATCCTCTACCAGAAACGACTTCAAACCCTCGTTGCCCCTAGACCCACAACTGATAACAATGTCTTCCAACCCTCCCATAAATAAACTAGAAGTATTAGAGGCACTAGGGTTTAATACACTTACTTGGTTTCCCACCGCCACCTCCGCTGCACAGTCTGTCGAGAAAAACGCTTGTTCCTCCCTCACCTCCAGTTCCTTGTCAGTCCCCTAAGCCTCCTCCTTTGAACCGCATAGATTCTCCTCCAGAAACCCTAAACAACTTTCCTGACTCCATCCCACCACTGAGCCTCTTCTCTTCCCAGCTGGAAGCCCACTTGGACGAATAAACTTCTCTATGTTTTGCTCAGTGACATCCAAACCCCATACCGACAGGATGTCTCCAGGCTCGGGATCCAAATCGACAGAATCCCGTTGGTTGACCATGATACTCGTCCCTGTCTGTTGGTTGAAACCTTCGCAAGTAACAATAGTTGTTAAAAACTTCGTCAGGCGCATGCAGCTGAGGGCAGAAGACAAACACAATAGTAATAACAATAAACCATATTTCTCATCTCCATGTTGCCCTATACCTCCGTTTACCGCTGGCCTCGTTCCCGAGGCCCTCAGCTCTGGTGCCCAAGTACGGGTCAGTTCTCCGTCACCTTCTGTCGCCTAGCGCCATGAGTGCTACCCTCCCCACTACACATAATCCTGACCTCTGCCATTTTCTAGCAGATTTTTTCCTCCCATCGCCATCAAGCCCAATTCATCCCATCACAACCAATAAACTTCTAGTTCATGTTCTTTCTTCAGTTACTATGATTTCTAATGGAATAAGAATTGCTAATGGGTTTATAATTTAATGAAATATCTGACCTAAGAAAAGAACATGTTATCCCCAAAATTTAACACTTTATGAGATACTTGGTGGGCTTGTCACCAAGATTTGTATTTTGCACATTATTTTATAATTGTTGGGGCTAATTAGGCTAAATCGAATTAGGAAAGGATCATATAAATAGAGGTGACTCTCATTGTGTGAGATCATCATCATCATCACTTGGGGCTCTCTTATAAAAAGAATTTGCACTTTTTCTTGGATGTTATTGGAGAATTCTATTGATGCATTTTGATATCTTTGGAGGCTGAAATTTCGATCTTTCTTGGAGCTACTTGTTTTTCTATGGTTGGATATATCTCTTGTCATCTTGTAAGTGCTATTTTGTTGAAAATTCTCCTTGGAGCAATGTCTAATGTATGGAATTATTGCAACTAGTTAAATCTCTTGTGCCCTAATTTATTGAATATCACTGTAAAAGATTGTTTGGTTGTAAATTGCATATGTTACTCATCGAATGACAATAGATGAATGTTCCTAGTGGATGGGATTTTATTCTTCTTTCATTAAAATCCATAGATATTGAGTTGGTAATTGTTGAAGAGTGGTTGCTAGGGCATCATTCTTTGACCTCCTTGAAGATGAATTTGGCTAATCTCTAATCATCATAGACTCCATAGCCTAGGAATTAGGCACTGGTCCAAGCGAAATAGATTATCAACCTTTCCTTCTCCTTCTTTTCTCCTCTACAAAATTTTGGCCCCTTTTCCTAGAGGGCCATTTAGGGCACCCTGCTAAATCCTTTAGAGGTGGAATTTTTCAAATCCGTTTGTATAGAAACCTACATTGGTGTCTCCTCTATAACATCACAAAGTTTGGTGGAATTCTCATAGTCAAATATCCATAAATATTATGCCTTATGTGTGCCTTTGGAAGGAAACCTAGTTGTTTGTTTCTTAGATTAGGTGGCCTTCTTAATGGTTGTATGAACTTGGTATTCGGTGGAATAAATCATTCAGGACCCTTTTCCTTCTCCTACCTTGACCTAGTGAGCACATTGGAGGAGCTCCTCCCATGATTATCCATAAATCCTAGGTCTTGTGTGGGCTTCTTTCAGGTCTCTCTCTAGTGAAGGGAAGAGCCTTTTTAAGTGAAAAATCATATTGCAAAGCTTCTAAAGAGATCCTAGATCATACTTGGGATCTTGATTCTAGGCATACCTAACCTCATTGTGCATCTCAAGCCCTATATCTTGATCTCTATCCTTGATCTTTCTTGGAGAGCCTATTACTTCATCAAGCCTTGATTGAACCTCTCCTTGAATGGGCTTAGTGGAATCACTTTACATAGATTATTGATCCTCCTCTTTCAAGTGATTCCTATCTACCGGGACTCCTCCCATAGGTGAAAGTTTGTAAAGATCAGGGTACATTGACTGAGGTGATTGTGGGTCTTTGTCCCATTTTTGTCACTTGGCCTAGTAGTTGTCCCATAGGTTCCCCCCCTAGGGCATCATCTTCCTCAATATTCTCCATATCAAAATACCTCTCCAGATCTTCTATCCAATACATAAACAATTCTAAGTTCAACTCTCCTTTAAAGTTATAAATATCTGTCTTTCCCTTAGTTCCTTGTTTGGAGATTGCTCAATCAATCTCTCCAGAGGATCTACTCTCTCAACACATGCAGATGCATTTTTATGTTCATCGTTGGACTCATCACCTCTCAACCTAACCTCACGAGATTCTAATCTTTCAGGTAATTGATTAGTGTCTACTCTTTGATTCCTAGACCTTGCTCATCTCCGCCTCAAACTGGAATTCTTCTATTGGTTGTCTTGTTCATTAAGGTGATGCCACAATGGTAGTGCAAACAGGGGTTGCTGAAACAACCACCCTGCCACATATTCATTAGAGTGCACAATAACATGATCCACAAACAAAAAGAATGAAAAAAATTCTTTTGTTCTTTAATAATGCACAAGAGATCTGAAATTTTTATTATCATTAAAGCAAAAGTACAAAACACACACACACACACATATATATAAAGCTCCTTGATAAAATTCTCTAACATCTTTCCCTAATTTCAAGTACTAACATGGAGGTATTCCCTTACTAGCAGTTGCATCCATCACACTTCATGTACTAACAATTAGATCACCAAGTGTTTATTCTTTCTCTAAGAACATAGGGTAACACTACTTTTAGAGTCTATATGCACAACTAATGTACAAAAAAAAACATATTCCCAAATTAGATGTTCCTGCATCATGGAACGATCATTTATTAAATGCTTAATTAAGGATCTCTTTCCTTGTGCTTAGCACATAGCAGCATGCTTAACAAGCTCCTGAGGTGAACTGCATAAAGTGCATTTGAATCGTTCTCAGTTCACTTGCTAGTTGAAATTGGTCCTTAATACAGGTTGAACTTTGCTTAAAATACATGCTTATCAGGTTTAATATTTTCTTTTAGAATGATATTGGAGTGAATGCACTTCTATTTAGCTGGAAGTGAGAACTGGAACTTTCAAGCTTTCATTGTCCTCAACGGTAGACTGATCAGCTGTCTTTTTTGTTACTTGTGTGTCTATGAACAGATGGGGATGGCAAGTGCTTTAGAGACATTATGTGGGCAGGCCTATGGAGCCAAAAAATATCGTTACCTAGGGATTCAATTGCAGAGAGCAATTTTTTCCCTATTTTGTGCAAGTATACCACTTGCCATGATATGGGCATATACGGGACATATTCTTGCAGCCCTTGGGCAAGACCCTTTAATATCTCTTGAAGCAGGGAAATTTGCAAGATGGATGATTCCTACATTATTTGCTAATGCAGCTCTTCAACCCCTTTTGAAATTCCTTCAATCACAGGGTATCATCTTTCCAATGATGTTAAGCTCCGCAATTACTCTCTGTTTCCATGTCCCCATGTGTTGGATATTGGTGTTCAAGATTGGATTAGGTAATAAAGGGGCTGCATTGGCAAACAGCATTTCCAATTGGCTAAATGTGGTGCTTATAGCACTTTATGTTACATTTTCCCCTGCATGCAAAAAGACACGGACATCTTTCTCAAGGGAAGCTTTATATGATATTACAAACTTTCTTAAGCTTGCTATTCCATCTGCAGTGATGCTCTGGTATATGAATCCTTTCCCTTTGGTTATTGAGGGTAGTTGAATATAAGAAATTTGTGCATTGCTTCAACTCATTTCCCATTTTACTTATGCTACTTCAGGGTGTTTAATTTTTTTAAACAATCTCTTCAGTAGGAATCAATTTATGTATTATACTATACTCGATCTTGTTCTGTTCCCATGTCAATACTTCCATGTTTGTCCACAGCTTGGAGTACTGGTCTTTTGAAATGCTTGTTCTCCTCTCTGGTCTGTTGCCTCGGCCTGAACTTGAGATGTCAGTTCTCTCCATCTGGTAAATATGATAGTTCTCTCCATCTGATAAATTTACTATATATAAAGTTACTAACGACATCTGTTTGTCCATTGCCAATAGTTACTTTATTTTGCTCTGAACTCTCATTGGATTCTTTGCAGCCTTAGCACTAGTGCACTTTCATATATGATTCCCGTTGGCTTGGGTGCTGCAGTAAGGTTAGTATAACTGATTCAAAAAATTTGTTTAGAGTAAAAATTCTTTTAAGGATTTTTCAGTATTAAATTCAGTTCACGTTTTCCATACTAATATTTTGCAGTGCAGTACACGAGTTTCCAATGAACTAGGAGCTGGACGCCCACATGCTGCACGATTGTCAGTGCATGTTGGGGTTTGTATGGCAGCCGTGGAGGGTCTTGTGATGGGCTCTACATTATTCTTTGTTCGCAATGTCTGGGGCTCTGTTTTCAGCAATGAAAAAGAGGTAGTCGACTACATTTCAAGCATGATGCCACTGTTAGCATCCTCAACAGCTATGGATGCCTTACAGGGTGTTCTAGGAGGTAGATAACATTTCTCACAGATTTAGTCAGATCTCAAATGGTCTTGAATCGTATAGATAAATAGATATATATAGTCTGTCTCTAAGAACAAAAGCATACCTTCGGAGGTCATGTTTTCTAAAACTTAAATACTTCCACAGGTATTGCTAGAGGATGTGGATGGCAAGCATTGGGCGCCTATGTAAATCTTGGGGCATACTATGTGCTTGGCATTCCTGTAGCTGCCATTTTGGCCTTTGTACTTCATGTTGGTGGCAGGGTTAGTTATCCTTCTCTCCTTGATTTAAAGATGAATTTATCCTTTCAATGTTAAAAATGGAGTATGGATGGCAGCTTTAGTCAAATTTTCAACTCCTTTCTGATAGAGAAGCAAAGCAATGCTTTCTAAGAGTAGGAACGCAAATGAAACACTAATTTGATAATCTGATTCTTGCTATTTTTCATCATATTTCCATTTCCCATGGCCCATAAATATAATAAATTATACATCTGATGAGATTTTACGTCTCTCCATCAAGTTGAAAACAGTTGCTCTTCATCATTTGATACTGACCTCTGAAATGGATGCCTAAGATCCCACTTAATATTGAGATCTCATATGTCTGGATGTTTTTATTTTTTTCCTTTTTTTCTTCTATTTTCAGTTTGAGAAGAGAATAAGCACAAAAGCTAAGAGATCAGATGGTTATAAATCATCCACTTACCCTCTAGTAATGGTCAAAAATACTAATAACCGACTCCATTAGTATGTATTCTAGAGCTATGACCAACAATAGGACTAAAAGAAGACCAGAACTACCAGATACCAATACAAAGATCCAGCATTATTGAGGTTCTCAAAACAGATTAAGAGCTAATAGCTATTTCGAGTGACAGTTCTAATAAGTTAATAACTATATTTCTCTTATCCTATCTATGACGACTTCTTTCTTCCATGCATCGTTTGAGGTTGTTTCCTTTGCTTCAGGCTATTTATATACAATATCCAATGGTGATAGTGGAAATTTTTCAAAAAGAAATTCAAAAAGGGGCTTACTAGTGGAAGTGTGAATAAATCTTTTACAAAAATGTTGTATCAATATGTAAACCAAATTTCCATCCTATGTCCTTGGATACTTCTGATTTTAACCTCTCAAACATTGAACCAAAGTTCTATTCACTACTGTTGTCTTCCCATTAATGAGGCTAATGGGCTTAAGGTATGAACACAATCCATCAATGTGAAATATGATCTGAAGTTGAATCCCTGATGAGGCTCATCCAATATGACTGAATAATGATCAGCCCTGTCAAATGTGAGATGGTTGGCAATAAGGCTAACGACCATCAAGGTACTTTGGCTCTTGGATTAAACATTAGATAGTGTGTTGGAGTCAATGAGGAATGATCTGTTTGGAGAGAGGAAATGATGAAAAACTCTCCTGTCAACACAAAGTAAAAACTCCTATAGTACAAATATATGGTGCCAGGATGGATGAGGCATAATATCAACAACAATTGACCCAAATTCAAGGAAAGAAGAGACGAAATAACAATATGACTTAGAGCATCTCCTATGGTCTCTTTAGCACTACTCCTGCCCAACAGACTCGATATTGGATCAAGACACTAAAATACATACGAAGAGCAAAGGTCTCATCCAGGCTTTATTAAAGGTAATTTTGAAAAAAATGAAGCAACTATAATGTGATAATCAGATCTGAAAATATTGGCAATGGACAACATTCCTAGCTGGAAATAAAAAAAAATGCAGCAAAAACGAAAAACCTAATCATGTACTCCAACACCAACAAGGTACCCAACTATGAAAACTACTGAAAAGAAATTAATCTAAGACTAAAAAATTATGGAAAACGTGAAAAAATAGCAAACTAGAAATGACATGAAAAAGGAAAGAGTGACTCTAACTACCCTATAGAAACCCAAAAAACTTGACCTTTTTTTTTAACTTGAAGTTTTCATGGGAAGCACAACTTCAGTTGTTTCCCATTGAATGGTAGTGCCTTTCTCTCACCATCCAAGTCTTAGAGATAAAAAGTGTTGGGACTTGTTGTTGCATCAATGAGGCATGGTCCCTATTGCTGCACAAACTAGCAGGCCTTGTAAAGAGACTAAAAGCTAGAGGACACAACAACACTTGGGACAGAGGCCCATTGTCACCATAGACTAAATCCCCTACTCTTCTCTGATTTTCTGCTATGAGAGGAGTCCCAATATTACTCACTTGTGATAAATGTCTCTATGAAAGGATTGATGTGAGGCAAGGTAGCTCATTCAAGGGAAAGGTTCCACAAAAGTGCGAGCTTTGGAAGAAGCTATTAAGACTTTCCACGAAAAACCCCTTGGAAAAGAAACTACATGAGACCTAGGGTTGAAGATTGACATGATGTATTTGTGAATCCAGGGTCAAGAAAGGTGAGAGAAAAGGAAATGAATAATTTACTTCACCAAGTACTAAAGAGATTGCCTTCAAAGAATCCCCAATTTGAAGGATTAGCTTCTAGGGTTCCTTCTTGATGTGACAACTAGGGCATCAAATTTATGGAGAATCCACTGTGGGAATTCCACCAAAACTTGAGGACCTTTAGAGAAGACACGAAAAAAAAGATCTATCCAAGTAGAATTCAAAATCTCCTCCTCCAAAATATTTTGCACCAAGACCAAGGGAAGCCTCCTTATCCTTAGAGGGACGAAAATATAGGGTTAAAGAGAGAAATTTTTTAGTTTTGATGACCAACAAGGATTTGGGATCAGTACCAGGCCATTGGGATGTATGGAGTCATGAATGGTCTTGGTTTTGGGCAACTTGCTTTTCAAGGAGACCTAAAGGTTAAGGCTTTCGCTATTCCTTTAGATTTTTATACTTCTTAGACAATTGTTAATGGAGTTTCAAGGACAATATGCATAAATTCCCTAGGAACATCCATTCATTCTCTATCCAATGAATAACACATGCAAAAATTCTCAAGCGTTACAATTTCAAGCAATATTCAATAACTAGGGCACATTAATAACCATGAAACATTATTCCATGCATTAGAAATTAGCGAAATTCAGAAATTTTTCAATAAAGAGCACTTACAAGATAGAAAATAACATATCCATCCATAGCAATGCCAATTAGAAGCTCCAAGAATGAGGCAAAATTATCCAAACATCAAAATTCATCCATAACTTACAAAACCATCCACAAATTGCAAATATGAACTTGTCAATAAGGCTGAAAATCCAAGGATTGATGATTTGAAATGGGAGAGAGTCCCTCCAATTTATACAAGGCTAGGTAGTTCGAATAACAAAAGAAAGAAACCCCCATTACATGCCTAATCTGCTAAGTAACCCACCCATGGTTACAAGCCAACCATGAATAGCTTTAAAATTATTTTATCTTCCTCCAAAATCAACGCTAGGAAGACCTCATGCATGCGTGGAGGCCTAGATGGGAAGCATTGATGCCTCTTGTGCTAGAAATGTAAGAGAGGGCCACAAAAATCATGATGAAGAGTGTGATACCCTCCTTATGCTGCAAAACATCTCTGGGACCCCTATTTTGGGTTTGGGGCTCCAAAATGGGTCTCATGGGTCTCCACGTGGCTCAAAATCAAGTCGATGCTCCATTAATGAGGGATAGAAGATGACACATGCCGTCCCATGTCTCCCTAGGAAAGACATAACCTCCTCTGGGCCTTGGATTAGCTGCCAAGTGTTGGGTACAATGTGTAGTCGGTTGGGGCATCCTGGTCTAAGTGCATCATCATCTTGAATAATTGGGGCATGAACAAGCAAATGGTAGTTTTAAGAAGCCCATGGTGTGGAAGTCAATGCTCTGCATGAATGGAGGCCCATGGCTCTCAACGCCCACCCAAGAAATGCCATTGTGATCCTTTGGAGGGCTTGGATCCTGTATAGGGACACCAAGTCCAAGATGAAAACCCACTTGCAATCTTGTATAAGATCCAATGCATCTCCTCACCTTCAAATACAATGATTCATTAATGCAGTCGAATGAATAAGCTTGTTAATCGAGAGTAGAAATGGACACTTCATAGTGAGTTTCCCTTCCAAATTTGGGGCTTTGATCATGTAGAAGTGTTACCTTTTGGGTAGGGGTGGTTAATGAAGGATCCTATTAGGTGGTTTCAACCTTTAAGGGAATGACAGGCCCAAGGTACTGTTGAAGAATCTAAGGCAAGATGAAATTAATGATTCTTCTAACTATGATAACTGCTTGTGATGTCTTTTTACTTATTAGCATTATCTTATTATTATTATTATAGTGTGTTCTTGAATCATCAAACAACTACCAAAACAAGAAGATCAACAAGATACAAGTACACAAGATGTAGGCTCCAATCCAGGGCAAAACCTCTCGTCTTGAGAGGAAAACCCTTCAATCTCTTGTTATAGATTATTTATTGACGAATACCAAGACCGTTGACCAACACTGAAGCCCTTCCAAGACCAAGATCAACTTCTCAAGAATGTGCTTGCTTTACTGCTTTCCAAACCCAGCAGAATATCTTCCGGCAACACTAATTTGACCTCCAGGCAATGTTTTTCAGCCCTAATTGCAGATCTGCAACTTCGTCCCCCCGGTACTAGCTGCTACTTTGCATGTGTGGACTAGAATTGCTTCTTCTTTGCCTCCAGCTGCCTCGCTTGACCTAATTTGTCTTCTGGATCTAGAAGGGGACTTTGTTGGCCCTTCCTTTAGCTTTTTTTCACCAGATCGAACCTCCACAACAAAACCTTGGTCAAGCAGAAGAAACCCTAGTGAAAAGCTGTAGAATTTCAGCCTCCTTCGCAGCACGTGTGAGAGAAAGAGAGAGAGAGGAACCCAAAACACTTCTTCTCTTTCTTCTGCCTTCCTCGTTGCCCTTTTCTGCTTCTTCCTTCGCATGAGAGAGAGAGGAATGAATGTGTCCAAATGAGGTTGAACTGTCTCTTATATATAGGTCTTCCAGGGGTATGAATTCCAGCTTCTAGGCCGACTTGACAGGCTGGCAGGTCGACTTGGTCTTGGAAGGCTCAGTAAAATACAAAAATAATTCTTTTTACAATTTACAAGATGCCCGATGGGGTCTTCATATTATGACAATGTCCCTATTTCACTTCTTGACCTAGGACAACCCTAGAAGCACTTTCAACTAGTGCTTGACCTATAAAACAAATTTCTTGGGCAAGAAACCCAAGCTCAATAATAATAATAATCATATTTTCTTTCTTTTACAAAATACAAGAATCAAAAGTACATTTCATATTTATGAAAACTGAACCTAGTTACACTTTCTTCAACACTCCCTCTTAACTAGGGAGGTATTCATAAATGGTACATGGCTATTCTCAATATTGAAGAGATCTCATAAAAAGAGTCGGACTAGTAATCCATCTGTATAACATCATTATAACCAACATTGTCACATAGCAAGGCCTTGACTAACAACTCTATTTCTCAATAGATCAGAGCACAATGTTGGTGAGACCAATGATTATAGACACCTTCATCATTGTCTCTCAAGGTACATACCCACCCGGGTGTTCACCGAGTATGACCTTCTAGGACTATTCTTATCTTGGGTCCCCAGCCCTCAAAGAATATCGGTCCTCTTGCCGACTCTTATCTTGGATGCCTTACCACATCCTCAAAGAGTATCGGATGTCAGATGATTACTCAATCCTCCATTCTTTCTTCCAAAATGAAGACAAGAATGATGTGTCTATCTCTCCCTCTCAACTAGGGAAGATATGTCAACCAATCCAAGCTTGTTTCTAAAATACACAAGCTTCTTATTGGGAAGAGTGTAATGTTCCAAACTTTAATAAAGGGTGATATGCAAAGCAAAAACGATTTACAGCACAAAAAATTTAAACAATCAGCAAATGCTCATAAAAACTCTGGAATTAAGAACCAGCTGAGCCGTTTAATTAATCAATGTAGCAAGTACAATAGTATGGAGGAATGCACCTGGGTTTGCCTCAATGGCAAGCATGATAGAACCCAAGTGATAATACAATGATCTCAAATGCTGGAAATGACTGCTCCTCTAATGCTCTGCACTGCCTAGAAAACTTCACTGCTGCCTGAAAAGGGACTGCAAGAAAATCCTCCTCCAGTTCTCAGAAAATGATCAAACTTCAGCCACAAACTCCTTGGCGAAAACCCAGAAATGGTTTGGCCCGATTTGGACTTCCCAAAATCGACCCCCAAAGGCACTATTCAATCCTCATTAATTCTACATTGTCTGCTGCAAAGATACGGCTTAAAACCCCACCGTTGGTGCTTAGAAAATTATGAAACTTTATATTTGGGATCCTTGTCAAAAACACAGAAAAACCCAGAAATGATTTTGGCTGGTTTAGACTTCTGAAATTCAACCCCCTTGGAGCCCAACCTTAGTTGCAACTGCAAAACTCGGCTTGCTGGAAATTGCCTGTAAATCCTCCCAGAAATGCGCCCAAAGTGCTGGGATGACCCTTTCTATCCAATCCCTTACTTCCCGAGTGAGCTCTTGGCCCAAGATACTTGCTCCTAAGCTCCACAAAAAATTGTTGAGTGGCCTCTGTGCTGTCCCCTAGCCCAACAATTCGAACTGCTGGAATGTTGGCTCTGCCTGGTTGTAAAAATGAGCAAGAATGCTGATCTATTGCTGCTATATCAGCTCTCTAACTCTCCAGCAAACAATCTGATCTCTGATGGCCTCTATCTACCTCTGCATATTCTCTGGCTGCCCAGAAATACGCACTCCCTGCTCTGCGCTGGTTGGTGGTGCTATGTCATTGCCCCAGAACTCCTGAAATCCTTGTCGAACTGCCTCTCTAGGGCGGGAATGAATGGTCCCCCGAAGTAGAGGTTGAATCTCTCTCTTTAGAGATTCGTGCGCTAAACAGCCGGTTGACTCAGCTAAACAGCAGAGTGCACAGTCAAGTGATTTTGTTTGCAAGATGTATGAATCAATGCCAAAATGAGAGTTTCTCCCTCCTTATAACTCCTTGGGCCTCCCTTGACTCATGTGGGCCCCTCCATCCACCTATTCTACTTTCCCTCCAAGCTATTCGAATGGGCCAATTAGAATTCCCATGTGGGTGGCCCCCACATTCCACTAACAACCAAATTAAGTCGGATTGCCTCCTAAGTCCCTAAGTCGAAAATGATGGGTTCTCTTCCTTAGCCAAAATTGTGCAAAATTGTGTAGCAACACCCTGTTACAAATGTGTTTCAGAAGGGACATGACAATCCTCCCCTCCCAAATGTTACTTACCCTCAAGCAACCTCAAAGCTGGGTGCTCCAATATGTGTTCACCCTCCCAGGTGGCATCCTCATCCGGCAAGTTCTTCCAACGCTCCAAAAATCGCTTGTCCTCAAGCAATGCATGAACGAGCATCCTCTCTAACTGTTGCTCCTCACTGTCACTGCAACATGTGCCAGGGTCCTAGATGTGCCACTGAATCGTCCTTGACCTCAACACTGTCCTGATATGAAAGAATCCTTCAATACTAGGATCCCAGGCCATCCTATCTGTTGACCACTCCATGTCAACTACCCCATAGCTGTACATTTTTTCACGCATGGATTTCCATCATGTCTGAGCATTCAGATGATCCACAGATTCATTATTATCTTCTATATGTACACTGAAGTTTTGTAAACCCATTCTGCATTTTGTAATGTAAATGATCCTAGTAAGAAAAATGTATGTACCAACATTTTTCTGATGATGATTTCTATCCTAGGAGGTTCTTAGTCTCACCGATTCATGTGTGTTTCTAAACACGGATGCTCGACAAAGTTTTTCCCTCCAACCTCACCCCAAAGTTAGAGTGGATTTTGTCATAAGGATTTTAAATTAGTCCTAGTGTTATTTATTGAGTCTCTGTAACAGTGATTTGGGAATAATTTTAACTATTTGATTAGATTATTTTATTACAAGTCACTTAGTCTACTAGATCATATTTTTTGTCGCAGAAATGGGTAATTATTGAGGGTCTATAACGAACGGGTGTTCCCCCTTCATGGGTTAGAATTGTAATATTTCATATAAAAAAATATTTAGTGCACGGTTCCTCATAGTTGGAAAAATTAATTTAGAGGGTTGGAAAAATTAATAATCCCCTCATGATTCAATTAATTAAAATTTTTGGATAAAATAAATAAAAATGCTAAAACCAGAAATTTAATTAATTTAGGTCCTAAGAAAAATTAAATTTTCCAACATTTAAAATTCGTGGGTTTTAAAGTTCCCAATTTTTTGAGGTCCCCGGCTAAGGGAATATTGAAAATTTCAAGATATTTTGAACCCTTGGGCCATAGAAGTTAAGTCAAAATCAACTTTTTGCGGCAATTAACTCAAAATAATCATTTTTGAGTTAATTAAAAGGAAATTAAAAGTGAAATTCGAATTTCCTCAAAAAGTAACTTTATTTCAACGGTGATGATTAAAAAGTCATTTGATCTTCATCGACGGTTGAGATTGCTTTGACGGGGATTAAGCCAACTAGCTGTTAGAGAATTTTTCTATAAATGAGAGGCTTCTCTCCATTATTTCATCCAATTTGCTGAATTGTGTAATTGCTCTAAGAAAGCTCTTGTAACTTTTTTTAGTTAATAAAACCCAAAGACTTTGGGGTTTCAGATCGTGGTGTTCCTCTTTTAGATTTATGTGGTAATATTGTTCTTGATACTTTGTTGCTTTTATTTGCATTTGCTGGTTAATAGCCTTTGAGGATTGATCTTTTACAGGTATCTTGCACAGATTTTTGAGTTTTTTTAGAATATCATTTTAATTTGATAGTAGTAGGTATCTCTATTTCATGATAATTTTATGATCATTTTTTAGATCTTTATTAATCAAACAAGCAAATTTAAGTGTGTAGAAGTTATCATTCAGAATTTGAGCGTTTGGGGAAGTTCTCAGCTGGACCAACTGACTCTCAGTTTATAGAATCTAAAAGAGCCCACTATCTTTTTAATTTCTGAAGCCATTTTACATAATATTTTACTTGCAGGGTTTTTCTTGGGCTTGTGCCTCTTTAAAATTTCAAATTTATTTCTAAATATTGTGCAAAAAATTGTTTAAATCTGGCTAATAGAGGGCTTTGCTCTGCAAATCTGCTAGATCTATAGAATATTATTGTAGATTTGTAAATAGAAAAGTTCTAATTCATTGGGGTTCTGGGTATTTCATATTTTTGTATATACATTCTTTGGGGTTTTTGTCTTTTATTTGTGCAGGAAAAAATATGAATATTGCAGGTGATTTTTGTGGATTCCGGAGAGAGATCTGAGCCCCAGAGGGCATCTCCATTTTGTTTGCAGGTTGAAGAGAAATTTCAGAAGGATCATGGGCAAATTTTTTTAGGGCCTTGAGGCCCAGCGCTGACCATCTCCAACCTCATTCTTGCCCTCTATCATTCCACCCTCGGGCCTCTTATCTTTGCAGTCTTCTTCACCATAATTTTCTCACTAAATTTTTCCTAAAATTTCCCAAAAAAAAATAACAAAATTTTCACAAAATTTTCTAAGTTTGGCATTTGGATTGAAGAATTTTTAGTGACTTGGGCAGCCCATCTTCAAGTGTCTTCAAGCCCCTAGGGGATGACTGGTGCACATCTTCTAAACCCTTACCTCTTTCATTGATCTAATTGAAAGCAAAATTAATACTGACATAAAATTTTAGTTATCTGAAACTTAGTAGCGAATTAGTTTCCATCTTTCATTACATTACATTTCAGTAATGTAATTACTTTCAGAAGCTTTTGCATGCTATTTTATGAATATTATTTCACTGTTTTTTTTCCAGTAATTTTCTAAGTTTTTAGGTCAAATACATTAATAGATCAGAAAGAATTAAACTCAGAAATTTTCTGAATTTAGCAGTAGATTTAATTTATTTTTTTACTATTGTACAATTGCTAAAATAGAAGTTAGTTTCAGTAACTTTTGCAAAAAAATTCTGAAAATTGTTTTACTGTTGTTCGGTAGTATATTTCTGAATTTAGATCAAATAAATTAATAGATCAAAAAGAATTAAACTCGGAAATTTTTTGAATTTAGCAGCGCATTTAATTTACATTTTAACTGTTGTATAATTGCTGAAATAGAAGTTAGTTTCAGTAACTTTTGCAAACAAATTTCTGAAAATTGTTTTACTACTGTTCAGTAGTTTATTTATGAGTTTTTAGATCAAATACATTAATAGATTAGAAATAATAAAACTCAGAAATTTTTTGAATTGTAGTTATCGATTTGTCATTTAAATTTCTTTTGTTGTTATACATAGAAATTTCTGAATATTGCATGGTTACAAAACTGTTGTTTTAGAATATATTGTTGGTTTTAACATTTGATATAAGAGCAGATTACTACACTGATATTTTATTAATGTAATCTGAGTTTAAAACATTTAGTTTAATTTTTGAAGTCCATTTGTTTTTACATGTTTATGCAAGTAGGACTAATCTAGTTTTACTTATGCATTTAATGATCTTGATTGAGTATTTCATACAAATGAATTTTTTAATTTAAAAGTGTTTTATTCCAACATTTTACATTTCAGTAATTACTTGTGCAGATTTTACATTTTGCAGTGCTGATATAAGTACTTGCTTTCACATTTAGATCACCACCTTTATGAGCCTTAAGTTAAGTAACATTTAAGACATATTTCAGAAATAATTTTAGGCCCTCATTTAACTAAAATTAACCAAGTCCCTGCATTTCACATAGTTCTAAATTTTGCATTTGCATATGACACACTCTAGTCTTTTCAGCAACAGTTTCCCATCCTTTACTTGAACCTTATTTTCTTTGCAAGATAGTTGACTCCACAAGGAACTGGTATCATTTTCTTCAAATCATTTTGAATCCTTAAAATCTTGTGCAATCTAAAACAAGTATTGGTTGCTTAGCTGTGTCTCCCAGGTTGGTTGGTTCCCAACTAATCTTTCATTTTTCCATTTCCATAGGGTCTACCCCCTTAGTTTTCTATTGGGAGACAACTCAAACGGAGTGATTGGGGATCAATGTGACAACCCCTGATCTGAGTCGTTGTCGCAATGCCTAGACATTCTGTGCGACAACATTTTTTGGCACCGTTGCCGGGGACCAATTTATTGGACCTTGGCTTTACGACAATTATCATCTTTCATCTTCTATCCTTCATCTTTCATCTCAGGTGTCTGAGTTAGATTCTTGTCCAAGTGGTGACTCCATTTTATTCATTTCCTACAAGGGTTTGCACTAGAAGGAATCCAAGTACCCTGATTAATCCCACTCCGGATCCTGAAAAGGTTTTTAGAGTTCGATTAAACAAGCTCTCTTCCCGTGCACACCTTGATAATCTTGGACAGGAAGCTCTCTCTGATATCCATTCGCTTTTTTCAAATCCCATTCAGTAAGACATCATGGATAACTTGTATCTTCCTTGCAATTTCGCTGACATTCAAGGTTACCTGCATGATCTTCCTACTATAGGTATGGATAAATTGCCTGTTTTCCAAGGCAATAATATGGTAACCGTTAAATATCATCTTGATCGCTTTAGGCATTTCATTAAAAAATGGGGTGGTTCTAATGCTGCTCATGAGGATGTGAGGATGAAGCTCTTTGTGCTCTCTTAGGAAGAGGATGCTTTAGAATGGTTCACCGAAAGACCTGATCATTCCTTCAATTCATTACAAGCTCTTACTAATGCCTTTAAGGATAAGTTTGGAGATAAGAGGGAAGAAAGGCATCTAGTTAAAGCCTTAAGTATCATAAAGAAAAAAGAGAATGAAACCGTTGAGGAATTTAACAGAAGGTTTAATGGTATCGTTAAGGAATTACCTTGTTGATTTGGGTTAGAATCGGGTGTGCTCTAGCCATGAAAATTGGTGGAGAGGCTAAAGCACATGAGATCTCCAATACTAAAAAATGGTTTGGGCAGATTCTAAATAGTTTGGGAGATATTAAAATAATTAATATTTTTAATGGAATTCCTAAGTCTAAACTTAGCGAAAATAAAATATTAATGTGTATTAATATAAAACTGTGTTAGAATGGTCCAAAATTCATGGATCAAGCCAGAATTAATCTTAGCCATTGATTAGGGACTTAATCTCGGCTGTTGAATTGTCAATGAGAAAAGTATAAAAGGAGGTTTGAGGGTCACTTGGAGAATACACCGAGTTGATCAAGATTTCGATTTTCTAGGGCAGGGTTTGCTAAGGAAGTCGAAAGAGTGATCAGAGTTGCAGTTGAGGGGCAGTGAATACAGAAGCAGAGAGGCAGAGAGGGTACCGGGAGAATCAGCGCAAAAGCCGGGAGAGAGGGACGCAGAGCCAGCTAGAGGCCACGCAGAGCCAGCTAGGGTCCACGCAGAGGCAGCCAGGAGCTGCGCAGTGCCTCAAAGAGCCATTGTGGGCGACATAGAGACTCTAGAGGTTGACACAGTGCCTCCAGAGGTTGACATAGGGGTTATTGGGTTGAAACAAGGCCAGAAAGGGCTGACGCTGGGGCAGATTGGAGTTGGGAGTTGTCGGAGTGTTTATCCGGGGTTTCTGCCGGAATATCTGCTTCCAAGTAGAGAGGTACTACTACCGAGATTATTCTCTGTTGGGTGAGCCGGTTTTTGCACCCAGATTGTATTCAGAAACTACATAATAATAAAACCCTCATATAGCTGCACTGGTTTTCCCACATTGGGTTTTTCCGGGGACATTGGTCCAAAAACAACGGTGTCACTTGTGTGCTTGTTTTGTTTCCTTCAGTTGATGATCTGTAATGTGTTGAGCATGTACTTGTATTTATTTCCAGTATTTACATGGTAAATAACTTGTTAATTAATAGAACAAGTAGGTAGGAATAAATCAGTAAAGTACATGAAGGGTTTCTAATGGGTTAGACTTAGAAATTCCAACATACCTCAAGATTATAAACCTCCTGATAAATCTCTCCGGGACTTCTACATTTATGCCTTTAATGTTGACACCTCTTATGAATTAAGACGTGCTAAACTTCTTAATTATAAGGAATGTCAAACTTTAGTCGAAGAGCTTGAGAAGGATAAGAAGGGATCTAGAAAATCTGAGATTCTAGGCTTTGATAGATCTTCCACAAAGCTAAAAGAGCCAAACGGTAAAGAAGTTAAGGAATCTGAAGATGATCCTATGCAGAAGTTACTTCAAAAGTTGGAAAGCATGGAGCTCAACCAAGCAAAATTAATCTCTAACCATGCTAAAGAGATAGGTACTCTACAATCTAGGTTGGTCCAAATAGAAAGGACGTAAGCTCAAAGTTCCCAACCTAGAAATAATAACAAAAATAATAATGCTTGGTAGAGGAAAGGGCAATCAAATGAACATCGACTGCCAATCCCCTTGAATCTAACAATCTTGTTGAGGATGCTCCTCCATAATGTAGGGCTGTGATGCCTTGCATGAAGAAGCTACTTGTCCCACTATCAAAAGAATTATGGATAATGGGATCTTTGGGGCAAGTAACCAGATTAATGTTGTTGGTAGGGAATATCACCTATCAAATGAAAATTGGGAGGGGATTAAGGCGCATAGTCATGATGTCAAACCTTTCGCGTCTTCCTATAGTATAAATAATTTTGACCATGACAATGATATGTTGGTTAAATTATTCAGTGAAAGGCCCTCTCTAAATCAAATCTTAGAAATTGTGAGAGATAAGGGGCTAACTTATCAAAGCAGGGATAAAGAACAAAGCGATAATCATGCCCCCTTTGAAATTTTAGCCCCTCCTCTGAAATGAATATTGATTTCGGAGGATGGTTGAACAATTCCAAAATTTGGGTTCCTGTCACCGAAGTTTTGAAAATCCCTTCCCAAAGGGCTAAGTTGTTAAATGCCATTGAGAATCCTCGTATTAATGTTACTCAAGACAAGGCTCCTGAGACTGTCTACCAGGATGCTCCTGTGTATTTGCAAAGTATGGATTCTGACAACAATGAGCATCAACCTTTTTTCATTACCTTGATGGTTAATGGTTACAAGTTGTACAATTGCATGTTAGATTCGGGCGCTTCAGCTTGTGTTATGACCAAGAGGGTCATGGAACAACTAAATTTAAGGATTTCCAGGCCTTACTACAACATATGTGCCATGGATTCTAAGAAAATCGAAGTTCATGGGTTAATAAAGGATTTGCAAGTCCATTTGTCTGTCTACCCTGACATTATGATCGTGATGGACATAGTTGTAGTTGATGTTCCTAATGCTTGGGGTATGCTATTGTCTAGGAAATGGACCTCTGATCTAGGAGGAAGTATCCAAATGAATTGGTCATATGCTATGATTCCTTCTCCTAGAGGTTCCAGATTCATTAGACTAAATAGGGAGCTAGAAAGGAGATTCCATGTGGAAGATCCTAAGAGACCCCATAATGAGGTGATCACTGAAAAACCTGACTTGGGGAATTATGCTATTTTGTCTAATTCCATAATCCCCTCAGAAGTTAAGGTTGATGAAAAGATAAGTGATCTGAAGAGTCAAATATGGTATATGCATTTTGATGGTGCACCATCTAGGCATGGTAAAGGTGTTGGTCTTGTGTTGAAGTCTCCCATGGGGCATGTTTTCAAATTTGCCTATAGATTAGAATTTGGAGCAACCAACAACGTGGCTGAGTATGAAGCTTTGTTGTTGGGCCTTGAGTTGGCAAAGGGCTTAGGGGTTAAATTGCTTCATATTAAGGGAGACTCTGATTTGGTTATCATGCAAGTTAAAAATAAATTTACTTGTAAGAATCAGAGATTGAGAAACTATTGAAATGCAGTCTGGGATATTTTGGAATACTTTGACGCTCTTGACCTCGAAGCTATCCCAAGAGAGCAGAATAGTTTGGCCGATGAGCTTGTTGTAGCCACATCTACCTTGCAGTTGTCTGATGAATTAGTGAAGGATAAGATTAAAATGGAAATTATTTTTAGACCTTCCGTTCCAGATAACTTAGAGCATTGGCAAGTTTTTGACGATGAAAAGCAAGTGATTCGCTTTTTAAATAACTTGGATGAGTTTGAGAATTTCCAGGTAAGATATAGGGAGGATGGATCTGATGACTATGAAGATATTATAAATCCTACTCCCAGGAATGTTGTTGCCTTAGAGCAACACTTTGATCGGCATGATGCCACAAAGAAAGGAGAAGAGAATAAGATGGGTCCTGGCGAATTTATTGAAGTAAAGGGTTTTCCGGGGTTTCAGCCAGGAGATTTCTCTCAAACTGTGAGGTACAGCTGCTAAGGAAGTTCTCTATTGGGTAGGCCAGTTACGGCACCCAGATTGTACTGTGATATTGCTTAATAAGAAAACCCTCGAATAACTGCACTGGTTTTCCCGCATTGGGTTTTTCCGGGGACATTGGTCCAAAAATAATGGTGTCATGTGGTGTGTTTGTTCTTGTTTCTTTTAGTTGCTGATCTGTAATATGTTGAGCATTCACTGGTGTTTATTTCCAGTATTTACTTTGTAAATAACTTGTTAAAGGAAAAATAACAAGTAGGTAGGAATAAATCAGAAAGAGTGCATGAAGGGTTTCTAAATTAAGTAAACTTAGAAACTTCAACAACTTCGACCCAGCTGTAACTTCGACCTAGTAGCATAACTTCGACCTAACAACAGAATTTCAACCTGCCTAGTAGCAAAATTTCGACCTAGTAAATCGCCCAGTAAATCCACACGAGTGAAAGAGAGACAAACCCAGAAACCTTGATCTTCCTTCTAGCAAATCTCCTCCTTCTATAACTTTGCACTTTTTCTGCTTCCTCTTCTTGGATATCGAACTTGTGTTAGAGTGTGCTCCAAATGAATCGAACTACTTATATATATACCCTTTTCTGGAGGTCAAATTACCCTCATGTAGGCCAAATTGATCAGGTAAGGGCCGACTTGGAGTGGAGGTGACAAATGACTCATTTTACTCAATATTAATTCTTTTTACATCATTCAAAAGCCCAAGAAGGGTCTCTTTAAATGGACAATGATTGACCAAGACAAAACCTAGAAGTCCTCAGTGGAGACTTTGACCTAAAACTTGATGACCCAAGCATGAAACTCATGCTTTAATAAGTCATAACAATAATAGAAAACATTTCTTCTACTTTCTTTTGACAAATACATTTCATTATGACTCAAATACAATTTATGAAGACCGAACCTAGTTACATTCTTCAACACTCCCTCTTAACTAGGGAGGTATTCATACATACATATACAAGTACATGGAAGATCTCAAAACACATGAACCATGAAGAGTTTAGGCACTTATGGTGCCACGGACTAGATTCCTGACCAGGGCAATCTATCTGGGTGGGACTAAGATGGACTAAAGCTTTCAGCCTCTCTAGGTACCATTAGGCTTACTTGCTAACCATCAACCCAGGGAACTAGGTGCGTAATGCAAGGTCAGAGCTCTATGACCAACGCCACCCTCCCTACTACTTCAGGAACTAGACATCAACACATATGCCGACCAGATGTCCTCCCAGGCATTTTACACACACAATGCCTCAACACATCAAATCTCTCTTGATCAAACAAATTGATAACCTCAAGCATGCTTTTCAAAACTTCGAGAGATTTACCTGAACAGTCACAACCCTAATTAGTAACAACCTTTCAAATAATCATGAGTAAACACAAACCTTCAGGGTCTTCAGACATCTTGATGCTGCTTCACAATTTATCACAGTAGGACTTAGAGGCTTCCCAAACAAATCTTGACAGAAGATTCCTCAATCATACAACTTCCTTTCCTACTTCACATGCAACAACATAATCTACAACAAAATCCTACTTTCCTTCTTTCAGTAGGCACCTCAATATGCATTCTTCAATGGTATCCATCATGACTATAATATGCCCTCCCTCTCAACTTGGGAGATTTACTCTTACTGTTGTCTAGGCTCCCTCTTAACTTAGGGATATTAACTTATTTCTATGACATTGAAGAATATTTCTTGGCTTCCATCCTTCTTATCTTCATATAACTTCCTTCATCATGCTTATCAACCAAATCAACTTTACTTACGAATATCTTCAGCATCTTGAAGATTATGTACCTGCACAACTTAGATAGCAAGTACAACCAAATACATATATAGAAGCATGAACTTAACTATATCAGAATCATATAATAATGGAAGCATTAGTCTTTAGACATCAAATACCTAAACTTAGTTAGGTTCATAATCAATAATAGACACATACTTCTATATTTCAACTTCTTTCTCGAGTTAGGTTGTAACCTCTAGATCACATTAGTAACTCAATCAAGATATCAGTCTCATTATATTTAGGGCCTCAATACTTCTTCCAGAGATATGACATACTCTACTATAATTTATTGCAAACCCTAGAAGAAATTCAAAAAAGTATAGTTCAACAATGTATCCAACAACTTTAGACTTTTTTTTTTGTATTCAAGCTTTTGTGATCCATAATGAATTAAGCAAAGTCTTTCGGTAGAAATCACATAAGAGAAATTTTTGGCCCACACGTTTCGAACCAACAAGTGTGGTTCATCATGTTAGACTTCTACTAGGATTTAATACAAAACCTAGATTCCATACGTGAGACACTAAGCTTCAACAATCAAAACCAATCATGACACAATCTAAGGTTTCAACAATATGACCAACCCTTTTTGTAAACCCTAGATTTTATCATCACATTTGAAACAATATCTTCTCATCATAACCTATAATATCAAACTTCTGCTAAGGCTTAGTTACAAACCCTAGAACTTATCAACAAATAGGTTAGCACATATACATATCTAGGATAATCATGCACAAGCATATATAGGACAAACCCAAGACACAAATATCAATACATTTAAAGTCATACATATGATGATCTTGATTAGGCTAGGGTTTTGATCAGACATACAAACATACACCTAGGGTTTCATTCTTAGGAGCTTACACTCAATATTATAAAGGTTTTGCTCACAAACCCTAATTTACCAAAACCTCAAGGTCTAGGAATACATTACCATCCAACCCTAAAGGACTAGGGTTTCCATAATAATACTAAAACTCCAAATATGACATTACCATCAAAACCCCAAACATCAAAAGAATAGTATTTTCTAGATTTCATTAGTAACCCTAAGTAGACTAGGGTATTTCACATTAGCATTGACATATCCTTAGGTTTGGGTTTTACAGAGAACCTATTAGGGTTCCTCAAACATAATGATTTAATGAAGGTAGATTTAATCTAATGATTAATCACCCAAACAAGAATCTGTATTATTCAAAGGTCCTAGAAATAACACTTGTTAGTAATGTAAAGAAAATTTATTAGAATGAATGAATGTACCTTTGTCTTGAAGAGAACACAACTTAGGGTCTAAGACATGTTGAAAAGTGTAACTAGGTTCGGTCTTCATAATGACATATGTAATTGTGATTTTATGTAATTGATGAAAAGAAGAAAAATAAAATTATTATTGTAATGCTTGTCTCATGGGTTTCATGAGCAAGGAATTTTATTTTTAGTAATGGCTCCCATTGTGAGCCTTTAGGATTTGTCATCTAGTCATAAAAGTCAAATTGAGTCAATGTCATGTATGAAGGACCCTTCTTGGGCATGTTACATTTTGTATGAGTCATTAAAATAAGTATGAAAGCCCTCCAAGACAAGCACAAGACCTCTCCTTCAAGTTGACTTATAAATAGAATAAATGATCTCCTCCAAATGACACGTCGACTCACCCTCCATCAAGTCGGCTTATTTTGAGGAGGAAACAACTAGTAATAGGGAATCTCGGCATCATTTTAGGCAGAGATTTTTGGTCATCATCAAGTCTGCAGTATGGGGTGCGAAGCTCACTAAGGAAGTCTATTATCAAGCGAAGGAGGGAAGAGTATAAACAAAGTTCTTTTCAGGTCTGTTTTTGGGTTAATTTCCTCTACATGTGTGAGGTAGCAAGAGATCAGTTGCAGTAAAAGGAGCCGAGAAGAACATTAGTGCTTTTGGGTAGTCGAGTTGGAAGAAGGTCAAGTCAAGAAGGAAGTCGAGTCAAGCTAAAAGAAGACCATATCCAAAGCGAAGAAAGTTAAGGCTTAAGATGAGCTAGTGTTTCTGAATTAGGATTACAAACCTAATACGAGGAGACCGAAAGTTTGAAGTAGAAGGAGGTCGAAGTGGAAGAGGGTCCAAGACAAAGGAAGGAGAAGAAGGTTGACTATCATCGAGGGAACTTTTCTCTTGGTCTTGGAGTGGAAAATAGGTCAAGGCTCTTGGTCTTGGTATTCGTCAATTGGAATCTCTATAAGAAGAAGAATTTGTTTGGGTTTTCTTGTCAAGAGTGAGAGGTTTTGGCCTTGGCTGATAGCCTATATTCTATGTCTCTTGTCTCTTTATGGTTTATGCCTGGTAGCTGTTTGATGAAGAATAACATTATAAAAACATAAGTAAAAGAAGATCCTAATCAAGAAGTAAAAAGCATTCACAAGAAGTTATCTAACTAAGAGAAATCACCTAATGTTGATGCCCTAGATTTCTAACCATGGTATCAGAGCTAAGGTGAGAAAGTCAAGGAAGGGTATCTTATCAAGGGACACTCAAGGATCAAATCTCCAGAAATACATCAAAGCAAAGATCATCTTAAAGCCAAGATCTACAAAGGAAGCATTATAACCCTAGATCGAAGAAGGGGTCTACAAAGAAGTATTGGGAACATCATCAAGAAAAGAAGGCCAAAACCCTACATCTACTCAAGAGATCTATGAATCATGTGTTTTGAAGACTATTCATCCAAAGGAAGCTAGATCAAAAGGCGTTGTCGTCAAGACTCTAAGGCAATCTCTTTCTCTCGTTGAAGCAACATCCTTACCATTGAAGACATCACCAAGAAGTCATCATTGATCTATTGATTTTTGGTAGCATCGGATGTGCTCTAGCCATGAAAATTGGTGGAGAGGCTAAAGAACATGAGATATCCAAAACCCAGAAATAGTCTGGGGAAATTCCACCCGGATGGAGAGATATTAAAATAATTAATATTTTTAAGGGGGTTTCTAAGTCTAAACTTAGGAAAACTAAAATATTAATATGTATTAATATAATATGGTGAGAAAGTTCTAAATAACAAGGGTCAAGCCAAAGATAATCTTAGCCGTTGATTAGGGACTTAATCTCGGCCGTTGAATCGTCAACAGGAAAAGTATAAGAGGAGGCTTGAGGGTTAGTTGGAGACACATTAAGACATCAAGAGAGATCAGTGAGTTCGATTTTCGGGGGCGAGGTTTGCTGAGGAAATCGAACTAGTGATCAGTTGCAGCGAGGGGCAGTTCGGCAGAAGGCTGAGAATACATAGTGTTGACCACTACGTATCAACAACCCATAGCAGTACACCCCTTTTTTTTTGCAAAAGGGATAGTGCCTGATGGATGTGTCCATGTCGTCCAGCTATCATCATCAACTTGATTATCATGTAAACCCATTCTGCATGTATATGATATAAATAATCTCAGCAGAACCGTATCATGTATGTAATGGCCTAGGTAAACCTACTTTTTCGGTGACAATCTACATTCTGGGAGGTTTTTTGTCTCACTGGTCCATTCTCGAATGGCCGACAAAGTTTTCCTTCAATCTCACCCCAAAGACGGAATGTATCTTGTCACCAGGATCTTAGGGGAGTCCTAGTGTTATAGATCGAGTCAATGTAAAAGTGATTTGGGAATAATCCTAGCTATTTGGTTAGGTTATTTTATTACAAATTGTTTGGTCTGCTGGATTATATTTGTGTGGCAGAAATGGGTGGTCTATGAGGGTCTATTTCAGATGGGTTTTCCCCCTTATAATGTAAAAGATATGAAAATCATGATGTAAAGTGCCTTGAGGGTTGGAAAAATAATTTATCCCCTGGTAGGTTAATTAATTAATTTTTTTGGCCAAAAATTAATTAAAAGCCTAAGCCAAAAATTTGATTAATTCTAGGTCCTAGGTAAATTTAAGTTCTCCAAAGGCAAAATTCGTCGGTCCTTAAAAATCAAATTTTAAAAGGTCCCGGGACTAAGGTAAATTAACTATTATGCTAAATTTTAAGTCTTTAGTCTCTGGGGGTTAAGTCAAAGTCAATTTTTCGAGGAAATTAACTCAAAATTTTCATTTTTGAGTTAATTAAAATGCATTTAATTGAAAATTTTGAATTTCCTCAAGACTTTAATATTTCGACAGATGAGATTAAAAGAAATTTTAATTCTCATCAATGGTCGAGATTGCTTTGACGAGGATCACTCGAATTAGCCATTGGAAGATTTATTTTTAAATAGGAGGTCATTTGTCAGTTGATCCATCCAATCTTTGAGTCGTGTGCCAAGCGAAAAGCTCTTATGTAATCTTTTTTGGATAATAAAGAAAGACTTTTGGGTTAATCTTCGCCGGTGTTACTTTTCATGGAACTATTGTAAGATGTATCATTTTTCATGCATAATTTTTTTTTTCCCATTGATTATAGCTTTTGAAGAGTGATTTGAGTACAGGTATCTTGCTCAGTCGCTGGGGTTTAAATGATAATTTAAATTTTGAATGTAATAACAGGTATCTCTATTTATCTGAATTTTATTATTATTTTCTAAATCTACTTTGATGGCTGAATTGAGTTTTGCAAGAAAGTCTTGATTTTTAGATCCTCAGGCATTAGGGGAAGTTTTCAGTTGGACCAGCCAACTCCCAATCCGTGTTTTCTGAAGAGCCTAGCTTAATTTGATCTCGGGCTTATCATAAGATTTTTATTGGTGATGCATGAAGGGTTTTGAGCTAAGCACCTCCTTTAAAATTTAAAAATTTAATTTTTTATGTGCGAAATTGATGAATCTAGTTGTTGAGAGCCTTAGATTATCAGATCTAGGAGTGGAGTTGGACTCACACTCCTCAGATCTGATAGATCTGCCATTCCTGTGCATAGATTTGTACTTTTTTTTTTTTGGTTTTCTGACTTGGGTTTCTGGGTTTTTTTTTGTATATCTAGGTCTAGGTGTCTTTGTTGTTAGGTACAGGTTGCAGATCTGAGGGTGAAGTTTGATTTGAAGCCAAATCTAGGCCCTGGAGGGTAAGATCTGACCTCTAAATCATTTTTGCAGGAATATTATCCAGCCTTTTGCAGTCCAGGGGTTTTAAATTTTTTAAATCTGGAAACAATTTTGCAGTGGTTTCAATATAAATATGAAGCATAACACATCAACTTAATCAGAAATTTATGGGGTTTATTGGGCCACCATTTTCCATTTTGTCTGCTGCCTAGGGTTTTTGTTTTACATTTTTGCTGCAAAGATTTCGAAATTTTTCTCTCTGCCTACGTTTTTTGTGTTTTCCTTATCTCCATCTCAAATGCTGCTGCCTTCCTACGTTTTTCTCTTCCACTGTCCGCCAACCCATTACTACAGCTCCGTGTCCCTCAAACCCTACAAAAAATCGTTGCCATTCTTTATCTGCTCTTCGGCTTGCCCTCTCATTCACATTTTCTCCTCTCTCTAACATGCGTCCATCCCTCCCACGCTGCTTAAACCCTCAACTCCGGATCCATTGACCTGCGTTCTCCTACCTGTGCGCTGCCTTACTTCTCGAGCCTGCAAACCCTGCAAAAAAAAAACGAACTCCGTTGTCCGTTGAGCATCCTTCTCTCCTCATCCTTCCGTTGCCATACCTACAAGCCTTCATGCAGCTCCTTCCCATTGCTCAGATCTCATCGCTCCACCATCGAGTTGCTCTTTTTGTCCACCTGCACACACAACAAATACACATTCGATTTTTTTTAATTGTTATGTATGCAGTTTGGTTACGTTAGGTTTTATTTCTATTTAGTTTAGGTTAGTTCGATTTCATTTCTTTTGCAATGTTAGCTAGATTCATTTTTTTTATATGGGTTTTCTGTTTTGACTTTTATTTTTTAAATTTTGGTTTTAATTTTATTTTTTGTTTTTACTTTCGTTTCATTTGATTGTTTTTTTCATTTAAAATAAAAATCTAAAACATTTAGAAAAAAGAAAAAGAAAAAGCCTTTTTTTAAAATCTTTGTGACATTTGATTTTTTAGATATCATTTTGGGATTCAACTGCGTTAAGTAAGTTATTCACATATGACCATTTGATTTTTTCTTTTTCTTTTGAATTTTTTTTTTACAAAATTAAAATCATAAAAATTTCTATTTTTTTTTTTTAAATCTAAAAAAAAGATTTAAATTTTTTATGTGACTTTGGGATTGAGAATAAAATAAACTAAAGGGAGGATTTGCACTTTCACATTAAAATTTTTAATGTGGCCTAAGGCCCATTAAAAATTCAATTTATTAATCCTTTTGATTTATTTTCGTCACATTAAAAAATCCTAATTGATCATTTACCGCATCAATCTTGCTTCATAAAAATTAGCACATTGAAGAATTTCACCTAAGGAATAATTAAATTTTTAATTTAAAGTTCCTTGGTGTCTTTTTGTGTTAAGGGTAAAATCTAAAGAAAACTTTTGTGGTATTAACATTTTTCATTTCTCTATAGTTAAACACATTTAAATCTTTTATATTTAAAGATTGACTATAGGAAAGTGATAAATTTTCCTAGATTTTGGTCACCAAGCATAAGTCATTTTAAATCTAGGATTGTGAATTGATTAGCATTTAAATTTCATGGTTTTTTAAAGTATTTGGATCTCTAGAAATTTAATTGCCATAATATTTTGCGTCTATTGAAATTGATCGTCAGTGCTTGAATTATTTGATGCTTGTTACATATTAGATATTTTGCGAATATTTTCAAGTAATTGTTAAAGAATTTTGTCATGGAATTGTAATAGATTGCATATCTTTGTTTCCTAAGCTGAGTATTTTTAGCATCAGTTGACATTTGATATTAAATTGCAAAGAAGTTTTTGTTCTCTTTGATCTATAATTGTATTAGAAAGATTTGAAATAAACTTGTGGTTTAATTGTAATATTTTCAGGGGTTTATTTTAAAGTCTTCATCCAATAAAGAGAACATTTCATTTTGGTAATTGAGGGATTTTGCGACACAAGTGTTTTTAATCCTCGAGTCTAACTTCATCTCATCATCTAGTGCATTTGCATATAAGTTAGCTTTGCATGAATAAAATTTACTTCCAAGCATAAGCTTGGTCGATAGAGAGATAGGTATCCATCCATCTTTGCTTGAGAAGCCTGCTTTTAATAGTACTTAAAACGGTGACCTTGAAGTCGTCATTCATCTAAGCAGCAGTTGCTAATCGATTATTTGGTCTTAATTTCCCTAGCAAGATCGTATGTTAGATTTTCAAGAGAGGTATCGTTAATCACACCTTAGTGTGCTTCACTTTATCTTCTCTCTGCCAATTACTATGAAATCAGGCTCAACACAGAAACGATCGAAGGATTCACATTCAAATAGGCATTTAACTAAAATTAACCAAGATTCTTGCATCTCACATTAGCTTTAGGATCTGTATTTCATATAAGATAGTCATTCATCTAACCAGCAATTGCTAATCGATTACTTGGTCTTAATTTCCCTAGCAAGATCGTTGACTCCATAAGGCACTAGTATCAATCGTTTAAAATCTAATTAAATCCTTCAAGTCTTGCTAAATCTTAATCAAGCACTTGATCGCTTCACCATGTCTTCCGAACTGGTTGGTTCCCAACTAGTTCTTCTTCATTCCATTTTTCCATAGGGTCTACCCCTCTTAGCCTACTGTAGGGAGACAAATTAAACGGAGAGATTGGGGATCAGGGTGACAGCGCCCAATCTGAGCCATTTTCGTGGTGCCTAGACATTCTGTGCGACAACATTTTTAGGTGTCGTTGCCAGGGACCAATTTTTTAGACTTTGGCTTTACGACATTCGACATTCATCTCATTTCATTCTTCTCATCCTTTCGTCTCTTGCCAGGATAAGTTCCTTGTCCTTGGTTCCTTGCTTTCGGGTTATTTCGAGTTAGATTTTTGTTCGAGTGGCGACTCCACTTCCTTCATCTTCTACAAGAGTGTGTACTAAAAGACATCCAAGCAGTTTGGTTAATCCTGCTCTTGATCCTGAAAGGGCTCTCAGAGTACGATTACACAAACTCTCTTCTAGTGCCCTTCTTGTTAATCTCGGACAAGAAGATCTCTCTGATATCCATTTTATTTTTCCTAACCCAGTTGAGCACGACATCATGAACGTGTTCGCCCCTTGTAACTTTGCTAACATTCAAGGTTATCCCAATGATTTTCCAGACCATGGGATGGATAAATTGCCTTCCTTTCAAGGAAATAATGCAATTAGTGTTAATGCTCATCTGAAAGCTTTTGGTTCTTGGTTGGGTAAGTATGCGAGGGTTGTTGATTATAATCATGAAGATGTAAAAATGAGCCTTTTTGTTCTTACCTTGGAGGGGGATGCTTTAGATTGGTTTACGGAAAAGCCTCATAATTCATTTGATTCTTTGCAATCGATTATTAATGCCTTTAAGGAAAAGTATGGAGATAAGAGAGAGGAAAGGCATCTTATAAAATCTATCAGTGTCATTAAAAAAAAAGAAAATGAGACCGTAGAAGAATTTAATAAGAAGTTCAATGATGTTATTAAGGAATTACCTCAAGATTATAAACCTCCTGATAAATCTCTTCGTGACTTCTATATTGATGCCTTTAGCCTTGATCCCTCTTATGAATTAAGACGTGCTAAACTTCCTGATTATAGGGATTGTCAAGCTTTAGCGGTAGAGCTTGACAAAGATAAGAAGGCATCTGGGAAGTCTGAAATCCCAAGTTTTGATAGGTCTTCAACAAAATTGAAAGAACCTAAAGGAAAAGAGGTTAAAGAATCTGATGACGACCCTATTCAAAAAATACTGCAAAAATTGAAAGCATGGAGCTTAACCAAGCGAAATTAATTTGTAACCAAGCTAAGGAGATAACTACTTTGCAGACTAGGTTGGCTCAAATGGAAAGAGCTCAAACGCAGAATTTCCAGCCTAGAAATAATAATAATAATCGAAATAATAATTGGCAGAAGAAAGGTCAATCTAGTGAGCAGAGACCACCTAATCCGCTTGAATCTACTAATTTGGTCGATGAAGCTCCGCCTTATTGTCGGGCTTGTGATGCTCTTCATGAGGAGGCTACTTGCCCCACAGTTAAAAGGATTTTGGATAATGGAATGTTTGGGACAAGTAATCAAATAAATGTGGTAGGTAAAGAGTTTTCTTTGTCTCTGGAAGACTGGATGGAAGTTAAGGAAAGCAGTCAAGATGTTAGGCCTTCCACATCAATTTTTAGCATAAATAATTTTGATCATGAAAATGATATGATGTTTAAATTATTTGGTGAAAAGCCTTCTTCAGAGCAAGTCATGGAAATTGCTAAAGATAAGCATTTAACTTATCAAAGAAGGGATAAACATCAAAGTGGGAATCAAATTCCCCCTCGGATTTTTAACCAGGGTTCAACTTCCTGATTATAGGGATTGTCAAGCTTTAGCGGTAGAGCTTGAAAAAGATAAGAAGGCATCTGGGAAGTCTGAAATCCCAGGTTTTGATAGGGCTTCAAAAAAATTGAAAAAACCTAAAGGAAAAGAGGTTAAAGAATCTGATGACGACCCTATTCAAAAATTACTGCAAAAAATTGAAAGCATGGAGCTTAACCCAGCGAAATTAATCTCTAACCATGCTAAGGAGATAACTACTTTGTAGACTAGGTTGGCTCAAATGGAAAGAGCTCGAACGCAGAATTTCCACCCTAGAAATAATAATAATAATCGAAATAATAATTTGCAGAAGAAAGGTCAATCTAGTGAGCAGAGACCACCTAATTCACTTGAATCTACTAATTTGGTCGATGAAGCTCCGCCTTATTGTCGGGCTTGTGATGCTCTTCATGAGGAGGCTACTTGCCCCATAGTTAAAAGGATTTTGGATAATGGAATGTTTGGGACAAGTAATCAAATGAATGTGGTAGGTAAAGAGTTTTCTTTGTTTTGGATGGAAGTTAAGGAAAACAATCAATATGTTAGGCCTTCCACATCAGCTTTTAGCATAAATACTTTTGATCATGAAAATGATATGATGTTCAAATTATTTGGTGAAAAGCCTTCTTCAGAGCAAGTCATGGAAATTGCTAAAGATGAGGGTTTAACTTATCAAAGAAGGGATAAAGATCAAAGTGGGAATCAAATTCTCCCTCGGATTTTATCTTGGGTTCAAACTATGGATTAGATATCGATTTGGGAAGTTGGTTTAATAATGCAAAAATTTGGGTTCCTGTCGCTGAGATTGCGAAGATTCCTTCCCAAAGGGCTAAGTTACTAAAATCTATTGAAGCTCCTCAAGTAAATGTTTCTCAACAGAAGGCACCTAAAGCTGATTATCAAGATGCTCCTATATATTTGCAAAGTTTGGATTCAGATAACAAGGATCATCAGCCATTCTTTATTACTTTGATGGTTAATGGATATAAATTGAATAATTGCATGTTGGATTCTGGTGCATCAGCTTGTGTCATGACCAAGAGGGTCATGGAACAACTTAATTTAAGAGTTTCTAGGCCTTACTACAATATATGTGCCATGGATTCTAAGAAGATTGAAGTTCATGGGTTAATCAAGGATTTACAAGTTCATTTATCGGTTTACCCTGACATTATGATTGTTATGGACATTGTTGTTGTTGATGTGCCTAATGCTTGGGGTATGCTTTTATCTAGAAAATGGGCCTCTGATTTAGGAGGGAGTATTCAAATGAATTGGTCATATGCTATGATTCCTTCTCCTAGAGATGATGGGTTTGTAAGGCTCAATAGAGAGCCCGAGAGAAGATTCCATGTTGAAGATCCTAAGAGACCTCATAATGAGATAATTAAAGAACAATCTGACATTGGGAATTATGTTATTCTGTCTATTTCCATAGTTCTTCCCAATGACAAGGTTGATAAAAAGATTGGGGATCTCAAGGATAAAGTTTGGTACATGTATTTTGATGGTGCATCGTCTAGGCATGGTAAAGGTGCATGAATAGTATTAAAATCTCCCCTTAGTCATATTTTCAAGTTTGCCTATCGATTGGAATTTGAAGCAACCAACAACGTTGCTGAATATGAAGCTTTGTTGTTAGGTCTTAAGTTGGAAAAGGCTTTAAGAGTTAAGTTGCTTAGCATCAAGGGGGATTTTGACTTAGTTATCATGCAAATTAAAAATAAATTTACATGTAAAAATCAAAGGTTAAGGAATTATCGAAATGTTGTATGGGATACTATGGAATACTTTGATGCCCTTGACCTTGAAGCTATCCCAAGAGAACATAATAGTTTGGCAGATGAGCTTGTTGTAGCTGCTTCTACTTTGCAGTTATCTGATGGGTTGATCAAGGATAAGATAAAAATGGAAGTTATATTTAGACCTTCTGTTCTAGATAACTCAGAGCATTGGCAAGTTTTTGATGACGAGAAACAAGTGATTCGTTTTCTTGATAATTTGGATGAGTTTGAAAATTTTCGGATAGATTCTAAGGAGGATGGATCTAATGATCATGAAGATATTATAAATCCTACTCCTAGGAATGTTGTTTCTTTAGAACAACACTTTGATCGGCATGATGCCACAAAGATGAAAGAGGAAAATAAAATGCACCTAGGCGAATTCATCAAGGTAAACATTGGTACCTCTAGTGATCCAAAAATTATCAAAATTGGTAAGGGTACTAATGATGAAGAAAGGAAAAAGCTAACCATTTTACTTTGTGAATATCTGGATGTTTTAGCATTTTCTTATGATGAATTAAAAGGTTATAAGGAAGATGTCATGGAACACACTATCCCCTTGAAAGATGAAAATGCTAAACCCTTTCGTCAAAAGCTTAGGCAAATAAATCCTAAGTTAGCCTCTTTGGTTCAAAAGGAGCTTTCAAAGATGCTTGCGGTAGGAATTATCGCTCAAAGGAGGCGTTCAACATGGTGTTCCAACCTGGTGATTGTTAGAAAAAAGAATGGTACGATTAGACTTTGTGTCAATTTTCGAAACCTTAATCTAACATGTAAGAAAGATAATTACCCTTTGCCAAACATGGAGACTATGTTGCAAAGGGTAACTGGTTCTGGAATGATGTCATTGCTAGATGGTTTTTCTAGATATAATCAAGTATGGGTTAAGAAAGAGGATCGTCACAAAAATACATTCACCACACCATGGGGTACTTTCGAATATATTAGAATGCCGTTTGGGTTAACCAATGCTGGGGCTACGTTTCAAAGGGCTATGGATTATGCCTTCAAGGGTTTAATTGGGAAGATTATCGAAATTTATCAGGATGATCTTACTGTTTTTTCTAAGGATGGTATTAGTCATATAAGTCATCTTAGGCAAGTTTTTGATAAATGTAGAGAGTATGGGATTTCTTTAAATTTGGCTAAGTCTGTTTTTGGAGTAACTGAAGGGAAATTACTTGGTCACATCATTTCTAAAGATGGAATCAAGATTGATCCTGAAAGAGTTGAGGCAATCCAAAAGATTCCTCTCCCCCATAATCTTAAATCCCTTCAGTCTTTTCTTGGAAAAACAAATTTTCTTAGAAGATTTATTCCAAATTACGCAGAAGTAGCTAAGCCTATTCAAAGTCTTCTGAAAAAGGATGTAAATTTTTTATGGAAAAAAGATGGCAAAAAGGCTTTTTAGGAAATCAAAGGTGCTATTGCTAAAGCTCCTGTTTTAGTTAGTCTTGATTACTCGAAGGATTTCATGATTTTCTCTTTCGCTTCTGAAGATACCATTGCTGGTGTCCTATTGCAAAAAAATAAGGATAGTCACGAGCAACCTATTGCTTTCATGAGTAGAGCACTTCAAAATTCTGAATTAAATTACACTACCATGGAAAGCAAGCCTATGCCTTAGTCAAATCTCTTAAGCATTTCAGAACTTATGTGGGCTATTCCAAAATCATTGCTTTTATCCCACATTCTGCGGTTAAAGATATGTTAACTCAAACTGATTGCTTAGGGATTCGTGCTAGATGGGATACTAAAATACAAGAATATGATTTAGAGATTATACCCACCAAGTTAGTCAAAGGTCAAGGCTTGGCTGAAATGATGACTAAAGGTAATGAGAAAGCTCTTGGTTTGATTTGTATTAACGATTCATCTTCACTTGAGCTGCAAATATTAGGAGAGCATGAGTGGTACATGGACATTATTTATTACTTGTTGAATCTTACATGTCCTAACCATTTAGTCGCTCATAAGAGAAGGGATCTTAGATTGAAAGCCACTAAGTATTGCCTCATGAAGGATGGCCTCAGATGGAGAAATCCTGAGGGCATAGTACTTAGGTGTGTTGATGAAATTGAGTCCAAGAAGTTAATTTCTGAGTTTCATTCAGGATTTTGTGGTGGTCATTATGCTGCTAGAGCTACTGCCCACAATATTCTGAGAACTGGTTATTATTGGCCTTCGATTTTTTCTGATGTGCATAAGTTTGTAAGAAGTTGTCAAGCCTACCAATTGTTCACTGGGAAACAGAAGCTTGCTGCCCTGCCCGTGCAAAATGTGGTTGTGGAGACACCTTTTCAGCATTGGGGTCTCGACTTCATAGGGAAGTTTCATGAAAATTCTAGCAATGGCTACTCATGGATTTTGACTGCTACTGATTATTTCACTAAATGGGTCGAAGCCATCCCTGCTAAGAATGCCACTGAAAAGGTCATTATGGATTTCATTGAAAATAATATCATTACTAGATTTGGTTTCCCTGCTAAGATCACCACTGATAATGCCAAGGCTTTTAGTTCTTCAGAATTTTCATCTTTTTGTTGCATTGTCTTATCTCATTCATCTAATTACTATCCTCAGGGTAATGGACTTGCTGAATCAAGTAATAAAAATCTTATAACCATTATCAAGAAGATAGTAGGAGATAATAAGCGATCTTGGGACAGTAAAATCAAGTATGCTTTATGGGCAGAGAGGATTAAAAAAAAGAAAGCTACTGGTAAAAGTCCCTTCGAATTAGTGTATGGCTTCGATGTAACTTTACCTGTGCACCTTAAATTGGCAGCTTATCAACTCCTTCAACATTTTTATACTAATAAAGATGTTGTTCAAAATAGAATTGATCAGATTGTGGAGTTAGATGAAACTCATAGGAAAACTTTTGATAATATGTGTAAAAGTCAATCTAACATTAAGAAAAGCTTTGATAAATCATCTCGATCTAGATCTTTGCAGGTTGGAGATATGGTACTCCTTTGGGATCGCAAGAATGAAAAACCAGGAAAACATAAGAAATTTGACAACTTGTGGCTGGGACCATACATTATCCGAGACATCGCTGGGCCAAATTCATTCCACTTGAGCATATTGGATGGCAAACCACTTGACTTACCTGCAAATGGCCAAATGCTCAAGCTATTTTTCAAAGATGACACCTGATGCCATGGGGCATCCTTTGTATTGTATTTATAACCCTACACCTTGTCATTTCAACATTTCATTTCTGTTTTAGGATTAGATTTACTTTTCATGTAACTAGATAGTTAATAAATGAAGAGCTTATATCTTTCCTGTGCTTAATGTTATATGATGATTTTTGGATGGATGCTACTTATGTTATATTGTGTGTTGCGTGGATGCAGATTCAGGATTCTCACATTCCTCCGGTGCAACAACGTGTCCCCAAGTAGAGCCAGATGTTGACCACTACGTGTTAACGACCCATAGCAATACACCCATTTTTTTTTGCAAAAGGGATAGTGCCTAATCGATGTGTCTGTGTCGTCCAGCTATCATCATCAGCCTGATTATCATGTTATAATGTAAACCCATTCTGCATTGTATATGATGTAAATAATCTCAACAGAACCATGTCATGTATGTAATTGCCTAGGTAAACCTACTTTTCTGGTGACGATCTACATTCTGGGAGGATTTTTGTCTCATCGATCCATCTCGAATGGTCCGCAAAGTTTTCCTTGAGTCTCACCCCAAAGCCGGAATGTGTCTTGTCACTAGGATCTTAGGCGAGTCCTAGTGTTATAGATCGAGTCTATGTAAAATTGATTTGGGAATAATCCTAACTATTTGGTTAGGTTATTTTATTACAAATTGCTTGGTCAGCTGGATTATATTCGTGTCGCAGAAATTGGTAGTCTATGATGGTCTATTTCAGATGAGTTTTCCCCCTTATAATGTAAAAGATATGAAAATCATGATATAAAGTGCCTTGAGGGTTGGAAAAATAATTTATCCCCTCATAGGTTAATTAATTAAATTTTTTGGCCAAAAATTAATTAAAATCCTAAGCCAAAATTTGATTAATTCTAGGTCCTAGGTAAATTTAAGTTTTCCAAAGACAAAATTCGCTGGTCCTTAAAAATCAAATTCTAAAAGGTCCCGGGACTAAGGTAAATTAATTATTTTGTTAAATTTTAAGCCTTTAGTCCCTAGGGGTTAAGTCAAAGTCAAATTTTTGAGGAAATTAACTCAAAATTTTCATTTTTGAGTTAATTAAAATGCATTTAATTGAAAATTTGAATTTCCTCAAGAATTTAATATTTCGACGGATAATATTAAAAGAAATTTTAATCCTTATCAACGGTCGTGATTGCTTTAACAAGGATCACTCGAACTAGCCGTTGGAAGATTTATCTTTAAATAGGAGGTCATTTGTAAGTTGATCCATCCGATCTTTGAGTCGTGTGCTAAGCGAAAAGCTCTCGTGTAATCTTTTTTGGATAATAAAGAAAGATTTTCGGGTTAATCTTTGTCGGTGTTACTCTTCATGGAAATACTGTAAGATGTATCGTTTTTCATGCGTAATTTTTTTTTAGCCATTGATAATAGCTTCTGAAGAGTGATTTGAGTATAGGTATTTTGCTCATTTGCTGGGGTTTAAATGATAATTTAAATTTTGAATGTAATAACAGGTATCTCTATTTATCTGAATTTTATTATTATTTTTTCGCTCTATTTTGATGGTTGAATTGAGTTTTGCAGGAAAATCTTGACTTTTAGATCCTCGAGCTTTAGAGGAAGTTTTCAGTTGGACCAGCCAACTCTCGATCCGTGTTTTCTGAAGTACCTAGCTTAATTTGATCCTGGGCTTATCATAAGATTTTTATTGGTGATGCATGAAAGGTTTTGAGCTAAGCACCTCCTTTAAAATTTAAAAATTTAATTTTTTGTGTGTGAAATTGATGAATCTGGTTGTTGAGAGCCTTAGATTATCAGATCTGGAAGCGGAGTTGGAATCACAATCCTCATATTTGATAGATCTGCCATTCTTGTGCATATATCTGTAATTTTTTTTTTTTTGGTTTTCTAACTTAGGTTTTTGGGTTTTTTTTGTATATCTGGGTTCTGGGTGTCTTTGTTTTCAGGCACAGGTTGCAGATCTGAGGGTGAAGTTTTATTTGAAGTCAGATCTAGGCCCTAGAGGGTAAGATCTGGCCTCAAAATCATTTTTGCAAGAATATTATTCAGCTTTTTGAAGTCCAGGGGTTTTAAAGTCTTTAAATTTGGAAATGATTTTGTAGGGGTTTCATTAATAAATATGAAGCAGAACATATCAACTCAATAAAAAAAATGGATTTTATTGCGCCACCATTTTCCATTTTGTCTGCTGCCTGGGGTTTTTGTTTTGCATTTTTGCTGCAAAGATTTCAAAAAAAAATAATTTGCCAACATTTTTTGTGTTTTCCTTATCTCCATCTCAAACGCTGCTACCTTCCTGCGTTTTTATCTTCCGTTGTCTGCCAACCCATTACTATAGCTCTGCGTCCCTCAAACCCTGCAAAAAATCACTACCATTCTTTATCTTCTCTTTGACTTAACCCCTCATGCACAGTTTCTCCTCCCTCTGACACACGTCCATCCCTCCCACATTGCCTAAACCCTCAACTGCGGCTCCATCGACCTGCATCCACCTACCTGTGCGCTGCCTTACTTCTCGAGCCTATAAACCCTGCAAAAAAAAGCGAAATCCATTGTCCGTTGACCATCCTTCGCTCCTCATCCTTCCTCTACCATACTTGCAAGCCTTCATGCAGCAGCTTCTCATTGCTCAGATCTCATTGCTCCACCGTCGAGCTGCTCTTTCCGTCCACCTGCACACACAACAAATACGCATTCAATTTTTTTTATTGTTATGTATGCGGTTTGGTTACGTTTGGTTTTATTTCTATTTAGTTTAGGTTAGTCTGATTTCATTTCTTTTGCAATGTTAGTTAGATTCATTCTTTTTATTTGGGTTTTCTGTTTTGACTTTTATTTTTTAAATTTTGGTTATAAATTGATTTTTTTTTTTTTTACTTTTGTTTCATTTTTTTTTTTAATTTCATTTAAAATAAAAATCTAAATCATTTATAAAAAATTAAAAAAGCCTTTTTGTTTTAAATCTTTGTGACATTTGATTTTTTCTTTTTATTTTGATTTTTTTTTTACAAATTAAAAATAAAATAAAAAAATCTATTTTTTTTTTAAAGTCTAAAAAAAAAGATTAAATTTGTTTTTGTGACTTTGGGATTGAGAATAAAATAAACTAAAGAGAGGATTTGCGCTTTCACATTAAAAACCTTAATGTGGCCTATGGCCCATTAAAAATTTTAATGTGGCCTATGGCCCATTCAAAATTCAATTTATTAATCCTTTTGATTTATTTTGGTCACATTAAAAAATCCTAAGCGATCATTTACCACATCCGTCTTGCTTCATAAAACTTAGCACATCGAAGAATTTCTCCTAAGGAATAATTAAATTTTTAATTTAAAGTTCCTTCTTGGTGTCTTTTTGTGTTAAGGGTAAAATCTAAAGAAAACTTTTGTGGTATTAACATTTTTCATTTCTCTATAGTTAAACACGCTTAAATTTTTTATATCTAAAGATTGACTATAGGAAAGTGATAAATTTTCCTAGATTTGGGTCACTAAGCATAAATCATTTTAATTCTAGGATTGTGAATTGATTAGCATTTAAATTTCATGGTTTTTTAAAGTATTTGGATCTCTAGAAATTTAATTGCTAGAATATTTTGCCTCTATTAAAATTGATCGTTAGTGCTTGAATTATTTGATGTTTGTTACATGTTATATATTTTGCGAATATTTTCAAGTAATTGTTAAAGAACTTTGCCATCGAATTGTAATAGATTGCATATCTTTGTTTCCTAAGCTGAGTATTTTTTGAGCATTAGTTGACATTTGATATTAAATTACAAAGAAGTTTTTGTTCTCTTTGAGCTATAATTGTATCAGAAATATTTGAAATAAACTTATGTTTTAATTGTAATATTTTCAGAGGTTTATTTCTAAGTCTTCATCAGCGAACATTTCATTTTGGTAATTGAGGGCTTTTGCGACACAAGTATTTCTAATCCTCGAGTCTAACTTCATCTCATCATCTAGTGCATTCACATATAAGTTAGCTTTGCATGAATAAAATTTACTTCCAAGCATAAGCTTGGTCGATAGAGAGATAGATATCCATCCATCTTTGCTTGAGAACCCTACTTTTAATAGTACTTAAAATGGTGACCTTGCAATCGTCAGAGCCACAACTCTCTGCAGCGCCGGAAGCACCGAGTATGTTAGATTTTTAGGAGAGGTATCGTTAATCACACCTTAGTGTGCTTCACCTTATCTTCTTTCTGCCAATTACTACGAAATCAGGCTCAACACAGAAAGGATCAAAGGATTCACATTCAAATAGGCATTTAACTAAAATTAACCAAGATTCTTGCATCTCACGTTATTTTTAGGATCTGCATTTCATATAAGATAGTCATTCATCCAAGCAGCAGTTGCTAATCGATTACTTGGTCATAATTTCCCTAGCAAGATCGTTCACTCCATAAGGCACTGGTATCAATCGTTTAAAATTTAATCAAATCCTATAAATCTTTCTGAATCTTAATCAAGTACTTGATCGCTTCACTGTGTCTCTCGAACTAGTTGGTTCCCAACTAGTTCTTCTTCATTCCATTTTTCCATAGGGTCTACCGCCCTTAGCCTGCTATAGGGAGACAACTTAAACGGAGAGATTGGGGATCAGGGTGACAACCCCCGATCTGAGCCGTTGTTGTGGTGCCTAGACATTCTGTGTGACAACACATAGCAGAGAGGCAGAGAGAGTGCCGGAGAGACAGCACAGAGGCTAGGAAGGTTGACGTAGAGGCTGAGGAGGCCAGCGTAGAGGACGCGGAGGGCCAAGATGTTGAAAGTTCTAAGTCTGACACGTCTGAAATTCCTACTGCATTATCTGGTTTATTTCACCTACTTGTTTATTCCTTAACAAATTATTTATCCATATAAATACTGAAAATAAACACAAATGCAGTCTCAACTCATATACAGATCATCAACTGAAATAATAGACAAACACACAAGTGACACCATTATTTTTGGACAATAGTCCCCAGAAAAACCCTATGCAGGAAAACCGGTGCAACAGTTTTGAGGGTTTTATTATTAAGTAACTTTCTTGAGTACAACTAGGGTGCCAAACTGGCTCACCCAACAGAGATTTCTACACGGCAGTAATACCTCTTCTCGGAAGTAGATATTCAGCTTCTCAGCACTAGTCTGCCCCACAAAAATCCTTCTGGTGCTTCTCCAAGGCTCTGTGTTAGCCCTGCTAGCCTCTGCGTAGCTCTGGAACCCTCTGCGTCAGCCTTCTGCCTCTCTACGTCAACTCTCTGGCCTTTTGCGTCACCCACGTAGGCCCCTCAGCCTCTGCACAGTCTCTAGTTGCCTCTGTGTGGCTCCTGCTGCCTCTGCGTAGCCTCCTCAATCACTGTGTTGGCCCTCTGGCACTATCTTTGCCTCTCTGCTATGTACTCACTGCCCTTGCTGCAACTCAGATCACTTGTTCGAATTTTCTCAGCAAACCCCACTCCAAAAAATCGAACTGACTGATCAATCTTGGTGTATCTCCAACTGACCCTCAAGCCTCCTCTTATACTTTTCCTGTTGAGTCTTCAACGACCGAGATTAAGTCCCTAATCAATGGCTAAGATTAGATTTGGCTTGATCCATGTCATTTAGAACATTCTCACCCAGTTTTATATTAATACCCATTAATATTTTAATTTTCCTAAGTTTAGACTTAGGAACCCCATTAAAAATATGAATTATTTTAATATCTCTCTACCCGAGTGGAATTTCTCCAAACCATTTCTGGGTCTTGGAGATCTCATGTGATTTAGCCTCTCCACCAATTTTCGTAGCTAGATCACTTCTGAATCTACCACAAATCAACACTCCCTCTTAGCGAGGAATGTGCTCTAGTAATGCTCCACCACTGAACATCACACTGATCCTTCCGCACCAGTACCTATGTTGATGCTTGGCCTATTGCCCAACATCCACTACGCTGCTGCTCCTGTACTGCTGTGCATGGCTCTGCCACTGCCACTGCTACATCTGTATTGTAGCTCCCTGTACATCTGTGCTACTGATGGTCCTTCCTATCAACACTGCTTCTGCAATGTAACTCTCTCTCAAATGCTGCCCATAGCACTGCCACTGCTAATTGTTGCACTGCAACTCAGTTACCGAGAAGGAAGTAACTGATCTACCCAAATACTGACATCCTTGTCAGTCTGGAAGCCCCCTGATGTTGAAGCTGCCTCTGCTGCTATCCCGTGCTCCCTCTACTGCCTCTGCACTACTGCAAACACCTTTGTGCCTCTCGCACTGCTGCAACCTCCTCTATGCCTCTCGTACTGCTGCAAACACCTATGTGCCTCTCGCACTGCAGCAACCCGCCACTGCGCTGCTACAAAACCCTATACTCTAGCACTACCTTGTCGCTTCATCACATCTTGCTTCTATCGACATTTGTCATCCTGTTACTATCACTCGGGGCTCTCATAGCTGGATATGATCCATGAGTTTAGGTACCTCAAGGATCCTGCCTCTCATCTTCTGAAGTCCTCCTAACTACAGCGCGATGTCTCCCCACCTCTTCTCTAGAGGTGCATGAGCACTCATGGCACAGTGGTCATCAGTATCGACTTCTTTCTCCGCCTTAGCCGGAGTTGCCTTGGAGTCAGAAGCCTCTCCTTTATTCTTCTTCCTGGGACACTGAGTTGCATAATGACCCAACTCCCCACAATGGAAGAACTTCACCTTGGAGATTTCCTTCTTCGTCCTCTTCCCCTATTGTCCCGCAGATGCCAGATCCGCATCCTCCTCCTCTTTCTTGATTCTACCTCCTTTGCTGCTACTTCCCGCCTTGGTCAACCGTCTGATCTCTTCTTGGCAAAGAGATGCCCACATATCTTCCCATCTTGGAAGATCAGCTATGCCCAAAATGCTTTGGACAAATGTCTCCCAATCCTAGGAGACTGCATTCAAGGCGGTCCTCACCATGAACTCTTGATCCGGTGTGTCCCCTATGGAAGTAAGTTGGTCCCGAATCCCGAATCTTTTGCAACCTACTGAGGTATAGATCTATCTACTCCCCCTTCTGCATTTGTTACGACTACAGTGATTCTTCAAGAGCATCTTCCTCTGCACAAAAGTGCCTTGATACAATGTCGTCAAGGTATCCCACATCTCCTTTGCTGTGTTCTTCTCGGCAATATGTGGTACTACATGATCCTTGACCCCATCAAGGATTATGCACTTTGCCTTTGCCATTGCATTCTCATATCTTTCATTATCAGGTAGTTCGACTGGGATAGCCACGGTTCTCAAGGACAAGCCCTTGATGCGATGTCTATCCAGAACAGACAGGATCCTAGCCTTCTAGATGACAAAGTTGGAGGCTACATCCAACCTGTCCTGATCCCTCAGTCCGTTCATTGCCATCTCCACTCCTTTTCTGGACTCCCTCTGAGTCTCGACTTCCTTCTTGGAAATCTCCCTCTAAGCCCTGATTTCCCTATTGGAAATCTTCCCGCCAACTGTCAATCCGTTCCTCGCCAATCGTTCTTGCAACTGCAACTTAGATATGGATTTTTTGGCTAGAAATTTGTCAAGGTAGCGACTCCTTCTACCTTGGTTCTATCTCATTAGGTATTGTTCTGCTTCGACAGAAACAACACCCCACCAACTTTCCAATCCACAATTTGCCCACGGCTACCTATGCCCCAGCAACTGAAGAAACTGTGCTTTCCAGCTCTGCGCAATCCCGACAAAAACCTGAATCACTCCTCTGGCCAGTTGCATCAAGCGTACCTGATTGAGTAGGATGACGTGGCTCTTCGTGAGCCTATTTTACCTCTTGCTACCTCTGCACTGGTTCTCTCTAGCTCGAAATGATGACGCAGGCCCTCTGCGTCACTCCTCTGCTGCTTTCTGCTTAGGAGTAGCTCTGTCTCTCGAGACAGCTGCTACTGCTGGAAATACTTCTGATTACGTTGGTGCCTTTAGACCTCCTGTGATCTGCAATGCTCTGATACCATGTTGAAATTTCTAAGTCTGACATGTCAGAAATTCCTACTGCATTATCTGGTTTATTTCACCCATTTGTTTATTCCTTAACAGGTTATTTATCCATATAAATACTGAAAATAAACACAAACGTAGTCTCAACTCATATACATATCATCAACTGAAATAATAGACAAACACACAAGGGACACCGTTATTTTTGGACAATAGTCCCTAGAAAAACCCAATGCGGGAAAACCAGGGTAGCAGTTCTGAGGGTTTTATTATTAAGCAACTTTCTTGAGTACAACTAGGGTGCCAAACTGGCTCACCCAATAGAGATTTCTACACGACAGTAATACCTCTTCTCAGAAGCAGATATTCAACTTATCAGCACTAGTCTGCCCCACGAAAATCCTTTCGGCGCTTCTCCAAGGCTCTGCGTAGCTCTGGAACCCTCTGCGTCAGCCTCTGCCTCTCTACGTTAACTCTCTAGCCTTTTGCGTCACCCACACAGACCCCTTAGCCTCTGCGCAGTCTCTAGCTACCTCTGCGTGGCTCCTGCTGACTCTGCGTAGCCTCCGCAATCACTGCGCTGGCCCTCTGGCACTATCTTTGCCTCTCTGCTATGTACTCACTGCTTCTCGCTGCAACTCAGATCACTTGTTCGAATTTTTTTAGCAAACCACGCTCCAGAAAATCGAACTGACTGATCAATCTTGGTGTATCTCCAACAGACCCTAAAGCCTCCTCTTATATTTCTCTTGTTGATTCTTCAACGACCCAGATTAAGTCCCTAATCAACGGCTAAGATTAGATTTGGCTTGATCCATGTCATTTAGAACATTCTCACCCAATTTTATATTAATACCCATTAATATTTTAATTTTCCTAAGTTTGGACTTAGGAACCCCGTTAAAAATATTAATTATTTTAATATCTCTCTACCCAGGTGGAATTTCGCCAAACCATTTCTGGGTCTTGGAGATCTCATGTGCTTTATCCTCTCCAATTTTCATGGCTAGAGCACATCCGATGCTACCACAAATCAACACAAGAGGTTGACACAGAAGTCACAGTGGTTGATGCAGGCAGCGCAGAGGGCTGGAGAGCTGACGCTGGGCTGAAGAGGATGTGCTGAGACATTTTCGTGGGGCAGACTAAGAGATGATTAGCTGACGCAGAGCCATAGAAGGGTGAGGCAGTTCCTGAGGTTAGTTTGGAGCAGCTTTCACTGTTCCGCTAAGGGAGCAGTCGAAGTCACTGTGGGGCTATTCATCCGGTTGCTGATTATCCAGAATATCTGTCTCCGAAGAGAGGTACTACTGCCGAGGGCATTCTCTGTTGGGTGAGCCATTTCTGGCACCCTAGTTGTATTCAAAAAACTGTATAATAATAAAACCCTCATATCTGTTGCACCGGTTTTCCCGCATTGGGTTTTTTCGGGGACGATTGTCCAAATATAACGGTGTCCCTTGTGTTGTCTCATTTTATTTCAGTTGTTGATCTATATATTTGTGAAGGTTTCTATTGTGTTTATTTCGATGTTTATATGATTAAATAACTTGTTAATGTAAAGAACAAGTAGGAGATAATAAACCAAAAAAAGTAGTAGGGATTTCTGATGTGTTAGATTTAGAAATTTTCACATGGTATCAGAGTGATTGTAGATCACAGGAGGACTGAAGATGCCAGCAAAAGAAATCTGAAAATTTGCAGTAGAAGCCACTGTCCTGAGAGACAACGTTGTTCTAGATCTGAAGCAACAAGAGAAGAAATGACATAGTGCTTAGAGGGTGATGCAGAGGCTGACACAGAGCATGCGTCAGCGTTTCGAGCCAAGGAGAGCCAACGCAGAGGCAAAGGAGGGGAAAATTAGGCCTATGCAGTGCCCGATCATCTTTCTTAGACAGGAAGGATTGACGCTGAGGCCAGGAGGAGCTGATCCAACACTCACTGTGATTGCGCAGAACCAGAAGGGATCGAATTCTTTAGTTGTCGGGGGCCTAAGGGAGCTGTGAAGATTGTGATTTGAGGAGCTAGTGGGACGTTGTTTCTGTCTGTGCAGAACAATGTCTAAGAAGACAGAACCAAGGTAGAGGGAAGCACTACCTCGACGGATTTCTAGCCAAGAGATCCAGATCCGAGTTGCAGCAGCAAAGGGGGGATTGGAGAGGAGTGATTCAACAATTGGTCGTTTTCCAGGAGGGAAGTCGAGACTTAGAGGAAGTTTAGAAGAGGAGCAGAGATGGCAGTAAACAGATTGAGGGATCAGAATAGACTGGACGGGGCCTCCAATTTTGTGATTGTCATCTAGAAGGCCAGGATCCTGGCAACCCTGGATAAACATCACATCAAGGACTATGCCTTGAAAACCGTAGCTGTCCCAGTTGACCCAAATGCTAATGAGAAGTATGAGGAGGCCGAGGCGAAGGTGAAATGCATGATCTTAGACGAGGTCAAAGATCATGTCATACCACATGTTGCTGAGAAGAACACAACAAGGGAGATGTGGGAGGCGCTGACCACCTTATACCAGGGCTCTTCCGTGCAACGGAAGATGTTATTAGAGAATCAACTAAGGTCATATCAGATGCAGAAGGGAGAGGAGATAGATCCCTTCCACCTCAGGTTGCAAAAAATTCGGGACTAGCTTACTTCCGTGGGGTCTACACCGGATCCAGAGTTTATGGTCAGGACTGCTCTGAATGAAGTCTTTGAGGACTGGGAGACATTTGTCCAAAGCATTTTGGTTAGAGCGACTCTCCCCAGTTGGGAGAAGATGTGGGAAGCTCTTCGACAGGAAGAGATTAGGAGGTTGACCAAGGCGGGGAGTAGTGGTAAGGGGGGTGAGAAAGTTCTAAATGATGAGGATCAAGCTAAATCTAATCTTAGCCACTGATTAGGGACTTAATCTCGGCCATTGAATTGTCAATAGGAAAAGTATAAGAGGAGGCTTGAGGGTCAACTGGAGACACACTAAGACATCAAGAGAGATTAGTCTGTTCAATTATCTGGGGCGAGGTTTGCTGAGTAAATCGAATCAGTGATCAGTTGCAGTTCTGCAGAAGGCCGAGAATACATAACAGAGAGGCAGAGAGAGTGTCAGAGAGACAGCGGAGAGGCTAGGAAGGATGACGTAATGGCAGCCAGGACTGACGCAGAGGCTGAGGAGCCCAGTGTAGAGGACATAGAGGGCCAAGAGGCTGACGCAGAAGCCACAGTGGCTGATGTAGGCAGTGCAGAGGGCTGCAGCGCTGATGCTGGGCTGAAGAGGCTACGCTGAGGCATTTTCGTGGGGAAGACTGAGAGTTGATTAGCTGACGCAGAGCCATAGGAGGTTGATGTAGTCCTTGGAGGGTGACACAATTCCTGAGGGTAGTTTGGAGCAGCTTTCGCTGTCTCGCTAAGGGAGCAGTCGAAGTCACTTTGGGGCTATTCATCTGGTTGCTGATTAGCCGAAATATCTATCTCTGAATAGAGGTACTACTGCCGAGGGCATTCTCTATTTGGTGAGCCATTTCGGCATCCTCGTTGTATTCAAAAAACAGCATAATAATAAAACCCTCATATCTGTGTTGATTTGGGGTAGCATCGGATGCACTCTATCCATGAAAATTGGTGGAGGGGCTAAAGCAAATGAGATCTCCAAGACCTAGAAATGGTTTGGGGAAATTCTAATCGGTGAGAGAGATATTAAAATAATTAATATTTTTAATGGGTTCTTAAGTGTAAACTTAGGAAAATAAAAATATTAATGGGTATTAATATAAAACTGGGTTAGAAGGTTCTAAATGACATGGATCAAGTCAAATCTAATATTAGCCATTGATTAGAGATGTAATCTCGGTCATTGAAGACTCAACAAAAAAAGTATAAGAGAAGGCTTGAGAGTCAGTTGGAGATACCCCAAGTTAGTCAGTTCGATTTTCTAGAGCAGGGTTTGCTAAGAGAAATCGAACAAGTGATCAAAATTGCAGCGAGGGGCAGTGACTGCATAGCAGAGAGACAGAGATAGTGCCAGAAGACCAAAGCGCAGAGGCAGAGAAGCAGACGCAGAGCCAGCAGAAGTTACGCAGAGCCAGCAGAAGCTACGCAGAGGGCCACAGTGACTGCGTAGAGGGCCAGAGGGCCTGCGTGAGTAAGCAAAGGCTCCCAAGGCCTGCGAGAGTGACGCAGAGTGCTAGAGAGCCTGCGCAGAGCATCAAAGGGTTGACACAGAGGGTTTCAGGCGGAAGCAAAGGCTAGGAGGGCTCACACGGTGCCTCAGAGAGGCGTTGGAGAAGTTTCGTGGAGCAAACTTGCTGAATAATTGCTTCCGAAGAGAGATATTACTTCTAGATAGAATTCTCTGTCGTGTGAGCCAGTTTGGCAGTCAGTTATACTCAAGAAAAGTTGCTTAATAGTAAAACCCTCAAAACTCCTGCACCGGTTTTCCCAAGTTGGGTTTTTCCGGGGACGATTGTCCAAAAATAACGGTGTCCGTTGTGTGTTTGTCTATTTCTTTCAGTTGGTGATCTGTAGATGGTTGAGACTACATTGTATTTATTTCAGTATTTATATGGTTAAATAACTTGTTGAGTAATTAAACAAGTAGGCGAAATAAACGAGTTAGTGTAGGGAAATTTCTAATGGGTAGACTTAGAAATTTCAACAATCTGTTGCACTGGTTTTCCCGCATTGGGTTTTTCCGAGGACGATTGTCCAAAAATAATTGTGTCCCTTGTGTTGTTTCAGTTTATTTCAGTTGTTGATCTGTATATTTGTGAAGGCTGCTATTGTGTTTATTTTGATGTTTATATGATTAAATAACTTGTTAATGTAAAGAACAAGTAGGAGATAATAAATCAGAAATAGCAGTAGGGATTTCTAATGTGTTAGATTTAGAATTTTTCACATGATCTTCAGCAACAAAGACATCACCATAAAAGGATGCAAAGAGATCTCACTCTCTGTGGGATTAAGGATCATTCTTGAAGAAAACTACCATTATCAAGGATAAGTTTTCTATCCTCTATATCATCATCAGCATCAAGGAAGCAACAAGAAGAAGGAGCATCCTATCAAGTAAGTATATTTATGTCCACCTTTGAATCTATCAAAATGTCTTTTTGCAAGGAAAGCAACAAATTGGTTGGGGCTTCAAACTATCTTGCATGGAAGTTAAGGGTAGATTTGAATCTCATTGAAAATGAGGTTATGGAACATGTCAAAGGATCTATCACTAAACCAAGAAAAGAAGATGCTCAAGCTTTGCAAAGTTTATGTAATGTTCCAATCTTAAACAAATAGTGATATGCAAAAGCAAATGCGATTCATACACAGAAAAATAAAAACGATCAACGAATGCTCAATGCACTTCAGAAATGAGAACCAGCTGAGCCATTTTATTAATGAAATGGAGCGAGTACAATAGTATGGGAAATTCACCCGGGCTTGCGTCAAGGGTAAGCTTGACAGAACCCAGGTGATAAACAATAATCTCAATGTTGGAAAATGATTGCTCCTCTAATGCTTTTCGTTGTCTCCCATTAACTGCATTGTTGGCTAGAAAGGATTTACAAGAAACCCCATCTTCGGTGCTTAGAAAATGATGAAACTTCAGCCCCAAGCCCCTTGGCCAAAACCTACAAAAACCTAGAAAGGGGTTGGCCTGAATCCAACCTCCCAAATTTGGCCTCCTCTATGGCCTATGCCCTCCAGACTGCTTCGGGAATACGGCCTGCAAGAACACCCAAAAAATCCTCCTCCAAGCTCTAAAAATGAAGCAAACACCACTCCAAGTATTTCCTCAAACCTCCATGATAAAGCTCAGCGTCCAGGAGTGATACTCTACCCACCGCGTGAGCACCCAATGTTGCCTCTGTGCTAGCCCAGGAAGTGCAAAAGTCACCCTGCAAAGCAATACACTCCACCAGCTCCCAAACTCTCTCAAATCTCCTCTCCAGAAAATCTCTCACCCAAACTCCACTGCAAGACACCACAAGAAAACTGGGCCTCCTCTTCACTGCGTCCTCCAATAATAGCACCACCTGGAAGTGAATACCACTGGTGGAAATCACAATGGGATCCTCCTCCTGAAGAAATGAAGAAAACCTTCCTAGGGTGGCACTAGAAGTCCCCTGAGGAATGGGTGAGATCTTCGCTTGAAGAACTCGTGCTAAACAGCGAGTAACTCGGCTAAGTAGCTCGAGCAACCAAAGAGAAATCGATATACCAAAAAGATGAATGTCATGAGGAGAGTTGCCTTCCTTACATAGATTTTGTGGAGCACTTTTCCCTCAAATTCTTCCTCCATTGTGGGTCCTCACTTAACCACCTCCATGCAAATCGAACTAGGGAGTGTGTATTTCTCTAGTGAGGGTGGCCCCCATGTGTAACTTATCCACAACACAATTAACTTTTCCTAAGTCTAATCTCCTAATAAAATCGAATGGGGTCCACTAGCTCCAAAATTGGCCCCATAATACAAAAAATAATCTTGTTCCAGAATAATTTAGGAAGGGACATGACAGTCCTCCCCTCCCAAATGTTGCTTGACCCTAAGCAACTTCAATGCTGGATGCTCAAGAATGTGCTCTCCTTCCCAAGTGGCATCCTCATCCGGTAAACTCTTCCAACGCACCAAATACTCTTTGATGATCGTGCTTTTGAGCTTCCTCTCCCTGGTTTCTAATATGGTCTCTGTCTCTAGAATCAAATGCCCCTCATCATCAAGTGGAGGCAACTCCACAACTGCTGTAACTTGATACCCCAACACCCTCTTGAGACATGACACATGAAAAATGCTATGAATCCCGCTCCTTGGCGGTAGCTCCAACTCGTAAGCCACCTCTCCAACCCTCCTGATCACTCTGTATGGCCCAAAGAATATCGGTTGCAGCTTTTCAGCCCCCTTCTGCATCAGTGTGAACTATGAGTATGGCTGCAATCGAAGGTAGACCAAGTCCCCCTCCTCAAAATGCCTCTCTACTCAATGGCGGTCAGCATACATCTTCTCTTGGTTCTGGGCTGTTTGTAGGTTATCCTTAAGAGCCTTGAGGATATCTTGGGTCTCTAGGATCCAATCCTTGGCCTTTGGGGCCCTGCTATCTCCAAAAACAATATCAGCAAAACACAAAGCATCATAACCATATAAAGCACGGAAAAGAGTCATACCAATGGACATGTGATGGGTGGTGTTGTAACAATACTCTCTCAGATGCAACCATTGAATCCAAGCCCTCTGCTTCCTTGTCACATTATTCCTGAGATAGCCCTCTAACCACTGGTTCACCCTCTCTGTCTGGCCATCGGTATGTTGATGATCGCTGGTGCTCAGGGTGAGCTCAGTATTGACTAGTCTGAAGAGCCCTTGCCAAAATGCCCCCATGAATCAGCTATCCTTGTCACTGACTATATTGAGGAAATTGTATCCCTGTCACTGACTATCTTTATCTATATTGAGGCTAAACCTATATTACGATCCCTCTCCTTGAAATCTAACATACCTGGTGCCTCCGACACTGTAGAGACTATGGCTCTGACGACTGCAAGGTCACAGTTTTATATACTAGAAAGGCTAGACATCTCAAGCAAAGATGAAAGGGTGTTCCTATATCTCTATCAACCAAGCTTATGCTTGGAGGTAAATTAATGCAAGCTAAGCCTAGAATGTTTATGCAAACAGAATGAGTGAGTCTTGGATTAAGATTGTTTAGATGTTTAAGTTATGATTAATCTTCAATAGCAAGAGTACTTATCAATAGATTATATGCAATCTTATAACCAAGAATGTGTCAATTATTTAAAGTGCCAATGTAACCAAATTACAAGATGCTTAATTAATCAAATTAGAACAATTATCCAATGAGATCAAAAATTCCTCAAACAAGATTAATGTCAATGATATCATGCCAATATTGAAAAATACTCACAAGATGCTATTGTTTAAGATAGACAACAAAATGTGTTTAGCAATTAACAATAGTGCCAATTAGATTCGCAAGATACCAATATGCCCAAAGATGCTTATATCAAGAGAACTTATGATTAGAGTGCTTTAGTGAGTGTTTATTAGATGTGAAACTTGAAACTTATGGATCAACTCACAAAAATAAATATGTTAGCACACTTAAGTCAATTTGCTACAAAACCATGAAATAAGAGCGATATTGATCTATAGAGCATAAATTCAAAAATCTTATATTACTTATCTCCTTATTAAACTTTAGGACAGCAGCAAGTAAATCAATCTAGATCAAAAGATAGCAAACTTATAGGAACCCAATATGATCAATGAAGCATTAGATGACTTTTCCAATTGAAAAATACAAGTTATCTAACCCACTTATGATAAGTTATTCAATGTATATCAGATCTGGAAACTCTTATTGCAGCACTAAGAAAAGGATGCAAACAGTGATTTATTGGTGCAATAACTTATGCCAAAATATGCGCAAAGCTTTCTATATGTTGAAACAAATTTATCAATGTTTAATTAAGAGTTTTAGGCCTCTTTAAGATGTAGTATTCAGAATTATATCAGATCCGATTATGTCTTTTATGCAGGATATCAGCCACTAGAAATTAGAGATCTATGCCCAAAAATTAATGCTAGAGACACTTAGATGCTATGACAATATGCTAGAAGCCACACCAATCAATTTCATGCCCTTTAGGGTGCTCGTTTAAAAAAATATCAGATCTGATCTACTCAATTATGCAAAGATATTCCAGCAAGCAAATGACTAGATCTAAGCTAGATATCCAATGCCGAAGTGGCCAAAACTCTAGCAAAATTCTATTTTGAAATTATCAAGGAGTTTATACCATTTAGATATGATTTTAGGGCATTTAATTCACTGTTATGAAATGAATATGACAATTGAAGTAAAGCAGAGATAAAGTGAGGGATTAGAGAACAAACCCTAGGCCCAAGGCCTTGTAGCACATTTACCCATGTTGCCAAAACTTAATTCAAAACACTTGGCACCTGAAAATACCAACTTTTAGCCAATTTCTTCCTTAACATGGTCAAACTCCCGTAGAAAATTCAGATCTGCTCCAGATCTCGAAATTCGACCCCAAATCACCACAAAAAAGTTTCTTTGAAAGCTCACTTTCTTCTCCTTGGGCTTGACCATTGAACTTGGAGGAGCAATAGATGATGGATCTTGCCTTCCTAGGCCTAGATCCACTTATAGAAACCCTTTAAAAAAATTTACAAGGGCTGTGACCCTTGAAACCCTTGATAATTATTCAGATCTAACTTGGAGATCACCTGCACAAATAAGATTGCAAGAGCCCAAAACCCCAATATATACAAAAATTTGAAATAAATATCAAAACCCCAACTGCAAACAAGGGTTAGAAGCTAAAATTATTTACAAAACTATCAAATCTAATAGATCTATACAAAATATCTACTAATAATACACGGATCTACTGGATATGAGGAGTATGAGTACAACTCCACTCCCAAATCAGTAGAAACAAATTCTTATTAGCCAGATCTATCGAATAAGTTGATCAGATATTGACCCAGGACTTTAATGATAGCTCGAATTTCAAATTGTTCGAAAGAGTGTCGAACCTAAGCAACCCGATAGATCTCGTCTTCCTGATTCCGGTGCTGCAAACAGTGCGAAAAGCCGACACTGTATGAAGGAGTTATCGCAATTTGAAAAAGTCTAGTAAACTGCAATTTCCAAGAATAAATTGACTTTTGGGAAATATTAAAAAAAGAATATTCCCCAGAATATTCCTTTTGGTTGAACAATTAGGCGTTGACACGTGGCAAGCCCGGAGGCCGCCATGTGGCCCTGGAATGGTATGGTAAAAGTTTGTTGGGGTCCAATGGAATCGAACCCGTGACCTCCGACAAGCTAGCACAGCGCGCTACCACCTTCGCTACCATTGGTTCTTAACACATAACGGTCGTGGGTTATATTAATGTTGTAGCCATTATGGGTTTGGGGGTTAGACCGCTAGCGGTCCCATACGACCAGTTCACATGTCCGAGATAACCGCCGTTTGCCAACGCTAACCTCCAGTTTATGTAACCACCAAGGTTAGCTTTGTTGCCATGTGACCACTACAAAGTTAACGTTAAATGTTGTGGGTAGTGGGAGCGCTTAGCGCTTAATTAATTTTGGATTAACCTTAATTAATCCCAAATTTGTTTAATCACAGGATTAGCGCTAAAGTGGTTTATGCCTAATTAAATAACGCTTATCACTAATTAATACAGGATTAGTAGTTGGCGGTAAATTTGGCAGATTCTGCTATTTTCGGGCCTGCTGCCAGATTTGGCGGCCCTAACTGGAGTTCTTCCAGATTTGGAGGAGGATCTCTAGGGGAAACTGCCTAAAGGCACTCCAGGAGCAGTTTTCGACCTAAGAGAGTGAAACAAGAGGGGAAACTGCCTAAAGGCACTCCAGGAGCAGTTTTCGACCTAAGAGAGTGAAACAAGAGGCTAGCTAGGCTAATTGGAGCCTTCTGAAGCCAATGGAACAGTCCAGAGAAGCTGAAGAAGCCATCTTCAAGGAGATTTTCATCCAAGGAGATTTTGGAGCTCAGGGCCACCAGGGGTTGGAGGCAGTTGCAGGAGCTATCAGTGTTCGTTCTCAGCGAACCAACAATCATTCCTGACTGTAATGAACCTTCTGAATCCGTTGCAAGGGTTTACAGAAGCATTTTAAGACTTCTAAAGGCGAGATGCTACAGGGAAGTTTTGGGCAGCCTAGTGCCAACCGTGGAGGAAGGCATAGATTGGGGATGCAGTGCTCATTTTGAGCAAATGAACAGTCTATTGTTGATGTCTGATATGTGTTGGAGACAATAGAAGAGGTTTCAGTGACAGTTGAAGAATTATGAAGGGGTTAGTGCCATCAAGAAGCTCACGGAAGCTCAAAGCACCGATTGAAAGAATCAAGTCTAAGGGACCTTAGATCTGTTTGCGGAGTGAAGACAACCATGATAGGGATATAGATGGTTTTCTAAGCCAATTGGTTCAGTTCAGTAACCTTTGGATTTAAGTGTGGAACTTATAAAAGGAACTTTGCCATAATCCCAAAGAGCCAAGTCAAGATAACAAAAGCTCAAGGAGATGTAGCCCACGATATTCGGGTGAACTCCTAGATTAAATTTGTTGTTATGTGTGATGTTTATTTGCTGCATTATATGGCTATTATGTGTGTTTAATATGAGCAGAAACAAATCGACTTAAAGCACTTAAACAGTTAAAAACAAACAAGGACATACACTTGTTTTAAGTACTTAATTCCGCAATTGTCACCATAAGTTAGATCATATATTTGTTAAGCTTTGAAGTGGGAGGTTCTTGTAAGTATAACAAGATGTTAAACCCTCATTTCAGATCATAAGCACAATATTATTTGGGGATAAATGAATAAGTAAGAATTTTTAATTTTGACCCATGATCAAGATCTCTACAAAACAAACAACCTTCACATATATCTTGGAAATTTAATACAGTGGGCTCTTAAGTCTCTGGACTTAGGAGTTGGCTGGTCCAACTGAAGACTTCCCCTCACACCCAAGATCTGAATCTCGATTAGATCTCGGCATACTTAAGATTAAATTTTTAGCTTCAAAAGGAGTCAGATACACGTTAAACCCTCAAGATATAGAGATACCTGCTAGATCTATCAGATTAGAACGATTTTCAAAAACCCAATACCTAATGCAAGATACTTGTGCAAATAGATAATCCAACTGTTGGCTAATGAAACGAAAAACTTATACAATTTAATTCAATAGAGAATTTAGGCACATGATTCAAAAAAAATATTGCCAGTAGACAAAAGATGAACACCACCATGAATAAACCCCAAAGTTTTTTCTATTAATTCCAAGAAGAATATTACAGCAGTAGAGCTTGACTCAGAGCTTTTACAAATTTTTTTGTAACTTGAGAAGCAAATGACTTAACTTATAGATAAAGATAAATCCTCCAAACGGCTAGTTGCCTTGATCCCCGTCAAAATAATCTCGACCATGGATAGATATTTGATTATCTTTTAATCTCCACCATCAAAATTTTTTATTTTTGAGGAATTTTCAAATTTCTCATCAAAATCATTTTTAATTAGATCAAAAATGATTGTTTTGAGCTAATTTCCTCAAAATTTGACTTTGACTTAACTACCAAAGCCCAAGGGTCCAATTTTCTTGAAATTTCCAATATTCCCTTGGTGGGGGACCTCCAAAAATTATTTTTTTTAAGACCCACAAATTTTTCCACTTGGAGAATTTAATTTTTCTAGGACTTAATTTTGACTCTAATAAACTAAATTTCTCGCTTAGGATTTTAATTTATTTTTTCCAAATTTTTTTATTAATTGACACTTGAAGGGATTAATAATTTTTCCACCCTCTAGTATTTTAGCTATGGTGTCTAAATATGAGGGACCAAGCACCAAAATATTTTTTACGTTAAGATATAACAATTTCAACCCTCAAAGAGGGAACACCCATTTGTTATAGACTCTTAATTTATTACCCAATTTTGTGACTCAATATGATCTAGTAGACCAAGTGATTTGTAATAAAATAATTTAGCCAATCAGCTTAAATTATTCCCAAATCACTTTTTATAAAGACTCGACTAAAACACTAGGACTCATCTAAGACTTTGGTGATAAATTTCACCCTAGCTTTGGGGTGAGGCTGGAGAGAAAAATTCTATCGATCATCTGTGTTTAGAAACACAAATGAATCAGTGAGACAAAAAAACTCCCAGGATGAAATTCGTCGCCAAAATAATAGGCTTACCTAGGTTGTTACATACATATATGGTCATACTAGCATCATTTATAATAAAATTATGTAGAATGGATTTACAACTCTGACAAACTGAAGATTGATGATGATGAATCCAAGATAATCTGAATGCTCGAACATGATAGAATCCCTTTGTGAAAAAATGTGCTGCTATAGGGTAGTTGACACGGAGTGGTCATCATGACTCACTCAAGGTTTCACCATCAAGACAAACTCCGGCTTTGGGGTTATGCTTGGAGGAAAAAACTCAATTAATTATTAAATCCTCATAAGGTATGATAATTAACCAAGTTAAAAAAACCTCCCAAAGTAAACTCACTTTATGACAAGGTCCCAAGTTACCTAGCCCTGTTACATGACTCAACTCATCATACTATTATCACTTTTACATCGTCCCCGTAGGGTTCGTGGAATCTGAGTCCAACATAAAAGATGAGAAGAAGTAGAGTTGAAAAACTATGGTGACATAGTGAACTTTGATGGTACATGAAGTATCTGATACATCCTTGGGCATGACGTCTTCAAAAAATATTTAGGTGCCACTCCAGTGGTCAACATTTGGCTCCACATGGGGATGCGTGCTTGTTAATTTTAATTAACAATCGTATGTTTTATGCTTAGCACAATTACTTCAATGTTCTTTAAGTAGCCCAATAGCAATTTCAATTTAGATTTACTGTAGCAATCACATTAACCATTAGTCACATTGACAGTAAAAGTAGATAGAACATAAAACAATATGCAAAAAACAAGCAAAGACAAGAGGACACGAGATTTGGCAGATGCCAGGGAAAAACCCCAATGTGGGGAAAACTCTTTGATCAATTCTTCTTATTATTATATCAAAAGTTCAATAGAGAGAGAGTAAAAAAATTAAATTGACTTGTCCAATTCAAAGTCAAAACAGTCCTGCCAACTTCTGCAATCAACTGCAGTCAAAATTCAGCCCTAACCAGAAAGTCAATGCTAATCAAATCAGCAATAAATCATCCTCAAAACAACTCGGTCTTCCCCAGTCAAACTCGGTCTGATTAGGAGGTCAAAGTCAGCCCAAAACAACTCAGTCAAAGGAGAGAAAAACTGTGGTATTTTCTGTGATCAAACTGCAGTCAACCTTGAAGTCAGTGTTGGTAAAACTGCCCATATTCCCTCGATTTTTGTGCCCAGAAATGTGGCCAAAAGAGACAAAAAATATTCTCCAAAAATCGCAATCAAAGATTGTCAACAACCCCTTGGTCAATGCTGGTCAAACTTGGTTTTCTGTCTCAAATTTCAGTCCTACAATTCAGCCCAAAAAACTCATCCTTCTTGCTGCACGTGTGAGAGAGAGAAGTTGCCCAATAGTTGTACGAACCAGTGAGAGAAGGAGAGAGAAGAATGTGTAAGTGATGATGGTGCCAAATGAGGTGTGAGGTCACTTGTATTTATACAATTCACCCTGGGTGAAGAGACATGTCCATTGGGCTTCTTGAGCCTACATGTTGATGTGGCCGACCTGGACAAATTGCACATGTGTGGGCATAAATTCAAAATCACGCTTCCACTTGTCCAAATTGGATGATCTTTATATCAATTTTGGTCCTCTCAAAAAAAGGAATTTAATCCAATCATCATCTCCATCAAATGAGTTGTCCCAAGGTGGAATTTGGCCCTAGTTGCCAATTTTAACATTCCCTCTCAACTAGGGAGAATTCCACTTGTCATCGGTCATCATGCCATCCTGTCGTCATAAATCATCTATGTCATCTCATCTTTGCTGTACTGAACCTTGATGTAATAATGGAGAAAAATAGATCGAGAGTGAGTCACAAGACCTTACCACTCTCCACCAACAAAAGTCAGTCCATGGGTAGAACCTCAATTGATCCCAGATCAAGTTGTTGAACACCATGCATCCTAGACATAGAGAGTATGACAGTACACAATGCGTCCATCGGTAGTGCGACGGTCCCTATCCACTTTTCCCAACTCATTGGCCAGATGAGAGGTACTTCCCATGAGTCTCGGACTACATGGGTAGGATGTATGCTGAGGCATTAGCAGGAGAAGGTGAACCACTCATCCTGCTCATATGCCATAGGAGAAGGTGAACCACTCATCCTATGCATATGTCAATCCTAGGCGAAGGTGAACCACTCACCATACATACATGTGTCCGCAATCGTAGGGGAAGGTGAACCAGTCACCCTACGCACATGTATACCATCATGGGGTATCACAGGGGAAGGTGAACCACTCACCCTGTACACAACGCACCAATAGGGGAAGGTGAACTACTCATCCTGAGGTCTCTCATTGCTCCATGAAGTACCCGAAGCCCCCAAGATCTCCCAGAGCTTAATTTTAAACTCAAGCGGGACCCTCATGGCAGGGTCTTTCCATGACTCCAAGTCTCTCTCGAAGGTTAAGAATTGACCTTCCCCAAGGGCTTCGTGCGGATATCTACGACATGCTCATCAGTCTTGATGTGTTGAAGCCTTATTTCTCCTCGCTGTACCATATCCCAGATAAAGTGGTACCTAGTATCAATGTGCTTGGAGCGGTCATGGAACACAGGATTCTCTGAAAGGAAAATGCCACTCTGGTTGTCACAAAAGATCACGGTGGTATCCAACACGTGCTCAAATAGCTCACTGAAGAGCTTCCTCAACCAAACAGCTTCACAATAGGCCAAACTAGTTGCAATGTATTCAGCCTCAACGGTGCTTAGAGCAATCAATTTCTACTTCCTGCTCATCCAAGAAATTGAAGCAGACCCCAATGAGAAGCAACATCTAGATGTGCTCTTATGATCCACCACATTTCCAGCCCAGTCAGCATCAGCTATCCATGTAGCCTCAAATTCTCGACAGCATGTCTTAGTCCATAGTTGATTGTGCCACAGAGATATCTCAAGAGATTCTTAGCAGCAATCCAATGTATATGATGAGGCTTGACCATAAATTAACTCAACGTATTCACAGCGAAGCATATGTCCGAATGGGAGTTTACCAATAATATCAGGGCCCCCACAAGTTGTTTATATTCGGAAGGATTTTCCAATTTGGGCCCAACAACACTTCCACATAGCTTCTTGAAGTTGAGTTCCATCGGAGTAGACACATAATTTCAACCCACCATCCTGCACCTCTCGAGTAGCTTCACAATGTATTTCCTTGAGAAAGGAAATCTCAACTGGCTTTTTCCAGACCTTCAGGCCTAGGAAGTAGTGCATCAAACCTAGGTTCTTCATCTCGAACTCGGAAGCCAACTGTTGAAAAATGTAACTAGGTTTGGTCTTCATAATGACATGTGTAATTGTGATATTGTGTAATTGATGAAAAGAAGAAAAATAAAATTATTATTGTAATACTTGTCTCATGGGTTTCATGAGCAAGGAATTTTATTTTTAGTATGACTCCCATTATGAGTCCTTAGGATTGGTCATAAAGTCAAATTAAGTCAAAGTCATGTATGAAGGACCCTTCTTGGGCATATTACTTTTTGTATGAGTCATTAGATAAGTATAATTAGCCCTCCAAGACCAAGCAAAGTCTCCTCCTCAAGTCGTCTTCAAAAATAAATAATATAAACCCTCCAAAGGACATGTCGGCTCACATACACTCATGTCGGCTAATTACAAAGGAAAACAACTATAAATAGGAGTGCTCGACTTCATTTCAGACGCAGATTTTCGGTCATCACAATCTGAAGTGCGAGGTATAGGTTTGAAGTAAAAGCAGTGCGAAGGGAGCTTAAGGACCAGTGAGTAGAGAAGAGGAAATTGCAAAGTATTCCAACATTGTTTGGGATTGTTTTGGGCTAAAGGTATCTCCACTAGTGCGAAGTTACAGACCTGTAAATTGCAGCAAGGAGGTCGAGAAAGTTACAGCAATCAAAAGGTAACTAAATTGGGTGAAGGACTAGTCAAGAGGAAGTCAAATTAAAGGGAAGAAGTCTCCTACTAAAGAGAAGCTAGTTAAGGGCTAAAGTTGGTCAACCATACAAACAAGGGTTTCTGATTTGGAACCAGAAGTTGCAGACTTAAATCAAGGGGTCGAAATTCTGAAGGAAATCTGAGAAGAAGAAGCAAAGGGTTTGACTATCGTTGACTCAAGGAAGAGGAAGAAGGCTTGGTGTCTTGGTCTTGGAGTGGCAACTAGGTCAAGGGTCTTGGTCTTGGTACTCGTCAATTGAAGTCTCTATAAGAAGAAGAATTTATGTGGGTTTTCCTCTCAAATAGGAAAGGTTTTGGTCCTGGTGAATAACTTACATTCTGTGTCTCTTGTCTCTTTATTGTTTATGCATTGGTAATTGTTTGATGAAAGAATAACACAATAATAATCTAAAGAGAAAAATCTAACCTAAAAAGTAAAAAACATTCACAAGCAGTTAACTCTCAGAGAAATCACCTTATACTCGATACCCTAGATTTCTCAACACCAACTCCCCCTTGCATTGATAAATGAGAGGGTGTGCACTAAAGAGATCATCTACTTAAAGGACCAGAAAGATAGGCCTGTCCTTCTCGACCTTGAAATATAGGTTTGGGTCAGCGTCACTCCTTGTAAATCCCAACTTCATAAGATAGTTATCAATCCTCTCATACCAAGCCCTAGGGGCTTGCTTCAACCCATAGAGGGCTTTCTTCAACCTGCACACGTGTGTCCTTCGATCTTGTACTTCGAACCCCTCAGGTTGTTCTACGTAGACTTCCTCCTTAAGCGAGCCATGCAAGAAAGCAGTCTTAACATCCATTTGGTGTAGGCTCCATCCTTGAGAGGTAGCAAGAGAAATAATAGATCAGATAGTGGTGTATCGGGCAACTGGTGCAAATATCTCGTCATAGTCCACTCCTTCCTTTTGAGAGAAGCCTCGAGCAACGAACCTAGCCTTGTATTTTTCAACACTCCCATCAGCTCCATGTTTGATTTTGTAAAGCCATTTCGAGGTGACCATAGACTTGTCCTTGGGTCTAAGAACCACATCCCACGCATCATTCTTCATGATTGATTCGTACTCCTCATCAATTGCATCCTTCCATACTTGGTGTTTCACGTCCTCTTCGAACATACATGGCTCAGATCGAACAATAGTACTCATAGAGGCTAAGTACCCTTGGTACCTATTTGGCTTCTTGCTTTCAAGAAATGTTCCCCTTGGAGCAATATGTCTTTCAGCATTTTCGAGAGTCTCTTTGAGCCACAAAGGTCTTTTCCTTGAAGTAGAGGGATCATCAGGAGGTGGATCAATGGCATTCATCGGGCCTTCAACATCGAGCATCGGTTCATTTGTTGGAGATTCATCCTACTTTCCTACAACATCATCATTGTCCTTCCTTGGGATAGAGAGATCTTTGGCTTTCCCAAGGGGAAAATTTTCATCGAAAGTGACATCATGGCTTATTTCCTTCCTTACCCCAGGTAAGGCTTTGTAATGAAGGTGAGAAAATCTTTGATGCCATAATTCAGATTGAAGAGAAGTATCGCAAGTCATAGCTCCCGAAGGACTTCCTCCAACTTGATGGAGGCCTTCAACCTTAAATACAAGTGTAAATTCATCTTTAGGGTTCCTTCGCCAAATACGTACCTTTCCATCAATGAATGCTACCTTGAAGCCTTTATCTGCCATGGCAAAAATAGATACCAGGTCCTTCTTCAAATCGGGTACCTGAAATACTTCTTGTAGATGAAGGGTTTGACCTTGATTTAAGTGAAGAGTGACAGTCCCTATCCCTTTCACGAGGTAGGTGGCATTGTCTCCAAGTATGATCTCCAAATTAGTCTTATTTTCATTCAAATTTGAGAGGGCCTCCTTGTACCCAATGAAGTGCATTGAGGCACCACTATCAATCAACCAATGATCCAAAGTGTTCGGAGGAGAGACAGTATGAGGGCGGAAATAAGATATAATTCTTTTTGTTTTTCTACAACATTAGTTTCCTCATACTTGGAATTTCTCGTCCTTTTGGGAATTTAACCATTACCATATAAAGTAGCGGGAGCATTCCTCTTTCCTTTGTTGTTGAACCTATTGCTCTTTTCATTTCCATTTCCTTTGAAATTGCTGTGATGTTTTTATTGTCATCATCTCGTGGAGTATCCTTCTTGTGAGGACACTCTCTGGCATAGTGGCCAAATGTATTGCAATTGTAGCACCTTCCTTTTCTTCATTCTTTGAATCCTTGCTTGAATCCTTGACCTTCTCTCTTTGGACCAACATTATTCTTCCTTTTTGCATGAGTGGAAAAGGAAGTAGGTCCATTTCCACCTGAAGGCTTGTCTCTCTCCATCATCCTCGTCTCTTCTTGTGTGCATCTAGTCAATAACTCATAGAAACTAGGAATCTTGTCATTGTTAAGAATAGTGGTGTTAAATACTTTGACTATTTGCTTCCTCAGGCTAGTCCTTGTATTTACATCAGCCATTACTTGGTCTTGTAAAGATAAAACAAAGTCTCCTCTGTAAACCAGTTTTAAATATGCTCATTTGTCGTAGGTAGAGCCTCTGCTGCCAGCAGGCGTTTTTAGCCTCGACAGGGTTACCTGTTACCTAGTAATGATCCTCTATCCTACTTAAGGTGGCCTACAACTTTCAAAGAAGAATCCATATCCACACTTATTGCTTTGATTTTCTTTTTATTCTTAAAGAACAATGTCTTGGTTTGGTAGCAAAATTATGACACAGTCATTCACTTGATTTATAACTTTGTTGAACAAGCTGGCTCGTGATGAGACCCCTTGTCTTTTGATTGCAACAATCTTGAGTCGTTGCCCTGTTGTGGTGTATAGTATTGGAAAAGTCAGCAAGTTATAATATCTGTGATAATGATAAGCTGGCTCATGATGAGACCTCTCATTCTTCAAGATAAAGTGTATCCTTGGATCATTCCTCTGAAAGTTGCGATTTCCTTAGCAGGGAGGAAGTCATTGTTTCCTTAAGATAGATCTGGACGACAATAATAGAGTTTTTGAAAACAGCTGTTCGACAGAGAATCTTTATTTTGTTATTGATACCTTTCATTGCACTGAGATAAGACAATTTCTTCACTAAAGGTTGCTTTCATCAAATTTTTTGAAGTTGAAACTAGTATCATATCTAAGCTAAAGTTATTAACTGTATCTATCAATAATAAAGATCAGTTTTCCAAAAGATTTGCTATTTATACAAGCGAAAAGTTCAAAATCTGAAAGAGAATTGGTGTCTTTTTCGTAAATGCCTAATGTAACCACTCACAACTGGTTTTATTTATGAAAAAGAAAAACAACTATTCTATAAAAATAGAAGAATAATCTTCTATGGAAAATATTTCTTGAGAATTTGTCCATTAACAGGCAAAGGATCCCTCTTACCTGCTAAATCCTGTAACACAAACGTTGATGGACCTATGACTTCTATAATCTGAAAAGGACCAAGCCACATCCTTTGAAATTTTGTATGTTTGCCCTTTTCTTCATGAGCTTTGTCCCATTTTAAAACTAAATCTCCCATCTGAAAATCTTTTCTAGTCATTATGTTTGAATCAAAAGAGGATTTTACTAGTGCTTGATGATGAGCGTGCGTTTTCCTAGCTTGTTCTCGTTGTTCTTCTAATTTAATTATTTCCATTTGTCTTACCTGTAAGGAGGAAGTGGGTACTTCATCAATGTATTGTACTAAAGACAGAGGGAATTGCTATGTGAGTCGGAAGAACCACTTCTTTCCCATAAACTAAATTACAGGGAGAAGTGCCGATAGAAGCTTTTTGCGTTATCCGATCTGCCCATAAAGCATATATCAAAGCCTTGTGCCAATTTTTATGATTTTGATCGATTGTTCTTTTAATAATCCTGATTAGGTTTTTATTTGTTGACTCAGCTAACCTATTACCTTGTGGGTAGTAATTGGCCGAATATTTAAGTTTGAATCCTCTTTTAAGTGCAAATTCAATGATTGTATTTCCAGAAAAGTATGATGCATTATCAAACATTAAAGAGGATGACAATCCAAACCTGGTGATTATAAATTGATCTATGAACTCAATGATATTTTCAAAATTAGCCGTCTTGAGCGGAATTGCCTCTACCCACTTAGTAAAATAATCTGTTGCTGTGAGGATGTATCTATGCTGCTTAGAAGAGAGAGGAACGATCTCACCTATTATGTCCAAGCCCCACTGACTGAAAGGTTGCTCGATGTTTACCGGCTGTAGTGCCAGGGACGGCTTCTTTTGTCTTCCAGCAGTAGTTTGGCAGACTTGACATCTTCTCACGTAACTGTGCGAATCTTTAAACAGCGTGGGCCAGTAATATCCTGCGCGTAAGATTTTATGTGCAGTAGCATCTCCAGCATAGTGTCCGCTTGCCAGTCCATCATGGAGTTCCTGCAAAACTTTTTCAGCTTCAGCTTTCTCAAGACACCTAAGAAGAACGAAATCATAATTTTTTCTAAAAAGAATATCATTTATGAGCTGATATTGCTTAGCTTTCAACCTTAAAGCTCTTTTCTTAGTATGATCAAGGTATGAAGGAGCATACCCGTTCTTAAGATAATAAATGATATCAGCATATAATGATTTTGCATCGTTTAGGCTTACCTCACACATTTGTACCTTTTCAGATGGAATTTCAGAAATTTGCGATGCTCCAGCCAGCATTTTGCAGAAGCCTTGACCTCTTACAATGTTTGCTGGTTTGATCTCAATGTCATATTCCTGTAAGACAGTAACCTAATTGGCCCTTTTCTCACCCACATCCTTCTGTACTAGAAGATTCCTTACCGCTGGAAATGGTACTATGATCTTAGTATGGGTTTTAAGTAAGAAATGTCTAAAGTATTTGATCGCTTTGAAAACAGCATAAGCCTGTTTCTCCACGTCTGAATAATTTAGTTCAGCACCCTGTAAATTTGAGCTAAAAAACGCAATTGGAGCTTCCGCTTTTTCTTCATTTTCTTGAGTTAGAATCGCAACATATGACTTATCTGAGGCAAATGTGTATAAAATAAAAGGCTCTGAAAAATTCGGAGTTGCTAAAGATGGAGCATTAATAATAGCTTGTTTGTTCAGGTTGAATGCTTCATGTTCATTTTGACTCCATTTAAAATTTGAATTCTTTTTAATCATGGTTTGCAAAGGAGACACGATCCGTGAAAAATCTGGAACGAATCTCTTTACAAAGTTGATCTGACCAAGGAAAGATTGCATGGCTTTTTGTTATGAAGTAGGGATATTTCAGAAATTTCTTTGATTCTATCGGGATCAATGTGAATACCGGATTTTGACACTATGAATCCTAGAAGTTTCCCTTCACTTAGCACGAAAAAAGATTTCTTTGGGTTAAGTGAAATTCCATACTTTAAACACCGTTGAAAGATTTGTTTCAGGTCTTTGAGATGGTCGCTTCGCTTCTTCGAGTACACTGTTATATCATCCAAATAAATTACTACAGATTTATTGACTAAACCTTTGAATGCGATGTCCATGGCTCTCTGAAATGTGGCACCAGCATTAATCAAACCAAATGGCATCTTTCGATATGCGTATGTGCCCCATTTAGTTCTGAATGTGGTTTTCAATTGATCATCAGGATGTACCAACACTTGATTGTATCCTAAAAATCCATTCAAGAAAGACATTAATTCTGAGCCCGCCACTGCCTGTAGTATCTGTTCCATAGGTGGTAGAGGAAAATGATCTTTTTGACAGCTTTGTTAAGGTTCCGAAAGTCAATGCAAATCCTAATATCTCCATTTTTCTTTCTAACAGGTACCATATTGGAGACCCATTTGGAATGTCTGACGGGAAAGATTATCCTGGCTTTCAATAACTTATTGAGCTCAGTTTTTATCTGATTTTCTAAATTGGGGTGGATCTTTCTCAGCTTTTGTTGGACAAGTTTTTCATTATCGATCATGGGAATAGTATGCTGGATGATGGAAGTATTGTATGTTTTCAGCTCATCATAATTCCAGGCAAAAACATTTTTATATTGTCTCAAAAGACGAATATACGCTAGTTTCTCTTCAGGGGCTAGGCCGAGGCCTAGATTAATGTTTTGTGGTTTAGCATCAGTACCTAGGTTTACTAATTCGTAGTTCAAGGTTGAACTTTGGAGTTTTGAATTGGTAGACCTCTTAAACCGATCTTTCAAATCGTACAAGTCTTCTAACTTGACCACCGACTTAGGTATAACATTATTAGTGCTACTTTGTTGCAATTGTCGATCGTGCTGGTCTTCGTCAATTATTTGATTGGAGTAGGATCCTTCAGACGTGAGGAAATTTACAATATTAGGATCGTCATTGAATACTCTCCAATTGGTGATGTTGTCAGGAATGGATGGTCTAAAGATTAATTCTATTGAGAATCTATCTGGACTAAAATCTTCGGACGGAATAAGCTTAGAAGCTACGTTAGCCAAAATGTCTGCACTTGCGTTTTGGAGCTTGGGAATTGAAGAAATATTAAACGCTATGAAATGCTCAGTCAGATCTTGTACTAAGGATTGATAATGTTTTAAATGACCTGATAAGCAATGTATAGTGTTACGTACCTGTTTAACCACAATCTCAGAGTCTCCAAAAACTTGAAGATACTTGACGTCTAACCCGATTGCTTTGTACAAGCCTTGAACCAAAGCCTCATATTCTGCTATATTGTTTGTGCAATCGAATTCGAGTCTGCATGTGAGCATGATTTTATCTCCTTCTGGACTAATCAGAACGCATCCTGCTCCTACTCCTTCGTTAGATCTAGAACCATCAAAAAATAATTTCCAAAACAAAGATTTATTTACAGGTTTATTTACAACTTCTTCATCATCAGTCTGCTCTTCAGTGGCAATTTCCTCTTCCTCTTCCTCGGATTCAACATTTGAAATGGCATTGGGTGGCTTTGCATTCGTTGAAGGACCTCTTTTAAAAGCTCTGTAGGGCTTTTTTGAAGAAGTTTCTGCTACTTGTTTTTTTATGTCGACCATTTCATTAGACATGGTCTTTAGAACTTTCTGCGATCCTTCCAAATCAAATGGATCTTTTGCTTGTTTCTTCTTGGAGTCTTCCTTGAAGGTGACTTTTTTGGATTTACGTTCCTCTATCGCGGATTTCTTTTCCAGAGCTATTATTCGTTTCTCTACCGCTATTGCTTCCTTCATGTTCTCGGCTAGGGTTGTTTTATTGGCCCTGTCCACGAAGATTGCTATGTTCGATGGTAGAGCGGTGATATACCATTCACATTGTACTTCTTCGCAAGGTTGGGAAGCAGTAGGAATTTTGTTGAAAATTTTGTTGAAACGTAAATTGAAATCCTTGATAGGCTATCTAGTTTCGGCTTTAAGATTGGATAGGTCATTGATTAACGTTGCCGTAAGCCTGTCATCACCAAACTTGGTCAGGAATTGCTCCTGGAAGATGTCCCAACTTGTGATGGATCCGGAGGGTAATGAAAAGTACCATGACCCGGCTGTTCCTTGCAGTGTATAAAGAAAAAGCCGAACAACAACATCTTCATTAGTAACCCCATTGAGATTAATGGAAAGCATGAAGTTGTTTATGTGCTCTTCTGCTAGCATGCCTGCCTCGGGATTGAATTTAGGCAGCCATTTCTCAGGATGGGCCGGTATTTGACTCAAGGGTGCAGGCATTAAGACTGCCCCAGGGTTATTCCATGGAGACTGGGCCATTGTTGAACTGCTAATAGAGGAAAGTGCAGAAGATGATCCCTGCAGCTGGGAGGATGAGGATACTACGATTGTAGATGATTGAAGAGGGGTTGTGGGGGTTCCAGTGGACGGATGGACGATGATCTGGAGTGGAGGTGTGGATGGTTGACTTCGCGGTGAAGTAGTTGAGATGGATGATGTTGACGAAAGAGTCTCACTGTCAAACTATTTAGGTGATTTCTTCGCTCTTTTCCTGGTGGGAAGAGGTAATTCGGTTGGCTGGACGCCAAACTTTTCACTCTTTAGCCTGGTCATGGGATGAGCAGGATTGTACTGCGAAGTCACACCGTCTTGAGATTTATCAGACCTCTGAGGAGAAATGGAAAATCGCTGAAGTTTGTGAATCAGGGATTCAACTTCAGGAAGTTCAATGGTAGATTGTTCTGAAATATCAGGGTGTGTAGCAGCAGTTGATACTCGAGCGACTTCTGACTTTGGATTTAAATGTAATGGAGAAGTCGGGGGAGATGATGAGGGCGATTTACTCTCAGAATGGTATTCAGATTTGGATTTACTTGCCATTCATAGTTCAGGCCCTCCTTCTAGCGCCAAATATGTTGAAGCCCTGAAAATGGGGTCGACAACAAGGGGGATACCCGTCCGGTCCGCACCTTGGTTGGCAGCTCCTTATCCGTTTGGTATAGCGGGTCCGACTGAGGATAATGGGACCAGTTTCCCAATCTATGAGTGTGTGTGTGTAGAATTTGATGTTGCTGATCTAACAGTTCCTATCTAAGATATTCTAATTCAAACTTTAATCTAATTCTATGTTATTGTAATCTAATAAACAACACATCTAAATCTATACTAACCCGGGATGTAATTCTTCTATTATGCGATCTAAAGAGATTTCAAATAACAAATGGTAATAAAGATCATTCAACGATTATAAGAAATGAAATCAATCAAGACGAACCACTTCGCATAAAAAGTTAAACGAAACAGTTGTGAACAACATATCGCATAATGAGCTATTCATACATTAGGCATAAATAAATAGCTATCACCGTACAAAAGTGCCAAATGATAACTCAAGCATTCATGCACTAATACATAAACAACTAAAAACTGTATATCACTTTAACATATAAGCATAAATCATAGAAAATTTTAGGGGCGAATGTTCGCCCTTTGGCGAAATTAAGGGGTTTTAAATTTTTAGTGGGCGAATATTTTGTATCATAGTACATTTTTACAAATCACCTCAAATAGCCCACCTTATTTTAAGGGAGAGGGTAAAAAAGGTAAATTTAGCTCTTGAAATTAGGAGTTACAACCTTCCATTCACCCATTTTCAAGAATAGGTTTTATTTAAGTGAATCCATTTGCCCATTTTCAAGAATAGGTTTTATTTAAGTGAATCCTATGGGCCAAAGGCCAAATACCATATTTATAAAAGAGGTATGGTAAATTAATAAAAATATAAATAAATGAGAGGTATGGTAAATAAATAAAACATTTTTTATATTTACTTCATAAGTCACCTTATATACATGCAAGGGTGTAAACAAATAAAAATAAAAATAAAGTGGAGGTATGGTAAATAAATAAAACGTCTTTTTATACTTACTCAAAATGTATGGTAAATAAATAAAAATATAAATAAACTATATTCATGGTAAATAAATAAAACCTCTTTTTATATTTAGTCCATATGAAGGCTCAAGAAAGAGGTTTTATTTAAGTGAATCCTATGGGCCAAATACCATATTTGTAAAAGAGGTATGGTAAATTAATAAAAATATAAGTAAACGAGAGGTATGGTAAACAAATAAAACATTTTTTTATATTTACTCCGTAAGTCACTTTATATTTACGAACACTCAAAAAATGCATTACATTTAGGTGAAACCTATGGGCAAAATACTATGGGACAAATACCATGGACTAGATTGTTATTAATACCATGCAAAAAAACATTATTAACCCTAATATTAGTATTAATAAAAATAAAAATGGCACATGGTATTGACCCATGGTATTCACCAAAATGGCGCATGGTATTGACCCATGGTATTCACCTGGAATGTAGCCTATTTAAATGGGGGAATTAAACTAGGATAGATCCATCTTTACTCTGGATCTACTAACCCCGAGAGGTATCAAATATCGTGATATGCAAACTAGCATAGAGTGAAAAAATATTTGATCCGATCAAGAGTAAAAATGGATGTTGTAATTTAATGTATGTTAAACATTTTAGCTTGGTTAAAATAAAAAATAAAATAAAAATCAACTATTAATTTTATTAATTTTTATAAATTACTAATAGTAATTTTTAAGCTCCAGGTTTATGATAACCCATGGTATTGACCCATGGTAATACCATGGTATTCATGTGAGCATAGACTATTTAAAGGGGAAATTCTATCATCTTAGATCCATCTTAAATCTGGGTCTACCAAGTGCTCAGAGGGATAAATAGATTTCATCCCCCTAAGAGTGGTAGATGTGGAGTTAAGATGGATATAGGTTTGTTTTTATGATAATGAAGATATTAAATAGACTTAGGAAGTTATATTGTAAAAACATCTTAAGGCGAATGGTTAAAGCATAGACATTGGACAAGTATATTTATATACTTCTGTTTTAAACTGAAACAAATCCAGGGCTAAAAGGAATGGATTGATTGCACTAGTCATCCTTCTATAACTTTCCAACATATGCTGGAGTAAACAAATTGTAATTTGGGTAATTTTTCTAATTGCAAACAGGAACATACTTGTGTATTGGCAGGGTGGTTACGAGGTCCCTAGAAGTGATGAATTTGAATTTTTCTTGGTTTTATATATAGTATTAGGTTTTTTCTCATGCTTTCTGTGAATGGCATCGGTGAATTTTATCCTACACCCACTAGGTTATCGATATGTAATTTCAGTAATTTTGATTTCAAAAGATATTTTAAAGAAATGCAATGGTTTCATTTGTGTATTCAATAAACACAAGATTTTATAATTGAGTAAAATATTCGCCATGCCTGGTGAGAGATTCGCCAAAAAATTATATATACATATCATATTATTGATAAAATCGCCTTCCATTTTTCCTATATACCATGGAGATTTGCCCATTTATTATACATGTAAATTTGGGGGGTTTTTAAAATTTTCCCTGGCAGAAATGGTCAAGAGATAAAAGTACCATTTATGACTAGTCCTACTCATAAGCTTCAAGCAACAATGATTTATCTCTCCTTGCTCTAACATCCACTAAGAGTACAGAAGTGCAACATCAGTAGCAGATATCAAATGAAAACATCAACAAATCTTGATCCATTAATTCACCAAAACCTCCTCTGAGGGTGCAAAAGTGCATGTTCTGAGGACAAGTTTTTGATAAATTTTTGGACCTTTCTCTAAATGCATGAGAAGGGTTTAAATACTACTAACTAAATAACTTAATTACACAGATTCAGGATACGGTTTAAATGACCGCCCTTTTTCTAAGCAAATCTATTTCTAAAAATTAAATCTAATATTTAACTATTTTTGCATTTGCTCCTTAATGTTGCGAGCATTCAATATTAGCCTGGGTAGAGTCGGCTGACTGTCTTCCGCTTTTGGTTGAGCTAAGCAAACATAAATGGTAAGAGCTAGCACCATCTTTTCAGCAAAATCGATGATATACTCGAGAGTCATCCTCTGGCTATGTGGACTTACCGTGTATGCTCAGTAATAATCCAAGTTCCACTTGGTTAATCCTCGAATTGCTTCTGCCTTTGCTTTCTTGCGTTTTCCGGGCTTACAAGTGACTGAACAGTTAGAGGCTTTGCTTTTTGAGCAATTTTCTCAGCGATGCGCGATTAGCACTAGGAACTGCCTCGCGCATCGGAAACTGCCTCCGTTCTTTGATCCGGGCCTCTCTTCTCTGTCTCTGAGCATTGGAACTTTACCCTTTTCCTTCATGTTTTCCTGCACATTGCTTTGTGTTACTTCTGTTTTTTTCGTTCCTGCAGTTCACACATGAGGAGAGAGTAATGATAATAAAAAAAAATCGACAGGAAAGCTTTAAACTCTACGGATGTACAAAAACATGCCACCTGACGTGAACTGACTCTTCGAAAAACACAAAACCGTCTTTCATTAACAACTGGCGTATCATTCATTAATTATCATTAAAGCACGTATCCAATTTTTGGTTTATGGAAAGCTTTTCTTGAATGTTGAGCGGGGAAAATTTGCGATGGAATGTTTCTGCGATTCGCATCACAACATCACAGTATCGCGTTGCCGCAAATTTCATTAAGATGTGTTATCGCAAGGTTGCTTGATCGCACTATCGCAAGATCGCAGATCGCAGTATCACGCTATCGCAAAATCGCAGATCGTTACAATCGTTAAATGGTTATGTGTTTTTCATGTGACATTGCGATATGCGATATCGCATATCGCATATCGGCGATTTTTTAAAGGTTTTCCAATGTGAGCGTTTCTTAACGCATGCGATGCGATGGAATTCGCGTTGCACTTTCGCAGTTTATCATTTTTACTCATAAGAAAATTTCATATCAGTTTTTGTGCGATGCGATGTTTTCTTAAGGAGTAAAATACATGAGCCTTGATTGAATTTTTTGAATTTTTTACTAAGGGTCCCCACTTACCTAGTGTTATTGCTAATACTAAATAAGGAGGGGGGTTGTTGGTGGCCGCAACATGACCATAGATCCTGGAATGGAATAGCTTATTTCTTCCCATAAATACTTGAAATAAAGTTATCCCACTCCTCTGGTAGTGCCTTCAATAAAATTGTAGTCATTTCTCTATCATAGATGACTTCTCCTAGATCTTGTAGTTGGTCTCGCGTTTCAGATATCCTCATAAAGTATGAGGCTATTCCATCTTCCCTTGATATCTTTAGCTTGTAGGGTTCTTGCCTTAATGAGATGACTTCTCCAACAGTGCTTATGGACTACAACTCTACCAGTTTGTCATAGATTTCTTTTGAAGTTTCGAGTTTGGATACATATGGGATAAGGGGATCCTTGATAGATTCTATGAGAATCCTTTGAGCCCAAACTTCCCCTTTCATATACTTTGCAAGAGCTTGAGAATATTCTTTTCTTGGTTTAGTGATATATCCTTTGATATGTTCCATAACCTCATTTTCAATGAGAGTGAGATCTATCATTTTCTTCCATGCAAGATAGTTTGACGCCCCAACCAATTTGTTGCTTTCCTTGCAAAAAGACATTTTGACAGATTCAGATGTGGACATAAATATACTTACTTGATAGAATGCTCCTTCTCTTTGATGCTTCCTTGATGTTGATGATGATATAGAGAATATAAAACTTCTCCTTGATGAAGATAGTTTTCTTCAATAATGATCCTTGATCCCACAAAGAGGGAGATCCCTTTGGAACCTTTGATGGTGGAGTCTTTGTTGATGAAGATCAATGATAACTTCTTCAATGGTAAGGACCTTGATTCATAGATCTCTTTACCTTGGCCTTCTTTTCTTGATGATGATCCCAAGACTTCTTTGCAGACTTGTTCTTTGATCTATGGTGATAATGCTTCTTTTGTAGATCTTGAATTTTAAGATGATCTCTGGTTTGATATCTCTCTCGAGATTTGATCCTTGTGTGTCTCTTGATAAGATGCCCTTCCTTGACTTTGTCACCTTAGCTTTGATACCATGTTGAGAAATCTAGGGCATCAAGGTTAAGTGATTTCTCTTCTATTAGTAACTGCTTGTGAATGTTTTTTACTTCTTATATTAGGATTTTCTTTTACTTATGTTAGTATAGTACTATTCTTCATCAAATAGCTACCAATGCATGAACCATAAAGAGACGAGAGACACAGAATACAGGGTATAAGCCATGGCCAAAACTTCTCACTCTTGAGAGGAAAACCCAAACAAATTCTTTTTCTTATAGAGATTCCAATTGATGAATACCAAGACCAAGACCCTTGACCTATTTTCTACTCAAAACCAAGACAAAAAGTCAACACTTATCCAACTGCTTGTCTTCTTTTTACTTCTGCTATACTTCGGATTTTTGGTCCTTGGTTCAGCATTGCACTCCTTGTCTCTATTTTAGAAACCCTAGCACATGTGTTTGACCAACTTTGACCCTTTATCTTCCTCGCTCTAGAAGGAGACTTTCTTCCTTCAACTCGGCTACCCTTTGGCTTGACTTCTTCCTGAATTCGGTTGTCTTAGAGGTCTGCAATAACTTCGGTCTTTTCTGCACTAGAAACAGTCCCTTTACTTCGCACGTGTGGAGGTTATTTGACCCAAAAATAGTCCCAAAACAAAGCTAAAAGACTTCGCTTTTCCTTCCTTCCTTCTCGCTGGTTATAGGCTACCTTGATGATGACCTTCACACTTCTTATTAGCTTTATACCTTGACCAAAATCCATGCTCTGAAATGAGGCCGAGCTGCCCTATTTATAGTTGTTTCCCATGCATATAAGATGACATGAATTGGAGACAAGGCCGACATGCCTTTTGGAGATCATCTTATTTTCATCTTTGAGCCAACTTGAAGGAGAGGTCTTGTGCTTGTCTTGGAGGGCTTTCATACTTATTTAATGACTCATACAAAATGTAACATGCCCAAGAAGGATCCTTCATACATGACATTGACTCAATTTGACTTTTATGACTAGATGACAAATCCTAAAGGCTCATAATGGGAGCCATTATTAAAAATAAAATTCCTTGCTCATGAAACCCATGAAACAAGCATTACAATAATAATTTTATTTTTCTTTTTTTCATCAATTACATAAAATCACAATTACACGTCATTATGAAGACCGATCTTAGTTACACTTTTCAACACAAACTTGGTTTGCTGTTTGAAATTTCAGTCCTACAATTCAGTGCATAAAACTCGTCCTTCTTGCCACAAATTATGTAAACTTTGAAACGGGAACTATAAACTCAAAACGAGAACTCTGGCAAAAAAACCCCGAAAAAACATAAAAAACAGTGCTAAAAACGAAAAGTGTTGATGCTGGAATAACATTTTTTTTTTCTAGGGTAAATTTTCAACATGTTTTAAAAATGGCGGTGAAAACCGATTTTTTGTGCAAAAAAGACCAAAAAACACCCTCAAAACAAAGTGTTGATGTTCGAATAACATTTTTTTTTTCAATGGTAAATTTTGTGCAAAAAATACCCACAAAACGAAAAGTGTTGATGATAGAATAACAATTTTTTTTTCAAGGGTAAAATTTCAACATTTCGAAATAATAACGTAAAATATTTTATCATGACCCCGAAAAACATTAAAATTTCAAAAAATTAATGGCAACATAAAATAAAAAAAATTAAAACAATGAAAATAAATAAATAAATATAATATATATATATATATATTAATAGCTCCAAGGGTTAGCTCAGTTGGTCAAAAACCGTGCCTCGCCATCGGGAGGTCACAGGGTCGAATCCACCCGAAGCCCTTGGGGTCAGGGCTTGCAGTAGGCCGAGGGGCGATTTAGCCTAGCTATCGCCCAGATTTTTCCGTGGACATAGCGATCACTCACTGACCAAGGTGCTCGTGAACCACATGCGAAAAATATATATATATATATATATATATATATATATATATTAAAAACAAAACATAAAATAAAAATAAAAAACAAAAAAATCAAACATCAAAAATAAAAATCTATCATAAAAATGTAAAAAAAAAAGAAAAACAAAATTAACCTATAAAAGATAAGAATAAAAAAACTAGAAAAAAAATTACAAATTATAAACAAATAAATAGTAAAAAACATATTTTAAAAAAATGAAAAAAATAAATAAATAAATTTGAAAACCATAAAAAAATTGGGAAAAGAAAAAAAAACACATTAAAAAAACTATAAAATTAAGTAGGTAAAAATAGAAAAATTAAAAGAATATTAACAAAAAACTAAAAAAAAATGAAAATTAAAAACAAATTAGATTTAAATAAAAGAAGGAAAGTTAACAGAGAGAAATTAAAAACTAGTGAAATTAAGATAAAAATGATGATTACTTATAAAAATAAATGTATATATATATATATATATATATATAGATATATATATATATGACAAAAAATAAATAAAAAAATGTTTTAAAAAAAAGCGTTTCATAAACCATAAAAGAATTTGGGGAAAAACAAAATTAAAAAATTTACATATATAAAATTAAGTAAGAAAAAATAGAAAGATTAAAAAAATCATTAACAAAAACTAGGAAAAAAATAAAATTAAAAACAAACTAGATTAAACAAAAATAGAAAATTAACAAAAAAAATAAAAATAAAAATTAGTAAAATTAATATTAAAAAGATATAGAAAAAACTAAAAAGACAAAAATAAGCTCAAATTATATAAAAAAAAAAAACTAAAAAAAATCAAAATTTTAAAAATATATGTTTTTTTCCAAAAAAAAAAGCACACGCATTTTAAACTTACAAAAAAAAATGTGTTTTTGATTGATAATAATAATAATAATTTATTAAATTTTCATTATTTATTTAAAAACAAACCAAAAAATAAACTTTAAATATAATTTTGTTTTTAAAACGAAATTTTGTTTTTTTATTTGAAAAAAAATTTTATTAAACAATTTTAGTAAAAATTATTAAACTAAACAAAATGTATTTAATAATTTTTAAAAAACATATTTATAATTAAATATTTAATAATTAAAAAAAATAAAAAAATTATTAAACAATTTTAATTTACAAAAAAAAAAATTGGCCCACGGTTGCCCCAAATTAAACATTTTTTTAAAATTGTTTTTATTAAATATTTACTAATAATTAAAAAAAATTATTAAACAATTTTATTTTTATTTTTATTTTTTAAATTTTATTAAAAAAAAAATTTGGCTCACGGCTGCGCCACCACCAGCAGCGGGTGGGCCGTTGGATGATTTCGGTGATTCCCGGAATCGCCCAATGGCCCGCTCGCCGCCCGGTGGTGGCGCGACCGTTGGCCGAATATATATATATATATATAATTAAAAAAAAAAAAAAAAAAAAAAAATTGTTTAATATTTTTTTTTAAATTATTAATAAATATTTAATAAAAACAATTTTAAAAAATTATAAAGTACCACCAAATATATATATCTTTTAACAAAAAAAAACTAGCATTAACTTTTAATTTTTTCTTTTAATAATTTTTAAAATTAAAAATTAAAAAATTAAATTTGTTTTAAAAATACTTTTTATGATTTGTATTTTCAAATAAATAAATAAATAATTGTTTAAAAAAAATTATCTATTTCTTTTTAATAAAAAAAGACTGTTAAAAAAAAAATGTATATTTTTTTTTTTCAAATTTAAGATGTAGAATTTATTTATTTATTTATTTTTTATTATTAAAATGTAGGTTTAATACTTTCTATTTTTAAATTAAAAATAATAATAATAATAAATTGTTTTTAAAAAGGAAAACAAAATAAATTATTATTATTATTTTTTTAAATAAAATATGTATGTTTAATAGAAAATAATTACAATTTTCATTTTTTTAATAAAAAATACACTCTTTCTCTCTTTTTTTTTTTTCTTTTCTTCTTCTTTTTATCTTCTTTTTTTTTTTTTTTTTTTTTTTTGTTTTGTTTTTTTTTTTTTTTTTTTTAAATATTAATTTTACCAATTTTTAAATTTTTTCTTTAATTTTCTATTTTTTTTTAAACTAGTTTGTTTTTAATTTTAATTTTTATTTTTTCTCACTTTTTGTTAATGTTTTTGTTTAATTTCTCTATCTTTACTTATATATATATATATATATATTTTTTTTTTTCCAAATTCTTTTATGTTTTGTGAGATAAATTTTTTTTAACATTTGTTGTTTTTTTTTTTTTTTTAATATTAATTTTACTTTTCTTTTCTTTTTTCGTTAATTTTCTATTATTATTATTATTATTTTAAACTAGTTTGTTTTAATTTTTATTTTTTTCTTAGTTTTTGCTAATGTTTTTTTTTTTTTAATTTCTCAATTTTTACTTACTTAATTATATATATATATATATATATATATATCTATTTTGTTTTTTTTTTTTTTTTCAAATTCTTTTATGGTTTATGAGATATTTTTTTTATATTTTATATTTTTGTCTTTTTTATATATATTTTTATATTTGTTTTTTAGAGACAATTATTTCAAGTGGATTGAAAAATTAATTAAGGATGTATAAATATGTAGAATATCGAAAATTCTAAATATCGACCTTCTAATTTAAAAATGCAAAACAATAAAAACCTCACTAAAAAAAAAAAAATTGAAGAAAACGACCACTTCAAAAATTATCAAATTTACAAAATAATTATTTACATTTTATACATTAGAAAATTTAAAGCCAAAAAACAAGGCTTTTAAAAAAAGGGTGTGATGCAGAATACTCACTTTTTTAAATCAGCATGAAAATCACTACCATTCTAAAACGTAATGTACATAAAAAAAATTGAAGTGCCAAAAACTATGCTCTAAAAAAAACATGTGTTCTGCATCACCCATTTTCAAAATCAGGTCACTTTTTTGCTATCTCTATGAAACGGGTAACAATATCAGTTCTCGTTTCAAAGTTTACGTTGATCACACGTGTGAGAGAGAGAAGTTGCCCAATCGCTGTACGAACCAATGAGAGAAGGAGAGAGAAGAATGTGTGAGTGATGATTGTGAGTAATGAGGTGTGAGGTCACTTGTATTTATGCAATTCGTTGTGGGTGAAGAGACACATCCATTGGGCTTCTTGAGCCTACCTTTTGATGTGGCCGACCTAAACAATTTGCACGTGTGGGCATAAATTCAAAATCACACTTCCGCTTGTCCAAATTGGATGATATTTATATCAATTTTGGTCCTCTCGAAAAGAGGAATTTAATGCAATCATCATTTCCATCAAATGAGCTATCCCAAGGTGGAATTTTCCCTACTTTCCAATTTTAACAGTGCTAGATAGGAAGTGATAGCATGCAAGGACCTAGAATTTGCATCCACAAATAAAAGACATATATCAACAATGTTCGTTCAAAATATCATCATATAAAATCAAATAACTACATGAAAAAATACATGAAATGGAAATTTATTCTAAAGCATAAAACGAAAATAACAAAAATGACAAGGAGTAGGGTTAGAAATACAATACAAAGATGCCCCATGGCATCAGATGTCCTCAATGTAGTTCATGCTAAGAACCTTCTTACTTTCAGGCATATCCATGGGTTGTTTTTCTGATGTTCCCTGTCCAGTTCTGAATATATTAGGACATTCATCCATCCCAACATTGTGTTGTACATGGTCAATAGATTTACCAAATCCTGTCCAATTTTTTCTTTTCTTCTTAATAGACTGTGATGTTGATCTTTATGTGATCAAAGTAGATCTTTCTGCCAGATCTTGAAAATTCTTGATGGAAAACTTGAAGTATCCAAGACTTTTGTGACCTGCCTTTCTGCATTATGCATCTGCTCTGACATGGGTAATGGATCAATCTCATAAGTATAAACCTGATTCCCCTCTGTTTCCTTGCTATCTAGGTCACCTTAAATTAGCCATTTTTCAATGGAATAAATGAGCTCATAATAAGATGAAGATTGCTTCAGTGGATTAGGAGGCTTATGATTTGTTTCTTTGTTCTTTTCCCATTCATCATCTGTCCTAAGTTGAAATTTTCGTATCGGTAATCTTTCCATTTCCTCCAACCTATTTTGAAAAGTGATTTGATTAGCCTTCATAACACATATTTCCTTGGCATGATTTATTTCCATGGTGTTGATTAATTGTACTTGTTTTTCTTCCCTGGCGAACAACCTGTTTTGAATAGAGGTCATCTTATTAGAATGATTGACTTCCATGGCCTTGATTGCTTGTGCATGATTTACCTCTGTTGTCTCTTTTAACGACACCCGTAGCACAAGTGCTGAGGGAGACATAGAAAACTTCCTAGAGACAGCCTCTGGGTTGATTGTAGACCAGTGTCTAGGACATCTTGAATAGAGGAGTGCATAGAAGATTATCAGTGAGGGGTTTTCGCAACACTCCAATTGTCACGCAGTTAAAAGATAATAAAAAGGGCTTGGTTCAATGGGCCTTCATTTAGACTCAAGCCAATACATGTATCCAAATGCAAGGGGTAAATCGAGGCGATCTCAAAGAGAAATGTCTTGTTTCGGTGGCCGACACACAACAATGAGACAACTTAATACTGAAGTTGTAGTAAAGGTGAAGAGGAGGAGAGAAAGGAGGGAAATAGATGCGTAGGGTTGTAAACGAACAGAATCCTAAGCAACAATGTTCCAACAGAAATATGGAAGAGGGAGGAGGTGGAAAGGTAGAACAACGAAGTGCTTATTGAGGCTTCATACGAGATATAACATGGGTACCATTTTGGATTTAAGAGATCTGTGGTTTGTATCTTTTGAATCAGTGACCGGAGAATCCACAGTATAAACATTTTTATACCAACGTTTCAAATCCCAAATGGGATCCATCATCAGGGTTAAAGAATGATGATAAAAGAAGAGCAAATTAGGCAGAATAAATACTAATGAGGATAAATTTTTAAGGAACAACACACTGTCGGCTAGAATCTTAAAAAACCTATACATGGAATACTTTGAAAAGAAGGCCCTAGAATCATATCTTTTAAAACCAGCCTGGTGGAAGCGTTTTGTCGATGATACCAATATAAAATGGACGCATGGTAAAGCAGAACTTGACAAGTTTTTCATTCACTTAAATTCTATCTCTCCAGAAATAAAATTTACGATGGAACTTGAAGAAAACATGAGCATCCCATTTTTGGACGTTCTAATTATGAGAAAAGAGGATGGCTCTTTGGGCCATAAGGTTTTCAGAAAGTCAACCCACACAGAAAGTTACCTCCATGCGGATTCCCACCATCACCCAGCCCAGAAGTTTGGTGTTCTAAACACTCTTGCCATTAGAGCCCTTCGAATTTCTGACTCAGAGCATCTGAACGAAGAAAAGAAGCATTTAGTTTTAACTTTTAAGAATATAGGCTACAAAAAACATGAGATTAAAAAAGCCATAGAGAAAGCTGAAAGAAAGTTGTTATCTCATGAGCATAAGGCGCCAGACCAATCTCAATGTGGTAAGATTTTTCTACCTTATATCCATGGGGTTACAGACAAAATCGCTAAAATCCTAAGAAAGAATAACATTATCACACATTTCTCAGCTCCTGGTACTATCAGGCAAGGTTTGAAGTCTGTAAAAGATGATATTGACAATCATCAGCTTAAAGGAGTCTATAAAATAGACTGTTCTTGTACAAAAAGCTACATAGGTAAAACAGGTCGCTCCCTCCAGACAAGGCTCAAAGAACATGGCGCTGATATTAGGAATGGAAGATCTCGTACCTCAGCCTTGGCAGAGCACTCTTCGAAGACTAAGCACCATATCTGCCTGGAAAACGCATCAATTATTGCAAGAGAAGAGCAGCATCAGCAACGAAAGATCAGAGAAGCACTTGAAATTATTAAGCATCCTCATAATCTGAACAGAGACAATGGTATGGAGATTAGCGGAAGCTGGCTTCCCTTGATCAGGAAATTAAAAATCGCCAACCCATCCCCAGGTAAAGCATTCCATAGGTAAGTTATCCCTCTCCTATTCTATTATTATTGGTCCGCCCCCTTTTTATTTATCTCATAAATAAAATTATTATCATTAAAATACTATAATATATTAATTTCTATATAGCTATTAATTAATATATTAATTATTATATTAATTAATTATAAATATTGATTATTTATAATTATTAATATGATTTAAATATATTAATTTAATTTATATAGAAATTAACATATTGCCTTAGTATTTTTATAAGAATTAATATATTATCCATATATTTTATAGAAACCCTTTTGAAATAATTTTTAATATAATAATTAACATTTTAATACTATAATATAATAATTTCTATATAACTATTAATTAATATATTAATTATTATATTAATCAATTATAAATATTTATTATTTATAATTGTTAATATGAATTAGTTTAATATATTAATTTAATTTATATAGAAATTAATATATTTTAGTTCAATTAACTAATTTTAATATTAGTTCTAGTCCCTAATTTAATCATTAGGTTATGAGCTAAGATATTAACTCTTCAAAAAAAAAAAAAATTAATAATATTAATAAAAATAAAAGTAATTTATTAAAATAAAAATTAAATTAAATAAAATTAAATTAAGATTCTAGCCGATAGTGTGTTGTTCCTTAAAAATTTATCCTCATTAGTATTTATTCTGCCTAATTTGCTCTTCTTTTATCATCATTCTTTAATTCTGATGATGGATCCCATTTGGGATTTGAAATGTTGGTATAAAAATGTTCATACTGTGGATTCTCCGGTCACTGATTCAAAAGATACAAACCACAGATCTCTTAAATCCAAAATCTTGTCCCTGTACGGAGGGGATACTTGGAGTGAACTCCTTTTACTCGAAAGATTTAGAGTGAGGATAACAAGAAGAGTTGCAGATCTGCATTTTCTTAAAAACTGTCGGGACAGCAATCTCATTCCTCCATTTGCACAAGTAAAACATAGATTGCAGAATAGATATAATAGTAAGGCGTTTTTTCAACTAAGCTTCTCTCTAATTCGGTCAGAAATTAGAAGGGTTAGGGCCTCTCTGGAAAATCTTGGGCGTTTAGCCCTCTCAACCCACCTTAAGCTAGCCAACAACATCGATAAGAATCTCTGGGCTATTATCGATGCCAGGACTGCCCTGAAAGCAGATAATGAGGGACAGATTGCTCAGGCAAGGCAGCGCAAGAAACTATCCAAGCTATTAAATAGATCTCATGAGATGGTCAAAAATCTGAACCCCGCCATTGAATCTGCACAAAATGTCAGCGTTAAAGTTAATATCATTAAAAACTGCGCAGTTGACAGTGAACATAACAAGTTGAACAACATAATTATGAAGAGCGGCAGCGGAATAGGCATTAACAACTGTGATAATAATCCTAAGGATGTCAACGTTAGGGATAACAACATTAAAGAATGCGCAGGTAATAAAAATGATGGGTTACACGTAGCAGATACAAATACGATGAAAAACAGTATTGTCAATTCCCAGAACGATGGAAAGATCAGCAGCGGAAAAGGCATTAACAGTTGTGATAATTTAAAGGACGTAAGCATTAGAAACTGCGCAGGTAAGGATGTAAACGTTAGAAGCTGCGCAGGTAATTCAAAGGGTGTAAAAAACTGCGCAGATAATTCAAAGGATGTAATCGTTAGAAGCTGCGCAGGTAATAATTTTCCTAATTCGATGAAAAACAGTTGTGATAATTTAAAGGATGTAAGCTTTAGAAACTGTGCTGGTAAAGATGTAAACGTTAGTAGCTGCACAGGCAATTCAAATGATGCAAAGAACTGCGCAGGTAATTCAAAGGATGTAAACGTTAGAAGCTGCGCAGGTAATATTCCTAATTCGATGAAAAACAACGTTATCAGTTACAATCACAACGCAGATGGCAATCATGATAATTCAAAAGATGATAGCATTGAAGATAAGTCCATTAATAACTGCGCAGATGTTATTAAACATAAAAAGTTGCCCAAACCAGATCTGATGAATAACAACGGTATTGATAATGACAACACACTGGTCAGGGCGCAGAATGACGAAGTTAATACGTTAAATACCCACTGGTCGCACAATGCAGATAACAATCACAGCGCAGATGGCATGGGTACACTGGAAAGGATGCAGGTTTCCAAAGTAATTGCTCATGGCCTAGTCAACAGTTTCAGTGGTGGTGCGCAGATTCATGGATTAAACATTGGTAAGGGCAGTTTTAACCAGCATGAGAGGGTCGAAAGTAATGCGCCTAGCAAGGGTGACCATGAGGTTTGGTTAGACAATGAGTGCACAGATAACAGAAGCAATCAAGGTACGCACAATCAGTATTCAGGGAGTTTCAAAGATAGCATGGGAGACAATAGCAAACAAGGCTTAGACATGAGTTTCCAGAAAGAAAAAAGTATGTCTTCAGCAAACACCTGTGAGTCAAGATCAAAAAGAAAAGTGGTCAACCTGTCTTCCCAGGAATTAGATCCTGTAGTCACTAATGTTCTCAGCAAAGGTATGGGGTTTGCGGTGGCTCCTAAAAGCCTTCCCATTGAAAAGATGATATGTAGCATAGAAGATGGGATTAGTAACCTCCCTTTGGAAGATAAAGAAACATTGAGGCAAGAATTTTCTCTCATCATGAGAAAAGCCAAAACTCCCAAAAGCAACCTGAGTAAGGAAGAACAAAAAGCCTTCAAATCCTTGCGGAACAATGACAAGGTGGTGGTTCTTAAAGCAGATAAAGGAGGAGCAGCAGTCATCTTGGATAAAGAAGACTATGTACGCAAAATGAATGATCACCTAAATTGTGGCAGTTATAAGAAGCTGAACAGTAATCCCATCCCCAAAATCATGAAGGATGTAAAAAAGATCATCTCAGATTCCAACCTCGACGAAAAATTAAAGAAGAAATTAATCCCCTCTTGTGAAACCATCCCTAGAATCTATGGATTACCCAAGATCCATAAGGAAGGGGTCCCCCTTAGACCGATAGTTAATACTATTGGTTCCCCAACCTATGAGCTTGCTAAATATGTTGCTAAAATTCTTAAACCCCTTGTCGGAAATACTGATTCCTTCATCAAAGACTCCCAGGACTTTGTGAATCTTATTAAAAATGAAAGGATGGAACGTGATGACATCCTTGTAAGCTTTGACGTGGTATCCTTATTCACGAAGATTCCTCTTGATGAAGCCATTCAGGTTATAAAAGATGTTACTGATCCAGGGACTGCAAAGTTGGCTGAAATATGCTTAAGGTCAACTGTGTTCACCTTCCAAGGAATATTTTATGAGCAGACATCTGGTGTGGCAATGGGATCACCCCTCTCGCCAGTCGTGGCCAACCTATACATGGAATACTTTGAAAAGAAGGCCCTGGAATCATATCCTTTAAAACGAGCCTGGTGGAAGCGTTTTGTCGATGATACCAATATAAAATGGATGCATGGTAAAGCAGAACTTGACAAGTTTTTCATTCACTTAAATTCTATCTCTCCAGAAATAAAATTTACGATGGAACTTGAAGAAAACATGAGCATCCCATTTTTGGACGTTCTAATTATGAGAAAAGAGGATGGCTCTTTGGGCCATAAGGTTTTCGGAAAGTCAACCCACACAGAAAGTTACCTCCATGCGGATTCCCGCCGTCACCCAGCCCAGAAGTTTGGTGTTCTAAACACTCTTGCCATTAGAGCCCTTCGAATTTCTGACTCAAAGCATCTGAACGAAGAAAAGAAGCATTTAGTTTTAACTTTTAAGAATATAGGCTACAAAGAACATGAGATTAAAAAATCCATAGAGAAAGCTGAAAGAAAGTTGTTATCTCATGAGCATAAGGCGCAAGACCAACCTCAATGTGGTAAGATTTTTCTACCTTATATCCATGGGGTTACAGACAAAATCGCTAAAATCCTAAGAAAGAATAACATTATCACACATTTCTCAGCTCCTGGTACTATCAAGCCAGGTTTGAAGTCTGTAAAAGATGATATTGACAATCATCAGCTTAAAGGAGTCTATAAAATAGACTGTTCTTGTGGAAAAAGCTACATAGGTGAAACAGGTCGCTCCCTCCAGACAAGGCTCAAAGAACATGGCGCTGATATTAGGAATGGAAGATCTCGTACCTCAGCCTTGGCAGAGCACTCCTCGAAGACTAAGCACCATATCTGCCTGGAAAACGCATCAATTATCGCAAGAGAAGAGCAGCATCAGAAACGAAAGATCAGAGAAGCACTTGAAATTATTAAGCATCCTCATAATCTGAACAGAGACAATGGTATGGAGATTAGCGGAAGCTGGCTTCCCTTGATCAGGAAATTAAAAATCGCCAACCCATCCCCAGGTAAAGCATTCCATAGGTAAGTTATCCCTCTCCTATTCTATTATTATTGGTCCACCCCTTTTTATTTATATCATAAATAAAATTATTATCATTAAAATACTATAATATATTAATTTCTATATAGCTATTAATTAATATATTAATTAATTATAAATATTAATTATTTATAATTATTAATATGATTTAAATATATTAATTTAATTTATATAGAAATTAACATATTGCCTTAGTATTTTTATAAGAATTAATATATTATCCATATATTTTATAGAAACCCTTTTGAAATAATTTTTAATATAATAATTAACATTTTAATACTATAATATAATAATTTCTATATAACTATTAATTAATATATTAATTATTATATTAATCAATTATAAATATTTATTATTTATAATTGTTAATATGAATTAGTTTAATATATTAATTTAATTTATATAGAAATTAATATATTTTAGTTCAATTAACTAATTTTAGTATTAGTTCTAGTCCCTAATTTAATCATTAGGTTATGAGCTAAGATATTAACTCTTCAAAAAAAAAAAAAAAATAATATTAATAAAAATAAAAGTAATTTATTAAAAAAAAATAAAATTAAATTAAGATTCTAGCTCACAGTGTGTTGTTCCTTAAAAATTTATCCTCATTAGTATTTATTCTGCCTAATTTGCTCTTCTTTTATCATCATTCTTTAATCCTGATGATGGATCCCATTTGGGATTTGAAACGTTGGTATAAAAATGTTCATACTGTGGATTCTCCGGTCACTGATTCAAATCGGTACCATTATCGCCAAACAACATGAGTAAATCTGAGCTCGGACAGGTACTGCAGGTTAATCAAATAACAGTAGTAAATTTGTCTTGTACATGTACTGTAGGTTACAGACTAACAGAAGTAACTCTGTCTTAAACGCAGGGACTGTTTGCTTATTTAGTAGCCTAGATAAATCCATGAATCAGAGAGAAACCGATCGCTTCATTACACTATTTCAGAGAAAAGAAAACACAAATGAAATGATATTTACAAAGAGGAAACATACTGCGCATTGATCTGCTTGGAATCACCAGGATAGTTTCATTAATATTTGGAGGGTCCAAATAACCAGTCCATAACATTCAGCAGTGTATCAGCCAAGTCCCCCCATGAACAAGAAATTTAGAACCAAGAATGGCATCTCAGAATTCAGACCCCCCACGGGTGCGAAATTCCGGAACCACCTGTAAGTGTTTCTCTCCCCTATTTATATAGAGAAGGGGGGGCTTTGAATCAACAATTTACAAAAATATCTTCGTCTGAGCTCCAACTATCTCATAGACTAGCTGTCTCGGCGTGCAAGGCTCTACTGCCCAAAATGATTACAATCAGGATTTGATCCCTTCTTGGAAACAAACAGAAATTACAGAATAATTAGAAATAAAGAAAACTGAAAGATGATGGGAGGAAGTATCCCTCTGAAGTCCCTGTGAAAGCCCTTGATCAGGCCACGTCTTTGCCATGATGCGCTTCTCCGGTTGCTCGGCCTGTTCCTGCCACTTTCTCCTTAACCGCTTGAATAGTCAGTTCTTCAAAACTGGGAGCAGTCAGCTTATCAGTTTAATACCACAGTATAGACGCAGAGGACGCCTGGGCAGTACTTCGTCTTCCCTTTGCATGGAGCACCATGCTGGATAATCAAGTCCCCCTGACATTCCATGTCTTCATTTACTCTGTATTCGTCGACCCTGGTTTCGTGTCACAGTGGGCCTTTCTGGGTCAACCCATGCCGATTTTGAATGCTGCACCTCCTTTCTTAAATGCCTCAGCTGCTGATCCACCGCGCCTTTAAAGCGTTGCGTTACTACATTGCAGAGCTATTGCATCGGGGTTTTACATAAGGTCCTTACAAGATGGGAGTAACTCCCCTTGACAATTGCGATCGCCAATCTGCGGGATTGGGCCCACCCAGGATATCGCAATCAGAGTATAGGAGAGGGCCTTCCTACCATATTTCATAGAGCTTGTCGATTGTCTGGACGTGAAAGTTCCATAAGTCATATCACATAAAATATTGCATCCGGGAGAGTTCCCGCATATCGCAGTCGCAAGTCAGAAGGGACTTCAGCGAAGGAGGGCTTTCATTTGTGTGATCGTCGATCCTCGCGATTGGCCCCTTTTGTGCTTAGCCCTTGGTTCTTCGAACCTCCCTGTGATTGTGGCCCAGTCCCCTTGTCGGAGCCTCTTTACCGCAAATTGCAATCGAAGAATTTTAATTGGAGTTGTTACCTTTTACCTTCACTGATCGCTGATCTACAGGATTGATGACATCATCAGTGTCACGTGGCACTTCCTAAGTGGTGACACGTGTCACCTGGATATGCCCCCATAGGACCCCTGAAAATGCCAGATCAGCATGCCACGTGTCCTCCATACTGCCACATCATGATGACGTTAGCTGCCATGTGCATTCTTACGGACCAATGGTATTCCGCCACGTGGCCCCCTGGAGGAGAGAGAAAAGGGCCCATCTGCCCTTGGTTTTTCTTTGAATTTCTTTGTTAAATGAAATCGGCCCCTCTCGGCGCTTTAACACTATATCGGGACTTTTTCATTTCGCAACTTTTCGGACTTTGTCCTGTCCCGAATTGTTGATCGCCTATATTCCATGACCTCCGATATGCGGGAGGTCAGATATGAGGGATTGCCAATTTGCCGATGTTGTGGGAGTTTGGGCCTCCAATCACTGATATACACTGCCCCTTTGCACTGCACTTTGAAATCTTGTTGATTGCCAATATACACTGCCCCTTTGCACTGCACTTTGAAATCCTGCTGATTGTCGATATACCGTGCCTTAGACCTTTGACTTTTGCGATCGCCAATATCGGCGATCGCTAATCGTAGGTTTGCTATGTCCTTCCCCTACCGCGGCCCTTAGGAAACTGCGATTGCGATTAGCCTTGCCTTGGTCTTTTCCTCTTGATTTTCTAGCTTTCAAAGGACAACTTCAATCTGCTCTAATTTCTGACCTAGAAGTCCATTTTTGGACTGCCATATACTGTCGGAAAGCTTATTCCGAGAACTATCTAGTGGAGAGGGTTTGGTTAAGCTTTGAGTTCTTCTATGGCTTGGGAAATGGATTCAAACTTTACTACTCTTTTTCACCCTTTTCACAACTAAAAACACGTTTAGCAATGAGTGACAACATTAGCTCCAATTGGGGACAGTGCCTCGCTAGAAAGGTGTTGAGAACCTACAGACTAGTATCCTTTACCATTGGGCATAGATTCAAAAATATAATGAATCAATACAACCAGAAAATCTCCATGGGACTTTATTTGCTGAGGGTACTTTCCCCATCAAACTAAAATGCAGAAAAATAAATTCTATCAACCGGAAAGTAAACGCTCAGTTAGTGAGCTTATTTATATACATTCCTACTTATGCACAGGGCTCAATTCACCTAAGTGAGTTCAACCCTCCAATGGAGCCAGGCCAGCATTTGGGTGCTGGACCTAGTGCCCCCATGCTACTGAAAAATAAAAATTAAAACAAGCATGCACCATGAAAAGTCTTCAAACAAAGAACTTGATGCATACTCCAGGAATAACCTCTGCTGCTGACCTAAGAATGTGGTCATGTAATCAGCTATAGGGTCATATAACTGACAAGAAACATTTGCAGCTGCCTCTTTTTCATAGACAATCCGCTGACCAATATCTTCTTGGTCAGGGCAACTACAAATATTGTTCAGCTCCTCAGCCTTAGATTTTTTAAGCAAAACTTGTTGTTGGAAGCTTTCTCCCCACTTGTTGGTAAACAGATCCATTTGACAATCCTCGACCATCTCATCCTCCTGAGAATCATACGCATCATAAATTGGAGGAGGTTCTTGATCTTGTTCTCCAAGTGAAGGATGTGCATTGTAACCTGGAGCCTCTTTGCTGACCTCCTGATGGGCCTCCTCTTCTTGTGCAGCTTCCCATGACTGGGATTGTTGTGGCTCTGCATCACTTGAATCTCCATTAGAGTCATATACATCATAGGAAGGAGAAACATCAAATTTGGTTGAATAAGACCTTTGAGGGTTTATTTGCAGCTTGATGATGTTTCCTTCATCTCTTTCTTGCTCATTGGGTGATGCTTCTTGATGCGAGTAGATGTTTTCTTGGAGCGGAGCTCCACAAACATCTTCAGCAGGGTCATCGACCTCGGGAATGTTTTCATCATTAAAATGTGTGCAACAATCTTCAAATAGAGCATTCGATGGATATAGTCTTTTGCAATAGTGATTGAATGCTATATGAAAACGTTTTAAGGAAGATATGTTGCCACGAGGTATTGTTTTGTACCAAACTCTAGCATCCTCGTCTAAAGAATACATGAACAATTTCATTTGTACATCTTCAAGAAAAATACCTTGTTGTTCCATGCATTCATGAAATTCTTTGAGGTGTTGGTTAGGCCTTCTATCTATGCTTCCACTGAATCTAGGCAAATAGGTATACCATTCATGAAACAAAGAACAATGATTGGGATAACCAATAATAGAAGAAAAATCCAGTGGGGCAAATTTGTTGGCTAGGAATTCAGGAATGGCCATTTTGAAAACCTCCCTAGATGAGTGATTTCGGGTTCAAGGTAGGGAAAGTTTTCAGCTGCTCTAGCATCAGAGCGAGTATGAGGCTGCTTGAAAGCCAGAGCGATCAAATAGAGAAATGAACAGTGGAGTTGCTAGGATGTTTACCATAAAATGAAACAGTGGAGTCGCCAAGGTGAGAGATCTTCAACCCACACTTCCCTTGCTCACCTAATAGAGGGAATGTAACAATTTTGTCGTACCCAGGGAAAAATTTTCTAATCCGTTCCCTGACAACGACGCTAGAAAGATGTTGTCGCTTTTAACGACACCCGTAGCACAAGTGCTTCAGGAGACATAGAAAGCTTCCTAGAGACAACCTCTGGGTTGATTGTAGACCAATGCCTAGGACATCTTGAATAGAGGAGTGCATAGGAGATTATCAGTGGGGGTTTTTTCAACACTCCAATTGTCACGTAGTTAATGTTGGAATATACTGAGAGGGGGGGTGAATCAGTATTCCTTAGCAATTAACACCTTTAAATCTTTTCAGAGCATTAGTTAATCTTCAATTATTATTAACGTTTATGCAGTAATAACAGTAAATAAAAGAACACAGGAGGCACAAAGATTTTAGGTGGAAAACCCCCTCCGGGTCAAAAACCACCAAACTCTTTTCTAATAAATTCTTTAATCTTCAGCCCCAACTGAAATGAAAGCAACAACTTCCTAGAATTCTAGAAAAGCATTCTTCTCCAGCTCCCATTGGATGGATGCTCCAATGCCCGAGATTCTTCAGTAGTCAACTGAACGGATGCCCCAACACCCAATGAGCTACAACTCACCCTAGCACCACCCTACCACCCTATAGAAGAATAAAAGAAGAATGGACTCCCGTACCATGGAAAATGGTCCACTTTACAATGATATAGAATGATGTAGAAGAAGAAGACACACTAGACCATAACCCCAACTATGACACGACCACCTAATGATGATCCTAGACCTCCCGACACTGCCTCTTTAACCTTTGGCAGATAGACACTAGTACAACTTTTACAATGATGACTCTGTACAATGATACTTTTACAATGATTGTATGTAGTGCTTCCCACTTGAAGACTTCATGTAGTGAACTTCTTGCTGCTGTTATGCACCTTGATTGTTGCTCTTGTCATGCTACCCTTTCTCACTCTTCAGAACATTAAATTATGCATTGAGTCTTGCCTTGATGAATATATAATACCTACAAAAATTCTTCAAGGAAATACCCATGACATGATAATAACAAAACTTACCTCATCCTGCAGAGCATATGTTAGTGCTAAACAAAAACAACAAATTAGAATACAATGAACCTAATGCAATTAAGAGATGAACATGCATATACAGAAGATACTTACCTATAGCTTACCTCTGCTGCATCATTTTGTTGCACCTTGCTCTTTGCTGCCCTAGAAAGTCTGGTCCTTTGCACCCCTTGACAACACTTGATCTAGTTTTTTCTTGCCTTCTAGGAGCACGATATTTAATCTGATGTATCTCTGTGATTTCAAATCCCCAATATGTGATCTTCGGTTCTGTAGTAGCCCTCTGAGTCTTCTTTCCAATGCCACAGGTCTGACCCTATTTGGATTCTTCAAGACAAAGTTATGCCCAATCTCTCACAATGACCTAATTATGGATTGGTTTAGTAGAGCGAACTTGTACGGCATGTCGCGTGTCACTGTTTCCTCCTTCGGCTCTGAAATTGATACACAGAAAACTAGAGTCCGTGCACTATTTGCCACTTTTTACAGAATTCCAATCCTCTTCTGAGAGAGAGAGTTATGACGATTTTCCCAAGGCCACTTCTTTGAGATGAAATTCGGCAGCCTGCAAAAACCCTAACTTCTAGAGACCATATCTCTGAAAATATAACCAAGATCTGAAATTCGGTCACGACATTCACCAGGATTGTGAATCAAATGGGTTTTCATTTCAAAATCTAAGACTTCGCAGAAATGAAGTTATAGCGAAAATGCTACGATCACTACTTTTGGAGGATATATGAAATTTCTTTTTATAGAGTTGAGAGGGGCTTCTATAGAGAATGTTGGAGGGATTTTAGGAGCTTAAAAAATTATTAATTATTGACTATTCAATGACCAAAACCAATTATGAGTGCCATGCCACAACCCCATAGGGTTTTAGCCCACTCTCTGGGTTACTAACTTCAAACATTAATATCTTTCAAACCATGAAGAATTACTTGGCGTGCGATATATCAACGGAAACGTCTTGATGAGTAGAATCCATCTAGAAGATCCTTGACTCAAAATAGAGTAATTTGTTAAGTCAAAATTCCATTGCAAGATCAGGGTAGCCCCTGGTGCTGCTTGGGTTGATATCAATGACAACCTCAGATCATCTTTAGATCAACAGTTAAAAGATAATAAAAATGGCTTGGTCAAATAGGCCTTCATTAAGGTAGACTCAAGCCAATACATGTATCCAAATGCAGGGGGTAAATCGGGGCGACCTCAAAGAGAAATGTCTTGTTCTGGTGGCCGACACACAACAATGAGACAACTTAATACTGAAGTTGTAATAAAGGTGGAGAGGAGGAGAGGAAGGAGGGAAATAGATGCGTAGGGTTGTAAATAAACAGAATCCTAAGCAACAATGTTCCAGCAGAAATATGGAAGAGGGAGGAGGTGGAAAGGTAGAAACAACGGAGTGCTTATTGAGGTTTCATACCAGATATAACATGGGTACCATTATCGCCAAAAAACATGAGTAAATCTGGGCTCGTATAGTACCGCAGGTTAATAAAATAACAATAGTAAATCTGTCTTGTATAGGTACTGTAGGTTACAGTCTAACAAAAGTAACTCTGTCTTAAAAGTAGGGACTGTTTGCTTATTTAGCAGCCTAGATAAATCCATGAATCAGATAGAAACCGATTGCTTCATTACACTATTTCAAAGAAAAGAAAACACAAATGAAATGAGATTTACAAAGAGGAAACATACTGCGCATTGATCTGCTTGGAATCACCAGGATAGTTTCATTAATATTGGAGGGTCCAAATAACCAATCCATATCATTCAGCAGTGTATCATCCAAGTGCCCCCATGAACAAGCAATTTAGAACCAAGAATGGAATATCAGAATTCAAACCCCCTGCGAGTGTGAAATTCCGGAACCTCCTGTAAGTGTTTCTTCCCCCTATGTATACAGAGAAGGGGGGGCTTTGAATTAGTTTACAAAAATATCTTTGCTTGAGCTCCAGCTGTCTCACAGATTAGCTGTCTCAACTTGCAAGGCTATGCTGCCCAAAATGATTACAATCGGGATTTGATCCCTTCTTGGAAACAAATAGAAATTACAGAATAATCAGAAATAAAGAAAACTGAAAGATGATGGGAGGAAGTATCCCTCTGCTGTCCCTGTGAAAGCCCTTGATCAGGCCACGTCTCTGCCATGATGCGCTTCTCCGTTGCTCGGCTGGTTCCTGTCACTTTCGCCTTAACTGCCTGAATCATCCGTTCTTCAAAACTAGGAGTGGTCAGCTTATCAGTTTAATACCACAATACAGATGCAGAGGACGCCTGGGCAGTACTTCGTCTTCCCTCTGTATGGAGCACCATGCTGGATCATCAAGTCCCCCTGACCTTCCATGTCTTCATTTACTCTGTATTCGTCGACCCTGGTTTTGTGTCACAGTGGGCCTTTCTGGGTCAACCCATGCCGATTTTGAATGTTGCACCTCCTTTCTTAAATGCCTCAGCTGCCGACCCACCGTGCCTTTAAAGCTTTGTGTTACTACATCATAGAGCTATCGCATCGGGGTTTTACATTAAAGGTCCTTATGGGACGGGAGTGCCTCTCCTTGACAATTGCGATCGCTGATCCGCGGGATTGGGCCCACCCGGGATATCACAATCGGAGTATAGAAGAGGGCCTTCCTACCATATTTCATAGAGCTTGCCGATTGTTCGGACGTGAAACTTCCATTAGGCATATCACATAAAATATCGCATCTAGGAGAGTTCCCGCATATCGCAATCGCAAGTCGGAAGGGACTTCGGCAGAGGAGGGCTTTCATTTGTGCGATTGCTGATCCACGAGATTGGCCCCTTTTGTGTGTAGCCCTTGGTTCTTCAGACCTCCTTGTGATCATGGGTCATCCCCCTTATCGGAGCCTCTTTATCGCAAATCGCAATCGAAGACTTTTAATTGGAGTTGCGACCTTTTACCTTCACCGATCGTTGATCTACGAGATTGATGACGTCATCAGTGCCATGTGGCACTTCCTGAGTGGTGACACATGTCACTCGACTATGCCCCCATATGACCCCTGAAAATGCCAGATCAACATGCCACGTGTCCTCCGTACCGCCACGTGATGATGACGTCAGCTGCCATGTGGATTCTTAGGGTCCAATGGTATTCTACCATGTGGCCCCCTAGAGGAGAGAGAAAAGGGCCCATCCACCCTTGTTTTTTCTTTGAATTTCTTTGTTAAATGAAATCGGCCCCTCCTGGCGCTTTAACACTATATCGAGACTTTTCCATTTCGCAACTTTTCGAACTTTATCTCATCTCGAATTGCCGATTCCCTATATTCCATGACCTCTAATATTGTAGGATCTTCGATATGCGGGAAGTCCGATATGCGGGATTGCCTATTTGCTGATGTTGTGGGAGTTTGGGCCTCTGATTGCCGATATACACTACCCCTTTGCATTGCACTTTGAAATCCCATCGATTGCCGATATACTGTGATTTGGACCTTTGACTTTTGCGATCGTCGATATCGGCGATCTCTAATCGCAGGTTTGCTATGTCCTTCCCCTGCCACGACCCTTAGGAAACTGCGATTGCGATTAGCCTCGTCTTGGTATTTTCCTCTTGGTTTTCTAGCTTTCAAAGGGCAGCTTTAATTTGCTATAATTTCTGACCTAGAAGTCCATTTTTGGACTTCCATATACCGTCAGAAAGCTTATTCCGAGCATTATCCGATGGAGAAGGTCCAATTAAGCTTTGATAGCTTTTGTGGCTTGGGAAATGGCTTCAAACTTCACTTCTCTTTCTCACACTTTTCACAGCTGAAATCATGTTTAACAATGAGTGAAAACAATCTCCATGGTCTTAATGAGTTGAGCTTGGTTGAATTAAATATCCTTAATCATTCGAGTCAACTCCTTGATGAGATCCTTATCATTCTCATTTGCTTCAACTTTGGCTTTGATCTTTCTTTTATCTCTATATTTATTTTCAAAGGCATCAACAATTGATTGTAGATAATCGAAATTGTTAGCAAGTAACTCTGAGAACCAACCCAAAGTGTCACCGTCTAGTGAAAAGACAAAAAATTTCATTTTAAGATTCTCATGGTTAATATTATGGTGTCAGTTCCTCACACAAAGGTTGAAATTCCTAAGGTGAGTTTCAGCATTAATGACATGATTACCTAGAAAACTAGGCAACTCATCAATAGTCTCAATGGCTTCATCTGAAATAAAATTCGAATAGCCTGAAATGTTAGTAAAATCAAAAGGGGCAAACAAATCATTCATGATGTCATGCTCACTTGACCCTCAAAGAGAAAATGGATACCAAAGAGAGGCCCTTGTCCAAGATTAGCAACAAGTTTATGAGAAGAAGGATTCAAGTAGAAATCCTTGTAGAAAATGAAATAAGTGGCATCGCCACTTGAACAGGAATCTAACTCTAAAATCCAACATGCAAAAAACAAAAGTTAGTTGTATTCCAAGTACAAGAGGACTTGTCCTCGGCAATGACGCCAAGAATGTTGTTGCTGCCTTAACCCCACAAGGTGTGTCTTGGTGGAAAAAGTTAAAACTAAGAGATGGGGTTGTCACTTGTTCCCAAACTCCCTCTGTTTAAGATAAATCATTGTTAAAGCTAAGGGGGGTGGTCCCTAATGGAAAGTTAATAAAGGAAAAGTGAATTTCTAGGAGACTAAAGTTAGAGGGAGATGCTTATAAAAAATAACTTGACTCCAAGATGTTAACGAGCATATAATATATGAGCATTATTCAATGGTGTATTCAAAGTATAGACTAGTGCCTCAAAGAAAATGATAATTGCTTGCTCAAAATGAAAATCAAGATACAATGATAGACAATCCTGCAGAATCAAATGTTATATCACGGTGAGCATATAAACATCAATTGCAACTATAAAGGAAATAGTACTTGAAAATAAATGCTCAAATGATGATGATGTCATGTTTGGGGTTTTGGTATGATTATGGAAACCCTAACTTGTTAGGGTTGAATGATAATGTCTGAAATCCCAAACCTTTGAAGAATTGGTAACTTAGGGTTTGTTATGTCTTGTATTGAAACCCTAGATCATTAGGGTTTGGTAATGTGTATAAGCAAGACCCTTATAATGTCCTAGAAATAAAATCCTTGGTATATGTGTGTTTGTTCGATCGAAACCCTAGTCTGATGAAAGTTTGTTATATGTTTAACTCTTATTGATATTTGTGTAGTTGGGTTTGACAAACACATGTTATGTTATGCTTGTGCAAGATAATGGAATCCTAGATATATGAGTTGACCTAATTGTTGATGGTCATGAGTCCTAGGGTTTGGAACTAAGCACTAGTCAAAGTTTGATTCTCTAGGATGATAGTATTTGTGAATCCTAGTGTTTTGTAACTAAACTGTAGTAGAAGTCCAAATCTCCGATATATGATGACGATGTGATAATTTGAGATTTATGTAAAATTGTTAAAATCTGAATTTGAGTTATGATTGATGGGAATAAGTAAAATCTAGGGTTTACAACAAATCCTAGTGGAAGCTAGTCATGTTGTTGATCGGTTTTGATTGTTGAAACTCATGTATGAAATCTAGGGTTTGTATGAAATCCTAGTAGGAAGTCTAACATGTGAATTCTAAAGTTGTTAGATACATTGTAGATCTATATTTGTTTGAATTGATTCTAGGGTTTGCAATATGATGTAGTAGGGTACGTCATACCTCTGGAAGAAGCATTGAAACCCTAGATGGAATAAAAGTTGTTATGAAATGCTCAAAGTCTTGATGAAGTAGTCTAGGGTTTATGAGAAAATCCCTAACAAGAAGTTGAAGTGTATGTGTCTATTGTGTGTAACTAAGTCTGAGTATTTTGATGTCTAAAGTTGAATTCTTCCTTGATTTTGATATGGTTAACTTCATGCTTCTATAGATTCGTAAAGTAAGTTGATATGATAAGTATAATGTGAATGATGATGGTCATGATGACTTTGATAAGAAGGATGGAAGCCATGAAAGATTCTTCGATGTCATAGAAAAGAAGTTGAGCCCCCTATGTTAAGAGGGAGTTTGAATGAAAAAAATCTCCCCAAGTTGAGAGGGAGCTTGAATGAAAGGAATCTCACTAGTTGAGAAGTCATATCATAGTCATGATGGACACCTTGATAGAAGAAATTGGAGAATGTATTTTGAAGGGTTGCTGGGATAAGAAGAGTTAGATCTATTTGTAGAATATGTTGTTGCATGAAAAAGTAGGAGAGGAAGTTGTATGGTTAAGGAATCTTCTGTCAAGATTCATCTGGAAAAATCTAAGTCCTACTATGGAAAGTTGAGAAGCAACATGAAGTTGTCTGGAAGACCCAGAGGTTTGTATATATTTATGTACATTTGTAAGTTTGTTACTAATTTGGGTTGTGTTTGTATAGATAAATCTCTCGAAGTTTGATAGCATGTTTTTACATGCTTAGGGTTGATCAGTTTGATCGGGAGAGATTTGTTTCCGATCTGTTTGATCAAGGAGGATTTGTTGCCGATTGGAATAATCGGGAAGTTGAGCCTTTATATGTGAGACATTGCCTGGGAGGACATCTGGCCGGCACTATGTGTTGATGTCTAGTTCCTGAAATAGGGAGGGTGGCATTGGTCATGGAGCTCTGACCTCAGATACACACCTAGATCCCTCGGTTGATAGTTACTAAGTAAGCCTGATGGTACCTAGGGAGGCTGAAAGCTTTAGTCCATCTTAGTCCCACCTGGATAAAATGCCTTGGTCAGGAATCTATTCTATGGCATTGCAGTGCTTAAATTGTTGAGAGACCTTGGATGGATTGCACTGGTCAGGAATCTAGTTGATGGAATTGCAGTGCCTAAAATTCTTCATGGTTCATGTGTTTTGAAATCTTCCTTGTACTTGTATTGAAGAATACCTCCCTAGTTAAGAGGGAGTGTTGAAATATGTAACTAGGTTTGGTCTTCATAAATATATTTGAGATGTACTTATCAAAAGAATGAAGAAAATATTATTATTATTATGACTTATTATTAAAGCATGGGTTTCATGCTTGGGTCATAATGTTTTAGGTCAAAGGCCCCATTGAGAACTTCTAGGATTTATTCTGAGTCATTAGAGTCATTGCACATTAAAAGGAGACCCTTATTGGGCTTCGAATCATGTAAAAATAATTATTTTTGAGTCAAAAATGAATTTAGTCTCCTCCACACCAAGTCGGCCTCAAGACAAGTAATTCGACCTCTGTGGAAGGCTATAAATACAAGGCAGTTCAAATTCATTTGAAGCATCTCATTCTCTCTCACATAGTTCGATTTCTGAAGCTGGAAGCTAGAAAAGTGCAAAGTTGAGAAAGGGCTAGAAGAAGGGCTGGAAAGGAGTGCGAGTTTCTGGAGGAAGATAAAAGACCTCAAGATCGAAATTTTGGGACAAATCTCATTCAGTTCTGAGGTGTATCAAGGGAGATCAAATTTCTCCAAGTCTGGTTGAAGCTGCTGCTGCTACTGCTTCTAGGTCAAAGTTGCTACTGGTCGAAGCTGTTGCTGATGCTGGTAGGTCAAGCTGCTTGTGAAAGGTTGTCATCTGCCAGAAGGATTGAGGACTGACTTGGTGTGGAGGGAGTCTCTATTTGGGTCTAGAGTCTTGGATTATTTCGAAAAACTATTGAAGGAAGAATTTTTTGACTAGGTTTTCCCCTAGATAGGGGTTTTTCCCTGGATGTCTGCCTACATTTGTTGCCCTTTTGTTACTGTTTTGGTAATTTCTTGATGAACTAAAAGATAAAAGAAGAACATAAAGATAAAAGAATCACAAGTAATTATTTATATAAGATTCTTTTTGCCTTTCTGATTTTCTAACAAATTTTCACCAATGGGTGGAGTCTTGGTATGTGAGAAGGCCTCGTAATAGACATTCTAAGGTTTGGGTACAAGGTAAATAAAGGCGACCCTCTTCAAGAAAGACACAATTTAGGCTCAAGGCTCTAATAGGAGGCAATTTGCTTTATTGATTGAGACCTAGTTGATGATGCACAAGACCTAAGGTTTGTTTGGTATGTTGAGTGCTGGAGTGGAAAAAGGTCAAGGAGAGGAGAAAGGGCTGCCGATAACGATTTTTAATAAGAACAAGGCACATGAAACCCTAAAAAATCCCCCAAGTTGAAGCCCAAACTAGGGTTAGCTTAGGTTTAGTAACTAGGGAAAAGAAATTTATGGACGAAACTGAAGTGAATGCCTACCAAAAGGAAGGATTTTGTGGCAACCAATATCCTTTTGACTTTTCTACTCTCCAACTCCGGAAATTCCTCTTCCCTAGGAATTTGCACCAAGCCCTAGCTTGGTTGCTTGGCCTTAAGTGGGCCGAGTTAGGTTAAGAGATAGAGGGATAAAATTTATGGATAATAAATGAGTTTGATCATCAACAAGGAGGGTCAGTGCCTTGATCCTTGGGAGAAATGAGTCTATGCTTTGATTGATTGACAAAAAGTTGCTGAGGAAGCATAGTTGATGCCCTAGCATCAAAGACCCTAGTAATTACCTATTGAGATGGACCAATAAGTTTAATTATAGGGCTAATCAAAGTTCATGTAATGTCCCCATTTTTCAGCTTCCTCTATAGTACAGCCATGATGGATTTCCTGGTTGTGTGATGGCCAGGCCATAGGAGCAGGATTACATCATCAAGGTCCCATAGAGGTTTTGAGGAGTTTTATGGGGTTTGATGACATTTACTTGGAATATTCCATCATTAGGGTCAGTTTTGCACAACTTGCTTTTGGTTTTATTGCATTCTGATAATTCCCGTTAATAGGGGTTATTATTGAGTCTGACTTAATTAATTACGCTTAAGGTGGCATTGGGGAAGAATATTTGATGGAACACCTTAGTGTAATATCTTGTTGGAACTAGAATGAGAAGATCTACAGGATGAGATGATGAGAAGTGAATTCCATCGACCAAAGAAAGTATGGTGGGCAATTTACCATTTTCTCAGATTAAAAGCGACTTTAATTAGCGAATTTAATAAAAGAAGGGGAAAATGAACAATTGAAGGAAAAAGGCCAAAAGTGACTTAAGTGAAATAAAATAATATTAAAAGTCACTTAGATGAAGTCAAGAGGAGCTTCTAGAATAATACTAAAATAATCAAAATAAGATACTTCTAGAAGAATGAAGATCTATCTATCGAGCCTTTAAAAGGAGGAGAAGATCATTTCGGACATCTTGGAATTGTGTATTTGTCTTTAGTGAGGGTTTGGAGAACCTAGTTCTCTACTTCAATAGCCCCAGGATGGAAACCCTTGGGTGATTTGGTGAGAGTGGACAAAAATCCATCTCATCCCTTGGTGAATTCATCTAAAATTCATAGGAGCGCTTATTAGTTTCAATTTTAGTTTGGGAGGCTAGATCTAGTATTGAAGGAACTATATCATGAGGCTAGATTCAATATGGAGGATCCCATCTTAGTTATCCTCCTGTTTTTTGTAAAATTAGTTTAATATTAATATAAATAAAGCTGATATTTTCTACATGCGTTTATTGCCTATTATGAGATTGCAGAGTTTATTTCCTAGTTTGTCGTTAATTTTATGGTTCAGTTTGTGAAATTGGTTTATCAAATTCACATCATAATTTTTTGAAAGATTTTGTGAAATTTGTTGAAATTAATATTCAAAATATTACAGTGGTATTAGAGTTGTGCATTATGCCAGCCTAAGGGTTTATTGCAGATCAACTTCGGAAAAAGGTCCTGGAATTAAATCAAGAGTTTCAAGAGAAATCAGTTTTTGTGATCTTCCATAATCACCCTAACTAGGATCTCATCAATTTCAGTGGTTCTCTATAGCCACCCTAGTTGATTCATTATGGTGAAATTCTAAACATATTAGGAGATATTAAAATAATTAATATTTTTAATGGAGTCCCTAAGTCTAAACTTAGGAAAAATAAAATATTAATGTGTATTAATATGAATCTGTGTTAGAGTGGTCTAAAAGACATGGATCAAGCCAAATCTAATCTTAGTCGTTGATTAGGCACTTAATCTCGACCGTTGAGATGTCAACAGGAAAAGTATAAGAGGAGGCTTGAGGGTCATTTGGAGAACACACCAGATGATTAGTCATTCTATTATCTAGAGTGAGGTTTGCTAAGAGAGATAGAATCAGTGATTAGGAGAGCAGCTGAGGGGCATTGAGTACAGAGAAACAGAGAAGGCAGAGATTGTGCTGGGAGAGTAGTGCAGCAGCCAAGAAGAGTGACGCAGAGCCAGCAAGGGCTCACGCAGGGCCATGCAAAGGTAGCCAAGTGCTGCGCAGAGCACCAGAGAGGCCAGCGTGTTCGATGCAGAGGCCCAGAAAGCTGATGCAAGGCCTCCTGGGGCTGATGCAGGGCCAGCGTGAGACAGAGAGGGGTTGACGCAATCTAGATTGGGCAGATGCTGGGGTTGTAGAGCAGTTATTGTGCTAAAGAGCTGCCAGAAGGATTTTCCGGGGTTTCAGCCAAGAGATTTCTTTCAAACTGTGAGGTATAACTGCTAAGGAAATTCTCTGTTGGGTATGCCAGTTTCGGCACCCAGATTGTACTCTGATATTGCTTAATAAGAAAACCCTCAGATAGTTGCACCAGTTTTCCCGCTTTGGGTTTTTCCGGGGACATTGGTCCAAAAATAATGGTGTCATGTGGTGTGTTTGTTCTTGTTTCTTTTAGTTGTTGATTTGTAATATGTTGAACATGCACTGGTGTTTATTTTCAGTATTTACTTTGTAAATAACTTGTTAAAGAAAAATAACAAGTAGGTAGGAATAAATCAGAAAAAGTGCATGAAGGATTTCTAAACTAAGTAAAATTAGAAACTTCAATAGTATGTTGCTGAGATGTTGGATAAGGAGAAAGGGCTTATACTATAGTGAGTTTACAGTTGCTATATAGCATTGCTATTGTATAATTTCCATAGCCTGGTATATGTTGTTCAATAATGGAGTATTTGAAACGCCTCATAAACCAACACAATAGTACCTCAATGGACTACGATATAGACCAGAAAACTAGGCAAAAAAATAGACCTTTCGAAAGAGGGGTCCATGCTCTTCTTCAACAAGAGCAGCCAATGGATCTGCAGAAAGAGCAGGAAATTAGACACAAACTATTTGCACTTGGGACAAATTTGATGTTCTTGAAGGTTACATTGAAAGCCCTTTTTAAATTGGTGCAGCTAGACTCACTTCTTTCCAAAGCGAACCAATTAAATTGGAAGAATTTAAGTTTGGCTCTAAAACCTGCTATGCTTTCCCTAATACAACACAAGTTCTTGGAACACCCATTGTGAAGGGATCAAACTTCCAGTTGCCTCCTATCTGATTAAGATCATGAGGCTAACCTCACCTTTACCCCCTTACAACAATGATATCATGAGGGGAGTCTTCCGGCTGCTAGTTGAGACCTTTTAGGGCTTGGATAACATTGTGGGTCCTACCTTTTGGAAAAAACTCGAGATTTTAGAAATCATGGCCAATGTCAAATCATATGACATCATGTTTGATCTAGAGTGATTATTTGATTCTTCAAAAATTCCAATGCTTCTTCAACATTAAGGAACATCATCCTGACACGGTCAAAACAAACATGTAGTCCATTTTGTCTTTAGTTATGGGAAACCGTGATCCCATTTGCAAGAAGCTGCAGTCTAAGTTGTTGGCCATTTGGAAAAAGGAATAGGTAAGTTGCTTATGAATGTTAGTTTTTGTAGCATCGGATGTGTTCTAGCCACGAAATTTTGTGGAGAGGCTAGAATACATGACATCTCCATAACCCAGAAATCGTTTCTGGAAATTCCGCCTAAAAATGACTTAATTAGATTATTATCCAGTTTTTAAATATTTCCTAAGTCTAAACTTAGAGAATATGGTTAATTAATCAGAATTAATTAAGTCAAGGTGTGAATGTTCTATAAACTCACACGAATCGACTTCTAATTAATCCTAGCCATTGATTAAGATTTAATCTTGGCCGTTGGAGTCCCAACAGTGTGAAAATTCCCGAATCTAACACAGAAACCCCTACTACAATTACTGGTTTACAATCTCCTACTTGTTCTTTACATTAACAAGTTATTTAATTGCATAAACATTGAAGTAAACACTATTGCAACCTTCACAAATATACAGATCATGCACTGAAATAAACAGAGACAATAACACAAGGGACACCGTTAAAATTGGACAATCGTCCCTGGAAAAACCCAATTCGCGAAAACTGGTGCATCATATAGAGGGTTTGTATTATTAAGCAGATTTCATGAATACAACTAGGGTGTCATAAATGGCTCACCCAACAGAGAATATCCTCGGCAGTAGTACCTCTATTCGGAGATAGATATTCCGACAAATCAACAAGTGAATGATCAAACCCCACAGCGACTCTGGTTGTTCCCTATGCTGGACAACAAAAGCTGCTCCAAGCACTGCTCTGGAACTGTGTCACTCCTCTAGGAGCTGCATCACTCTCTCCCGGCTCAGAATCTGCTGATCTACTGCCAGTCTACCCCACATAATCTCCCCAGTGCTGCCTCTAAGGCCTAACGTCAGCCTCTGCGGCTTTCGCGTCCCACCACGTCAGCGATATGCGTCCTCTACGTCAGCTTTACGGGCTCTGCGTCAGCCCTTCTAGGGCCCGCGTTGTCTCTCCTGGCACTACGTTGCCTCTCTACTATGTATTCTTTAACCTCGGATGAAAATCCCTTGCTGAACTATCCCTCACTGCAACTCTGATCACTAACTCGATTTCCTCAACAAACCTCACCCCAAAAAATCGAATTCTTTGATCACATGGTGTATCTTCAACTGATCCTCAAGTCTCCTCTTATACTTTTCTCGTTGACGAATCAACGACGAGATTAATTCCCTAATCAATGGCTGAGATTAGAACTGGCTTGATCCTCATTACTTAGAACTTTCTACCCCATATTTTATTAATACACATTAATATTTTTATTTTCCTATGTGTAGACTTAGGAACCCATTAAAAATATTAATTATTTTAATAACTCCTCATCCGGGTGGAATTTATCCAAATGATTTATGGGTCTTGGAGATCTCATGCGCTTTAGCCTCTCCACCAATTTTCAAGGCTAGAGCACATCTGATGCTACCCAAAATCAACACCCCCTCTTAGCGAGGAATGTTCTCTAGCAATGCTTCACCATAGAAGCATCACACTGATCCTCCACATCGGTCCTCTATGCTGATGCTTGGCCTGCTGCCCCACATCCACTACAATGTTGCTTCCTGTACACTGCCCATGAGACTGCCACTGCCACTGCTACATCTGTACTGCAACTCCCTCTCAACATGCTGCATCATGCTGCCCATAGCATTGTCACTGCTAACTGCTACACTGCAACTCAGTTACCGAGAAGTAACTAACTGGCTTCACCCAAATACTGACATCCTGGTCAGTCTGGAAGCCTCATGACGCTGAAGCCACCTCTGCTGCTATCTTGTGCTCCCTCTGCTTCCAATGCGTTGCTGCAACCTCTTTTGTGCCTCTCGTACTGCTGCAACCTCCACTGCGCTGCTACAAACTTCTGCACTCTAGCACAACCTTGTCGCTCCATCACACCTTGCTCCACCCGACACCTGTCATCATGCTACTGTCTATAAGGGCTCCTGTAGTCGGATTTGATCCAAGAGTTTGGGCACCTCAAGGATCCTGCCCCTGCATGTAGTGCTTTCGACTACAACTCTAGATCACCCCACCTCTTCTCTAGAGGCATATGAGCACTCATGGCACAATCATCTTCAGTCTCAACATCCTTCTCCGCCTTTACTGGAGCAGCCTTTGAGTCGGAAGCTTCTCCCTTGCCTTTCTTTCTGGGGCACTGAGAGGCATAATGTCCTAAGGCCCCACAGTTGAAGCACTTGACCTTGGAGATGTCTTTCTTCTTCCTCTTTTGTAGCCCTTGTTGTCTCGCTGATGCGAGAGCTGCATCCTCCTCCTTCTTGATTCGAACTCCCTTACCATTACTCCCCGCCTTGGTCAATCCCCTGAACTCTTCCTGTCGAAGAGCTACCCACATCTCCTTCCAACTGGGGAGAGTTGCTTTGCCCAAAATGCTTTGGACAAACGTCTCCCACTTCTCGGATACTACATTCAGGGCAGTCCTGACTAAGAAATTTGGATCTGGAGTAGACCCCACGGAAGTAAGCTGGTCGCAAATCCCCTACAATCTGAGAAGGAAAGGATCTATCTCCTCTCCTTTCTGCAGTTGATATGATCTCAGCTAATTGTCCAATAACATCTTCCGCTGCACGGAAGATCCCTGGTATAAGGTGGTCAAGGTGTCCCACATCTCCTTTGCTGTTTTCTTCTCAGCAATATGTGGTATGACACAATGTTGCGAATATTGCGATGTTTTCAAAAAATCGCGCTTTCTTCGGCTTGCCGATTAAATCTGGCGATTTTTTAGGCATTTTTTTTCTTTTATTTTGAAAAAATCGTGAAAAAATCGCGATTTGACGGGAAAACATTGCGCGGGTCCGGAACAGCGCATTTTAAAAGTGATTTCTTGGTTTTTGTTTGTCATTTTTTGCAAACAGCGGACTTGTTTGAGAGCCGAGGAGGAAAGGAAGGCGACTACTAGGCAGAGGAGGAGAAACATGGAAGATTTTAGCATCCCAAGAAAGACAAATTCGTGTTTGGACCAAATTTCTTCGGCAAACGGTTTCCAGGTATGGGCACCAAATTTGGCCATTTTTTTTTGTTTTTTTCTTGTTTTTGCTTGGGTTTCTATAACCCATTGATTATCAATGATTTTTTAGTGGATTTGATTGTGTTTTTTTTTCATTTTTGTTGCATAGAGTGGAGAGGGTTCATTTTGGTCAAAAATGCAAAAACTTGATTGTTAGATTTATTAGTTTAATTTCTTCTTGTGTTCTATTTTTTGCATCATTTTTCTTTGGGTTTGAATGTGCATTTTTTCTATTATTGTTGCATTGAGTTGAGGTTTTTTATTGTTGTTGTCAAAAATTCAATGTGCTGTGTCATGTATGTGATTTTTACTTTTTATTTTTTTAACTTGCAATTCTTCTTGTGCCATAGTTCAACTTCAAACTTCATCTTATATTAAAATTCAAGAGTTCAACCAAGTTACAAACATGCCAAGGAAATTGGACCCTCTGTGGGAATTTGGTGAACCTGATGGAGGGTTTGATAGATCAAACTTGTCTTGCAAGTTGTGTGGGTATTATATGATAAGGGGATTTATAGATTGAAGTATCACCTGGCAAAAATCCCTAGACATGAGGTAGGGCCTTGCAAAAATACAAATCCAGAAATCATCCGAAGAGCCCTCAAATCATTGGAAGAATTAGAGCAAGCCAAACTGTCCAAGTCAGATCTAAGGAATCAACTAGCAGGGAATAGAGTGTTAGGAGGTGAATATGAAAGTGGCACTGGTTCTACTTCAACATCAGTATCTACAACCAACCCTGTAGCTACCTCATCATATTTTGTTCCTAGAACCATGGCTGGTTCACAACCATCTATCTCTTCAATGCTTAAAAAAAGGGAGAAAGAAGAAGCTGACAAGTTGTTGGGCAAGTTTCTTCTTTGGAGTGATATTCCTTTCAGCGTTGCAAGGAATAATCCATTTTTCCAGCCTGCTGTTGATGCTATTGCAATTGTTGGCCCAAGGTACAAAGTCCCTTCTTATGATGACTTTAGAGGCCGCATTCTTCAAGATGAAAAGGTTGACTGCACCAAAAGATTGGAGGAGTTTAGGGCATCATGGGCACACACAGGATGCACTGTGATGTCAGATGGTTGGACCGATCAAAAGGGGAGAAGCCTTATAAACTTCTTGGTTAATTGTCCCAAGGGGACAATGTTTATGAAATCTGTTGATGCATCTGCACATATCAAAGATGCAAAATTATTATGTGATTTGCTGGATGTGTTTATTTTGGAGGTGGGTGCAGAACATGTTGTCCAAGTCATAACGGACAATGCTGCAAATTATGTTGTTGCTGGCAAGATGCTTATGGAGAGGCATCCTACTTTATTTTGGACACTTGTGCTACACATTGCATTGATTTGATGTTGGAGGACATAGGAAGGATTCTTTTTGTCAATGATATTGTTGACTCATCAAAAAGCATTACAAAATTTATATATAATCATGCATCTGTGCTTTATTTGATGAGAACATTCACCAACAACAAGAAGTTGGTGCCCCCCACCATTACACGGTTTTCCACTAGTTTCATATCTCTTCAATCCCTCTTGAATTCTATGTGGGATGTGAAGAGAATGTTTCTTTCAGATGAGTAGCGTGTTTTGACAATTAACCGCAAACCAGAGGGAGAGGCCATATGCATATTAGTTTCATACCAGGAAAACTTCTGGGCGGGAGTGCAGGAGGTGTGCAACGTTACTGATTCTTCGATTAGTTGATGGTGACAAGCCTGCAATGGGCTACTTGTATGAGGCCATGGACAGGGCCAAAGAATCCATTCGGGCCTACTATGATGATAAGGGAGATGAGAGGTTTCAGAAACAACTCCTCCTATGGGAAGTGATTGGTGAACGATGGAACAACACACTCCATCGTCCCATTCATGCTGCAGGGATCTACCTAAACCCCACATTTTCTTACTCCTGTGGGTTATTATTTGACACTAAGATCATGGATGGATTCTTCACTTGTGTTCAGAGGATGGTGCCATCTCCAGCAGAATGTGCAGAAATCTCCAAAGAAATGGAGATATACAGAATGGTAGGTGGCACATTTAGCTTTGATATGGCTGTGGTTGATAGGAAGACTAAAATGGCAAGTATTTTTTAGTTTGTTTCAAATTTCATTGTCTCTTCAAGTTCATAAATTCATACTTCGCTTCAACTTTCAAATTTCATTTTTTTTCTTATGTTTATCTTATTTGTAATTTTGGTGTCGATGCATAGTGGAGAAGCTATGGTGCCAAAGTACCCCATCTGCAAAAGCTTGTCATTCAAATCCTCAGCAAAACATGTATCTCCTCAGAATGTGAGTGCAACTGGAGTGTATTTGAAAAAATACACACCAAGAAGCACAACAGGTTAAAGTTAAAACTTAAAATTATTCCAAATTTCCAATTAATTTTTTGAATTCATTAAATAATATTTTTTTATGATTATTATTTTATGATCTTTGTACAGGTTGGAGTCCCAGCGACTTAATGACATGGGCTACGTCTACTACAATCTTCGATTGTGGGTGAGGCAACTTGAGAGGACACCTGATATGGAGGCCATCTCATTGGATGGGATTGACACCACTGGTGCATGGAGGGTTGAGGCCGAGAGGCCTCTCATGGAGTATGTCGATGATTGGTTAGAGCAGGAGGTAGTGGAACGCATAGAGGGGGCAGAGGAAGGGGAGGAGGAGCAACAGGAGGAGGAGGTGACATCACCTACCCAGGCTACCCCTGCCACCAGTAGAGGACGTGGTCTACCTCCTGTAGCTCCTAGTTCTTCAGCTTCTAGAGCACAACAGAGTCCATTGCCAACTCCACTGGCATCTACATCTAGAGGGAAAGGGAAAACTATTGCATTTTCTCGCAAGAGGGGCATTGGAAATCAGTAGTATTAGTTATTTGGTTCATTTCATTGTATATGACATTATGACTCATGATATGAAATACATTATTATATTTTTTGTTGATATTTTGACGCTGAGTTGGGACTCAGGAGTCGGGACTTACTATTCAGGACATGATTCACTGTTATGTGTGATGTAGCACTAGAAATTATATTACACATCTTATATATTAGTTCTTTTATCATATTTATGTGTCAATGTATTTATTTTTATGTTGTAGATGCTTTAGATATTAAAAAAATTGAAAAAAATGAATATTTTTGTAATTGCTGATTTTTTTTCTCGATTTTTACTGATTTTTTCCCGATTTTTACGATTTTTTTCCGATTTTTTCCCCTCGCCGATTTAATCCCGATCACAATGTTCGCAACACTGGTATGACATGATCCTTGACCCCGTCTAAGATCATGCATTTCGCCTTCGCCTGGGTCTCCTCATACTTCTCAGTTGCATTAACGTCAACTAGGACATCTACTAATTTCAAGGCATAGTCCTTGATGCGATGTTTATCCAGGATTGCCAAGATCCTGGCCTTCCAAATGACAAAATTGGAAGCCCTATCCAATTTGTCCTGATCCCTCAATCTGTTCACTGCCATCTCTGCTCCTCTTCTCTAGACTCCCTCTGAGTCCTGATTTCCCTCTTGGAAATCCTCCGACCAATTGTCGAATCACTCCTCTCCAATCCTCCTTTGCCGCTGCAACCCGAATCTAGATTTCTTGGCTAGAAATCTGTTGAGGTAGTGCTTCCCTCTACCTTGGTTCAGTCTCCTTAGACATTGTTCTGTACTGATAGAACCAGAGTCCCACCAGCTCTTCAAATCAAAATCTGCACAACTCCCTTAGCCATGGCAGCTTGAAGAATCTGAGCCTTTCAGGCACTGCACAATCTCTGCGTGGGCTGAATATGCTCCTCCCGGCCAACTGCATCAATCCTTCCTGGCTCTACGTGAGCTTGATCTGCCCTCCTCTGCCTCTGCACTGGCCCTTCTTTGGGCTCAGAGTGCTGACGTAGGAACTGCGTGAGCCTATGCGTCACACTCTCTGCACTGCGTCACTCCTCTTGCCTCTTCAGCTCTAGAACAATGCTGTCTCTCAGGACAGTTGCTTCTCCGCTGCAAATTCTCAGATTTCTTGGTTGGTGTCTTTAGTCGCCCATGATCTACAATTGCTCTGATACCATGTGAAAATTCCCGAATCTAACACATCAGAAACCCTTACACTAATTACTGGTTTAAAATCTCCTACTTGTTCTTTACATTAACAAGTTATTTAATTGAATAAACATCGAAGTAAACACTATTGCAGCCTTCACAAATACACAAATCATGCATTGAAATAAATAGAGATAATAACACAAGGGACACCATTATTTTTGGACAACTGTCCCCGAAAAAACCCAATTCGGGAAAATAGGTGCAGCATATAGAGGGTTTGTATTATTAAGCAGATTTCATGAATACAACTACGGTGCCAGAAATGGCTCACCCAACAGAGAATATCCTCGGCAGTAGTATCTCTATCCAGAGACAGATATTCCGACAAATCAACAAGCGAATGATCAAACCCACTGTTCCCTATGCTGGACAACGAAAGCTGCTCCAAGCACTGCTCTGGAACTGCGTCACTCCTCTAGGAGCTGCGTCACCCTCTCCCGACTCAGAATTTGCTGATCTTCTCCCAGCCTGCTCCACAGAATCTCCCTAGCGTTGCCTCTGAGGCCCAATGTCAGCCTTTGTGACTTCTGTGTCTCACTACCTTTGGCCTCTACGTCCTCTGTGTCAGCTTTACGGCCTCTGCGTCAGCCCTTCTAGGGCCTGCGTTGTCTCTCCCGACACTGCGTTGCTTCTTTGCTATGTATTCTTCAGCCTCGGATGAAAATCCCTTGCTGAATTGCCCCTCGCTGCAACTCTGATCACTAACTCGATTTCCTCAGCAAACCTCGCCCCAAAAAATCGAATTCTTTGATCACATGGTGTATCTTCAACTGACCCTCAAGCCTCCTCTTATACTTTTCCCGTTGATGAATCAATGACCGAGATTAAGTCTCTAATCAACGACTAAGATTAGAACTAGCTTGATCCTCATCACTTAGAACTTTGTCACCCATATTTTATTAATACACATTAATATTTTTATTTTCCTAAGTTTAGACTTGGGAACCCATTAAAAATATTAATTATTTTAATAACTCCTCATCTGGGTGGAATTTCTCCAAACGATTTCTGGGTTTTGGAGATCTCATGTGCCTTAGATTCTCCACCAATTTTCAAGGCTAGAGCACATTCGATGCTACCCAAAATCAACATAGAGGATTATAAGAAGAAGTCGATGGGCACTTGGAGAGTACACTCGAGCAACAGTTCTTTGTGCAGATCGAGCTCGCAGCAATAGATTTCAGGCTAGAGAGGTACGCAGTGTCAGTGAGGGGTAGGGACATTGATCTTCAGGAAGATTTTCAAATCCGGAGAGGTAGTAGCCAGAGGCTAAGTTATTCCCAGTGTAGGAACTCGAGTGCAAGAACGCGAGTGTAGGAACATCAGTGCAGGATCACGAGTGCAGGAACGTGCGAGTGCAGGAACTTGAGTGCTAGAATGTGCGAGTGGAGGAACAAGAGTGCAGGAACGCGCGAGTGCGGGCAACAACACAAGTGCAGGCAACGTGAGTGTCGAGGTTGCTTAGGGTATAATTTACCAGATTTTCTTGCTGTGGATTGCGAGTTTTTGACATCCAGATTGTACTCAGATTTGCTACTTAAATATTAATAATAAAAACCCTCACCACTACACCGGTTTTCCCATGTTGGGTTTTTCTGGGGACATTTGTCCAAAAATAACTGTGTCAAAATTATTGTGCGCTAGAATTTCTCAGTTTCCAGTATTTTATTTTTCCGCAACATTTTTATGGTGAAAATTGCAGCTGTGATTTTATTCGTTATTTGCCGTAGAAAATAAATTGCATAATTAATTTTTGAGTTAGAAGAATAATTTCCAGTAGCTACAATAGATAAAATTTCACATGGTATCAGAGCTTCATTGATCAGCTAGAGAGCTCAGAAGAGAAAAGAAGGAATTTCGCTGCTCAGTGTGGGCAGCAGGTCGAAATTCTCAAGGAGCAGTGCAGTGTTTTTGTCAGAAGGCCAAATTACTTGAGGAAGACCGATTTTTCTGAGAGAGGAGCAGAAAAATATGATTTTTCCTGAACAAGTGATTCCAGAGGCAGAGGGAGCAGCTCAGATTTTCTTGTTGAACATATCTCTAGCTAGACACATAGAGCTTTTGCAGCAGTTCGCTAGAGCAGACCCAGCATCAAGGTGGAAAAGAGGAATAACACATTATAGCCATGGAAAGAAGTAACATTCAAGAGACTTCAAATTTGTCTTCCAGATTGGAGGACGAATTTGCTTGCTTAGCAGGATCAGCATCACAGGGAGTTTGGTATATAGACAGTGGAGCATCAACTCACATGGATAAAGAATATTTCTCTAGCTACACAGAGGAGCAAATGGACTTCCAGATTACTATGGGAAACAAAACGAAATGTACTCCAGTAGGGAGAGGTACCATAGATTTTCAAGGCAGTCATGAGCAAACACCAACGCTACAGATGTATTGCATGTGCTAGGATTAGGTATAAACCTGATTTCAATATCCTAGTTACACAACAAGGGGTATGATATTCACTTCGTAGGGAAGAAAATGTATGTTAAACACCTGAGTTGGAAAAATATAAGACAGATTGGAGTTCGAAGTAACAGATTGTACCAATTACAAATTGATTCTCCAATGGCACTAATAGGCAGTGACAGTAGCAGTGGGAAGGAGCTGAATGATTTATGGCACAGGAGAATGGGACATCTACACCATGGAGCACTCAGGATGCTCAAAGAAATGGTAAAAAGGGTTCCAGAACTTGACACAGAGCATGATGATGTGTGGAGAGGATGCGTACTTGGGAAGTATGTTAAGGCAACATTTCCAAGAAGTGACAGCAGAGTTGATGGCATGTTAGGACTTATACACTCAGATGTCTGTGGCTTGATGTCCACTAGAGCTTTCAATGGTGCCGAATATTTTGTCACCTTTATTGATGATCATTCTAGGAAAACCTAGATATACTTCTTGAAGACCAAGGATGAGGTCTTCGATCGTTTCAGAGTTTAAAGATCTCGTGGAGAATGCGACAGGGAAGAAGATCAAGGTGCTTCACTCAGATAATGGTGGAGAATATATTGATAAAGACTTCACAGATTTCTGTGCAAAGGAAGGCATCAATAGAGAATGGACAACTCCATATAATCCATAGTAGAATGGTGTAGCGGAACGTAAAAACATAACCATTATTGGATTTGGAGTTGCAAAGGCTATGTTATATGACCATGATCTACCCAGATTTCTATGGGCAGAAGCATGTAACATGACAATGTATATTCAGAACATGACTCCTTATAAAGCATTGGGGAAGAAAACGCCAGAAGGAGTCTTCACAGGGAAGAAGCTAGAAGTTAGCCACTTCATAATTTTTGGCAGCATTGCCTATTTCCATGTGCCAGATGATAAAAGGACCAAATTGGATTAGACTGTAGAGAAGGGGTTCTTCGTTGGGTATAGCGAAACCTCCAAGGCATACAAAATCTACATTCCCAGCAATAGAAAGATTGTAGTAAGGCGAGATGTAAAGTTCATGGAGAACTGAGCTTTTAGGGGATCTCGTGAGATGCCTGGAGGGGATCAGAATCAGTCAGCATAAGCTCCTTTAGTCCTGTTGTCGCACAAAGTGTCTAGGCAGCGTGACAACGCTCAAAGTAAGGGTTGTCACTCTTAATCCTTACTCACTCCGTTTATACTCTCTCCTAGGCAAGTCAAGGGGGGTAGTCCCTAAGGTAAATGGATGAAAACCTGTGGATCACGGGCTCTAGGAGATTTTAATGATGGACAACTTGATGAATCTAAATGATTAAATCAGATTGATAGATTAAACGCCAACGTAAACAAGACACGACCACAAGATAGAAACAATTATAGACCAGTGCCTTCGATATTTGAATTAACCATCAATAAAACAAGCTATCCAGAACGATGAAAAGCGACAATCATAAATAATCCATATGCAAGAAATTCTAGATTTAAAATTATTTTCGCTGATTGCCCAAATCTAGATTTAATAAATTTTCTTCAACAACCAAATATGATTAAAAATGTTTATCGCACCTTGACCATAGGAAAATCATAAAAATTGCATTTAATGACCAAATGACACTAAGGAACTTTAGGTTAAAATTTTTTAATTATTCCTTAGGAATTTAATTTAATTGAAGGGTTAAAAAACCAAAATTTTTAATGGCCATAGGCCACATTAAAAATTCTAGAGTTTAAGTGAAAAAACCCCTGAATGTTATTTTAAATCCTTAGTCACCAAATTTAGATTTATGATTTAAAGTTTTTTTTTTTTTAGATTTAAATTTTTTTTAATGTTTAGGATTTTTAGAAATTTTTTTAATGTTTAGGATATTTTTAGAATTTTTTAGATTTTTTAATTTTTTGAAAATTTTAATGCTTTTTAGGGAATTTTTTAGATTTTTTTAATTAAAAAAAATGAAATCAAAATAAAACAAAATCAAATTTTTGTTTATTTTTATTTTAATGAATAAAAGTCAAATAAAAGAAGAATTTAAAATAAAAAATAAATAAAAGTGAAAATAGAAAATCGAAATAGAGAAATGAATCTAAGGCAAGTCAAAATCGCAATTCAAATGAACATTAACCCTAACCATAATATACTAATGAAAGTAAATTAAAATTAAAAAAAGGCTAACTAAACTAAACGTATATGAATAAGTCGAAAGGGTTGTTATGTATTGTGTGCAGGTGCAGCAATGGAGAGTAGCTCACGGGAGCCACGGGAAACGAAGGCCGAGGGTAGATCGAAGCAACGAGAAGAGGCCAAGGGTTTAGGTTGAGATGGCAGAGGGTTCGAACTGCGGAAAAAATGAGAGGGAATGGGTAGAAGAGAGGAGCAGAGATGCATGCGGGAGTTGGAACTTGAAGGTCGAGGAGCATGGGCAAAGGATTTGGCAGCGTAGATATGGAGGAAGGAGCAGCGAGATGGGTAGCTGTGGCAGCGTAGGAGGGATGGCGTGGAGAGGCAATGCATGAAGGTGGACTGCGGGAGGAAGGAGATGATGATTGCGTGGATGCGGGAGCAAGGGATTGTTGCGGAACGGTGGATGGAACAGCAAAAGCGTGGACAGGTTTGCGGAGTGGAGGGAGCTAGAGGAATAGCGCAAGGGCAACACGCAGGTCTGAGGAGCGTGGTTTATGGACTATTCACGTGGGGAGCCGGATGAGGAATAACATAGATATGGCAGAGAGCAACTGTGTGGGATAGTAGGCAGCGCTAGGGAGTATTGGATGATCGCAAGAGCTACAGTGAGGATGCAGTATGGCAGCGGATGGATGGCAGAGAGGAAGGAAAACGCAGGCCAGCATACAACGAGGATAGGCAGTGAGGGTTCTCAGGTTTGATTGGGTGCAGCGTTTGAGGATGAAGCTGCGTGGAGGGAAGGAGAACGACGGAGGGGCATTGGGTAGCTGCAAAGCAGACAACGAGGGTTCTTTTTTTTTAAGCAGCGGCAGATAGAGGTATGGAAATGCGTGGGATGGATTGGATAAGGCTAAGAGCTGGCAACAAACATCCAAGAGAGAACACAGACACGGGAAAGGGTAAAAAAATTTCGAATTTTCACAATGAAACCCCAAAACCAGGCAGAAATCAGACAAATGGTAGCCCAGCAACGCCTTAAATCCACCAGAACTTCTTTAAGAATTTTCCAAAAATCTTAATTTAATTTTCCAAAAATCTTAATTTTTTCCAAAAATCTTAATTTAAAAATTTGAATCAACCTGCGTCAGATTTGATGAAACCCTCACAAAATTTTCCAGATCTAAAAATAAATAAATTCCCTGCAAAAAATGATGTTGATGAAAACCAGAACTCCAGATCTTACCCTCCAAGGCCTAGATCTGGACTCTGCACAACTTTCAGTTTCAGATCTGTAGCTGCAATACAACAAAAAACACCCAAACGATATACACAATGACCCAAAAAACACTAAAACCCTGAAAACCAAAATCAAAAAACTAAAATTAATTACAGATCTATGTACACAAATCGCAGATCTATCAGATCTAGGGAGTGTGAGTCTGACTCCGCTCCCACATTGATGATCTGAGGCTCTCAACAGCCAGATCTAACGATTTAGCACAAAAAAAAAAAAAAATTGAATTTTAGAGGAGGTACTAAGCTCGAAACCCTTCATGCATCACCCATAAAAATATCTTATGATAAGCCCGGGCTCAAACTCAAATTGGGCTCTTCGAAAAACACAGATCGGGAGTTGGTTGGTTCAGCCGAGAACTTCCCTGAACGCTCGATGATCTAATAATCAAGGATTTTCCTACAAAACTTAATTCAACCGTCAACATAGAGCGAGAGAACAATAACAAAATTCAGATCTAATAGAGATACCTGCTATTATATTCAAAAATTAAATTATCATTCAAACCCCAGCGACTGAGCAAGATACTTGTACTCAAATCGCTCTTTAGAAGCTATTATTAATGGCAAAAAAGAAATTACGCACGAAAATAATACATCTTACAACATTTCCATGAAGAGTAACACCAGCAGAAATTTAACTCCAAAGTCTTTCTTTATTGCTCATAAAAAGATTACAAGAGAGAGCTTTTCACTTAGTACACGATCAAAAGATCGGATGACACTGACTGACAAATGACCTCCTATTTAAAGATAAATCTTCCAACGGCTAGTTCGAGTGATCCTTGTCAAAGTGATCTCAACCGTTGATGAGGATCAAAATTTCTTTTAATCTCATCCGTCGAAATTTTAAATATTGAGGAAATTTCGAATTTTTCAATTAAATGCATTTTAATAAATTCAAAAATTAAAATTTTGCATTTATTTCCTCAAAATTTTGACTTTGACTTAACCCCAGGGACCCAAGGCATAAAATTTAGCAAAATAATCAATTAACCTTAGTCCCTGGACCTGTTAAGATTTAATTTTTTAAAGGATCCACGAATTTTACCTCTGGAAAATTTAAATTTACCTAGGACCTAGGACCTATGAGGGGATAAATTATTTTTCTAACCCTCAAGACATTTTACATCATGATTTTTACATTTTTTACATCTCAAGGGGGAAAACCCATTTGCAAAAGACCCTCACAGATTATCCAGTTCTGCGACACAAATATAATCTAGCAGATCAAGCAATTTGTAATAAAATAACCTAACCAAATAGTTAGGATTATTCCCAAATCAACTTTACACAGACTTGATCTAGAACACTAGGACTCCCCTAAGATTCCAGTGACGAAATCCATTCCGGCTTTGGGGTAAAGCTGAAGGAAAACTTTGCCGACCATCCGAGAATGGATCGGTGAGACAAAAAACCTCCCGGAATGTAGAGCGTTACCATAAAACTAGGTTTACCTAGGTGATTGCATACACGACACAGATCTGCTGAGATTATTTACATTATACACATGCAGACTCGGTTTACATTATAAGATGATCCTTAGGCTGATAATGATAGTTGAACGGCACAGATACGTCGATCAGGCACTATCCCTTTTGCGAAAAAATGGGGTGTACGGCTATGAGTCGTTGACACGTAGTGGTCAACGTCTGGCTCTACTTGGGGACACGTTGCTGCACTGGAGGAATGTGAGAATCCAGAATCTGCATCCAAGCAACACACAACAAAACATAAGTAGCGTCCATCCAAAAATCATCATATAACGTTAAGCACAGGAAAGATATAAGCTCTTCATTTATTAACTAGTCTAACAACATGAAAAACCAAATCTAACTACAAAATGAAACACTGAAATAACAGGGCATAAGGTTAGAAATACAATACAAAGATGCCCCATGGCATCAAATGCATTCAATATAGTGCATACTGAGCATTTGCCTGCTTTCAGGCAAATCTGTCGGTTGTTTCTCGGATGTGCCATGTCCAATCCTGCATATAGTAGGACTTTTTCCTATTCAAAAATCAAGCTGCTTATGGCCATCTGATGCATCAAATCGCTTTCTCATTCTCTTTCTCTTGCGTTTTTTCTTTGTGGCAGGTTGTATCACTGATGACGTGGAACATTCTACTTCAAAACTCTCAGATGAAGTATGTAAGATATGCATGACATGTCTTTCTTCATTTTGCATCTGATTTTTATCGTTTTCAATTTTATCTGGGTCACCTTCAATTAACCACTTTTCAATGGAACAAATGACATCCTCAAAATAAGATGGAGCTTGCTGCAACAGATAAGGAGGCTTTTGATCTGTCGATGTCTCCTTGTTTCTTTCATCCTCTGAATGCTGTTGAAATTTCTGTACCTGTATTGTTATGGCATCCATCTGGCTAGAGTGTTCAACCTTCATAGCACTGAGTTCCTTGGCATGGTCTTCCTCCATGCTCAATAACTTATTTTGAAGACATATTTGACTAGCCTCCATATCTTTTATTGCTTTGTCATTCTTTGCTTTCATGCCCATGAAGCAATTTTGCATATAGTTTATCTCTTTCTTATGATTTGCTTGCATGGTAGCCAACTGATTGTTATAATCGAATGTCATGATGGTCAATTCTTCATCCATAGTTAATAACTTATTTTGCGTAGAATTAATTTCCCTGTCATGATTAGTTTTCATGGTTTCCATCTCCTTATCTCGCTTGTCCAGGTGGGTGTATAAAGTTCTCATATCCTTGACATAATTAGTTACAAATTTTTCTTGATTAAGCTCCATATTTTTTACCAGCTGCATTAGTTCTTCTATAATTTGCTTCTCATTTTCCCTTTCATTGTCGACACTGATTTGATAACTTGTTCCTGCTTTTCCACTATCATGGATTTGATCTGCAACGGTACAGGTGGATGGCACATTCTGATATGGAGAATTGTCTTGAAATATTTCATTGACAGCTGGACCCTTCACAAGATCACTTTCATTCTGTTGCATAATTTTAGGGGTACAAGGCGAGCTATCTTGATAACCATATCTATCTTTAAAAGCATGAACGATGTCTTGTAAAGAAGTGAAAGAATCTTTAGGACAATTATTAAACCAATTCAAAGCATCACCCTCTAAAGAAAAGGCAAATAGACGCATTTTGACATCTTCATGATCATACTGGGGAGAACTACAATATATGAGCATTATACGAGAAAACCTGCATAGATGCTTTCTAATAGCGACTGAATCACCACTCGAGAACAAAGACAATTTATGAATGGCCACTTCCGAAATATCATGGAGAACATCAGTAAAATGAAACGGGGTAAACAAATAATCCATGATGAATAATGAGGGACCAAATGGATGATAGAGAGAGACCTCTGCTCAAGAAAATCAAGAGATCCACAAGAAGCGAGCTTCGAGTAGAAATTATTCTAGAAATGAAAGAAGTAGAGTCGCCACTTGAACATGAATCTAACTCTAGGATCCAAAAGGCAACAAACAACCGGATATAAGGGAGGGCTTCTTGTCTGAGAAAAATAAATGAAAAGAAATGGAGTCGCCACCCAAACAAGAAACAAACCGAGATGTCCAAGTGCTAAAAGTGCAGATGAAACGATTAACGAGATGATGAAAGATAGGGCGATGAAAAGATCAAATGACGCCAGGAAATGCCGTGCCGCTTGACAGGCTAATGAATGGCGGAAAAGATGAGATGTTTAAAAACAATGAGGAAATGTCGTTGAAGCACCGAGAATAAAATGATCCCTGGCAACGGTACCAAAAATGTTGTCGCACAAAGTGTCTAGGCAGCGCGACAACGCTCAGAGTAAGGGTTGTCACTCTTAATCCTTACTCCGTTTAGACTCTCTCCTAGGCAACTCAGGGGGGTAGTCCCTAAGGTAAATGGATGAGAATGCCTGTGGATCATGGGCTCTAGGAGATTTTAATGATGAACAACTTGATGAATCTAAATGATTAAATCAGACTGATAGATTAAACACCAATGTAAACAAGACACGACCACAAGATAGAAACAATTATAGACCGGTGCCTTCAATATTTGAATTAACCATCAATAAAACAAGTTATTCAGAACGATGAAAAGCGATGATCATAAATAATCCATATGCAAGAAATTCTAGATTTAAAATTATTTTCGCTCACTGCCCAAATCTAGATTTAATCAATTTTCTTCAACAACCAAATATGATTAAAAATGTTTATCACACTTTTGACCATAGGAAAATCGTAAAAATTGTATTTAATGACCAAATGACACTAAGGAACTTTAGGTTAAAATTTTTTAATTATTCCTTAGGAATTTAATTTAATCGAAGGGTTAAAAAACCAAATTTTTTAATGGGCCATAGGCCACATTAAAAATTCTAGAGTTTAAGTGAAAAAACCCTTGAATTTTATTTTAAATCTTTAGTCACCAAATTTAGATTTATGATTTAAAGTTTTTTTTATTTTTTTATTTTTTAGATTTAATTTTTTTTTTAATGTTTAGGATTTTTAGAAAAAATTTTAATGTTTAGGATTTTTTTAGAATTTTTAATTTTTTGGAATTTTTAATGTTTTTATAGGGTTTTTTTAGATTTTTTTTAATAAAAATAAAAATAAATAAAACTGAAATCAAATGAAATCAAAATAAAACAAAATCAAATTTTTGTTTATTTTTATTTTAATGAATAAAAGTCAAATAAAAGAAGAATTTAAAATAAAAATTAAATAAAAGTGAAAATAGAAAATCGAAATAGAGAAATGAATCTAACTAAGGCAAGTCAAAATTGCAATTCAAATGAACATTAACCCTAACTATAATATACTAATGAAAGCAAATAAAAAATAAAAAGAAAGGCTAACTAAGCTAAACGTATATGAATAAGTCGAAAGGGTTGTTATGTATTGTGTGCAGGTGCAGCAATGGAGAACAGCTCACGAGAGCCACGGGAAACGAAGGCCGAGGGTAGATCGAAGCAACGAGAAGAGGCCAAGGCTTTAGGTTGAGACAATGGAGGGTTCGAGTTGCAGAAAAAATGAGAGGGAATGGGCAGAATAGAGGAGTAGAGATGCATGTGGGAGCTGGAACTTGAAGGTCGAGGAGCATGGGCAAAGGATTTAGCAGCGTAGATATGGAGGAAGGAGCAGCGAGATGGGTAGCTGTGGCAGCGTAGGAGGGATGGCGTGGAGAGGCAGTGTATGAAGGTGGACTGCGGGAGGAAGGAGATGATGATTGCATGGATGAGGCAGCAAGGGATTGCTGCGGAACGGTGGATGGAACAACAAAAGCATGGACAGGTTTGCGGAGTGGAGGGAGTTAGAGGAATAGCGTAAGGGCAACACGCAGGTCTGAGGAGCGTGGTTTATGGACTGTTCACGTGGGGAGTCGGATGAGGAATAATGTAGATATGGCAAAGAGCAACGGTGTGGGATAGCAGGTAGCACTAGAGTGTATTGGATGATCGCAGGAGCTATATTGAGGACGCAGTATGGCAGCGGATGGATGGCAAAGAGGAAGGAAAATGCAAGCTAGCATACAACGAGGATAGGCAGCGAGGGTTCTCGAGTTTGATTGGGTGCAGCGTTTGAGGATGAAGCTGCGTGGAGGGAAGGAGAACGACGAAGGGGCGTTGGGTAGCTGCAAAGCAGACAACGAGGGTTCTTTTTCTTTTTGAGGAGCGGCAGACAGAGGTATGGAAATGCGTGGATGGATTGGATAAGGCTAAGAGCTGGTAGCAAACATCCAAGAGAGTACGCAGACAGGGGAAAGGGTAAAAAAAATTTCGAATTTGCACAATGAAACCCCAAAACCAGGCAGAAATCGGACAAATGGTAGCTCAACAACCCCTTAAATCCACCAGAACTTCTTTAAGAATTTTCCAGAAATCTTTAAAAATTTGAATCAACTTGCTTAAGATTTGCGTGATGAAACCCTCACAAAATTTTCCAGATCTAAAAATAAATAAATTCCCTGCAAAAAATGATGTTGATGAAAACCAGAACTCCAGATCTTACCCTCCAAGGCCTAGATCTAGACTCTGCACAACTTTCAGTTTCAGATCTGTAGCTGCAATACAACAAAAAACACCCAAACGATATACACAATGACCTAAAAAACACTGAAACCCTGAAAACCAAAATCAGAAAACTAAAATTAATTACAGATCTATGTACACAAATCGCAGATCTATCAGATCTAGGGAGTGTGAGTCCGACTCCGCTCCTAGATCTGATGATCTGAGGCTCTCAACAGCCAGATCTAACGATTTAGCACAAAAAAAAATTTTAATTTTTTGAATTTTAGAGGAGGTACTAAGCTCGAAACTCTTCATGCATCACCCATAAAAATATCTTTTGATAAGCCCGGGCTCAAACTCAAATTGGGCTCTTTAGAAAACACGGATCAGGAGTTGGTTGGTTCAGCCGAGAACTTCCCCGAATGCTCGATGATCTAATAATCAAGGATTTTCCTGCAAAACTCAATTCAGCCGTCAACATAGAGTGAGAGAACAATAATAAAATTCAGATCTAATAGAGATACCTGCTATTATATTCAAAACTTAAATTATCATTCAAACCCCAGCGACTGAGCAAGATACCTGTACTCAATTCGCTCTTCAAAAGCTATTGTTAATGGCAAAAAAGAAATTACGCACGAAAATAATACATCTTACAGCATTTCCATGAAGAGTAACACCCGCAGAAATTTAACCCCAAAGTCTTTCTTTATTGCTCATAAAAAGATTACAAGAGAGAGCTTTTCACTTAGTACACGATCAAAAGATCGAATGACACTGACTGACAAATGACCTCCTATTCAAAGATAAATCTTCCAACGGCTAGTTCGAGTGATCCTTGTCAAAGTGATCTCAACCGTTGATGAGGATCAAAATTTCTTTTAATCTCATCCGTCGAAATTTTAAATATTGAGTAGAGTTCGAATTTTTCAATTAAATGCATTTTAATAAATTCAAAAATTAAAATTTTGCATTTGTTTCCTCAAAATTTTGACTTTGACTTAACCCCAGGGACACAAGGCATAAAATTTAGCAAAATAATCAATTAACCTTAGTCCCTGGACTTGTTAAGATTTAATTTTTTAAAGGATCCACAAATTTTACCTCTGGAAAATTTAAAGTTACCTAGGACCTATGAGGGGATAAATTATTTTTCTAGCCCTCAAGACACTTTACATCATGATTTTTACATTTTTTACATCTCAAGGGGGAAAACCAATTTGCAAAAGACCCTCACAGACTACCCAATTCTGCGACACAAATATAATCTAGCAGATCAAGCAATTTGCAATAAAATAACCTAACCAAATAGTTAGGATTATTCCCAAATTACTTTTACAAAGACTTGATCTAGAACACTAGGACTCCCCTAAGATTCCAGTGACGAAATCCATTCCGGCTTTGGGGTAAGGCTGAAGGAAAACTTTGTCGACCATCCGAGAATGGATCGGTGAGACAAAAAACCTCCCGGAATGTAGATCGTTACCAGAAAACTAGGTTTACCTAGGTGATTACATACACAACACGGATCTGCTGAGATTATTTACATTATACACACGCAAACTCAGTTTACATTATAAGATGATCCTTAGGCTGATGATGATAGTTGAACGGCACAGATACGTAGATCAGGCACTATCCCTTTTGCGAAAAAAGGGGGTGTACGGCTATGAGTCGTTGACACGTAGTGGTCAACAAGTCCAACAGCAGGGGCAGCCAATGGGACAGGCAAGAGGACAATCACAAGGATCAAATACTATGACCAGTACCAGTATTTCCTCAAGTACAGGCAATCCGGGGAGTTCTCAGCAGATGGAGCAACAAAGACATGATGACGAGGAGCTGACAGAACCTCCCACAACTAGTGGTTGAGCCAACAGAGAGGTTCGTCAGACATTGAGATATGCAAAGGATTTCATTGGAACTCCTAGGATGAGAAAAAGATAGCATAGACACCCTGATAGGTACCAAGCATTGGTGGCTCAGTTTGCAGAACCTTCTAGCTTTCAGGAGGTCGCACAACATAAGTATGGGTAGATGCCATGGTAGAAGAGTATAGCTCTATCATGACAAATGATATTTGGAAGATGGTGCTGAGACTCGAGGATAGGTCAGTTGTAGGTTCTCGATGGATCTACAAGATCAAGTATGCTACAGATGGCAGCGTGGAGAAATACAAGGCTAGGTTCGTGGAAAAGGGGTATGCACAAAAAGAAGGGATAGATTATGAGGAGACCTTCGCCCCAGTTGCCAAATACACTTCTATCCGGTCAGTTATATCTCTAGTAGCTCAGATGGGATGGCAGATTCACCAAATGGACGTCAAGACAACATTCTTGAACGGGGTGATGGAGGAAAAAGTGTAAATAGAACATCCAGAGGGCTTTGAGACTCATGAGAGGCACACTCATGTGTGTAGATTGAAGAAAGCTCTATACGGACTCAAGCATGCTCCTAGGGCATGGTATGGTAGGATTGACAGCTATTGTCAAAAAGAGATCATCCACATAGAAAAATAGAATGAGTGGCTCACCCTCTATGACAGGTTAAAGCACATTGATATTCGGTGTTACTTCATGAAAGATTGTGCATAACGAGTAGTCCAACTACAATATGTTCCTACAGAAGAGCAGGTTGCGGATATACTCACGAAAGCTTTAGGGAGAGCTAAATTCATTTATTTTAGAGAACATATGGGTGTGGTGGAGAACCCGTTTCAGTAGCAGGGACAGGCTATTTTGGATGCTTCTCAGTTGCGGTTGTTGCAGTTGCAGCCGCAACATATGAGAGGGAGTTGCAGTGTAGATGCAGTGTTGGCAATAGTTCAACAGGGTCAATAGCAACACATATGCAATTTATATCAAAGTTGCGTAGTGGTTGGTGGCCAGTATGGCCGGACATCAGCAACATGACAGGAGATGATGTAGAGACAGTGTGCTGTCATAGGCTGTACAGTAGAGCACTAGAACACATTCCTCGCTAAGAGGGAGTGTTAGTTTTTGTAGCATAGGATGTGTTCTAACCACAAAATTTTGTGAAGAGGCTAGAATACATGAGATCTCCAAAACCTAGAAATTGTTTCTGGAAATTCCACCTAGAAATGACTTAATTAGATTATTAGCCAGTTTTTAAATATTTCATAAGTCTAAACATAGGGAATATGGTTATTTAATCAAAATTAATTAATTCAAGGTCTGAATGTTCTATAAACTCACATGGATCGACTTCTAGTTAATCCTAGCCATCGATTAAGATTTAATCTTAGTTGTTGGAGTCCCAACAAAGGATTATAAGAAGAAGTTGATGGACACTTGGAGAGTACATTCGCGCAATAGTTCCTTGTGCAGATCGAGCTAGCAACTGTAGAGTTCGAGCCAGAGAGGGACGCAGTGTTAGTGAGGGGCAGGGACAGTGATCAAGAGGAAGATTTCCAGATCCGGAGAGGCAGTAGCAAGAGGCTGAGTTATTTCTAGTGTAGGAATGCGAGTGCAGGAACATGAGTGCAGTAATGTGCGAGTGCAAGAACACCTAAGTGTAGGAAAGCATGAGTGCAGGAACGCGCGAGTGCAGGAACGCGCGAGTGCAGGAACGCGTGAGTGCAGGGATGCGCGACTGCAGGAACGTGAGTGCAGGCAACACAAGTGCAGACAATGCGAGTGTCGAGGTTCCTTAGGGTATATCTTTGCCAAATTTTCTTGCTGTGGATTGCCAGTTTTCGACATCCAGATTGTACTCAGATTTGTTGTTGAATATTAATAATAAAAACCCTCACTGCTGCATTGGTTTTCCCACACTAGGTTTTTCCGGGGACATTTGTCCAAAAATAACTATGTCAAAATTATTGTGTGTGCTAGAATTTCTCATTTTTCAATATTTTATTTTTCCGCAACATTTTTATGGTGAAAATTATAGCTGTGATTTTATTTGTTATTTTTCGTAGAAAATAAACTGCATGATTAATTTTTGGGATAGAAGAATAATTTCCAGTAGTTGTAATAGATAAAATTTCACAATGAACTGGCCAAAAGGTTGGTTGAATAGACATAAAACTATTTAGAAGACATTTGACCAAGGAGGAGATTGACACGACTCCTCTAAACCCATATAAAAAATTATATATATATATATAATTTAATTAATTTGACAATTAAGTAAAAAGGGAAATATTTGTGAGAAAAAAAGTAGCAACCCTTTGAAGTAAAAAAAAGGTGGGTATAAAATTAATGAAATTTTGAAGCTGGGTCAAATATTAAGGTTGGTCAAATATCGCACCTTCCTCAAGGTTAGTAAAGTCACCTTGACATTGAAGTGTTGTAGGTAAAGTTATTCCAAACAACAAATATCATAAAACTACTTTATTATATTTTAGAAAATATAAATAGAATTCAAGGGATTGTTCAATAAAAAGACTTACTACATTTGGAAAAAAATAGATTTCTCTTATGAAACTATAAACCCTTTGGTCAAAGTATCATTTGATAAAATTATCGATGACGACAAAAGGGAGTAAATATTTAAAGAAAAAAAAAAGAGTAGTAAAAAGATGGTTTCCACAAAGAACAATGGTTTCTTTTCAAAATGTCCCTTTTGTTCAGAAGGATATTCTAATTGTCAAGAGTCTTTCAGAAATCAAAATGTGATTTGCAGAAAATGTTACAAAACTTTTATCTTAGTCAAATCTCTAAGTGATGCACAAAAACAATCAATCGCAAGAGATATAAAACAATTAATGGCAATATTTAAGCAACAACATACAAATTTTAATAAGGAAACAAAGAAAATGGAATCCAAATTGCAAGTGGAACGCCCATCATCACTCTTACAAAACGATGTAATCCAGTGTACTGAGAAAGTGCAGTTGGAAGATCAAGAAAAAGACAAAATAAACAAACTTCGACAAAACAAGAAAACATTACAACAGGAATATGAAGATCTTGCGGATATGCATTACAAAAAAATAATGGAAAATGACAAAGAAATTTCTCGCCTCAAGGACCACAATGAAAAATTAATTGCACAAGTCAAGAAGACTAAGGTCACAAAAAAGGAACTCAATAAGCACCTATCCAAACAAGAAGAGGAAAATTTACATTTAAAGAACCATAATAAAAATATTTTAGAACAAATCAAAAGTTTAAAAGATGAAGAGAAGGATATTAAGGCTAAAGTCAACAATTCAGAAAACGAAGAACTTTGATGTCTAAGGTGTTGGAATTTCTAAGTCTAACTGTTAGAAATCCTTCATGTACTTTCTGATTTATTTCTGCCTACTTGTTCTTTTTAATTAACAAGTTATTTACCATGTAAATACTGAAAATCAATACAAGTACATGCTTAACACATTATAGATCATCAACTGAAGGAAAAACAAGCACACAAGTGACACCGTTGTTTTTGGACTCATGTCCCTGAAAAACCCAACACAGGAAAACTGGTGCAGCTATCTGAGGGTTTCATTATTAAGCAGTTTCAGAATACAATCTGGGTGCCAAACCGACTCACCCAACAGAGAATGATCTCGGCAGTAGTACCTCTCAGTCGGAGACAAATATTCTGGCTAAAACCCCAGATGAACAATCCCATAGCTCTCAGCTCCAATCTACCCCACGAAATCTCCAGCGTCTGCCTCTAGGGATTGTGTTAGCCTCTCTGGCCCAGCGTCACCCCAACTTGCCTAGCGTCAGCCTTTGGAGGCATTGCGTCAGCCTCTAGAGTCTTTGCGTCACCCACGCTGGCTCTCTCTGGCACTGCACAGCTCCTGGCTGCCTCTGCATGGGCCTTGACTGGCTCTACGTGGCCTTTAGCTAGCTCTGCGTCCCTCTCTCCCCGCTTTTGCGTTGATGCTCACGGTACCCTCTCTGCCTCTCTTCTTCTGTATTCACTGCCCCTCAACTGCAACTCTGATCACTCCTTCGATTTCCTCAGCAAGCCCTGCCCCAGAAAATCGAATTCTTGATCAACTCGGTGTGTTCTCCTAGTGACCCTCAAGCCTCCTTTTATACTTTTCTCGTTGACAATTCAACGACCAAGATGAAGTCCCTAATCAACGGCTAAGATTAACTCTGGCTTGATCCATGACTTTTGGACCCTTCTAATAGAGTTTTATATTAATTCACATTAATATTTTATTTTCCCTAAGTTTAGACTTAGGGACTCCATTAAAAATATTAATTATTTTAATATCTCCCAAACTGTTTAAAATCTGCCCAAACCATTTCTAGGTATTGGAGATCTCATGTGCTTTAGCCTTTCCACCAATTTTCGTGGCTAGAGCACATCCGATGCTACCCCAAATCAACACTCCCTCTTAGCGAGGACTGTGCTCTAGTAATACTCTTCACTAAGCATCACCCTGATCATCCAACATCGGTCCTGGTGTTGATGCTAGGCCTGCTTCCCAACATCCTTTGTACTGCTGCATTATGTTCTGCTACCCATGGCCCTGCCACTGCTGCATCCGTACGGCAACCCCTCTCATCATGCTGCATCGTGCTGCCCATAGCATTGCCACTGCTAACTGCTGCACTGCAACTCAATTACTGAGAAGTAAGTAACTGATCTCCCAACTCTGACATCTTTGTCAGGCTAGAGACACCCTCGATGCTGAAACTCCCTCTGTTGCTGACAAGTGCCCCTTCTCTGACCTCTGCGTTGCTGCAACAACTCCATGCATCTCGCACTGCTGCCTCACGCTGTCCTGGGAATCCTGCACTGTAGCTCCCTCTGTCACTCCATTTGCATCCATCTCTACTGACATCCGCCAGTACTGCTACTCCTCTTCGGGGCTCCCGTAGCAAGGTATAATCCAAGAGGCTGGGTACCTCGAGGATCCTACCCCTCATTGCCTGTAGTCCATCTGACTACAGCTCGATGTCTCCCCACTTCCTCTCAAGTGGCATGTGAGCACTCATGGCACAACCATCATCTGTCTCCACTTCCTTCTCCGCCTTTGCTGGCGCAACCTTGGTCTCGGAAGCCTCTCCCTTGCTCTTCTTCCTCGGACACTGGCTCGCATAGTGACCCAGTTCCCCACAGTGGAAGCATTTGACCTTGGAGAGGTCCTTCTTCTTCCGTTTCTCCTGCTTTCCCTGAGATGCTAGGGCAACATCCTCCTCTTCCTCCTTCTTGATTCTGAACCCCTTGCCGTTGCTTCCTGCCTTGGTCAGCGTTCTGATCTCTTCTTGGCGAAGAGCCGCCCACAGTTCCTCCCAATCTGGAAGGGTCGACCTGCCCAGTATGCTCTGGACAAACACCTCCCAGTCTTCTGAGACTGCGTTCAGGGTTGTCCTCACCATCAATTCTTGATCCGGCGTGGCCCCTATGGAAGTCAGCTGATCCTGGATCTCCTTCAATCGACCGAGGAAGGTGTCGATCTGTTCTCCCTTCTGCATCTGGTATGACCGCAATTGATTTTCTAGTAGCATCTTCCTCTGCATAGAATTATGCTGATACAATTTCGTCAGGGCCTCCCACATCACATTTTCTATTTCCCTTTCGGCAATATGTTGTACTACATGGTCCTTGACCCTGTCAAGGATGATGCTCTTGGCCCTCGCCATTGCCTCCTCGTACTTGTCGTTTTCAATCGGGTCAATTGGGATCGCTATCGTCTTCAAGGCGAAGTGCTTGAGACGATTCCTGTCTAGAACGGAGAAGATTCTGGCCTTCCAGACTATGAAGTTTGAGGCTCCGTCCAATTTGTCCTGGTCTCTTACACCGTTCACTGCCATTTCGCTGCTCCTCTACTTCCCTTCTGGAAGTTCTCGGTGTGACTCCCTCTGAGCCTCGATTTCCCTCCTGGAAACCCCTCTGCGAATGTCGAGATGCCCCCACTCCAATCGTTAGTGCAGCTGCACCACTGATTCGGATTTCTTGGCTAGAAATCCTCGGCAACAACTCCCTCCTCCTTGGTCTTGCCCTGTTAGGTACCGTTCTGACCACAGTACCCCACCAGCTTCACTCTACAACTTACCCACAGCCTCCTATGCCTCAACAAACTGAAGATTAGAGCTTCTAGGCTCTGCGCAATCCAGAAACCAGCAAAATCCGCACCTCCTTGCCACGGGCGTCAATCCTCCCTGACTGAAAAAGATGACCGGGCACTACGTAGGTCAGGTCTGCTCCCTTCTGCCCCTATGTTGATCCTCCTCTCGGCTCAAACTTCTTGATGCAGGCACTGCGTCACCCCTCCCTTGCTGCATCTTCGCTGGGAACAAAATCTGTCACTTGGGACAACTGTTTCTGTTGCTGCTGCTTTGCTCGGTTGATGCCCTCAGTTCTCCTGTGATCTGCAAACATGCTCTGATACCATGTTGGAATTTCTAAGTCTAACTGTTAGAAATCTTTCATGTACTTTCTGATTTATTTCTGCCTACTTGTTATGTTTAATTAACAAGTTATTTACCATGTAAATACTGAAAATAAATACAAATACATGCTCAACACATTATAGATCATCAATTGAAGGAAAAACAAGCACACAAGTGACACCATTGTTTTTAGACTAATGTCCCCAGAAAAACCCAATGCAGGAAAACCGGTGCAGCTGAGGATTTTATTAGTAAGCATTTTCATAATACAATCTGGGTGCCAAACCTGCTCATCCAACAGAGAATGATCTCGGCAATAGTACCTCTCAGTCGGAGACAGATATTCCGGCTAAAACCCCAGATGAACAATCCCACAGGTCTCAGCTCCAATCTGCCCCACGAAATCTCCAGTGTCTGCCTCTAGGCACTGCGTCAACCCAAAGTCACCCCAACTTGCCCTGCGTCAGCCTCTGGAGGCACTGCGTCACCCACGCTGGCTCTCTCTGGCACTGCGCAGCTCGTGGCTGCCTCTACATGGGCACTAACTGGATCGGCGTGTCCTCTAGCTGGCTCTGCGTCCCTCTCTCCCCGCTTCTGCATTGATGCTCCCGATACCCTCTCTACCTCTCTGCTTTTTTATTCACTGCCCCTCAGCTGCAACTTTGATCACTCCTTCGATTTCCTCAGCAAGCCCTGCTCCAGAAAATCGAATTCTTGATCAACTCGGTGTGTTCTCCAAGTGACTCTCAAGCCTCCTCTTATACTTTTGTCGTTGACAATTCAACGGTCGAGATTAAGTCCCTAATCAACGGCTAAGATTAACTCTGTCTTGATCCATGACTTTTGGACCCTTCTAATAGAGTTTTATATTAATTCACATTAATATTCTATTTTCCTGAAGTTTAGATTTAGGGACTCCATTAAAAATATTAATTATTTTAATATCTCTCAAACTGTTTAGAATCTGCCCAAACCATTTCTGAGTATTGGAGATCTCATGTGCTTTAGCCTTTCCACCAATTTTCATGGCTTGAGCACATCCGATGCTACCCCAAATCAACATAAGGAATCATAATCAAAACCTTCTTACACAAATAAAGAAGCTTAAAAGTGACAAAAAATCACTAAAAGACAAGTTAGAATAACGTACTCAAGAAGAAGTATTGAAATCCCCATTCGTAACAATTCAAGTTGAAAATAAGGAAACAAACACTGATCCAGTGAATATCACAGCGCAAGAAGACGATAAACTAGTTGAAGCAAAGATGTACTCAGAAGTTGTAGTTCAAGCAATAGAAATTTCAAGTGAAGATTTCACACTTTGTCAAATGAATGCTGTACATGAAAGAAACCGGATTCCTTCATTAAACCATGAAATTACCACAAACAAATTGAGAGATCACATCATAAGAACTCTTTATTGCCATCCAAATTATAAAAGCATATATCTCAACCAAAAGCAAGCGACTTATGTTCTCAAGAACGTCGATGTCACCATAATTCAATCTTGTGATAAAAATTCATCTCAAGTTTTCAGTAACCGCGAGATTCCACATAAGATTGATTTAAGATGGTCAGATCCATTCTCAGCGCGACAATTTTGTTTATCTATTAAAAGATCCTATCATTTTGTATCGACGAAGATGACAACTCCAAGAATTTGAAGAGTTCCGAAAGATGCGAAAAAATTAAAAGAAAAAGAAACAGATGATATGCCTTGTCAACAATAAGCTTTGAGGACAAATCTTTTTGAAGAGGAAGACAATGTTATGAATAAAATATAAATATAATAATAATAAGGAATAGTTAATTAAATAGTAATTAGTTAGTAAATAGGCATGTTCCCAAGGACATGACCATTCATGAAAGGGTACCTGCGTAGGTATATAAAGCAGACCCTCATTTGTAACTCAATCATCTCAATTGTATTCAAATATTCTTCTATAATATATTATTGTCCTATCATGGATGTTTATATATTTCAGATCTTCTGAAATAGTCTGCTGCGTATACGAACTTTGTTCGTTACAATAAATATGACAAAATCAATACCATTTCTAAGAATAACTCTAGATCCTAACCCTCAACGAGCTAGAACATCAGTATATACGTATGATACTTATGTAGATCCATTTTTGATCAATGACTCGCTCACACCTAAATATACTAACGTGGATCTGTTCATTTGACTGTTTATTTGAAATAAGTATTAAAAATTGAAAGCTATGAATATACCTTTCCTAACTATCCACTAACGGAAAGCATAACTCCACGTTATGTCTCAATACTTGATTATAATTGCTGCACAGATGAAAATAATTCCAGCTTCGCATTATTTGTCAATCATATTTTTTCAATTTCTCCAACAACAAATTATTTCTCATCATCTGGCATTTTCGCACTCTTGGACATATTTGAGGCAGCTGAATTTCAGAATTCCAATTGTAAAACAGTTTCTACAGCAATTTGTTATCTGGAATTTCTCAACTTGATAACAGATACTACTAAGCAATCATCTTTGAAAAATAAAGTGTTGGTTTAACAGTTTCATTGATTCCCAGTGAGAGTAGCAAAAGCACGTCTCTCAATGGGCTGCAGCGAGAATGCCAACTTAATCAAATACAGGAAATGTCTTGTTTTTTGGTATGTGCTACGTCTGATGGCCGATTTCGTTTGATGTTTCAGGGACTTTGGCTTGGACTTGTTTGTGGACTATCCGTACAAACAATTATACTGTTTATAATAACGTTTTGTACGAATTGGGAAGAGCAGGTAAATTGCTTCAATTTTCTTCCCCTCCAAAATTTGACCTAAATTCAGGATGTATATGATAAACGCATACATAAACAGCTGGAAAATATAGCTTTCAGGAACGATAAGAGACGTGATTAAAGTAGAATATTAAAAATGAACACAAATTTTCTGTACATCGAGTTTATCTGGCCTGTGACAATTAATATTTAAGACGCTCGTGTTGTGACCAGGCAAAAAAGGCCAGAGAAAGAGTTTATGCATCAGCATCGCCAACGTTACTGGTAATTTAATAGAGGTATGTGACTTTTAGGTAGCATTTTTTGCATTTGAATTCATTTTCCTTCCTAGGTTTAAGGGCTAAGTAACCAGGTACTACTAGGCTAAGAAAATGGGAACTCTGAACTACTTGCATTAAGAATGGGCATATAGTCTGAGATGAATACCTTATTGACCATGATGAGAAAATCAAACCATTTAAAACAATATGGCATACACACCTTTCCTCGTACTTCTGAAGGAAGTTGAATGTTACAACGATGTAAACTAAGTATATTGTTTTAAGCTCCCTGTCTCTGTCGAGGCCTTAGAATTGTCCAACACAAGAATTTCAGAAATATGTTTTTCTCTTTATCAATTTTTTCCTTATGGGTTTCTGTAATAGAAGAGAACGAACCCAGTGGAAACTATATAAAACTGACTATTATGAATTAAAGAAATGGGTGCTTCAAAATATGTAATGTCTAACATCTTGTGCTCTGACACCTTCAGGACGAGCAATAAAATTTTAGGCCTGGATTGTTGGAGTCAATGTTCAAACTCTTGTAACATACAAGGGAAAATGTTGGCTGCTTTCAAATACCTTAAAAGTGTGCCGCAGCTGCTTCACATCTGCAGGTTAAAAGGCATTTGTGAGTGTTTTTTATTCAACCGGATATTACATGGGATATTTCCTCATCGTGTTTTATATGCATCAGGGTGCATGAAAGCAAAATAATTTTGCTAAATGAAGAGAATTTTTGGAGTATCGCATCATTGCAAATATGAGTAGAAAGTTCTTTTGTGGATGGATGTGGAGAAGAATTATTTGATTCCCTCCTCACACCCACATATACCTCTCTCTACCCTTGCTATTCAGAGTCCTTATAAATAATGCTTACTGCTATTTTAGTTTTCTCAACCGAAACAGAGCACAATGTAATATCGTGGATTTCTTCGATAGAAATAGAAAGTTTTCAGCACAACATGAGTTTCTCCAGTGAAAACATAAATGTTTGCTGGAAGTGATCTTAGATTCTTAACCATTGGCACGACAAGTTTGGGGACAGTGAAATTCACATCGAAAAGTTATAATGCACGCACACAATCACTTGATATGACAGTGCATGGAAACTGAAATTTTCCTATGACACCGTTACAACGACACACTGTTAGCATAAAGACTAATGCCTTGGAGCTTAAACATATCTCTATATCTATAATCATTAAATGTTTAATATATACCAAATCTCAATTTTGTAAATTTACCTTTCTAGTTTGGGATAAAAATAATTTTAATATTTAAATTAGAATCAAATTTATTATAATAATAATTATCATAAATTTGTTAGTAGGTAGGTATGTTTATTTAGGAATAGGGTTTTTAAAAATTAGGGTAATTATCAATAATTATTAGATGGATAGTAGAGATTTAATCTTCATAGAATATTCTAAAATATTCTTAATAGGATACATAAATCAAAGGTTGAGATTTATTTTCAAAATTATTGTGTTTTTTTTTGCAATTTTAATTATATTCATTAATTAGAAAAAATGTCATATGAACAAGTGTTATATAAAATAAGTAATGGTTTTTGGGGTTTGTCGTATTGATAAGCCGTGATATTGGTCCATGGTATTTTAACAAAGCCTATTTACAGATTACGAATCTCCATGATTAAATGGGGTGAATCTCTATGGTTAAGAATCTTGGTACATGTTTTTTTAAATGTATATATGTTTAACTTATATTTTAATTATTTTTATCTTTAATAATAATAATAATAATAATGTTTATTTTAAATAAAGTTATAATTTGGTTAATTCTTATGATTTTTTTAATTGTAGCTACTGAAATGTATGAAGTAGTAAGCATTTTGATGCTTAATATGGATATGCGACATTTTGTTGGAATTCTAGTGAAAAAGAGAATTCAATAACATGATAATTACTTGTGAGCATTATCACAAATCTTCTTTAGTTAGATAATCATCTTCATCAAGCAATTATCATTAAATATAGAACATTAGAAACAATAGACAAGAGACACAAACAATTAGGCTAGATGTCAGGGCAAAACCCCACCAAGGGAGAAAACCCATCAATCCTTTCCTTATAGAGGCATAGAAAAATCCAAGTCAAGGCAACCAGAATCTCAAGTGCCAAGCCAACCCTCCATCAAGCAACATTTTCCTTCATAGAGTCCATCAAGGACTGTCCATAGGTTTGATCACAGAGTCCTTCGTAGGTCATTGCGGAGACACATTATACCATCAAAAGATATATTACAGAAGCTCATATGCCATCTCAGAGAGACTCCACAGTTAGCTTGTATAACATAACAAAAAAACTTCACAATATGGTCGGAATGTCATAAGATTATCTTAGTAACATCATCAAGATAATGCCATCGAGATCCAGATTTTGTCTTCCCTATAAATCACAAAGATTCGAATTTTTCCTGCCAAAGAGATCACATAGATGGTCAAAATTTCTTCTACCACATATATCACAAAGATCTTTCAGTTTCGCCTGTCACAAATATAACAAGGATCCCAATTTCATCTGTCACATAGATCACAAAGATGCTCCAAATTTCGTCTACCATAGAGATTACAAAGATCTGAATTTCATCTGTCGCAAAGATCACAGTTTACGATAGAAGATACACAAGATACATGCAAATGGAGGAGCATGGATAAAAATGTGCCTCTTCAAGGGTGAGCCAACTTGAATTCCAATAAGGCCGATTTGGCAACTTGGAGGACAAATATCATTTATAAAAATCAAATTTTCTTTTTCTTTCAAATGTCCAAATGGGACAAATTACAAAATTATTATTTTTATCAAATAAATGTCATTTTGAAGACCAAACTTATGTAATATTCCTAGTGGAAATATTAAGTGATACAAAAGCTAAAATATGAACATGCAATAAAAAAGTCTAACACGAACAAAATGTCAAATTATGCTAGAAAATTGCATCCAACACAACCATTTTTATTAATTTGAGAAAAATGGAGTACACATAGTTGAGAATAGAGGAATCTGGTCTTGCTACAACAAGCAAGGCAAAACCTGGGTGATAACAATGATGCCCAAGTGTTGTAGGTGCTCCTTTCCAATTTTTGCGTTGACCCAGTTGTTTGATGTTGTTATTGTTGGAATGGAAATGGGAATTTGGCCCTCCAATGTGCTCAGAAAATTCTAAAACTTCAGCTAATGTACTTCCTCATCAAGGCCAACAAGGCCCAAAAAGGGTTTGGCTCCAAAGAAGCTCTCTGGAAAACCCACAAATTAGTGTGTTTGCCTAGTCTGTCCTCCTAAATGCATTGTTGGGAAATGGTTGTAAAATGCTCTCCAAATTACCAATAGAATCCTTGCAAAAATTCCCTGCAATGCGCTTCTCAAAATCCCAAAACCCAAAACTTTCCAACCCTTCCTCCTCACAAACTCCCACTCCAAAACCCCTGCGCAATTCCTGCCAGAGAAAGTTTGCGTAGACCTAGGAAGCACCAAAATCAGACTGAAGTTTTCCCCCACACTCAGCGCTGTAATTCACCAAAAACCTCTAGCAAATTTAAAGGCAAAGAACTCATGAAATATTCAAAAATTCGCAGGCACTATAGTTTCCTCTCCCAAGAAGTGTGAGTTCCTCTTCGACGCCTAGTCTACTCACAGGAATGGGTGAATACACCTATAATTGTCCTTGGAACAACTATGCAAAGGTGAGATTGGATTCTCCTAAGGTGGCACTCGAAGTCCACTAGAGAAAGAGGTGAGATTCCCGCCCAGATATCTCTTATGCTAGGCAGCAAGAGTTGACTTGGTTGAGCAGCTCAGGGAAACTAGAGTTCAAATTTGAAAATGGAAAAAGTCCCAAAATGAAGCTCTCCTCTCCTATTTATCCTTGTTTCCTTCTCTCTCCTTGTGGGCCCTCCCATTTGACCTCCCTTTCTCTCTCTCTTCCCTCCAAATCGAATTCCTCAAGGGAGTTCGAACTTCTCCTTTGCGGTGGTCCCCACATTCCACCATCCATATAATTTCTTCCTTTCTAATGTTTGGAGCCTCCCTCACAAAAAATAATTTTATGTCTCTCACCCACTTTTCCTAAGTTTGTGTCCAAAAAATGTCCATCATCAAAATTGCAAAATTTAGAATCCACTTAGCAAAATTTCAATTAGAGGGAATGTTACAATCCTCCCTTCCCAAATGTTGCATGTCCTCAAGCAACTATAATGCTAGGTGTTGTACTATTTATTCTACCTACCATGTGGCATCCTCCTCTAGTAAATCCTTCCACTGAACCAAAAACTCCTTAATGACCCTACTCCGGAGCTTCCTCTCTCTTGTCTCCAAGATGGCCTCAGGATCAAATGCCCCTCATCATCCATAGGTGGCAACTCTGTAGTTGTTGTAACCTGTTGTCCCAAAGCCTTTTTCAGGCAAGAGACATGGAATATGTTGTGTACCTTGCTCCCTAGTGGGAGCTCCAGCTCATACGCTACCTCCCTAACTCACCTGGTCATCTTGTAAGGCCCATAAAAACATGGCTTGAGTTTCTCTGTGCCCTTTTGCTTATGTTTGGACTGCCTGTATGATTGGAATCTCAAAAAGAATAGTTCACCAACCTCAAAGTGCCTCTCAAACCTGCCCTTGTCTGCATATAGCTTCTGTTGCTTTTGGGCCGTCTGCAAGTTATCCTTGAGAGATCTAAAGATATACTATCTCTCCTATATCTAATCCTTGGCCCCTAGTGATATCCTATCTCCAGACACCATATCAACGAAGGTTAGTGCCTCATAACCATAAAAAGCACGAAAATGTGACATACCTATAGACATGTGGTAGGTGGTGTTATGGCAATACTCTCTAAGATGTAGTCGCTTCACCCATGCACGTTGTTGCGCTGTCACGTAGTTGTGTAAGTATCCCTCTAGCCACTTAATCACTATCTCAGTCTAGCCATATGTTTGTGGATGATAGCTAGTGCTAGGTGTGAGCTTAGTCCCCACAAGACAAAACAAATCCTACCAAAAGCCTCCCGTGAATTGATTGTCCTTGTCACTAACAATGGTTTTAGGGAGACCGTGTAGCCTGAAAACCTCCCAGAAGAATAACTCGATTACCTGAGAGGTCTAATACTAAGTTAGAATGACAAAGAAGTGGGTGAATTTGGTCAACCTTTCAACCACCACATAAATGCAATCTCGTCCTTGTACTGTTGGAAACCTTGTGATGAAGTCCATAGAGATGGTCTCTCATTTCCTCTCAGAAATAGGGAGAGGTTGCAGTAGGCCAGTTGAGTGTGTCTACTCACCCTTGTTACTCTAGCAAGTGTTACATTCCCGAACATGCCTCAAAACATCCTCCTTGAGGCCTCTGCAAGTGAAACACTCTCTGATGGCCCTGTATGTCTTGAGGAACCCCTAATGCCCCACCAACGGTGAGTCATGTGCAACCTGCATAATCTTCTCCCACAATTGGGAACCCAATACAAAATAAATACTGTCTTTGTGGTAAATCACCTCGTTCATCACCCTGTATCGGTCATCCCATGTTATCCATCTAGGATCTCACATGCATGTCGATCCTTGGAGTACTCAACCAACAACTGCGCTCTCCAGTATTAAGAAATGCTCATGTGAGAGTGTTGCAGGCCTACTAGATAATGCATCCACCACCACATTTTGCTTTACGTTGACATACTCTATGTCCAAATCATATGCCTAGATCTTACTGACCCACTTATGTTGCCTCTCCTGCAGTTGTTTTTGCTCCAAGAAGAATAAAAAACTATTGTGGTCAGTCTTTACCTTAAACCTATTGCCCACCAAGTATTGTTGGAACTTGGCTAGTGCATGCATGATGACCAACATCTCCTTGTCATATATAGAATACAGTCTCTCATGCACTTGTAGCTTCCAACTCTCGAAAGCAATCATGTGTCCCGCTTGAATCAGAATTTCCCTAATGCCCTCTCTAGATGCATCACACTCCAAGAAAAAGGGTTGTGAGAAATCAGATAAAGCCAACACTGGGCAACTGCGCATTACCTTCTTGAGGCACTCAAAAGCCCCCTGTGCCACATCTATCCACACAAATGCCCCCTTCTTTGTTAAATATGTGAGGGGTACTGCCAGCTGGGAAAATCCCCTCATGAACCTCCTATAATAAGTACATATGCCCAGGAATCCCCGCAACTTTGTCACATTCTTGGGTGTAGGCCAATCCAAGATTGCTCTGATCTTCTTTTGGTGAACTCACACCCCATCCTCTCCAATGACATGGCCAAGATACAACATCTCTATTAGTTGAAAATCACACTTAGACACCTTGGCATACAACTGTTGCTCCTCTAAGATGGATATCACCTCCTCCAAGTGTTGCAAATACTCCTCCCATGTCTTACTATAAATTAGGATGTCGTCAAAGAAGACCAACACATATCTAAGCAATTGCTTGTAGAACACGTAGTTCATGTAAGATTGGAAGGTAGCCGAAGTGTGGTTAGCCCGAAGGGCATCACCAAAAACTTGAAATTCCCATAGTGACACCTGAACATAATCTTTGGGATATCCTACTATCTCACCCAAATTTGATGGTACCCGTAGCACAAATCTATCTTAGTGAAGTACTTATCTCCAATGAGTTCATCCATCATCTCGACAATGCACGAAATCAGGTACATGTTCTTTAGGGTCTTTTTGTTCATGGATTTGTTATCGATACACATATGGAGGGTCATGTCCTTTTTCTTCACCAAACTACATATGAAGCGAAGGGAATATAATTGGGCCTGATGTGTCATGAAGGCAATGAATCTTGTATGGCCTGCTAAATCTCATCCTTGTAGGCCTTAGGGTTCTTGTATAGTGTAGTGATAATTGCGTGCACACCCTCCAACTCAATCGTGTGCTCAAACCCTCTATCTTGTGGACGACCTGGGGGAATGTCTCCATATATTTCAGGTACCTATCCAATATTTCTCTAATATCAAGATGTGGCAATCATGGTCGAGTCCCTGCTTTAGAAATCATGAGCTCCATGTTAAAATTGGCAACTAGGGCCAAACTCCATGTGGGTCATCTTATTCATCGCTGATAATATTTTTATTAGATTCCTCTTGTCGAGAGGTGTAGGATTGATCTAAATATCATCTGATTCTGATAAGTATTTATGGAGATATGAATTTATTTTGATTATGGAATAATTATCAAGCCGACCAACAACTCATGTAGGCTCAGAAGCCCAACAGTCGCATCTATTCAATCATCAACATTTGTGTATAAATACAGGAGGACTTTTCCTCATTTGCACTCACTCATCTCATCACATCTCTCTCTCTCTCCTACACAGAAAAGAGGCTCTTCTCCTACTGCATAGAAAGAGACTCTTCTCTCACATGTGTGGAAGGAAGATGCAAAATTTAGGGTTGCAACTGCAGATCAGAAGTTTGACCAGCGTTGACCATCAGATTCTCTCTCAGAATTGCGCTAGGTGAATTTGGATCTCCTCTGAAGGCCTCATTTTTGGTGAAGGAATCAAGCCGATTCGACGGTCGGTTTGCAAGATATTGTCTGCCCTAGTTTGGTTGATCTAGGGTTTGCTGCTGCTGATGTAAATTAGATTTATGTACTATTTCTCTCTGCTGAATTATTGAAGATAAAGGAAGATTTGATCAAAGGGTTTCCCCACATTGAGGTTTGTCCCTGGCTAGCCGCCACATCTTGTGTCTCTTGTCTTGGCTTGTTTTCTATCGATTGTTTAATGTTCTATATGCACTTTACTTAATGTACATGTGATTGCTAATCTATGGATAATAATAAGAAAAAGAAGTAAACTGCTCTAAGCATAGAACATACCATAAATTAACATGGTATCAGAGCTGAGGTGAAGACAAAGCCCGAGCAAGAGCAAGAGCAATCACCGAAGAGAAGATTGGCAAGGCTATCCTAAGAGAAATATGGGGTCCTCAACACTCTTCCCCGCCGAAGACAAGCTCTGTGAGAAAGCTGACTATCACGGATGGAAGATGTCTCTCGATCTAACCTTAGAAGATCAAGGAGTGTTGGACCATGTGAGAGGAAATATTGTTGAGCCTCCATCAAATGCTCCCGCTGCTACTAGGAACAAATGGAAAACCGGCGAAGTCAAGCCAAAGAAGATCATCCGGGACTCTATTGACAAGCGCTTGGTGGCCTACATCCCGACCTGGACATCTCCAAGGAAATCTACGATAGACTGGTGAGTTTATTTAAAGTTAATGATGCAAATCAAGTCTTGTTTCTTAGAAATAAGCTGAAGGAAATTAAGAAGGGCAAAGATGAGAGTATGCAAGCATACTTCTAAGAATCACCGAGATTAAGAATGATATCCTATCTATTGGGGAGATTATTACTGATAGGGAAATGGCACTCACGAATCTTGGAGGATTACCATCCGAATGGTACATGTTTAGGACTACTCTTCTCAACAATAATGTAATTCCTAGTTTCGAGGAATTAATGGCAAGATGCATTCAAGAAGAAACAAGGATAGAAGAGCAAGAAATGCCCATGCCTAAAGGTCCTCCTGCTGCCTTTTCTTCTCATGCTAAGAAAAGAAATAATTTCGAGACTAAATAAAAAAGAAAGGCTGGACCTAAGGGTGGAAGAAAAGGACGATGTTACATTTGCGATAAAGCAGGTCACTATGCAAGAGAATGCCCTGATAGAAGGGACTCACACCAGGACGATGATCAAAATCCCTCTCATGGCAATCAAAGGAATGGAAAATCTAATAGCAGAGGTAAAAGGAGTGCTGGAAATCAAGGAAGAGGACAACCATTCAAGAAGGATAGAAATTCCAGGTATGAATCTAACACTGTTGACAATAAGCAGGATGAATATTATCTACCAGCTGCTCTATCTACCTCTGCTCCTTCGGACTCGCTAGGAATTTGGCTTATTGATAGTGGTTCCTCAAGGCACTTCACTGGTTACAAAGAAGTTCTCCATAATCTAATAGAGAAAGAAAATAACCTGGAAATTGTCCTTGGAGATAATATGAAATATCCCATGAAAGGTGTAGGCAATGTCTCTCTTAAATTGAATCAAGGTAATACGATCCACTTACAGGATGTATTATATGTACCTGACCTCAAAAAGAACCTGGTGTCCATCTCGGCAATGGAAGACAAAGGCTACAAGGTGACCTTCAGCGATGGCAAGGTACGTATATGGAAAAATAATGTTAAAGATGCCTTCACTCTTGGGTTTCGAGTTGATTCATTATATCAGGTTGGTGGAAGTCTACTAGGTGTCATGTCTTGTGACACATCTCTTCAGTCCGAACTTTGGCATCGGAGGTTTGCCCACCTTCATTATAAAGCTCTACCCGATGTAAGACAAATGGTAACAGGGATGCCCGAATTCCGAGTAGAGAAAGAAGGTGTATGTCCAAGATGTGCCGAAGGAAAGCTCAAAAGGGAACCATTCCCCTCAAGCCAAAGCAAGACCTCTGATATATTACAACTAGTTCACTCAGACATATCTGGTATGATGCCTGTGAACTCCTTGGGAGGATATTCATATTACCTTACTTTTACAGATGACTATTCTCGAAAGACTTGGATATACTTCTTGAAAAAGAAGGATGAAGTGTTCTCTTGGTTTCGACACTTCAAAGCCTTGATCGAGAATCAAACTGAAAAGAATGTCAAGATCTTAAGGACTGATAATGGGACTGAATATGAATCTAATGAGTTTCATGACTTTTGCAAAGAGGCTAGCATCAAGAGGGAGACTACTACACCATATACTCCTGAATAGAATGGTGTGGCGGAAAGGAAGAACCATACGATTGTGGAAGTTGTCCGTGCCATGCTCCATGATCAAAGAATTTCGAAGTTTCTATGGGCCGAAGATGCAAACACCGCCGTATATGTACAAAACCAATGCCCTCATCAAGCATTGGGTTCCAAGACTCCTGAAGAAATGTTCAACAGTAAGAAACCTGATGTATCTCATTTTAGAATTTTTGAAAGCCCTGTGTATTTTCATGTGCCGAAAGAGAAAAGGAATAAATTGGGTGCATTTGGAAAGAAAGGAATCTTCGTGGGTTATGGTGAAAATACTAAGGGCTATAGAATCTATGTAGCCAGTCAAAGGGAAGTCGTGATTAGTCATGATGTCACCTTTAACGAAGATATGGCTCTCAGCAAGGTGGACAATCTTCCGACTTTGAGGAGCTCTCAAGAAGCCGACACCAGGGAACCAAAAGAAAAAGATGATGAAACAATCCCTGATGTGGAAGAACCCATGGATCCTATTGATCCACCTGAGCCTTCCTCTTCTAGGAAGAGGCCCTCTTGGCTTAGGGGGCTACTCGATGATGCTGAAGGACACACTGCACCCCGAGGAACCTTCCGTGAAAGTAAGAAACCCAACAGGTATCAGGGATACCTGACCATCATGAGCATGATCATACAAAATGAGCCTTCATCATTCTTTGATGCCGTCAAGCATCAAGTATGGAAGGATGCTATGACCGAAGAATATGAGTCTATTATGAAGAATGATGTCTGGGAAGTAGTTCCCAGACCCCAGGACAAGACAGTTGTCACTTCTAAATGGATTTACAAGATAAAGCATACATCAAATGGATGTCAAGACCGCGTTCTTGCATAGTTTGATCAAAGAAGAGGTCTACGTGGAGCAACCCGAAGGATTTGAGATTTATGATCGAAAATCTCATGTATGCAGGTTGAAGAAGGCTCTCTATGGGCTGAAGCAAGCACCCCGAGCATGGTATGAGAGGATCGATAACTACTTGATGAAGTTGGGATTCACTAGGAGTGAAGTCGATCCTAAACTCTACTTTAAGGTTGAAGATGACAAACCTCTCATACTGGTGCTGTATGTGGATGACCTCTTTCTAACGGGTGCAGACCCTCTCATTCTCAAATGTAAGAGGGAGTTGGCTTTTGAATTTGAAATGAAGAACCTAGGACTGATGCACTATTTCCTAGGACTTGAAGTCTGGTAGAAGCCAAGGGAAATTTTCCTATCTCAAGGAAAATATGTGGTGAAGATATTAGAAAGATTCGGTATGGTAGACTACAAGCCTGTAACTACCTCGATGGAGCTTGACTTCAAGAAGTTAAGCGGTAGTGCCGCTGGACTTTTTTTACGAAATGCTACCAAGTATCGGCAACTCATCGGAGCATTAATGTTCTTAGTGAACTCCCGTCCAGATATATGCTTTGCAGTCAACACATTAAGTCAACATATGGTTGAACCTCATCACATACATTGGATTGGTGCCAAGAATCTGTTAAGATATCTTCGTGGCACAATTACATATGGGCTAAGATACACTACCGAAGATGTGAGACTACTTTGATACACTGATGCTGATTGGGCAATGTGGTGGATCGTAAGAGCACTTCCCGGTGCTATTTCTCCTTGGGATCTGCTTCGATATCCTGGATGAGCAGGAAGCAGAAGTCGATGGCTCTGAGCACTGCCGAGGCAGAGTATATTGCTGCTAGCATGGCCTCCTATGAGGCAATTTGGTTACGAAAGCTCTTCAGTGAGCTGTTTGGATTTACATTGGATACCACCGTGATCCTATGTGACAACTAGAGTGGATTCGTTTCTCAGAGAATCCTGTATTTCATGATCGCTCCAAGCATATCGATATCAGGTACCACTATATTCGAGATATGGTGAAGCTGGGATCTATAAGGCTCCAACATATCGGTATAGATGAACAGGTTGCCGACATTCTGACAAAGCCCCTAAGAAAGGTCAAATTTTTTTACTTTCCGAGAACAACTTGGTGTCATTCACAAACCCTCTGATGAGGGTCCTGTATGATGTATGGAGCTCTTGTAGCTATGGGGGGGGGTGCAGGGTACTTCTTGGAGCGACATATGACCACAGGGTAAAAGAATCAAAACTTTACCTGTAACACCCCGTGGCGACTATGTAGTAAGATGATTAGTTCTCCTGTGAGGTCTGGATGATTTGCTCTCCATGACGATTATGTAGCAGGATGATTAGTTCTCCTATGAGGTCTGGATGATGTGTTCTCCATGCCGATTATGTAGCAGGATGATTAGTTCTCCTATGAGGTCTGGATGATGTGTTCTCCATAACGATTGTGTAGCAGGATGATTAGTTCTCCTGTGAGGACAAGATTGATTAGTTCTCCTGTCGAGGCATCCTACCCATGCAGTCTGAGACTCATGGGAAGTACCTCTCATCTAATCAATGAGTAGGGAAATGAGGATAGGGACCATAGTAGTACCGATGGACGCATTGTTGTATCCATCGTACTCCCTATGCTAGGATGACCTTCATTGATCTAGGATCAATGATACTGGTCTGGGACCAGTGGTAGGAGTTGTACCCACTATGACACTGACTTTGGGTCAGTTGAGGACTGGTCTGGGACCAGTGGTACACACTCTGAGACTGACCTTGAGTCAGTGGATGATGATACTGGTCTGGGACCAGTGGTAGGAGTTGTACCCACTATGACACTGACTTCGGGTTGGTTGAGGACTGGTCTGGGACCAGTGGTACACACTTCGAGACTGACTTTAAGTCAGTGGAGGATGGTATGATACATCCTCGATCATTTCTTCCTCTTCATAATTCGGACAAAGCAGAGCAGAACAAAACAGAGCAGAGTAGAGCATATCAGAACAGGGCAGAAAGAACAGAGAAGAGCAAACAGAATAGAGCAGAGCAGAGTAGGGGTCAAGCTGTACAAGGCAATGCATTTGATGGATGAATAGTAGCAACCGACAGCCGAATTGCAGATGGAGTTCTTTCTAGTTGAGAGGGAGTGTTAGAATTGGAAACTAGGGCCAAACTCCATGTGGGTCATATTATTCATGTCTGATAATATTTTTATTAGATTCCTTTCGTCGAGACGTGTAGGATTGATCTAAACATCATCCGATTCCGATGAGTATTTATGGAGATATGAATTTATTTTGATTATGGAATAATTATCAAGCCAACCATCAACCCATGTAGGCTCAGAAGCCCAACAGTCGCATCTATTCAATCATCAACATTTGTGTATAAATACAGGAAGACTTTTCCTCATTTGCACTCACTCATCTCATCACATCTCTCTCTCTCTCTCTCTCTCTTGCGCAGAAAAGAGGCTCTTCTCCTACTACACAAAAAGAGACTCTTCTCTCACACGTGTGGAAGGAAGACACAAAATTTAGGGCTGCAACTGCAGATCAAAGGTTTGACCAGTGTTGACCATTAGACTCTCAGAACTGTGCTAGGTGAATCTGGATCTCCTCTGAAGGCCACATTTTTGGTGAAGGAATCAAGCCGATCCGACGGTCGGTTTGCAAGATATTGTCTGCCCTAGTTTGGTTGATATAGGGTTTGCTGCTGCTGATGTAAATCAGATTTATGTACTATTTCTCTCTGCTGAATTATTGAAGATAAAGGAAGATTTGATCAAAGGGTTTCCCCACATCGGGGTTTGTCCCTGGCTAGTCGCCACATCTTGTGTCTCTTGTCTTGGCTTTTTTTTCTGTCGATCATTTAATGTTCTATCTGCACTTTAATTAATGTACATGTGATTGCTAATCTGTGGATGATAATAAGAAAAATAAGTAAACTGCTCTAAGCATAGAACATACCATAAATTAACACTCTACAACCCACTCTATATCCCCATATCACAAATCAGCCTCCATCCGACGTGTCGACATTATCCGCGGTGGGTACTAATGCATGTCCCTTCAACGCAACCAACTTCCCATCTGGCCCAATGAATTCTATCTCCAACCTCCTCTAGTCCATGGTGACACGACCAAGGGAGTAAAGCCATTGGACACCCATCACAACATTGGTGTCTGAAACATCGACTACAAAGAAATGGTTTGTCATCGAGTAGTTCCCCATAGTCACAGTCATACTAAGGACGTATTTGGTACACTACATGGTCTTGTCCCAGGTACTAGAACTGAAAAACCATCAAAGGTATTTGTGTTTATCCCTCTCTGATCCCCCATCTAAGCATCAACGAAATTATGGGTAGCCCCACTGCCCAATGGCACTGATACACATTGTCCCTACACCATTCCCTAATCCTCAACATTAAGTACTTTGGAACTACTTGAAGTGAATCAATAACTCCTCCTGTGGGCGAGAAAGGGTCTCCTCTAAGTGGGGGAGGTGGGCCTCCTCCTCCAATACTCTGTGGCTTACTGTCACCTCCCTCTGCCTTCTGCTCGACATCATCCTTCAATTCATTTTCCAAAAACACCTCTATACAATGGGCCTTTCCCTTGGTGCACCTGTGCCTATGTCCCTTGGCACATGAAACACAACTTCCTCCTCTGGAGGTCTCTCTTAGTCTCATCATCCAAATTCTCACACCATGGCATCTCCCTTGATGGTAGGGGCTTGGTATCTTTGCCTCGCTATGGAAAAGTAGGTCTCATGGGCACTAGTGCTCTAATATTTGGTATTGCACCCTGTAAATCTTAAGCCCTGCCCATTGCATCCTGAAGCAAAGTAGGTCTATTCAACCTCACTAGCCCACGTAAGGGCTCCACTAGACCCTCCACGAACTAGAAGACTCTCCTAGCCTCTGATAAATCTGGCATCATCACTGACAACCTCAAGAACTCTGTTATGCACTGCTTCAAGTTCCTTGTCTACTTGAGTTGGGCCATCTCTCTGAAATGCATCTCAAGGTCCCGCGGGTCAAAATGCTCCATCACCCTCCGTGTAAAATCCTCATAAGAGGTCACCCCGACATGTACCAATGTAGATAGCTCGTGGAACCACCGATCATGGGCGTCTCCTTCCAAGTGCAAGGTAGCTATTTTAATGACTTCTACCATTGTCATTTGGTTGAGATGAAAATATGTGTCAAGTTTCTCAACCCAAGCCATGGTCATGCACTTAGAAGAGCCATCAAAATTAGGAAGGAACAATCTCCCAATGGTGCACTGCAGATCAGAGTTATGTGCAGATGCTCCACTGGTTCCCTTCTCTCTATTGCCATGTTTGAGATGACAACAGTCTTTAAAGGTTATAACATCTCGAAATTCTCCCCCCATAGTCTAATACTCACAGAAATGATCCCCTAGGGGCATCTCGTCCATGTCTAGATGTCCCCCAATCCCAATAGTAAAAAATGTGGGCATAGTAGATCTGGGTGGTCCATTGTGAATGTGAGTATGGCCTTGAGGGTTGAAACTAGTTGGTTCCATCACTTCCTCAAACATAACAATCAAATTAAGAGTCTTTCATCAAAGAAATTTTCATGCAACTTCCAACAACACATGTTATTAATGTTAGTTATCAACAAAGCACTACCCAACTAGTTGGCATAGATTTATATATCATTGTTATCTATATTTGAAGTTTACTCTCATTATTATAAAATCACAATTTTGTAGCATATAACCAACAACTACATTTCATTTCAATCAATATTGATTACAAACACAATATAATAGTAAAGAGTAAATATATAGTTGAAACAACACAATTCTATATCTATTAAAAAAAATCTAAATGTTGGTCATATTTAACTCAAATAGATCCTAGAAGGCATATTCAGTAGATTCAGTAGGAAATTTTCATTATACAAAAATTAATGTGGACCATGATTTCCCATTTGCACCATTATATCTCATAACAAATGATGTAAAATATTCACCTATCAACAACTATATAAATGTGGACCATGATTTCCCATTTGCACCATTATATCTCATAACAAATGATGTGAAATCTCCACCTAGCAACAACTATATTTAGCAAGTTGCATACATATATATTTGCTAAAGTCAATATTTGAGTAGTGCAAGATAAATTTTCATTATACATACAAGGATGTGAATGTGGAAAATGATTTCTCACTGACACCCTTATATCTAATAACAAATGAGGTGAAATGTCCATCCAACAACAACTAGACCCCCTATATCTAATAACAAATGAAGTGAAATGTCCATCCAACAACAACTAGATTTAGCAAAGTTGCACACATGTAAATTTATTAAAACTAATAACCCAAAAAAAATTCTCCCATCTTTATTATTTTTCTTACTAACCAACAAAAATAACTATCCCTAATAAAATAAAAATTCCTAAAAATAACTATTTAATTTCTTAATAACTTATTATCATTTTTAAATATTCATTTATTTAAAAATAAATATTTTAATATTACCTAATTTCCAAAAGACTTAACTTATTATCATTCTTAAATGTTCATTTATTTAAAAATAAATATTTTAATATTACCTAATTACCAAAAATAAATTTTATATTTGTAACTGCCCAAAAAAAAATTGTATTTGTAGCTACCAAAAACACACTCTTGTGATTTACCAAAGCACTCTATTAAAGATGCATGCATCAAATTGGATAACAAAATAAACAATAATATATGTTTTGATATTCTATGGGTTGACAAGTGCTTTTATCTTCGTGATGCCATACCAAATCTACATTTCAATATGATTGTTGAGGACGTTGAAACTCAAGCATCCATCAATAGACAAGATATATATGCATGTTTGAATGCACGCGACTTGGGTTTCCCAATTCCATTACTAATTTGTTAATAATCCGAGTTTGATCAAAATAATTTAAAGTAAAGAGTAAATGAATTTCTTATTTCAAATTGTAAATTACTTTTGCAATTTTATCAAGATATATTTAAGCCGAGATAATATATTCAAACTTGAATACATAGAACTAGAGTTCCCCATTTTATGAGTAACATGAGTTTAATAGAAATAACTGAATTTCTCATTCACATTGGTTAAAAACCTCCAAAATTCACCATACAATAGTTATATAAAAAAATGTTTAACACATTTTTCTAACATACAACATATATTTAAGCCAAGATATATATTCAAGCTTGAACGCATACAACTAGAGTTTCCCCATTTTATTAGTAATATAAGTTTAATAAAAATGATTTCTTATTTCACATTAGTTAAAAACTTCCAAAATTCACCATACCCTCATCATGTAGAAAAAGATTTAATAAGCTTCAAACAACAACCCAACTCTTACTATTAAAAGTGTAAGTGTTCTATTATGTCAGTAATAAAAGAGGTGAAATTTAGGGATGATTCACATCCTCAGTCCTCCTTTTACTCTATATGCAACCACCTTGGCCACACATTAGCTTCCAAATGGTTTATATACTCTATTCAAAATAAACTCAAGTTCACATCATTATTCAATTTTTTTTATCTAGTTTTATATTTGTAGGATTACATAATATCAAAATTGGAAACATGAAAACGATTTTATCCATATGTGGATTTATGCTTTCAATTAAGTGAGCTTCAATTTCTCAATTTTCACTTATGCCAGCTCTCCAATTTTAAAAATTTTCCTCTTAGTCTCTCTTAGGGAAAGTTTCTCCCCTTGAGATCCCAAAGTTGGATGGACTCACAATCTTTGTTTGGTTGAAAACCCCCAACAATACTGTAACAACCCCAAAATTAAAACATGCAACTAATTAAATCAATTATGCGATTTTTAATCAACACACAATTTATCAACTATTTAACATTGAATTTCGGAAATATGAGCAAAGACAACTTACCTGTCGCGATGATATTCCTTACTTGTGATTTCGGAGTTGAACGCTATTTGAATCCTGCTAAACGCAACAAAGTTTTAGGGACGACTCTCCACCCAACCGTAGGCTCAATTGCACAAAATCTTGCTACAACTAGCCACCCCCGAGCCCTCAATGAACGCACTAATGCAAGGGAATCCTTTATCTCACAACAATTTTATCGCTAGAGAATGGATGATAGAATCATGGAATGATCTCTCATCTTCCTCACTGTTTATTAAATAGAGCAAACATTGGAAGGGGCACTGCATGCTCCATGTGTCAACATGCAACTTTTATTTCTTTATTTTAAGTTTAACTTAATTTAGTAATTCTCTTAATATAATTCTTTCTTATTTTATTCCTTTTTACTTTTTGATAACTTTATTTATTTTTACTATTTTTATATTTTTCTTAATTTAACTCTTTCTTATTTTATTGTGTTTTTTTGTTAACTTTACTTATTTTTACTATTTTTATAGTTTATTTTTATTTATATTTATTTAGAACTCTAGTATTGTTATTTACTATTTTATTTATTTATTATTATTATATATTCTTCATTATTTATTATTTATTTACTATTATTATATTTTCTTTATTGTTTATCATTTATTTTCTTATATTTTAATATTATATTATATTATTTATTATTTTTATTATTATTAGGGGACATTACATAATATCAAAATTGGAAACATGAAAATGATTTTATCCATATGTGGATTTATGCCTTCAATTAAGCGAGCTTCAATTTCCCAATTCTCACTTATGTCAACTCTCCAATTTTAAAAATTTTCCTCCTAGTCTCTCTTAGGGAAAGTTTCTCCCCTTGAGATCCCAAAGTTGGATGGACTCACAATCTTTGTTTGGCTGAAAACCCCCAACAATACAATACCACTTGCAAATTTAACTAAGCCTTCATCTATTAGAATTTTTGGCAACATTTCTCCATCTCCATTATTCTCTCCTCTCTTCCATGGTTTTCACCTTCTATTATAGAACTCCTCCCCATTGACACTTTACCCTCTCATGCTAAAAAACCTTATTTTATTTTCTTAAACAAAAAAACCTCAATTATGCATGTACCACTTGGTGCTTGTCCCATTTCCCCACTTATTACTTTACTTAAAAGTGCCCCACCTAAGTGGGTAAATACTATCTTCTATTAATCAATCAAAGGGTCAAAGGGTCATTGTAAGTACTCTACTTAGCTTAGAATCTGGAAGCTAACTCTTGTAGAGTAAGGATTCCACACACGTACTATGCAAAATCCTGATCCTAATCAAGCAATATGGACTCTCCATCTTGTCATATTTTTTTTCATTAAAAACTCCATGTCTTTGATAAGACATGGTTGTGAATCAATACCCATATGTTGACAAGCTAGAAAGGCCTCACCTTGTTCTTGCACATACACAAATATATGTATAACAAGTAACTAGCTTCATTGGCTTAACATATATTCCCTTCCACTTGCCACATTTTCAAGTACCCTACTCCCCTGCTTCATTCATACAAGTACAATGGTTCACAACATTAGAAATTTTTGTGATATAGTTAACAATTTCCCAAGACCTTTGTTTTTAAAAGAAAATGCAAGTCATACATCCATGTAATAAACCTTCCACAAGTCAACCATACCACATCATTTCATCCCAAAAAATATAATTCATCACAATATATGTATATAAATAGATAACAATATATATGTATGTGTGTGTATACAAAATAATTGATAATATGTCCAAAACATCATATATATTTGTTCCTTATATGAATCATTACCAATAGATATAAAAAGGAGAAGAAGCCATGTATAAATATAAATGACAAGTTCATCCAAGAGGGGCATTACATAATATAAATGATGAAGATGATAGACACATAATCCATGCACTTCCAACCCACACTAAACACACACACATCAAAGATGCAATGAACCTATGCAGCTAACTCATGCACATGAGAAATACACCTAAATTATATAAATAATGCACATAAGTGGCTCACCTAACCTACACATCTAAGTGATGACAATATTTTTTTTTATAAAAAATGTATTATTTGACCCCCATTCCAAATTATGTAGATGGAATTCATTGTTTCAACACTTAAATATTCAAATTAGCAATATTTGATTGAGAAAAACATTTGGCTTTGTTTACCAAAGAGATCACCAAATTTAAAATGTCAATATTGAATATCTCAAACTACACTACAAATAAGAGTCATGGTCCCCAAACCTAGAAACTATAGAGAAATTAATAATATCTTTGAAAAGACTTCTATTGGAGGAGGGTATAGCAACAAGAAGCCAAGATATAGGTATAAACTAAATAACTCTAACAATGAGGGCAACAAAACGAGGAGTTTTAGATATTTTTTTCATATTTCTTTGTTTTCTTAGTGGCAATCTAGGAAACCTATGGTGTCAATATGAATTGTTGGGCTCACACTCACATAACATGGAGTTGAATTTGTATGCTACCACTATGACCTCTAGGCATACCCATGCGGCACATAGGGTTAGCTGAACTAATGACATCACAAGGAGTGCTTTAACAATGCACTATATCACCAACTAATCTACACCTCGGGAGTTGTGCTAATCAAAATTGTCACACACACAGAGGAATGTAGGGGGTCAATGTAAGTAATTGAGTGCTTTGAGCTTCATGTAAGAGGGCACAGGGTCATTTTCTTGGGTTGAATACCTTTTTTTCATGTCTTGTTTTCTTCATTGGGTCAAATGCCATATTGTAACATACACCCTTTTATTTTTATTTCTTTTATTGGAAACAATGAAATAAATTAGAAATTATAGTATTTGGGAAAACCCACAAAATGATATAACTCATATTTATTTTTAGAGTTGAGATAAAAATATATGATCAAAATGAATATACCCAGATAACCATTTTTTTCTTTCTAACTGGCAGTAATGGAATAACTCAGAAAATAATAATATTTAGGAAAACCCACAATCTCATATTACTTAGATTTGTTTTTAGAGCTAGGATTACAATATATGATCAAAATGAAGAATACCCAGATAACCAAAATGCTTTAAAAACATTATTCAAACATACCCATTAAATCTAGAAATGCATAAGTCTGATTCCAAATTGAAATCTACAAAATCACTATACCAACATATCATAGCAACAATACTCTAGTGAACTCTAAAATCCTTTTAATACCACAAATATCCTCAATTTTTCTCTAGACTATAGATATCAAACCAACAATGAAGCTCAATTGTGATTTTTGTGTGAAATCACTAAGATATTCTCTAGATTATATCTCATAATAATGTTTGTAATGTCGGCCGTAAGGGGTTTCATCCTCACAAACCAAGAAGTAATATCCTCCAAGAAAATGACAATATAAAATATCAAAACTGACCTCCCAAATGAACTCCACAAATTTTCTTTTATCTCTCCTAGGAAGTTTGACCATCTTCATCAAGCCATGTGGGACTAAATAAAATCACTTTTACTCTCCCAATTAAAGGCCTTATTCTTGTCCCTTATTTTATTTTTTTAAATAAATTATCTTTCACTTCATTAAAAATATTAAAATAACGATAAATTTAAATCAAAGATTTAACTTTAATAAATTATCATTATTTTATTTAAAACTACCGAGATATATAAAATATTGAGATAGTCATCAAAACTAAACTCATCGACAATACTAGAATAATAACCCTACCACCTAACCTAGTCGGTGCTCAAAACTAACTTACTAAAAATAGTAAGCATTGGAAAACTATCTTGAAATCATTTTAGAAAAAGGCATCCTGCTCATAATCCTGATGAGATTTCAACTGAGCATAAAACTACTAGATTAATTGTGTCCAAGGTTCCCTAACCCTAACCCAATAGCCTATGGGAACCAATTGATAGGCTAGAGGTCCACCAACTCCACTAGTTAGGAAGGGAACATTAAAATTCACCCTTCCCAAAATTGCTTGTCCTCAAGCATTCTAAGATTTGGATGTTGCAAATATGTTCATTTTCCCATGTGGCATCCTGTATTGGAAAGTTCTTCCATTTGATCAGAAACTCTTTGATGGCCCTCTTATAAAGAGTTCTCTCTCTAGTATCAATGATGGCCTCTGGAATCAATATCATCGTCCCCTCCTCATCCAATGGTGGCAACTCAAATGAGGGAACCGCGTTATGACCAAGTGCCTTGTTGATCCTGGATACATGGAATACATTATGAACCCTGCTACTAGCAAGTAGCTCATGTTCATAGGAAACCTCTCCAACCCTCTGAGATACTCTGGATGGTTCATAAAACCTAGGCTTGAGTTTCTCTGCTCCACTATTCTTGAGAGTGAACCATCTATATGGATAAAATCTAAAATAAACTATGTTCCCAACTTGAAAACTACACTTGATATGATGTTTATCAACATACAACTTCTACTAATTCCATGCCCGTTGAAAATTTTCCTTCAATGACTTCATGATGTCCTAACTCTATTGTAATAAGTCCTTTTCCTTAGGAAATCTACTATCCCCAATCATAGATCCATGAAGTTGGGAGCCTCATAACCATATAAAGCCATGAATGGAAACATTTTGATAGTCATGTGATAAGTAGTATTACAGAAATACTCGTCAATTTGTGGCCATTTGATCCAAGCTCTCTGCTATCTAGAAACATAGTTCTTGAGATACCCCTCCACCCATTTTTCACTATCTTCATTTGACCATCTATTTATGGGTGGTAGCTAGTGATAAGAGTGAGCTCAGTCCCACACAATTTAAAGAGCTCCTACAAAAACATACGTAGCAACTTATTGTCCCTATCACTAAAGGGCATTTCATGCAACCTAAGAATCTCTATGTAAAACGAATTAGCTACTTGCATTGTTGTATAAGTATTTGAAATGGCAAAGAAGTGTGCAAACCTAATCAACTTGTCAACCACCACATATATGCAATCTTTACCTAGTATCTTAGGTAGTCTTGTGATGAAATCCATAAAGATAGATTCCCATTTCTTATTAGGAATGGGTAGGGGTTGAAGTAGACGAGTTGGATAAGTATGCTCATTCTTGTTTTTCTCTTAAGTAGGAAACTATGTAACATACTTATAGACTTCATTCTTAAGTCCTTTCCATGTGAATCTCTCTTGGATCTACCTATAGGTTTTAAAGAAAATCGAGTGACTAGCCATAGGCGCATCATGAAATATCCTAAATATATTTACCTTAAGTTGTGAAGCAGGCACCAAATACATTATGCACTTATACATGATCAACTCATTTACTATTGTATATCCATCATCATGAATTGAGCCATCTATAACTCTTGTTTCCCATGAATCTTTCGCATACTCTATTGCAATTAACTCTCCCCAATCAACATAAATCTCCACCAATGAACATACGTGAGACCTTCTAGAAAGTGAATAAACAAGTACATTCTTCTTCCCCTTGACATATAGAATTTTAAAATAATCTCCATGTAATCTACTGATCCACTTCTATTTCCTATCAATTAGATCCTTACGTTTCATGAAAGATTTGATGTTTTTATGATTTGTTTTGATGATGAACTTAACCCCAACGTGGTATGGTATGAATTTAGCCAAGGAATGCATAATGGCCAACATCTCTCTATCATAAACTGAGTAAATCCTCTCCACACCTCTTAATTTTCTGCTATCAAAATTAATGAGCTGCTTGCTTTGCATCAAAATGGCCCTTATCCCATCTTTCGAAGTGATCTAGGTGGATCTCCAGACACCAGTGGCATGGAAAAGGCTCAAAATTTAAAGTGGTGGAAACATAATTAACTCGACATCAGATCGAAGTGCTTGTCGCCCTGATTCCAACGTTGTGAATGACACTCCAATCGAGTCCGGATGAGGAAGATAGAGGCAGTCAAAGTTTGGTTGACTTTTGCTGACTGGGTAGGATTAATGGAGACATAATTTTTACTTTTTCCAGCGGATAGAATTCGGCCAACTTTGGCTGGATTCCAGGTGAAATTATTACCTTGTTAAAATGTCTCCTTCGGTCAAAAACCCGGATTTTTAAAATCGGCCATATGCTTTTTAATAACAAAAAATTATTAAAAAAAGGGGTGGCGGGCCACCAACCCCGCCACCCCAATCCTTATCATATAATGCTATTAATGGAGGGGCGGGTCACTGCCCACGACCCCTCCTCCATGTACTTGGAAAAGAACGTGCACTTTGGTCGGGCCACGACCACATGCGGCGTATTAAGTGGGCTGACCCTTGGGGCATGGACCCAACCTCCACCTCACCATGATAAGGCAACAACGACGGAAATGGGGGCGGGCCACCCAAAACAGTGGACCCGCCATCCCAAATTTTAACCAAAAAATATATTGTGTGGGTTAGTTATCACTCCAAAATGACCTTTGAAAGTTTTAAAGAAGGAAATGACAGAGGTAACCACAAACCACTTTTGGAGATTAGGACCTAGCCTTCCTGATGCTCAGAGAGGGCTCTCTCTTTATAATTTAACTTTGTTTAAGTTGATAAATTTTAGGCTAGTTATGGTTGCACTTGGGTTTTGTTTTGAATTTGGGTGGTGGGATCACTTACTTAGATGAAAAAGGTTTGCTTTTGCCATTGGGCTATGGAGTCAAAAGTCAGACAAACAAGACTGGATCAAGGTTCTAAAAGACAGTGTCTGCAGGGCAAGATAGGTGAGTTTTTGCAGATCTCAAGGGCTAGATGGTGAAGTGGCTTCTAATCGGATCTAGGGAGAAATTAAGGGTTCCCTAGGCCGGATTATGGAAGGAATGAAAGAGGTCAATCGGGATGGGAGAGCAATGAAGGATTCTTAGATCCGGGTGTCAGAAGAAAACATGTAAATGACTAATTGTGCAAAACAGAGTGTACTTAAACAATTTCTGAGTGATTTTTCCAGTTAATACATTCAAATTTAGAAAAAAATTAAGTTTGTGAACACATAAGAATGATAACAAAATCACAGAAAGAAGATACTTCATTGTAAATAGCTCATCTCATTAATCCTGCAGTTCAATGCTTTTATTACTTTGGCCCAGTTTGTTGACTTGGAAATGGTACAATTACCCTCAGGTTCAAGATCAAAATAAACTTACAAATGTATAGAAATCCACCATAAATACTTCGAATGGTGAAGTATTTATACAAAAAGTTCTTACAAAATATCTCAAGCTAATTTGAGAATTAATCTAGGAAAAGGAAAATATCTTCTTGTAAGAAGATAGAGACAACTATTGAACTGTTTCATGCTATCCCTGCTATTTTGGTTCTGCTGGCTGTTGTGCTTTGATTTTAGCCCTTTATGCTGCTAGGTTGTTTGGCTTTCACGCTGGATACTCTGCTTGACTTTCATCCTTCATCTGATACTATTTTACCTGATACACTTTGACTCTGCTAACTTGTTTTCACCCTTTTACCATGCTCCTTTACTTTTTACTATGTTTTTAATATAGTAAATCATAAAGTTTTTGCCATGTTTCTTCATCTAGTAATTGGATGTTGAGCATTTTCCTGTATATCTCATCAACCTCTGTATATTTAGCAAAAGTAGGCTTATTAATAAACAGGTGTTTTACCTCATGCTGGAGGTAAAACCGATTTTCAAAAGTTTGATATAGTACTCTGCCTGTTGGTATGCCACTCATTGATGAAGTATTTGCCTGCTCTCTAGTCACTTCTCTAATTTTCTTGTTGTATTCCTCTTGTGTCATTAATTTATCATTTATAACAAAGGGACTAGGTAATCCCTTTTCTCTCAAAATTTCAAACTTGACCATGAACCTGTCAACGGCTAGTTGCATGGTATGACACTTATCTTCTAAATTCAACATTAAATTCCTCTTAGCGAGGACCCTCTTGACTTCCAGAATTGTACCTGTTCTATCAGGTATGTCAAGTTCTTTCAGTTCATATTTATTCTTATAGTTGAGGAATTGAATAATTCTTACAACGTCCTCTGACATCTCTCCAAGTTCTTCTTCCACCTTTTGGATGGCTTCTGTAGCCTGTTTTATTAAATCTATTTGTTCAAAAATGACTTGGATAGATGGCCAAATATCATTGACAGAGTCAATGATATTGCCCATAGTAATTCCGTAGCCTTTCCCAAAGGCTCACTTAGTGTTAATTCTTTCTCCAGGCTCTTTACTCTTTGATTCATCCTGGTAGCCTTTTGTTGTTTTGCATGATCTGTGCTAACCTGCAATCTTTCTCCAGGCTAGTGAGTTTCTCTTTCAATTTATTCATTTCATTGGTCTGAATGGACATTTCTTCCATTGCTTTGACCAACCTGTTCGCCTCATCACCTGTGGTACCTGTTGCTGTTGATGTCATTGCTGATGTAGTCGTTGTTGCTGTTGGCAATGTAGTGGCCATTGGACCAGTGGGAGCTAATGCTGCTTCCAAAGTGGAAGGTACAACTGTGGTCATTGTAGGAATGATAGTTCGAGGAGCACCATAAAGACTAGCTTGTTTGAGCTAGATCAAGCTATCTAGCTCCTTCTCCATCTCCTTCAACTGGTCATTGAGTTGCAGCACCAAGTCCATCATTTCTTCATGATTTGTCTGGCTTTCCAGGACTTCCTTTCTTTGTGGGTGCTGTGACTGAGGCATATTGAGCTGTTTCTTGAGGGCTGCAATATCCTCATTCTTATTCTTGATTAATTGTTCAGTAGCCTTGATTTCCTTTGGGTCATGGCCAATTTCAATGACCAGGTCTTCTAAGGATTTAATCCTTGTGTCTTTGGCATTGGAGGAGGCCTTTTCTAGTTTGTACCGGGTTGTCACATTATCCAATGAATCTTTCAGTTTGAATGCTGTCATCGCTTTTGTTGTGAGGGTGGATTAAATCATCTCTCCAACTTGCTTGTGGAATTATATTTGATCTATGGGATGAACATCCCTGGCCAAGACCTCAAAGTTGGTATTTTTGTAATCTGCTGAGGTTTTCGGCTATTGTACAGTGGGTTGTAGGAATGACACCTGCATTTTTCCTTCCTTAATGTCAAAGGCTGACATCAATCTGTTCTGGTTTAATGGTGTCATCTTCAGGTACTTGGCATATGTGTCTGCCTTCAGCTTTTTGTTCCTCATCTTTATTTCATTGAATCTTTCTTTGATATTTGTTTCCTTGTTGGCTGGCCTGACAAAGGAAGACACCTCCACACTCTTCTGTCTCTGTATGATCTGGGTGTTGGAGGTAGATGGCTGCTGTGTTTATGCTGATGCAGCTGTCTCTGTTGTTTGTTTACTTCTTTGCCCCATTGCCTCAGTGTCAATCATTTCTCCTGATGCAATGTTTTCCTCCTGTTTAGACATAGGATTCAATTTGGGCCTTTTGCTTAGCTTGAACTGCTCATCAGTGGTCTCCATGGCAGAACTTGATGCTTCTTCCCTATTTATTTTGGGATTCTTCTCCTCATTGACAAGGGTTTGAATGATAGGAGGGATGTTCATTGGATCTTCCAACTCTAGAACTTGCAGGAAAGATCTTTCATCAAATTGCTTCGCCAAATCAATCATGGTGTTCTCAACATCCACCACTGTGTTGTCCATATCAATCAATGTATTCTCTACCCATTATGACTGGTTATCATACTGTTCAATGTCAGGTATTGGGTAGTGGATGTAAGGTCCTAGCTTGATCTTTTGCCTGAGCTTGTTTACAACCCCATGAGGGTTATAATGCTAGATGAAACTATTCCTGAATTTCATCTCTTGGAGCATTTTATCGGCCTCAGGTCCAGCCTCTCTGGTGTTGCAGATGAATGGTCCCATTTGGTTTTTCATTTTAAACTGTGTTTTCTTCCTAGCAGCTAGGAAGTTGACTTCATCTACACTTATGATTTGCCTAAAGTATCCAAGGGAAAATATCCTCATGGGAAGATATTTAGGCAATTTGTAAGGGGCTAGCTCACAACCATAGATTCTGATTTCAGTGTGATTCTGGTAGAGGTACCAGTCTCCTACCTTGCTATTTTTTGCCAGTTGTAGTACTCTCTTGATCTCAGGACTAATTCTAGGCTGAGTGCTAGAAGTGAGCATGTTTATGACAGGGTGAACAAAACAATCTATGAAGTCTTTATATGAAAATGAAGTTGAAAACTTCTGGACCAAGGGTGTCCAAAAAATGGCTGATCTTTCCTTTCCCCTGGTGTCTAATTTGTGGATCTTCACGGGGAATTTGTTTGTCTGATAGTACAAGAACATGTAGAAAAACACTGAAGAGTATTTGAAAACTCTTTCAGTGGGCAATCTTGTAAAATGTTCATGGATTCTATCTACAATGAACTGAGCATAATTAAAAATAATAGCAGGAGGCTGACCTAGAGTGAAAATGGACATGAAGGCCATGACTATCTCATCTACATGCTCATCTGATGTGTATCCTAAGATGCATGCGAGCATGGTGATTATTCCCCTACCGGTCTCTGAGAAAATGGTGGCAACGTAAGGTGGAATGCCTTTTGGAGTGTGGCACTCTTCAATAATGAAATTGTGGAAAATATTCTTGATTTTGGCTGGGTCTAGGGTAACATAGAGGTTCAAGAGGCTTCCAATGGACAAAGGAGTCAAATTGTGGCTGGGTTGGATTTGAAGCATCTGGTTAATAGAATCAGCAGTAAGTGAGAACAAGAAATCATGGTTTGGGGAAATTATAGCCCTTTGGCTAGGGTTATAACATGCATGGCAGAAATGTACAATGTTTGGGAAAGGGTAGACCTCTAGGAATATGTATTTGGGTAGATTTGAGTCCCAAAGGTGGATATCATCTGCTTTGTTTAAGAATCTATCTTTACTCTAGCAATGGATTTTCAGAAGGTTACTTGGAGTCGCTGTATCTTTGATTTGGAAATCCCTGTCTTCCAAGGCCAGGTGGTCAATGTCTAAGTGAGGGGTTGTAATTGGTCTGACATCCAGAGAGGTTTGGGCAGCCATTTTTGTACTAAACTGTGGAAATTTGGGTTATATGTCTATGGAAATGAGGTTTTAGCAATTGAGTAACCAGGGTATGGTATGAGCAGTTTGCAGGCAGGGGTTTTGGTATTTTAGGAAGGGAAAACTCTCAATTTAAATGAAAATTAAGCAAATTCTTTTAATTATTTCAAGAATTTAATGTTCTTTTTAAATGAGAGGGTAATTCTTGGTTTTTTGTTTAAATACCTGGAATTTTACAGTCAGGGCTGCGAACTGGTTTAAAATTGAGGTTAGCAGAGGGCTTTTGCGGCTAGGATGGTGTGCAGTGGTGGCGTTGGAAGGTTCTGGCAGTTGATAGTTGGTCACAGGAGTTCTGAGGGCGTAGGTGCTTCAGAGGTTTCAACAGTGCAAATGAGTGAAAAAGGGTGAAAATGGGGGTCGGAGGGGTTTTAATGTTAGATGATCCAAAAATACAATTTTTATCATAGGTTATAAAATTAGAATAAAATAATTATTAATTTAAGATATTAAATTAATAATTATTATTCTAGAATGTTTAATTATTTAATGGAGATTTTTAGAATTAGCATATTGTTGTAACTAGATATGACTCTCCAAATGTGTCGTATCTTAGGCTCTATTATAGGAGATTAGTTAGCTAGTTGGTTTGAATAGCATTTATTGTAAATGGACACTTGTTATTTAATAAGTGATCCATAATTAGAGGTAGTTAGGACATGGAGCTTATAAATAGCTCATTGCAAGAGTGTTTGGTTGTTCGGGTGTAAGCTCTTGCAAATCAATTATGTAATTGTTTTTTTTCTGATTAATAAAATTACGTGTCTAAGGACACTTCTGCCATTATTGTGGTATCAGAGCTCCAGTAATGCTGCAGTGGATTTGAGGAGAAGATTCCAGCTCTACAAGTTTTTTGGATTATTCAGTGAATGATTGGTATGAAATTTGTCAAGTTTTTTATTTAAAAGAAAAGAAATTTTATTTTATTGATTTTAAATTTTTAAATCTAAAAATCAATTTTTTGAATTATTATTAAAATTACTGTTGAGATTGTCTGTTCGCTTGCTTTGAGCATTGAGCGATGTGTGGAGCCTTTGAATTGTTGCTTTGAACCTAGAACCTACTGCGTTCACGGCTCTGTGGAGTCGAGTTAGCAACGCGTTGTGTGCTGTGCTGCGTCTGCCTCTCCCTCCAACTACGGTTCTTCCCTCCGAGGGCTCATCCACCGTATGAAAGAAGAGCGGCTCAGTCACCGACTATCGTCAATGGACATCATCGAATACCCAACTGCTGTACAGGGTGGTTTCTAATTTGTCATTCCCTCTTTGGTTCTGAGGTAGGGTTTTAATCGCCTCAAAAAAGGAAATTCTACAACAGAGACATTATTTCCAAATCCAGCGGATTTTAATCTCTTCAGAACCGTCATAACTACAATTATAAATTTTCTGCTCGGCTACCATCGTTGTTATTGAATATTTTACGTTGATCAATTTAGAGCCATGATCGAACTTCTGGGTTTCCATCCTGGAAAAGCATAAGGGTCATAAAATTCAGTGAACCCTCGATGCTCCAACTATAGGGTGAGCCGATTCCCGCAATGAGTGAAGAATTCAATCTCGTGCATGATCTGCTGAGCGAAGAATTCAATTTCTGATTTTGCAGGAGGAAAATCGCATCGACTTTGTCGATAAAGCAAATCTCTGCGTGGAGTCGTTGCCCGAAGACTACGTGAAGGAGGGCGGTCAAGTTCATTTTTTTTTACTACCTGTCAAGAATTTCACTATATTATATTCACATGAGCTTACTATGGGTGAAGTATTAGCCAGAGCCGGAAATAGATAATGTCATCCATGTATAAATGAGGCGAAACCGCGGGTCCGTATAGCTGAGGTGCCACCAGAGTAACCCCTCGAGACAGAAAGCTCTTCGGATGGGCAACGCTCTACTCGGGCACAAACACACGGTACTCAATATTGAAAAATACATTTCAACATTGCGTATTGAAAATTGGTATTCAACATTTGGGTATTGAAGATTGGTATTTGATATTGCGTATTCAAGATTGAATGGGTATGGTGCATCATTTTAATTAAAATTCTGGGCTCTTATTAAAAGGGTTGAGTGTTGTAAAAAGCAAAAAAATTGGGGTGATTGTAATTATAAGGTGTAATTATATTTTGAAACTTTGTATTTTTGGGAGAAATAAGGTGAGATTTGTAATCGAGTGATGAGTGAGTTTTTTTAAAGTTTTTTTTTAACAAAGGGCCTTGTAATCGAGTAATAAGGTGATAAGGAGTTTTTTTTTGAAATTTTTCGAAGGAGATAAATGTAACTCAAAGTAATTTTACTTTGAGGGGGGGTAATTTTTTTACCAAATTGTGCAAAAGAACCATTGTAAAAAGTCAAATTTTGAAAGTTGCCCTGTAAAAATTTGAGAAATTGACTAGAGCCAAGTGCAAAGCTCAGTCAATATTCTCCTGTTTTGACGACTATTCGAGGGTCAAGGTCAAGCCCCGATAGATCGTGTTTTTTGCGTGGTGTGTTGTGTTGACTATCTTGTCCTTTCTGTTCTGCTTCTTGGTGCATCTCTTCATCGCTAAAAATGTCTAAGTTGATTAACTTATTTTCTGATTCCAACAAACTTGAGGGCACTAAATCTTATAAAACGTGGCATCGTCTTATTGAAAGCACACTCATTTACAATGAATTATGGCAAGGAATATGTGATGGAGATGTAAAGCCGAATAAACCCACAGATGCAGATCCACTGGCAAAATGGGGTAGTCGAAAGAATGAATTGCACTTTGTTAGGAATGGCGAGATCCATGTTAACCTTTAAGAGGTTAAGTCCAACATATTGGGCGGAAGCCATACATACAGCTGTCTACTTAAGAAACAGATCTCCAACTGCTTCTTTAGACAGAATCACACCTTATGAAGCTTGGTTTGGTTTCAAACCTCGAGTTAAACATCTTAGAGTTTTTGGGTCAGTGTGTTATGCCTTAGTTCCGAAAGAAAAACGAACTAAGCTTGACTCAAGAAGTTTAAAATGCACAATGATTGGCTATTCTGATGAGAAGAAAGGGTATCGTCTTTTGACCAATGGAAAATTCATTGTGAGCAGGGATGTCATTTTTGATGAAACAGAGAGTAAGAGTGCTGAAGAAATTGAAAATCTTCTTCACAAATTAGAAACTAAGGGAAGTAAAAGAAATGGAAAAATGCAAAGTCAACCAACTTCACCAAATTGGTATGAACTTGATTTTCCTTCCTCTGAAGATGAGTCATCCAGTCCATCTACATCAACAACATCATCCGGGTCTTCTAGCAGTTCATCCGCATCTCCAAGCAGCAGTAGTTCTTCAGACAGTGAGTCTCCACATTCTTCACCTGAACGACGAACATCAGTTTATATTAATCCTCTTTACAATGATGGGGACTTTACAGAAGCTCAAACAAGTGAGCACCAACTTCCGAAATGGGCAGTTCAACTTTTGAAAGATGTAAAGCCTGATGAACAAAATAAAACTGGCACCAGAAGGGCACATAGAAGTGAAGGCAATTTTGCCTTGATAGCAAATGATTTTACTGAACCTTCCACATACAAAGAGGCAGTAAAACATAAAGAATGGCAGTAAAACACTTCTGCCATTATTTAACCGCGAACGGTTGAAATTAGCGGGGAAACATTTTTATGAACAATGGACGGTTTTCGCGTTGGGTGGGGAGGTAGTTTTGGAGGCCATCGCACCGCTTTTGGTAAGCGGGCGTTATTTCCCTGGGGGGAACGCGATCTATGCCAGAGGCTGACATGTAGCAAAATGGGTTGGAGCAAAATCACCCATATCGCGCACTCTCGGGCTGGTAAAGGTCGGGCATCAATTGGGCACGATATGGGTGATGGCCGTTAGATCTGGGGGTGGATGATCTGACAGTCGTCGCATGGGAAAGTTTCACGGTTGGGTGATGGGGCGGAAGCCAGTGGGACCCATGGGATTTAATTACGATTAAGCGTAACTAACCCATATCTAATTGTTGATTTATGAAAATGCAGAGTTTTTTAGGTTTGGTGGGGTTAGTTTACCGCACCAAGGTGGCGGGTTAAACTAGGTTTTGTCGGGAATATGGATATGTGAAGGAGTTAGTGAGGCGGGATGGTTTTAAAGTTAGTATAAAGGGTTTTAATGGGTTTTTGGGTAATTATTCAAGGGAAAATGATTTTTCAAAGGGGGAAAAGGGCTATACCCTTAGGGGAATGAATTTTAGAAGTATTTGACTAGGGAATGTGTGAAATCAAGGGGTAAGAGTGAAAATGAAGGGAAAATGGGTTTTCATAAGGCATGAAGGTGTAAAAGGGAAGTTAGTGAGTATATAGTGGGGGTGAAATGCAATGAAGGGGGAGTTAGACAAATCAACTTATGAGCATGCTTTTTCTTTGATAACTGCTCTTGCACACTAAAACATATAGTTAAGCATGATAGTATTGCTTATGCTTCAAATGACTTGTATTTCTGCAACCTTTCTTCTACTTACCCTTTTACCTATCCTAACATTTTTTTCTTCACTTTTGGTGGGTGCACTTAAACTAGCAAACCCTTTTCTTTTATGAAACAAACTATCTACTTCTAACCTTATATCTTCCAAGGGCTCAGATTAAACTGATGAGCTCCTTTTATTTCTCTACCTATCTATTGATCTTCCAAGATTAAACTGTTTGGCAAGATCTTTATTCTCTAACTATAAACATGAAATTCAAAGCATGAAATAGTCAAGGTTAAACAGTTTGATTATCATGGGTTGTGGCATTAATAAGAAGCTGCACACAACCATTTTTTAGACAGTAATAGTAAAAGTAGTGGCACTTGGACTTGCACACTTTCATGATATTTTTGTTTGGGGCTCATATTTTTTCATTTTTTTGTTGATCTTTTCTTATTCTTTTTGTCCTTTGATATTTCTTTAAGGACATACCCTATTTACATTTTTTAATTTTAATATAGAAAACATTTGCAGAAAGCAAAGGCATGTACAATATTACAAGAGTCAACCTTAGCCAATTCAAAATTATGAATCCTATCACTATAAGACTCTAACAGGTTAAGTCGGGAGGGGCGGGATTTGATCCCCCGACCCCTCCTCAACGAATTTCCAATCTTGCCATTACACCAAACAACTTTCTTGTTAATTCCACCCATCGAAACATTACTTAAACCTGTTTTGCTCAGTGCTCCAGGGAGGAGGAGCGCGCACGTAGTTCGAGGCAGGCTATTTTGCAGGTGGCGAAACCATGAGCAGTGCAGAGAGAGGGGCGGAACCATGATCTGAGCAATTTCTCCAGGGGGCCAGATTTTCACTTTGTCAGATTTCGACAAATTTTATATGGTTTCAGAATTTCTCAATGCCATGAACGCAATGGTGCTATCCATTTCTCCAACAGAGTTCTGCATTTTCAGCCATTTTTCAGTATGGAGGTATAAGACTCCTTTTTGTAACTGATGCTTGTACTCTTCTTTCTCATGCCACTTAATGAATGAAGGCCTCCCCATTGATTGAGCAGGGCCCAGAGACGTAGTCCAAGTCGGATGAACTCCGTTATCAAGTTTCTTGTCTTCTTTCATGCTTTATGTGTTTCTCCTCTTCTCTCATGTGCACATTAAATTTATATGTTTAAGCTACAATTTATGCATGTAATTTTTTAATACATTTATAAGCAAAAGATCTTGGATCAAGTGGTATCAGAGCAGGCCTTTGTAGATGTGAATTGCATGTTTGTATGCTAACAATAAACAGGCTCTGAAGAGGCGAAGGGAAACTAAAGTCTTTCGATCCCGAAGCGGGGCGTGCACATTGAAGGAGAAACATGGCAGATGAAGAGGCTTGTTATGAAGAGGAGCTCAATTTCCACAAAACTTTCTATACAATGGCAGAAAATGTCGGTCAGTTGCTTTCAAGACTAGAGAAAGTAGAAGGGAAAAATGTAGAAGAACAAGGTTCAGTGCATGGAAATGGTGAAGAATAACCCCCTCCTTCTCCTTCCACGAGTGAAAGTTCTTCTTCCTCTCATCACCATCATCATAGAAATTCAAGGGATGCATCTAAGAAACCTTTCTTTAAATTAGATGTCAAATTTGATCTTCCCATGTTTAACGGTGAAAGTAATGCAGAAAAGCTTGATAACTAGATTAGGAAGATTGAAATCTACTGCAGGATTCAGCAGATCAACGAGGACAAGGCAAATATTCAGCTAGCCTCTCTTCGACTGAGTAGCACCGCTCTCATCTGGTGGGAGAGAAAATTGTGAAGCAGTAAGAGTGTGGGTAATCTTCTTTCCTCATGGCCTAGTTTCATTTCTGCATTAAAGGAACAATTTTATCCCTTGGGTTATAAAAAAAAAAGCCTTAATGGATTGGAAATACTTAAGGCAAGGTAGAGGTCAGGATGTTCAAAGCTTTACAGAGGAGTTTAGAAAACAAGCACTTAATTTGGGCATTGCACTTGACTCACCTGAAGTAGTAACTAAGTATATTGGATCATTACATAGTTACCTTAGACATTCATTATTATTGTTTGAACCAACTATTATTGACTCGGCCAGTGTAAAGGCCATCCATCTTGAGAAAAGGGGAAAAAATGAAAGAGATGATTATTTCAAGAAACCACCTTTAAAACCTCCAAATGGAAAACCAAAAGTGAAAGGAAAAGGAAAGGAGAAGAGGACGACATCAGCCAAGAAAGATGAAGGAGAAAGGCCTTATTGCACTCACTACAAAAAGGAAGGTCATGATGACGATCATTGTTGGAAACTATACCCAGAAAAGAGACCAAAGAAGTATGGATGAAAAGGCAAGCATAAGATAGTGGTAACTGTGCAACAAGACCTTGGATCTGATTCCAGAGATGAAGCATTGATCACAACAGCAGGAACAAAAGGTACTCTTACACCTCGTGTTAATTCTAAATCACATGAAGGCACTAGTTCAATAGATGAGTCTCTTCCTAATGAACAAAAGAGAATTGAGTTATTTCATATTAGAGTTATCATAAATCATACAAAAGTGGAAAATCTATTTGATACCAGATCCCAAGCAAAATTAATTTCAGAGTCCTTGGTAAAGAAGCTATGCTTAGAAACCAAACCACATCTAAAACCTTACCCACTTGGATGGATACATGATAAAGCAAAACTGAATGTAACTAAGCAGTGCAAGGTTAAATTTGTGATCGCTTCTAAGTTAGTGGATGAGGTAAAACTTGATGTGATACCATTGGATATATGTGGCATGGTGTTAGGGAGTGCATATCTATATGATAGAAAGGCAATCTTTTTCTGTCATGAAAATAAATACCAAATCACAAAAGATGGGGTAGAATATATTGTAAGGACTCATCAAACTAAAATCAATGCTAGCCTTGTAAGTGTAGGACAAATGAAGAGGTTGGTGAATTCCAGTAAGAGTTGCATGCTTATGGTTGTAAGGGGGAAAGATGCAGAGTTATCCGATGCTTTCCAGGGTTGTGATCATGTGCATAAAAAGGAATTATGTGAATTAATTTCTAACTACGATGAGATGTTTCAGGAACCAAGGGGATTACCTCTGAATAGAGAAATCCAACATGAGATCCATTTGCAGCATGATGCTCCTTTACCGAATATTGGCATGTACAGGATGTCGACCATTGAGATGGAGGAGACCAAAAAGCAGGTGCAGGAACTATTGTACGAAGGGGTCATCAGACTGAGCACTTCTCCATGCGGCTCACTGATTGTCTTAGTGCTGAAGAAAGATGGCACATGGAGGATGTGCGTGGATTACCGAGCACTAAACAAAATCATGGTGAAAAATCGTTACCCTCTTCCATGCATAGATGATTTATTAGATCAGTTAAAGAATGCTATCTATTTCACCAAATTGGATTTGTGTAGTGGTTATCACCAGGTCTGAATTGTAGAGCAGGATGTGTGGAAAACTGCCTTCAAGACCAAACAAGAGTTGTTCGAATTGATGGTGATGCCATTTAGACTTTGCAATGCTCCAGCCACTTTCATGAGGGTCATGAATGATATCTTTAGGCCTTTCATTGATGAATTTGTTCTTGTATATCTAGATGATATTCTTATCTTTAGTAAAAGTTGGAATGAACATGTATGCCATGTGAAGAAAGTGCTTGATGTATTGAAAAAAGAAAAACTCTATGTGAAATTGTCAAAGTGTGATTTTGGGAAAACCTCTTTGGTTTACCTAGGTCATATTGATCGTCATGGTCAGCTAAAAATTGATCCTTCTAAAGTTGAAGCAATTGTAAATTGGCCTAAGCCTACTAGTGTAACTGAGGTTCAGATCTTTTTGGGTGCAGTACAGTATTGGAGGAGATTTATTTCCAATTTCACTATTATTGCAGCACCTTTACACACATTGACAAGTGTAAAGCAAGTCTTTCAATGGGGAGGAAAGTAGTAGAATTCCTTCAAGACATTGAAAGAAAAGATCAGCACCACACCGGTCTTGGCCTTACCAGATCTCCAACAACCATTTGAGATCGAGACAGATGCCAATGGATATGCCATGGGAGCTGTATTGATGCAACAAAATAAGACGATATGTTACCATTCAGATAAGTTCTCTCAGGCTATGATAAACTATCCCACTTATGACAAGGAGTTATATGCCTTGGTCTAGAGTGTGAAAAAGTGGAAACACTACCTGATCGGAAAGGAGACCATCATCCATACGGATCATCAGCCCTTGCAGTATCTTCAGTCACAAACCAAGTTGCAACAATCTCGTCATTTCAGGTGGATGGGTTTTCTTCAACAATTTCATATGGTAATAAAGTATAAGAAGGGCACTAGCAACAGATTGGCTGATATGCTATCTCGCCCTCCTATTTCTGCTTCTGTTAATTTGCATAATGCTTCATTATCTTTTGAAGTTATGCTGAACAATATGCTAACGATGATGAGTTTAAGGAGATTTATGCAAAACTAACCCATGGTTCACAGGTGGAAAACTATCACTTGCAGGGGAAACTATTGTATCACCTTGGAAAATTGTGCATACCCACAGGGGAAAGGGTACATGTAATCCAGGAGGCCCACACCTCCCTTGTGTCTGGTCATTTTGGTGTTGAAAAAACTTTGTGTCATGTTCAAAGATTTTGTTTTTGGCCTCATATGAAGAACATTGTGACTCACTATGTAAAGGGATGTGTGATGTGTTCTGTTTCAAATCCCTCTAATAGAAAACTCAGGCTCTACACACCACCCCCTATTTCGAGTCGTCCATGGGAAAGTGTGTCGATGGATTTTGTAGGAGGTTTGCCTTTGTCTAGAAAAAGTCACGACTATTTGTATGTCGTCGTTGACCATTTTAGTAAGGTGTATTTTAATGCCTCGTAAAAAGTAGATATCTGCAGAGAAGACTACTTATCTTTTCTTTCAGCATGTTTGGGTCCATTTTTTGTTGCCCACATCGATCGTGTCAGATCGGGAGTCTCGCTTTCTCGGAGAGTTTTGGACTAGCTTGTGGAAGATGATGGACACCAAGTTGAAAAGAAGCATGACATTTCATCCACAGACTGATGGACAGACAGAGGTTGTCAACCGCACCATGGTACACTTGTTGCGAGGCTATTGTGGGAAACATCCTAAGTTGTGGGATGAGCATCTTCCATATGTGCAACATTCCTACAATCGAGCAGTACACTCATCTACGCATCATTTACCATTTGAGACATGTTTTGGCTACCTACCAAAAGATCCTTTTGATATCATCTTTGGAAGGGAATATGACTCCAGTGGATGTGATGATAGGGAAAAAGCGTAGTGGTTGATTCAGTGGATCAAGTTGATTCACCAAGTAGTACAGGAGCAGTCGGAGAAAAGTCAAGCTCAGTACAAGGCTCAACATGACAAATACCAAGTTTACCATCAATTTCAAGTGGGCGACAAAGTGTGGTTCCATATCAGCAAGGAAAGGATGAAGGGAGAAGGGAAGAAGTTGCAATCAATCCAGTATGGTCCATTCACCATCTTGGAGAAGATTGGAAATAATGCCTTCCGTCTTAATTTGCCGATATATATGCAAATGTACTCCATAGTGAATGTGGAAAACTAAAAGTTGTATGAACCACCATTGATTATGGACACTAAGGAGGTGGGCACAGTTCCTACGGTTGATGACTTTGCACCAGAGTATCTCGATGAGTTACCTGAAGACATCATCCTTAACAAAAGAACTAGGACTTCACGATGGGGGGATGTGGAATACCTTCGAGTTGGTTTCAAGGGGATGAAACCTAGCAAGGAAAAATGGATGGAAAAAGAAAGAGTGAGGGAACAATTCCCTCACTTGCCAATTGATTGAGAAAGCTTTTGGTGGTCCAAAAGCTCCTCAATGGGGAGGATTGATCTAGGTGGATCTCCAAACACCAGTGGCATGGAAAAGGCTCAAAATTCAAAGTGGCGGAAAGAAGATTAACTTGACATCAGATCAAAGTTCTCATCGCCCTGATTCCAACGGTGTGAACGACACTCCATTCCGAGTCCGGATGAGGAAGATAGAGGCAATCAAAGTTTGGTTGACTTTTGCTCACCGGGCAGGATTAATGGAGACATAATTTGAACTTTCTCCAGTGGATGGAATCTGGACAACTCCGGCCAGATTTTGGGCGAAATTATTGCCTCATTAAAATGTCTCCTTCGGTCAAAAAACCCGGATTTTTAAAATCGGTCATATGTTTTTTAATAACAAAAAAATATTAAAAAAAGGGGTGGCAGGCCACCAACCCCGCCACCCCAATCCTTATCATATAATGTTATTAATGGAGGGGCGGGCCACTACCCTTGGCCCCTCCTCCCCATACTTGGCAAAGACCATGCACTTTGGGCAGGCAACGATCACACGCGACGTACTAAGTGGGACGACCCTTGGGGCACAGACTCAACCTCCACCTCACCATGATAAGGAAACAACGACGAAAATGGGGGCGAGCCACCCAAAACAGCGGACCTACCACCCTAAAGTTTAACCAAAAAAAATATTGTGTGGGTTAAGTCTGGAGGGGCGGGATTTGATCTCGTGACCCCTCCTCAATGAATTTCCAATCTTGCCATTACACCAAACAACCTTCTTGTTAAGTCACCCATCGAAACATTACTTAAACCTTTTTTGCTCAGTGCGCCAGGGAGGAGGAGCGTGCACATAGTTAGAGGCATGCTATTTTGCAGGTGGCAGAACCATGAGCAGTGCAGAGAGAGGGGTAGAACCATGATTTGAGCAATTTCTCCAGGGGGCCAGATTTTCACTTTGTCAGATTTTGACAAATTTTATATGGTTTCAGCATTTCTCGACGCCATGAACACAATGGTGTTTTCCATTTCTCCAACAGAGTTCTACATTTTTCAGCCATTTTTTAGTATGGAGGTATAAGACTCCTTTTTGTAACTGATGCTTGTACTCTTCTTTCTCATGCCACTTAATGAATGAAGGCCTCCCCATTGATCGAGCAGGGCCCAGAGACGTAGTCCAAGTCGGACGAACTCCGTTATCAAGTTTCTTGTCTTCTTTCATGCTTTATGTGTTTCTCCTCTTCACTCATCTACACATCAAATTGCTATGTTTAAGCTATAATTTATGCATGTAATTATTTAATACATCTATAAGCAAAAGATCTTGGATCATTAAGCATCACACTCTAACTCAAAGGGGTTGGAAAAATCTGGTATTGCCAACATAGGGCATGTGGACATCACCTTCTTGAAGTGATTAAAACACTTATGTGATAAACCAAACCACTCAAAATCCCACTTCTTAGTCAAATTCATAAGTAGTGTTGTAGTTTGTGAAAAGTCATGAACACATCTCCTGTAGATACCACAAAGACCAAAGAATCACTTAATTTGGGTGAGATTTTTAGGCGTAGACCCTTCTAGAATAACCTTGATCTTCTTAGGATCTAATCTTACTCCCTCTACACTGATGATATGATTGAGATACATAAGCTTTATCATCCCAAAGTCACATTTAGACTCCTTATCATATAGAGACTCACTCTCTAAGATGCTCAATACCTTCTCAAGATGTTGCATATGCTCCTCCCAAGTCTTACTGAAAATCAAGATGTCATCAAAGAATATCAAAACAAATTTCCTCAACTGTCCCCTAAACACCTTGATATGTTTATATAGCAACCCTTGAATATCAGGATGTCAATATTTCTTTTGTTGGTCTGATATTATAGGAACTATTGGCATGATGAGAAACTCCATTTCCCACTCTACCTAGTAATGTCTGATTAATTGCTCCATCCTCTTAAATGATACCACTCTAGGCCCTTCATCTAAAAGTCCTCGAAGTACTACTTTCCTACCTTGATGTTCAAACTTCATTTTCAACTTTTGTAGATTGAGATAACTCTACAATGTACATCATCTATACCATACAAATAATAACATCATTATCCCCCATGTCTACCACATAAAATTCATCTTGCAGTTGATAATCACCCAACTATCTACTTAGATTTGAAATCATACAAGTACAAGGAATCTCATACCCATTAGCAACCATCACCTTAAACACACTATCTTCTTTCGTTTGCAACCCCTTCTTAGTCACAAGCCTTTCATCAATGAAATTATGAGTTGTCCATGTATCAATCAACGCAACAACTCTCTGCATTACCTCGAATGTGATTTCCTTTTGTGCACTAGAGATTTGTACTATGGCCCTAACATCATGGGAATGTTCCTCTAAAGTGTCCTCCTCATCACTATTCTCCAAATCAGATTGTTGATATTATTTTTCTGTTGTAGATTCTTAAATAGAAAAGTACTCTAACTACTTAGATTTTGGTTTCAAGCTACATTTATGTGAAGGATTCCATGGCTTTCTACATTGGAAATACAACTTCTTCCTTCTGAGGTGATTTATTTTCTCACTATCTAACTCGTTAGAACCATTTCGTGATTGTTATTTGATCCAGGTGGATGTTGGTGGCCACCCACCTATCCCATTTGGACCCCCACAACTGTCTGTTTCAGCTTTTTCAGTTTCCTAAATTGTAGCACAGTTTACTATTTTTAGCAGTTTTTCGGGTCCTGAACTTCTGGAGCCATTTTGAGGCCCTAAACGACGTTTTTTGGGAAATCTGGGGGCAACATGGGTCCATGGACCGATGTTGCCCTTCCCAAATTGGTAGTACTTGGATAGATCTTTCTAACGAGCTATCGTACGCGTCAAACGGAGATCGTATGCCAAATATACGACCCTGGGAAATTGATGTACCAATTTACCCAAACGGGGCCCACAATTTGGCGTTTCATCTTCTAGGGTTAGGTTTCGGGATGTGTAGGGTTTTCCATTGTTTCTCAACAATAAATAGGTCTTCGAGCCTCATTGTAACACAGTTCGGAACAGTTCAGAGGCATGTAGCCGCTACATCTCTTCTCAGAGATAAGCTACCATCGCCCTAGCTGGTTTATTTCCATTTCTGGTTGTAAGCATATTTCGATATTTTCCATTAATGAAATGAAGTATTATTTCCACTGCATCTCTGTATTTATGGTTATCTCTGTATTTTATTGCGTTCCTGTTTAAATCCGGATCAGTGGTATCAGAGCGGTATGCTTTTTCTCTGTTTTTCTTTTCATGTCCCCAACGAGGTCGGGATATAAGGAGTTAGGGCTTGAACTGGTCGAACCTTTGCAAGACCAGCCTCGCAAATCCCGACGGCCTCCCATGGCGGATGAGAAGAAAGACGAGGGGGCAGGATATCCTATCAAAATCTTGCTCGAAGAAGCGCTCGAGCGGCAAAGGAACGCGATGATGGATAGCTTTGCGCAGATCCTTCAGCGGCTACCCAGAGGCGACGCATTGGCTTCCAACAGCGACTCTGGAAACGCCACACCATTTAAGGTACAAGTTAATTTTGAAATCCCCATATTCGAGGGTCAGATAGACGCAGATGCCGTAGATAAATGGTTAAATATGCTAGATGGGTATTTTTCTGTTCACGAATTTTCAAGTCGGGAAAAGATTGTTTTCGCTCTTCTCAAAGCAGCACCCCACGTCAAGGACTGGTGGGAAACCTACTGCGGGTAGAAGGATGAAAGTACAGGCTCACTATTTTCAGTCGCACCCACTTGGAATGACTTTCGGGATGCCATCAAGGAGCAATACTACCCTGTCGGAAGCTATGAGGACAAATACATCAAATGGACCACACTACGGCAGGGACGAGACCAAGGTGTGCCGAAGTTCACAAACATTTTTCATACCCTTCGCACACAGTTGGGTATCAAAGATATTGAGCTGCATCTGGTACTCAAATACTGTGGCTGCCTACACAGATACATCCAGGAAGAGATGGGGTTCTTGAACATCTCCTCACTCGGCATAACATACCGATACGCTGTCAAAATCGAGCAAAAGTTCAAACAGAAGAAGCGAGACTTTGGATCTGCAAATCCGAAGCCCAAAGGACAAAGCCAAGGCGGGGTGACCCAAGACAACCCGTCGAAGCCGCAAGAAAAGAACAACACCACGAAGTCGAAGAAGGACACAGGAAAATGGTGTGAGTTCCACAAGAGTCCCACTCATAACACAAGTGAGTGTCGGACCAAGCAGTCGCTGGTGGCCGAGTTGAAGGCTTCCGAATCAGATGCATGTTCCGACCCTGAGCCAAAACCCGACAAGGGGAATGGTAAAGGGAAGCAGATCATTGATGCGGATCCCAGTGCCACTGTTGCCACCGCCAAGATCAAGAAAAATGAGCCCGAAGATCCAGAGGAGGGGGAGCGTCTTTTCCACTCACAGATGTGGGTGAAGGGTTCACCGCTGCGATTCATTGTCGACAGTGGTAGCCAAAAGAACTTGGTTTCAGCAGAGGTCGTGAAGCTGTTGGGCCTACCGACTACACCACACCCACAGCCGTACAGTATCGGGTGGCTTCACGAAGGACGAGATCTGAAAGTTCGCCAGCAGTGCCGCCTTCCATATAGCATCAAACCCTTCACAGACGAGGTATTGTGTGATGTTACACCTCTGGATGTTTGTGATGTATTATTAGGCCAGCCATACTTGTGGAGGCGACATGCTGTGTATGAGTCAAGTCCTCGCGCTATCATTATTTCTTTGGGTGATTCATTATACAGGATACCGGAGGTAGCCCCACCTACTGCCACCTCTTTGATCACTGCTAAGAAAGGCAGCAAGCTCATCTCACAGACCAGGAAATTCATCTGTCTGGCTCACTCCCAAAATAAGGGGAAGATCGTTGCTACATCCATGACCCCTACAAAGGGTTCCTCCATGCAGCAGCAACAGCAAAGGGATACGGTCATGACAAAACACAGGAACAACTTCTCCTCACCCACATGGGTACCACACAAGTTTCAGGTGGGCAACAAAGTCTGGTTGCATCGACAGAAAGAACGCCTTACCAGAACCCATCAGAAGCTCAGACCACTCCGACATGGTCCTTAGAGCAGTACCAAGGCTATGGGGAACAATGCTTTGGAGCACATCATTCCTCCATTCCTTCGCTTGCACCAAATGTTCAATGTGGACCATCGTCGACCATGCTTCCCACCATCACTGGACACATCAGAGGTTGCAGGACAAGTTCAGCAGATGGAGGAACTCAACGCAATGGGGACCATTGCTTCCTAAGGGGGGAGGAATGATCCAGGTGGATGTTGGTGGTCACCCACCTATCCCATTTGGACCCCCACAACTGTCTGTTTCAGCTTTTTCAGTTTCCTAAATTGTAGCACAATTTACTATTTTTAGTAGTTTTTCGGGTCCTGAACTTCTGGAGCCGTTTTGAGGCCCTAAACGACGTTTTTTGGGAAATCTGGGGGCAACATGGGTCCATGGACCGATGTTGCCCTTCCCAAATTGGTATTACTCGGATAGATCTTTCTAACGAGCTATCGTACGCGTCAAACGGAGATCGTATGCCAAAGTTACGACCCCGGGAAATTGATGTACCAATTTACCCAAACGGGGCCCACAATTTGGCGTTTCATCTTCTAGGGTTAGGTTTCGGGATGTGTAGGGTTTTCCATTGTTTCTCAAAAATAAATAGGCCTTCGAGCGTCATTGTAACACAGTTCGGAACAGTTCAGAGGCATGTAGCCGCTACATCTCTTCTCAGAGATAAGCTACCATTGCCCTAGCTGGTTTATTTCCATTTCTGGTTGTAAGCATATTTCGATATTTTCCATTAATGAAATGAAGTATTATTTCCGCTGCATCTCTGTATTTATGGTTATCTCTGTATTTTATTGCGTTCCTGTTTAAATCCGGATCATTGTTATTCTCTTTGAAATTATTTCTTGTCTTTATTCCTCTTATGTGGGAATCCTTTGGAATGAAACTTTCTTCTAAAAGTAGAAGCCTTCATGTCCCTTGCCTTTTTAATGGCTTCCTACAAGGTAGGTGGATTGACAACCTTAATCCAACCTCTCAAAGGTTTTGTCAAACCATCCATGAATAAGACCATGCGTCTTCTTTTTGAAACATCAATGACTAGCACTGCAAGCCTATAAAAAATTGCATTATAAGTTTCCACTAAACTGTAGTGCTTAAGTTTTGCCAACTCTTTGAAATGCAACTCCAAATTATTCTTATCAAATATCTTGATCAATTGAATCTCTCTAAAATCTACGTATCAAATGATATTTTCATGTCTTGTGGTGATCATCTGATGATGCCAACATTCATGTGCGAGCCATTAAGGTCTATAGTTGCATATTTGGTGGCCTCTTCCTCTAGCATTGGTTTGAGTTGGAAATAGGTATCAACCTTCTGAACCCAATCTCGTGCTGAATCTTCCTTGAACCATTATAATATGGGAGAGTTTATTTTACCACTTTCTTCTTCAAATCATAATTATGTAATCTATCACCTGTGTGGGGTTCGTCTTTCATCCTGACATCAATATAATCTCTAAGTGATATAGCACCCTAAAACTCTATGCCACTAGTTTTCCAATCCTGCATAATATGATTATGCAAATCAGTGACTTATGGGTCACTCTCAACTAGTGCTAGTGCTTTGGGTGGGACGGTAGGCGTAAGAGGCCTCAAACTAATGGTTCTAGTTGGTTTCTTTTGAATCCCCCCCAGAAACAGAATTTTCTCCCTAACCATTGTTGTTCTCCATTATTTTCATTTTTTTTTAACACAAATGAGTAATGATTATATTAAATTTGTGCCTAGTCGCAACAAATATATGAGGATCTCATTACATTTCAATTTCTTCCATGGGATCTTCCACTGAGGTACTGACTTAATTCATGGGAGGAAAATAAAAGTATTTTCCATAGGTGCTACAAATGAGTCCTTCTACATGTTTACAAGAGTAAATGCCTACGTATTGTGAGAGTAAAAGTATGCAAAAACAATACATTGTGTTATTTGGGAGGTTTTTGGAGCAAATACTCCATGTGGAGTAGTGATCTTGAAGCCAAGTTAGCATCCATTTTGAATTCCCTCTTTTCTTTACTAGATTTCATGCCTCTTGTGAGAGGAGGTTCCATTACATTCAAGGAGAGGGATTTTTTTGCGCTGACTATCGTGAATGATTTTGCATAAGTTGTTCTAACTACCATAACTTTCTCGTAAAACTTTGGGGTATATCTCTTCATCTTTGCAAGATCAGAGAGAGGCAATGTCAATGCTCTTTATTCAAAATATGACTTTGGACCTTGTTACAGGGAAAAGTGTCTACTCAGAACTGCTTATCCCACTAAGGTGTGGCAGCTACCTTAGAAACAAACAGAGTAAAGCTACTTTCGTTTTTCCTTTATGAATTATAGATAGAGAGGAACAGAAAGACCAACCTCTGTCTTGTGCTAATCCCCTGATTTGATTCCTCTCTTCCTTGATAGTCTTTCGCTACTTGTTCCCTTGCATGCCCAGCTTAACAAAGTACCTGTAAGATCACAATAGCATAGCACTATACAAAGACATGGATCTATAATCATAAACAATCTAGGATCAGATGTAAACTGACCATACAAATGCAACAAATATCAATGACACAAGAGTATGGAGGAAAACTTGAATAGCTTTTATTGATAAACAAGAAAGAGCCAAGAGGAGTTACAACCAGTTGTTCTGACCCAGCATCAACCTCTCAGCAAGGAAGCCCCTCTTCACCTCATACAAAGCTTAGATCACCCAACAATCTGATGTTTGTCTCAAGAAACTAACAACAATTCCTTACAATATGCAAAATTCCAGCCTCTGGATCTCTGGGATGAGGGATCCATATATAGATATCTGTAATGGAGATGAGTCAGCTCATGATTTGATTAGTGTCTTCCCTCTGATAGTTCTTGCTTCCACTTGGAGATTGATGATCTCTTACTCATCCTTGGTCGAATTCAGAGAGGCAAGTGTCACAGGAGAAGTTTCTGGAAGCTTCCATTGCCTCTCCACCTCGCGGAATGACACTGCCATTTGTCATTTCTCGCCCATCACACCCCATAGAAGGTATTTTTGAAATTCAACGCACCCACACAGTGTACTTAGGTGAGATGCAACGCACTTGGCCAGTGGAGCAGCTGAAATGATCTTGTTTTGACCAATTCTGAGCCGTTTTTCATGGATAACTTCTGGGAGAAGCTGTAATATGTTGACCCTGTTCCTTTAGGGGTTAGAACAACACTTTTAGGGACTTAGGAGCCCTTGGTTTATGGACATTTCATGCTTGGGGTTGTAGTGCCCAAAAATGTATATAACAGTTGCCCCCTAAAGCACGAGGTCGTTAATCTTTTGATGTCAGGTGAAATGCTTTATTATGAGGATCCGAAGTTCTTTCAAGCTAGGAGGAGACCTGTAATAAGATACAATACAATACATTATCTTCATAATATTTTCATGATCCAGCTGAGGCGGGCATTCCCATGCTTAGCTTTATAAATTCATTTTCATGTACATAGGACAGACAATTGTCTGAGTGTAGACTGATGATTCTGATAGAGCCATCATCCCTTTGATTGGATGATTATCTGTGCAGCAATGATGTACATTTGATGTTTTTATTTTCCTGAATGTATATCGCAGCCCAGATAGATGAAACTAGATTCAGGGTCTTCAATCTCGTTCGATCTTCACTCGAAGTACAAGTCTATCCATGTGAGAAATGTTCTGAAGTCGAACATGGAAAGACATCGCTTGATTACTAGCCAATGATATAAGTTGTTAACAAGCGCGAGAGGAATCACCGATAATGATAATGACCCTCAAGGTACTGCAGTACAATTCACGTGGTGTGAATAAAGGACTTGGCGTCGAACACCAAGCAAAATCTTTCGGTCGAAGGTCATTGATGTAAACCTGTCGCCGGAAGTGAGAAACTTGCCATTGAGGCATGCAAGCTTCAAAGTACTGGATGGGGTGTTCCTAGATCAACTTCTTGGATAATGAGCTGATGTCGACAAGAAGTGATCCGTCATAGGAGGGCCTTAATGAATCCCACATCAATGACACGAAACGGAGCAAATGATTTTAATGGAGGTGAAAACGATCTGGTGATATAAGGTTCAGGGTGGTGGTCATGAAAGAATGGAGTATAAATGTATTGTAGTGGGTGAGACACAGGTGAATTCTCTGAATGACTTCTCTTGAACATATCGGTGACACTGACGTGATGGATTGGTAGCATTAACCCCAAATGTGGATGGTATGATGGGACCATGGTGATGTGACCGGTGAATGAAACAACCCAACCCGACTTGGATGCGGAGTGAAAGTGTCATGTTCAAGAGCGACTTACTACCAACAAACTTTCTTCAAGTTTTCTCCCCAATTTTTCCCAGTCATTGCTGACCAGTACCTCTTTATTTTTATCAAGCTTGAGGAGGATAACATATGCTTGTTCTATAATTTTCCCTTCGGGCAAACCCATCGCTATGTTTTAACGAGCCTAGCGATAGTGAAACTCGTTCTCGTCTATAGACAAGTTTGTCGCTATTAAAATTTTAACGAGTTTAATGACAAAGATAACTCGGTCCTTTTCAATTTTAGAGAGTCTGAAAAGGAACGTAAAGGAAACTTCAAAATTCCTTTTTCGTCATCTAATCCCTTAAGTCCGAAAAAGTATAAAACAATACAGAAGGGATGAATTTTCGATACTTTTAACGAGCCGAACAAAACAAGCGCTCGATCTTTTTGTGTAATAATCCCTCAGGTCCAAAAAGATTAAAATTTAGAGGAGGGATAGCACTTCCGGTCCTTTTAACGAGCTGGAGAGGCCAATGGTTCGACAATATTTTCATATTTTACGAGTCAGTTGAAAAGAGCTTAAAGGAGACTCGTCTTTTGAGGAACGAGTGATAAAATGGGTAGCAACTGATTCCAGGTAAGGTTTGGAATTTTTCAATCACGGCAGTGTTACAAGGATGGCTAGTGAGATCACTCTTTGCAGCTGTTCCTCAAAAAGGGTAAACAATCAAATGGAGGTGAATGATCGGCCAATGCAAAAGTGGAGGTGACGGTGCAAACATGATCAAGGCTTTAATGGCTGAAGTACTACATTCATGATGGTTATTTACTGGGGAATAGTTCATTTTTTAATGAGATTAAACGCGGGGGGAAACATTTGCTCATGGATTATGTTTATTTTTTAACGAGCTTGAACCCTGTGGTAACACTGCTCGTGATAAGTTTGCATGCCCCCAGCATAATAACGCAAATCAAGGTGCATGCCCCCCAAGCTTCATTGCATTCAACTCGGTGGTTGGAATGAAGGTTTACCTTTGAGATTTGGAAAGGGGATTTGTTTCATTTTTTAGTGAGGTTGACACAGTAAAAGAACCATCCTCAAGACTCCTTGTTTCATTTTTTAACGAGGTCGACACAACATAAGAACCATCCTTGAAATCCACCATATTTACAGTATTTGAGAGAGAATAAAAAACTGAAGGATGATTAAGGTTGCTGGAATAATCTTTTTGGTAATTTGGAAGATGGGAGCGATGGTGGTAATCTTCCCATGGTGCCTCTCCTATCATTGAATGAATGATTCCTTCATCTGTTGAATGTACATGCGACGAAGGATTTGAAGAAGTGCCATATTCCTTAGACCTATCTATCCAAACACTCGATGAGCGTTGATTTGGGTTTGCCCCCTAAGCCAAGAAAATTGATTGCTACAATATTTCTAAAATGGCGATGATCCATGCTGACAAAATGTTTAGATATAGAAGATTTCATATTCCACTGTGGCCACTTCCGCCAGATTACTCGGAGGCGGTAGGGCAAAAGTACCCATTAAGGCAGGGTCTTTTAGGAGACCTACTCCGATATTTTGGAGCGAATGATTGCTTCCATGGATCATTGGAATGCTTCCCGTAACTTGTGAACTGTTGGGGAGAAATGTTTGTTGGTCGACGATTGTAATTCCTCCTTGGAAGGGAAATGCAATCTTCCTGAAGTAGGTCGACACAACTGCGGCCATGGCATATATCCAGGGCCTTCCCAGTAGGATGTTGTAATCGAGGTTTCCGTTGATTACTTCAACATCAATTTCTATTGTTTTACCCCCAGTTCAACTTGCAAGTTACTTAAAATCCCGTATGGAGTGTATGATCGTCCATAAAATGCTTTTAACATTGTTGATGATCGCGACAAGGGTGGTGAGCCTAAATTTTTCCAGCAACTCATCGACATAATACATGTGGATGCCCCCTCATCAATAATTGTTCGATGAATAGTTTTTTTGAGGGCTTTCACTTGAATAAGGAAAGCTAGTTGAGCTGGTAACTGAGGGTCATATCATTTATGATCAAAGGCCACAAGATTGGAATCCATTGGGTCAATCCCACCTATTGCTGATAATAAAGCTTGCTCTTGGGAGAGGCAATTTTGCGGTACCTTAAGTGTCGACATAGCGGACGACGATTGGGCCAGGTCCTCTATTATATTATAATTCTGTGCTATTTTTGCACGAGGATTAAATGTCGATTTGTGTACTACTCCCTTTGGCGACTTTATCTTTTGTTCAGGAATGATGGGTTGCACAACTTCGGTCAAAGTTGTTGTCGAACTACTAGGTTGTTCATTAGCCTTGTTATTCGACAGCTGTGGATTCCCGTAATCTTTATTCCTTGTCAAAGGATCATTTTGCTGCTTTGATATAGACAACATAAGCACTTGGGATCGGGAAGCATTTTGATTAGCAACCAGTTTGGTTCCCGGGTTTGGAAACAGATCAATCAATACTACTGAGGTTTTTGAACTCTTAAAGAGTTTCTTAACTTCAGCTTTATGTGGACAATCTCTCGTCCAATGATCCTCATCGCATATATGACACCCCGCAGGGGGTTTCCTTTGCCCAGAAGGGTTTGTAGAAGGTTTTTCAGGAGATGACTCATCCTGCTTCTTTTTTCTCCCTTTATTTTTCTTCTTGCCCCCTGGTTGCTTCAGTTGTTTGCCCTTGTCGGTCGACACGACATTTACTTCCGAGGCAAGAAGTTCCTCATTTGCATTTTGACTAGAAATCTTACGGGCCTTTTTAGATGTAGCCTTTGTCGATTTCGTGTCTGTTGCGCCAATCACGCCATCGCCGGCATGAGAGTCATTGTTTGATTTAGGAGTAGGTGGAACGGAAAATTCTGGTCTGGGAGCGTCAGGGATTTTATCGTAGAGCGTGCCAGACTGAGTATAAATCAAGTCTAAATATTGCGCACGAGCAATAACTTTCTCTTCAGTGACGACTCCTCCCTTTGCCACATCTTCTGTAATGGAAGGTAATAATGACTTGATAAACCATTCAGCTAATAGCTGATCGGGAACATACGTTTTTACCATTCTACGACGACGTCGCCACTCATGTATATGATCAGATATGTGAGTGGCCGTCGTTTGTTTGAAGTTGGTAAGGAGTTCCATTCCCGTTTCGTACCTTATTGGTAACTGAAAATGGGTTAAAAAGGTTGTGGCTAGGGTACTGAAGTTGTCGAATGAAGCTCTAGGCAATTTGATATACCATTTTGCTGCCGGACCAGTTAACGTCCTCTGGAAAAGGTGAAGCCTAATCAAATCATCGTTTAGGGTGTTTGATGAACACCACAGATGAAATGTCATCACATGATTCGACGGGTCTTCACCGGATTTCCATTAAATTTAGGAATATCCGACGGAAGTTTATGCGGAATCGCTGGCCACTAAGGGGCATAAGCAATTGGATCATTCGTCAACCGGTTTAGATCTGGTAATTCTAGAGTTGCTACAAAGGGAAACTATTGATTCAGGTTAGGCGAAGCATACCCAGGATAAGATGGAATCGCTTGAGCAGTGGGTCTTTGCATACCAGCATAATGTATTTGATGCTGGCAACTTTGACAAGGTTGATGGGCATAACCATTATAATATGGTTGTTGATAACCATTTTGGAAATGTGGTTGCCCATTACTTACAAATACTTGTTGCTCAGGTCCTTGATATGATTGCTGGAATGGCGGTTGTTGAGATTGAACCAACCATGGTTGTTGGACCATTTGCTGTTGCCCAATACTGGATGATTGACCAAGATGAGGAGTCATAGTACTTGTTTGAGCCTAAGTCGCTCCAGATAAGGAGGCACTAACCTGAGGTTGTGATTGAGTTGTTGAGACAAGAGGCTATTGTATTGCAACCTGAGAAACTTTGGGTTGACATACAACAGGTAGCACTTGTACTTGCGACGCAGTCACCACAGCAGGTTTAGTGGGAATATTCGACGCAGGGTGGACTGGTTGCATTGAATATATAACCCTTGGTTTTTGAGGCAGTATTGGTACCCAATCGCTGGATGTAATTCCAGTTTGACCTGAACTTTGTTGTAAACTCCCATATGGTTGTTCTCCGGGAGGGAACAATGAAAAGGCATACTGCCCTCCATATGGTGGCAATCCAGTACTTAAAGGGTAAATTGGCCTTTGAAGACACATTGGATCAATTTGTTGAGTTTCAACATAAGAAATACCAGATGATAATCCGGATGAAGAAATAGGAACAGACCATGTTGTCGAAATAGTCCCTGATTGGACTCCGGCTTGTTGTTGATAAATTGCCGGGACAGATGGTATATCGGTGAACATTGTTGGAGTAGCAACAGGAGGTTCTGCTGCTGCTGTGTCAAATGACACAGTCCTAGATGTCGACGGTTGTTCAGACATATCTAGTCTGTCCAAAAGATTTCCTAGCGATTCTACAAGAACTTGATGAAGGGAGACTAATTTCGAAGACCAGCGAGGGAAAGGTGATGATTATTCCGTTTAAAATAAATTTTAGACGTTTTTTCAATTTTTAAGAGTCGAGAAAAAACAAAACATGACTCTAGTCTCCTTCGATTTTTAATGAGCCTGAAGTGACAAGTGCTCAGATGGACCTTTTCTGTTAAAGAGTCTGAAAGGGAACGAAAGGGACTGCTCTGGAAATCTAGGTAGAGGGATTACCAAACCAATCGCAAAACTGCAGAATACTTTTTACGGTACGACAATCAATCTTCCTGAATGCTGTGTTCAGTGCATTGCGATCGATAGGGCGGCAGCCACGGCTTCCTATGGATAAAGGATTAAGCCTATTGGGGTCTCCCAAAATATACTCGACGGTACGTGGGAGCAAAAGTTCGTACTGGCACTTATCGTCTCAAAGTGGAGGAATCACCCAACCATCAGTGAGAACAACAGTTACCAGGCTTTACGACGCTGGAATACGTCTCTAGCCTAGAGTTCTAAATGTTGTGCATTAAGTTCCAAAGCGTTGTTAGATTTATTGAATTTATTTTATAGTTGATCTTGTTTATGAAGTTTGCCTTTCAAGTTCACCGCGAGATGTAGATGTAATTCCTAAAATGCAATCTAAGATGATAAACAATATTTTTATCTTCTTTGTGCAATGAAAATCCTAGCTACTAAGGAAAGAAAGACAGAATCCTTTCACAAAGAGCAAAGAGAACACTCTAAATGCACTTTACTAAATCAAACCAATCAGATTGTCTAGATGCAAATGCACATGCATGTATTTGTTTTCGACTTTCTTAGTATATGAATGATAAGAGGAAAGTTGATGCACAAATCTGAATTTCTTTTCAAGCGACAAATATCAACAAGTTTCTTTTCGAAATAAAAAATGGAGACGATCACAACACCTTATGATTTTGAAATGAATACTTGTTTTGACACTAGAAAAATTACAAATTCAGACCAAAAAAAATAGTAACAGGATAATCGACTATCAACAGCAATCAAACTCTTTCCTACGATTGAAATCGACACTTGCGACAGTTTCAAATCAAAGGACGATAGTACGATTACGCTACTTTTGCAAAGGAGAACTGAAAATGACTCAACAAACACACAAAAACATTTACAGTTCTTTTGTACAAAGAAGGCGGAATAACAACAAGGAAAAGGGGTTTCAAATAGACATATACTGATCACAGGCAGCAAAATTCAGGAATAGAACTGGAAAGAATGAATCACAGAAACCAAAACTGCACAAAGCCTAGCCTGATCAGCGCACCTACAACACAGGGAATTTGAAATGCAGTGCACCTTCTACACTCGGGAAGTGCGCTGAATTTCAGATTCTCAGAATAGTACCTGCGCTGGGCCAGAAACGAGAATCTGTTGGGGTTCCGGGTCACAGTTTGCAGTTCAGTTCATGGGTTTTGGTCGAGCAAAAGGTAATCAGTAACTCAACAATTAGGGGTAGATCTAAGGAGGATCTAAGAGCTATCATAAGGGCAATCAGAGAGTTTGTGAATCAGTTGTTTAAATCATAAACATATCCCATAGATGGACTGAAGTAGCATTTATCTACTTTGCATTTGCTATGGCAAATGCAGTTCGAATGCTACCTGTAAGTTTATGAAATAGACAACAAGGAAGATAAACAAACAAACTAACTAGTCCCCAGTGGAGTCGCCATTTTGTTACAGGGAAAAGTGTCTACTCAGAACTGCTTATCCCACTAAGGTGTGACAGCTGCCTTAGAAACAAACAGAGTAAAGCTACTTTCGTTTTTCCTTTATGAATTATAGATAGAGAGGAACAGAAAGACCAACCTCTGCCTTGCGCTAATCTCCTGATTTGATTCCTCTCTTCCTTGATAGTCTTTCGCTACTTGTTCCCTTGCACACCCAGCTTAAAAAAGTACCTGTAAGATCACAATAGCATAGCACTATACAAAGACATGGATCTATAATCATAAACAATCTAGGATCAGATGTAAATTGACCATACAAATGCAACAAATATCAATGACACAAGAGTATGGAGGAAAACTTGAATAGCTTTTATTGATAAACAAGAAAGAGCCAAGAGGAGTTACAACTAGTTGTTCTGACCCAGCATCAACCTCTCAGCAAGGAAGCCCCTCTTCACCTCATACAAAGCTTAGATCACCCAACAATCTGATGTTTGTCTCAAGAAACCAACATCAATTCCTTACAATATGCAAAATTCCAGCCTCTGGATCTCTGGGATGAGGGATCCATATATAGATATCTGTAATGGAGATGAGTCAGATCATGATTTGATTAGTGTCTTCCCTCTGATAGTTCTTGCTTCCACTTGGAGATTGATGATCTCTTACTCATCCTTGGTCGAATTCAGAGAGGCAAGTTTCATAGGAGAAGTTTCTGGAAGCTTCCATTGCCTCTCCACCTCGCGGAATGACACTGCCATTTTTCATTTCTCGCCCATCACACCCCATAGAAGGGATTTTTGAAATGCAACGCACCCACACAGTGTACTTAGGTGAGATGCAACACACTTGGCCAGTGGAGCAGCTGAAATGATCTTGTTTTGACCAATTCTGAGCAGTTTTTCATGGAGAACTTCTGGGAGAAGCTGTAATCTGTTGACCTTGTTCCTTTAGGAGTTAGAACAACACTTTTAGGGACTTAGGAGCCCTTGGTTTATGGACATTTCATGCTTGGGGTTGTAGTGCCCAAAAATGTCCACAACAGACCTGGAGAAGAAACCCATGAAGGAGATTTCTTTTCATTCTCGACCAACGCTTTTGTATTTCAATGATACTTATTTAGGGTTTCCTCTAGAGGGGGATATTCATATTGTTCTAGATCTTGAAGAGCCTCAAAATATTTTTTTTACTAAAGGAAGGTTCTAATATGAGATCAAATTTAGAAGATTTCTTTGTTGTTGCCTTGTTTTATTGATTCCTTCTTCGCTTTTGTGTTGGTTGGAAAATTTCCTCTTTACAAATAGGGGCTTAGCCCTGCTCGCCTTTTTTTCGTTGGGGGGAGGTTTTTGCAAAGTTCCCATGAGTATGAAAATAATTACACTTGAAATGAATCTACTCATAATCCAATTTCTGGATATGGTTCCATTCTCCTAGATTTATCTTTAGGGCCTCCATTAAACCTTCATTGATGTTTACCTCAACACAGATGTGAGCAAAAGAAAATTGACCTCCTTTTGGTTATGCTTTGTCAAAATAGAGACCAAGATTGTTTCCAATGTCTTTTAGTGCATCATGCCCCCAAAGATGAATAGAGGGGTGTGGCAACCGAACCCACACCAACATGATAATAATCTTATAATTTTGAATGAAATACATAGTCTAGTTAGTGATAAAGAGGCCTATAGACCCCATGAAATATGGACCTGATCTGAAAATCAAATCTCTTTCCATTTTATTGAGAAAAAAAAGACATAGAAGCCCCTTCCTACTACAAAGAAAGTTACTTGACCTTGAAGCTTGGGGGCCAATTGTTCTATGATCTAGGTTTCAACAACTTTTGGATTCGACCACAAGCCCATAAACTTTTCGACCGACACTTTTTCTAATAGAGTTAAGGATATCTTGCATGGATCTAAAGGAGAGAGTTCCACTACATATATCTCAACTAATTTCTTTGCAATATTTTGGAGGGGAGAAGATATCCCCTGAGGTTTCTGAGCCTGCACTAGGGCTCTGAATGCAATCTCGTCCTCCATGGCAAGGTGAACATAGGAGCTACCCTAGAATTCCAACTGAGCATGAAAAAAGAGGGCACTGACTAATTTCTGAGCAAATAGCGATGAATCTAAGGGCGTCTAGCATCGACAAAAATGACAAGCAACGAGGGGTTGATGGCTCAAAGGCATAGATGGCCTTTGGGTTCCTTTGTGTGTTATTGCGGCTAGGGTTTTCGAGGGATTTAAGTGGGAGCATCCTTTGCCCTTTCATTGTTTAATGGTTATATGTAATGCCAATGGCGAGGCTCGCAAGTTTAACCCCAGGAACTCCCCCAAAAAACACCTTAATACTATATATGTGTGATATATGCCAACCAAACTACCCAATGGATGAGATTTTTTTCTCCATTATTTGCAGCGTTACCACTAATATCAACTCCCATTTATCTAGCCATCAACTATGTCAAAAGTTCGAACCGTTGTTTTTTTGCTTGGGCACTTTTCTCTACAACTTGTTTCCCTCTAACCAAGGCATCCAACAAATTTAGAAAATGTTCTTCAAGGTTTTGATTTCCAAGGTCTCTATCACCCATATTACTTGTATTGTGTTCCTCAAATGCCTTTTGTTTTTTTGCAGTCAAATTTTTAGCATACCAATTTCTATGAGTATTGTAATGGCGTGTATAAGGTTGTTGGTCAAATCCTAACATATCATTGTACTATCATATTAAACCCTTCAAGATGGTAGGATACACTGCTCTGATACCACTGTAACATACACCCTTTATTTATTGGAAACAAAGAAATAACTCATGAAATAATAGTATTTAGGAAAACCCACAAACAAATATAATTCATATTTATTTTTAGAGCTAGGATTACAATATATGATCAAAATGAGCAATATCCATTTTTTTTTTTTTAACCAACAATAATGAAATAACTCAAAAATTAATAGTATTTAGGAAAACCCACATATTAGTATAACTCAGATTTATTTTTAGAGTTGGGATTACAATATATTTTCAAAATGAAAAATACCCATATAATCAAAATGCTTAAAAAATTATTCAATCATACCCATCATATCTGAAAATGCATAAATCTAATTATGAATTGAAATGTGCAAAATCATTGTAGCAATGTTAGTGTAGAAACAATACTATAGCAAGCGATAAAATCCTTTTGCTGCCATAAATCTGTAAATCTACTCTAGACTATAGATATCAAACCAACAACGAATCCCAACTGTGATTTCTGTGTAAAACCACCAAGATATTCTTCAAATTATATTTGTCAATAACATGGGGAATGTTCCCTGCAAGGGGTTTCATCCTCACAAACTAAGAAGTAATCTCCTCCAAAAAATGCCAATATCAAATATCAAAACCAACTTCCCAAATGAACTCCACAATTTTTCTTTTATAACTCTACCAAGAAGTTCGACCCTCTTCCTCAAGCCATGTGGGACTAAACAAAATCACTTTTAGCCTCCCAATTGAAAGCCTCATTTTTTTTATCAATAAAAAAATGATAGCCCTTATAGTCGATTCATTAAAATATTAAAATAACGATAAATTTAAATCTTTGATTTAACATTAATAACTTATCATTATTTGATTTAAAACCACTTGACTATATAAAATGTTGAGATAGTCATCAAAACTAAACCCACAAATAATATTGAAAATAGTAACCTTGTCAACTAATACACTAGATGCTTGAAACTAACTTACTAAAAATAGTAAGTATTGGAAAACTGTCCTAAAATCATTCCAACAAATGAATCTTGTTCATCATCTTGATGAGATCTCGGTTGACCATTAAACACTACCAATCTGCTGGATTAATTTCCTCCAATGTTCCATAACCATCACCCAATAGCCTATGGGAACAAACTGATAGACTAGATGACCACCAGAGGGGATTCACTCAATGAACCTCTGACATATCACGTGCATTCGTGCCATATTAAACAATACCCTTAATTTGACTAAATATTAGAAAATATCTCTAAAATTCACATTATTTAACCCCCTACTAATATGAATCCAATAAATCTTCCTAATTAAAAATACCCCTACTTTCACTAGATATTGTACGTAACCATTTTTTCATTAACATTTTTTTATACCCCTTTATATTTTTTCACTAACTTTAAGCTCCATTATTTATATTTTCCAATATAAAAACCATTTACCCCCTATATATCCCCCAATATATTATGTCATTTTTCCCTCAATATATATCCCCCAATATGAACCCACGTGATATGATATTGCTCCCCTAGTGAAGCCGCTGTGATGTCCACCAACTCAGCCGATTAGGAATGGGACATTACAAGAGCCTAGGGGGTCAAATTGAGTAAATGAGTGTTTTGAGCTTCATGTGAGATGTCTTGGGGTCATTTTCTTAGGTTAAATGCCTTTTTTTCATGTCTTACATGTTGTTTCCGCTAGATCAAATGCCACAATTAGCATCAATGGATTTACATTGGGTACCATCCATGAATGGAGGGAAGTGCTCGAGGATTTCACTAAGGTTATATATATATTGAAAATTGTGTTAGTTATTAATGAATTTTGGCATTAGTAATGATGAGGAACTCAACCAAATTTGAACATATGATCTTCCCATTAGGAACAAGACTTTGACAAATGGTCCAATAAGTTTATATATTTCTTGGGGTTTGTTGCGTCAAGAGGAGCTCTTGAAACTAGTATGGGGGAGATGTTGTAGTGGTTCTAAATGAGTTTAAACATTTAAATGTCAGCTCAATATGGGAGAGATATTGTAGTGTGCCTAAAATGAAGCACTAGATCAAAAAATAATAATATTAAAACATAATGTTGGATCAATTAAAAAAGTAATACAAATAATGAATCAATTCAATTTAATTTGATCAAGCAAGTTAGCTAGAATTAAATTCAGTAATATCACTTAAATTTGAAGGACATGTAGGGTTCTATAGCTCTAACTAGTTAGCCATAAGGCATTTTATGTTTGGAAGACTTTTGTTGCAAAAAATTAGGAATTTCATGTAGGTACGATGGACACAATTCATATACTTATCATTCCCTAAAATAACATAATTTAGAACCTATTATGTAGCTCTTTTTTGCACCTGAAGATTGCATTCATTTTGCACAACACTTCACATGTATATGATTCTCTTGGTTGATTATTTAAGTGTTGTCCCCAAATATTTAGCAACATTTATTATTGCAATTATTGTGACTAACCACTAAATTGCACGCTAAACATTCTTAATACAAGACCTAGGGATTAGTATATGGACTATGATCCTAAAAAGTAAATTTTATGGCATAAGACATTAACTTGACGCTAGACCATGACTTAGGTCATAAAAACTATCCTTGGTGTGCCAAACCTCAAAATCATGATATATCCCAAATATTCCCTACGTAGGCCCTACGTGGTGCCTTGAGGTTCCCAAGAATCATCCCTAACATTCCAACTTTAAAATTTCTATCATGTCAAAATCATAGGCAAAAAGATTCCACATTTGGCACATGAGTAAAGATTCCTTAATTGAACTATGTTTGACATGATGACCATGCATGTCCCTAATAAGGAATTTTTGGCTATGAGTTTAATATCATACTCTTGATTTATGTGTTTGCCATGATGGCCACTCATGCCCTTAATAAGGAAATTTTGGCTATGAGTTTAACATTGTGGTCATTGAAGATTTGAAACACAAAAGACAATTATTGAAGATGAAAGCATTGGATCTTGCACCATAGATATCAATTTTATGACCTAAAACTTTATATTTTGACCTTGAACCACGTCATTGGAACCATAAACCATCCCTAGTTTGTCCAGCCTACCTAGTGTGTCAATCCTAAGAAAGATAAACATATTTTACATGAAAGCTATGTATATCTATACATGCTATGTATGCCTCAGTCACATTGGGAAAATTGAAAAATTGCATGAGGCATTGAAATAATTTGTGCATAAAATCCATGTTAAAGTTTCCTTAATGTGATTTCTGGTATTAAACCATGGTGTCTAACAAACCTAACCAAAAAAAGTATGTGAGAGGAATTTTTAATTATGTTCAATACTATTTTCTAACTATGTAGTTGAGATTTTATTAACATAGTGAAAGGTAAATTTATAATGTTTTACATATGAAATGTAAGGAAAAGGGTTAAGGTAAGAACCCAATAGAGTAGTCTTATCCTTGGTATTTGTTATCATTTGATCAAGCAAGTTTCCAACATCAGATTTTGTTTGATATTTGCCCACAATCCAATCAAAATATATCTTTTCATTTCAAATTAAGAAGTTTAAACAAATATTATAAATCTAAAAACACTAACCGTAACTATATTTAGTAAATTTAATTCCTCAATAGTTCCATAATTCAAACATAACAATCTTAGCAATGAATAATGATTGGAATTGGGGGGTGGACAATAGATATTTACACTTGATTCTATTGTTGCAACTTTATCACTCAAGCTTGGGTTCCTCTAGTCTTAGCCATTGATCAAACTCAATATTATCACATGAACACCATTCCCACAATCATAGGAGAGTTGAGGAGTGGTTCAACAAAACCCATAAAGCACTAAGTCAAACTTGGAGAATAATGTAAATTCTTCTAAAAATGAGGATTAGGCCTAAAGGTTTCTTAACTTAGTTTAGTAGATTTCAGGCTATAATTTCAACATAAGATTGAGTGACCCATTCCTCCAACTATGAAACCTCTATGTATATGCTTGAGAGGTGGTTCAAATCATACATTTTATACTTTATTTTTTCCCATACAAAATCGTAATTTTCATTTATTATAACAAAAATTACATTCTATAGACACATGAATGTGTGTATGCAGTTTAGTTGGTCCATCTAGTTCATTGTGAAATATATTTGTCGAGACATATCAAAAAATATTTAAATAAATGTTTGTCTTTTCTGTCAATCGGTCTATCAGTCAAAATAACAGTAAAGCAACAAAAATATACATATATAGGATAATATAAATAAATTGTCATGTATAAACACTATAAATCCCCAACAGGAGGGGGAGTTGGAGCACGACAGAAATATGTGATTGATGAGTGGCCATAGAGCACCTCCATGACTTGTAAAAAATGAATATCCAAGGTGAGAGCCACCTTTGAAAGACCATCAACTTCTTTGTTCAATTCCCTGTATATGTGTTGACATGAACACAAAGTGAGCACATTTTTTAAATTCATGGAATCAAGCAATATTGGCTGCAAATTAAAATTTCTGCAAATTTGAGATCCAGACAACCAAGAAACCACTAATTTTGAGTCTCCATATATTTGAAGTTGAGACACTCCAAGGTCAATGGCGAAGGCAAGAAGACATCTACATGCAAGTAATTATGCATAATTATTGGACCCAACTCCAAACCAATGGAAATATGATAGGAATGATCAAAGGATAAATGAAGGATGATACCAGCACCACTGTGACCTCCCATCTCTGAGGAGGCACCGTCAAAGAAAGCCCATGTGATATCTTTATCTGGGGTAACCTCTACCAACACATGTGGGCGACGAGGTTCAGAAACCTGAGGGAAAAGGTTTATGATCACCATGGCTTCAACCACAATGAGACAAGGAGAGGAGATGAAATCCTAAAATATCTCCCTATTGCGAGCAATCTAGATACCCTAGAGAATAATAAGTGGAAGAGCCAAAAGAATTTGAGACACTGGATTGGAGAACCAATTCTACCAAGCAGAGTCCATGAACAAACCCTTCCAAATCAAGACCTCCATATTGGAGATTCAACATTGAGCCCAAATGGATTAACAAAATGAATATTGGAGAAAAATATGGTCAATTGATTCACCAACAACATGACAAAGTGCACATCTACTTAGCCCCTGTGCAAACCTTCTCAATAGATTATCCAAAGTCGAGACCTTACCACTTAAAATGCACCAAAATAATATTTTTCCTTGGGAGGACATTTAATTTTCCAAACCTGAGTCCACCACCATTTTCCTTCTGGTTTATTAAGATCAATAGATATGTAATTGTACCTTGATTTTGGAGAGTAGAGACCGCTCTTAGCCCCTGACTAGATTAATTCGTTATCCATGTCCGAAAGTTTGATGTGTCCCAAGTGAAGAGCATAAATATAATCAAGCCATTGTCTCTTGAAAATTCGTGGAATCTCCAAATCATCCATATATTTCCACCCTTGAAACTAGATAGTGAAAGAATCAGGGCCTGCAATATGTGCCAATTTTAAATCCCCAGATCCAGAAGGGACTCTAATAATTCAGTAGGAAGAATATGAGCTTGTTGACTCCCTCAACCATGGATCGATCCCCAATTGAACATGAAAACCTGATCCATTGGAGAAATTTTGAGGTCTAAAATGGTCCTCAAAGAAAAAATGTACAACAAAAACCAGCTTTATAAGAACCAATAAGATTCAAGATAATGATGTAAATTATGGGGGATGATTCACCATTTTTTGGAGAGAAAAAGTAAAAAGACTAAAAAATAAAAAATAAAAAAACTTCTTTTTTAACTCGATTTTTCAACTTATCTCGGTTTTAGTCAAATTTCGAGCGGGGGAACTTGTTGGATGTGAAATTTAATTCCTCATCCAAGGATTACTCATGTTGGATACTTTCGATGGACCATGCTACACGAAAAATGAGAACTACATGAAAAAATTGATTGCAATCACGTTTTTTCATGTATTTCTCATTTTTCATGTTGCAAGGTCCATTGAAAGTACGCAACTTAGGTACTCCTTGGATGAGGAATTAAATTTCGCATCCAACGAGTTCTCCCATTCGAAATTTGAGTAAAGATGTAGGTAGATAAGTTGAAAATACGTGTTGAAAAAGTATTTTTTTCTTTTTTCCCTCTAAAATTTGATGATGCAATCTAATATTATTTTATTATTTCCATTATTATTTTATAATATTCCTTAGGAGGCACAATTTATACCTAAAAATTTCTCTAATGCCACCCTCCACACTACACCACTTTGAATAGTTTCAAACGTGTTTAGAACAACCGTCTAGGTAGTGGATATGTTTTGACAAGGCTTATGCACCATTTCGAGCTAGTCTTCCACCAAGAGGGGAGAAATATACTTGGCAATAACCACCTTGGTCCAAAAACTTTCTGTCAAAAGAAGACACCATCCTGTAAAAATTTCACCGTAGATCACCTGATAATGCAATATACTAAAGCAAAATACTTGATCTACTTCTACTATCAAACTTTGCGAAAGCTTAATCGATTTTGAGCAAGATCAAATAGAACACATATAACAGAGAAGAAGAAATCATACACATGAAATACAGAAGAATACTCTAGGGAAAGCCTTAGCTAAAAACCCCGATCTCTGTATTATCATACAAGTGGAAATATGTTTGGATTACACAAAGCCTTAGCTCACAGGCTATCCAACTCTCAGTACAATCCCTCAATGCTGCTCATAGACTGAATAGAAAACACATATGCCTTCCTTCAGTCCTCCAAGCCTCCTATTTCTTTGCACAGTTTCTCCTGGGTCCTCCAGCTACAACCTATGTGATTCTCACCTCACACACAACACTGACCTCTGAAATAACTGCGCAATCCTGAAGGAGTTAATTCCTTCTGCATGGATGAGTTTCCTTTATAGGAAAATTCCTCCAACTGATAGTACACTGTCCCTTCCTTTAATCTCAACTGGGTCTTTCTATAAACTGACATGCATGAGTTATTTATGAGAGAATATTCAGTTACTTGGAGAACACTAGTTGCATGCATGCATGCATTAACTGACTGAACTCACAATTAGTTCCTCCAACTGTTTGGAACTAATTTAACTGGACTTAACTTAGTTAACTGAGCTAACTAATTACAACTCAAATACAACTCATCCTTATCTCCTTAATTAATGGATAACTTCCTCAATCAAAGGGATAACTATTGCATGTCTTCACATAGACTTCATGTTTGATTTTCTCTTACTAATTAACTCAAGATGAATTAATTAATTATTTTTCAAACAGCTAGTGAGACTAAATTCGAATTTTAATTCAGGGACTAATTAAAATTGGAATCTATCTTGAAATGCTATTTATAGCAATTTTATTTTTAGCATTTCTGTTTTTTGCTATTTCCAACAGAGTTGGAGTATATCCTGAAATGCTATTTATAACAATGCTATTTTTAGCATTTCTTGCTGCCATTTTCAACACTCCCTCTCAACAAGAAAGGCATTCAACTCGAACCCGATCTTGAACCTTTGGAATGTTCTGCATGCAACACTTCTCCCAAGTGTTGTTGCTCCAGAGACTCCAGAAACAACAAATATCTAGCCCGAATCAGAATGCTGCCTCTGTCATCAAAGTCTTTGACTGCTATTGCCTCTGTCGACTGAAAACTCTACACCTCTGTGCTCTTCAGTATCTGACTGCTCTAGTCTCTGTCACTTTGATCTCTGACTGCATCAATCAATCACATTGATTCCTCTTGTTGCATCTGTGATGTTGCTGGTCCTATCTCCCAACATGCATCCGCACTGCACCTCCTCTCATCATGTTGCATCGTACTTCCCACTGCTGCACTGCAACTCAGTTACTGAGAAGTAAGTAACTTATCTCCCAACTGACCTCCTTGTTGGGCTAGAAACACCCTCTGATGCTGAAGCTCTCTCTGCCGCTCCATCTGCATCTGTCTCTACCCACTCAACCAATCCTACTACTCCTTGTCGGGGCTCCCGTAGCAAGGTCTAATCAAAGAGGCTGGGTACCTCAAGGATCCTACCCCTATTTCAGCCTTCTTGGGACTATCACTCCACATTGCCCCACCTCCCACTTGGAGGCATGGATGCATGTGATCCCTCTGTCCACTTGGCTCGAAATTTCCCCCTACTGGAGGTCTCTACATGAGTGGATGCCTCCACTCAGTCTCCTCTCGGCTTCTCCAGTTGTGGCTGCTCCACAACCTCCTGAAGTTGCTTCTCCAATTGTGGCTCCTCCACAATTGTCTGAGACTTCTTCTAGTGCTGCATGTTGAGAGGTAGTGTACTCTCCCTCTCAACCACCAAGTCTCCAATAGTTGCCTTGCTCCTCAAGGCTTTGCATGCATCTTGAACCTCAAGAGCATACAGGTTCTTGACTCGTGAACTGATCTGCTTCACCTGTCTCGTGGTGATGTGTCTAAGGAAAACCTTTCCCTTACTGAATACTACATCATAGCCTTTGTCCTCCAGCATCGTGATCGATACCAAGTTCTTCTTTAGTCCTGGCACATACTTCACATCTGTCAAGGTAATGCGAGCTCCATGCTCCCTTTGAAAAGAAACCGTGCCCACTCCTGAAACACTATACTTTTCATCATTACCCATATCTATGAGTATCTTGAGGTTTTTCTCCTCCAAGGTACCGAACAAACTCTTATTGCTAGTCATGTGGAATGAGGCTCCACTATCAAGAAACCAACCACAACCCATCATCGATGAAACCATGCATGCGATGAGGGTAAAATCCAATTCGAACTGAGAAGCCAATGCCTCACCTTCAGATCCTTCCGAGGATTCCTTCTTGGATTTATTCAATGGACAATTAGTTTCATAATGGCCCACCTCATGACAATTAAAGCATCTCACTTTATATTTGTCAATCTTCTTCCCACCATGAGAAGAACTCAATTTGGGATGAGAATCCTTCTCCTTCCCTTTCCTTTCCTTGCCTTACTCGCTAAGGCAAAATTTTCTTCATCCTCCTTGGATGAAGAACTATCTATGGTGCTCCTCCTAATCTCCTCCTGCATGAGATCCGACCACAGTCATTCCCAATCTCGCAATTTCTCTCTTCCATTCATTGAGTCCTAGTAGCTATGCCAGCTCTTAGGAAGACTGAGGAGAGCAAGACTCACCATGTCATCATCGGCGATCGTGATTCCTACACTTCCAAGATCATCCCTGTAGGTGGTGAGCTTGTTCAGATATGTAGAGATCGTGTCGCCCTTTTCACACTTGATTTTCCGAAGCTTGTCTTTCAGCGCCAGCTTCCTCTGATCGTTGTTGTTCTGATATAGATCCTTCAATGTTTTCCACATTGAAAATGGTGTCTCCTTCCCACGGAGACTCGAGACAATGTGGTCTCGAACTCCCTTCAGAAGAATCATCCTCGCTCTAGCCACACATTTCTTCCATTCCGCTAATTCTTGGGCATTAGCTGCTGCTAGCTTGGGGACTTCTTGATCAATGAAGTCCTTCAAACCGTTGTCCTCTAATACCACTTCCATGCGATCCTTCCAGGCTATATAATTCGAGCTGCCATCCAGGGCATACTCAAGTCTCAAACCATTGAACGCCATTGGTGAACTTTGAGATGTGATAAGAATTTGATTTCTATAATCAAGAACTTCAACCTTCGAACTTCTCCCTTCTTTGTATACTGTTCTCCGCTTTGATCACCTTTGCTCCAATACCATGTAGAAATTTCACCATAGATCACCTGATAATGCAATATACTAAAGCAAAATACTTGATCTACTTCCACTATCAAACTTTGCAGAAGCTTAATCGATTTTGAGCAAGATCAAATAGGACACATATAACAGAGAAGAAGAAATCATACACATGAAACACAGAAGAATACTCTGGGGAAAGACTCAGCTAAAAACCCTGATCTCTGTATTATCATACAAGTTGAAATATGTCTGGATTACACAAAGCTTTAGCTCACAAGCTATCCAGCTCTCAGTACAATTCCTCAATGCTGCTCATAGATTGAATAGACAACACATATGCCTTCCTTCAGTCCTCCAAGCCTCCTATTTCCTTGCGCAGTTACTCCTGGGTCCTCTAGCCGCAACCTATGTGATTCTCACCTCATACACAACACTGACCTCTGAAAGAACTACGCAATCTTGAAGGAGTTAATTCCTTCTGCATCGATGGGTTTCCTTTATAAGAAAATTCCTCCAACTGATAGTACACTTTCCCTTCCTTTAATCTCAACTGGTTCTTTCTCTGAACTGACATGCATGAGTTATTTATGAGAGAATATTCAGTTATCTGGAGAACACTAGTTGCATGCATGCATGCATTAACTGACTGAACTCACAATTAGTTCCTCCAACTGTTTGGAACTAATTTAACTGGACTTAACTCAGTTAACTGAGCTAACTAATTACAACTCAAATACAACTCATCCTTATCTCCTTAATTAAGGGATAACTTCCTCAATCAAAGGGATAACTGTTGCATGTCTTCACATAGACTTCATGTTTGATTTTCTCTAACTAATTAACTCAAGATGAATTAATTAATTATTTTTCAAACAGCTAGTGAGACTAAATTCGAATTTTAATTCAGGGACTAATTAAAATTGGAATCTATCCTGAAATGATATTTATAGCAATTCTATTTTTAGCATTTCTATTTTTTGCTATTTCCAATAGAGTTGGAGTATATCCTGAAATGCTATTTATAGCAATGCTATTTTTAACATTTCTATTTTTAGCATTTCTTGTTTCCATTTTCAACACATCCCCCCTTAGCTGTAAGGGAATGACAAAATAAAACAATATTATTTAGTCCCAACCTCCCAGGAATTTTGGCTTAGCAATTTTCTCCCAACCCAACCATGGAAGAGTGGAATCCTCGCCGGAGCTAGACCATAAAAAATTAAAACATATCTTCCTAACTCGTTCCAGAACCCCTTTTTGGATACAAGCCAACGATGCACAGTAAACTAGGATTGCCTCTAGGATAAATTTTATAAAAACAAGATGACTTGCCTGAGATATCCAACCATGACTCCATGAATTGATATATTTCTCCACCTTTGATAGTAACCAGATCCAGTCCTCCCTTATATATGAATTTGGTTTAAGCATAAACCCTAGGTATTTAAAACCCCCATCTAATTGCAATCATTCCATAGGGAGGATTTCAATGATAGATTGAATAGAGACAACATCCAAATTTTCTACCAGAAGAGAATATTTTTGATAGTTTATAAGCATTCCTGATGCTTTCCCAAAAAGGTTTAGGATATCTTTTAGGACCCCCACCTCACCTAGATCCCCATTGCATAAAATAAGGATGTCATCCACAAAAAGGAGATGTGAGATGGTGAGAGAACGAGAAACCAAACATCCATGAAATGAACCAGAAGATTTTGCCTCACCCAAGAGATGACTGAGACCCTCTGCAATGAGAATAAAAATAAGAGGTGATAAAGGAAAACCCTGCCGAAGACCCCTTTGAGCATGAAAGAAAGGAGAGGTTGCACCATTTATAAGCACAACAAAAGAGGTAGTTTGAATGCAGCTCATGATCCAATTAATGGATTCAAGATAGAAACCCACATGAGTAAGTACTAGATGAAGGTATATCCATCTAACTCGATCATATGCCTTTGATAAATCTAGCTTGAAAATTGCCCCTTTAAGATTCATCATCTTTAGACTGTGAAGACTCTCCTGGGCCACCCTGATGGCTTCATGAATTTGTCTACCCTCCAAAAACCCAAATTGTTCCTTTGAAATGGATGTTGAAAGTATAGGTTTAATGCAAAGAAAAATCACTTTTGAGATCACTTTGTAAATCACATTACATAGTGATATTGGCCTGAAATCCAAAAATGAGCTGGGAGAGTCCACCTTGGGGATCAAAGCAATGAAAGTGGAATTTAAAGCTGGAAGGATATATTGTTTCCTGTGAGATTCCTCCACAACGACCAACAAATCTTTCCCAGTATATCATATAGCACTAAATAAAATTCTATGCCCCAACCATCCAACCCATGGCTTTTTTCCTTTTGAAAAATTTGAAGGACAACTTTAAGTTCTTCCTGAGATACCTCAGCCATAATTTCCTTGTTTTATTCCTCACCCAAGAAATAGGGAAAGGGAAGTGTGGTTTGAATGATCTCTGTAATAGTCGCCTCCTCCTAAGAACTGAACATATTTTTAAAGTGATTTAGACCCATATAATCCAATTCTGGGAAAGAGGAGACTGCACTACCATTGGATGCCTTTAATTCCCATATAATATTTTCCATTTTATGACCTCTTGAAAATGCATGAAAAAATTTGGTATTATTATCACCACATTCAAGCAAGATAGCTTGAATCTTTAATCGCCACTCTGCCTCTCGCAGATCCAATATATGTTTGTTTTTCTTTTCTAATTGGAAAAGGAGCTCCCTAGTTGAATCAAAAGAAAAATCCTCATTTGCCACCAAGGAAAACAATTCATTTTTTTTTTCAATTTCTTTGAGTTCTCTATCCTTGGAAATCCTCTTTGAAGAGGCCCATTCTTTAGAGGATCATTTGATATGCTTAAGGTTTTTCACAAAATGTTGCCCTGCAAAAAGGCCAGACAAAGGGGAAAAGTGAACCCACTACTCATTAACCATTTCAGTGAAAGAAGCATCCTTCAACCAAGAAGAATTGAATTTGAATGGAGCAGCAGGTTTGTGGAAATCTCCTTTTAATTAAAAAAAAATAGGAGAATGGTAAAAAATACCACCAATCCTAATCCATTGCTTGATATTTTGAAATTGACTCAGGAAATTCTCATAAATAAGGAAGCGATTAAGGAATTTGGGAACAAACACCGAACTAGTTCGTTTACTTCTCCAAGAAGGCCTAATCTTTAATGAGGCTAGGTCAATTAAAGAATGAAATATTAAGGATTCATAGAAAAATTAGCCAGTGGGTTTCGGATTTCCCTTTCCCCCCACAATTCAGCAACACCCATTGATACATTAAAATCTCCTGTAATAATGAGATAAGGCAGTCTAACAATAGAGTTGTTAAAGAAATCCTCCCAAAAAGGAGGAGGAATTACAAAGGGACCATAAAAATTTAGAAAATAAACTAGATGAGCCAATTCTTCAGAGAATAACTCCGTCCCCTCCCTCGCTATAGTACTCCAAGAGTTAATAAGATTAAAGGAGAAGCTACACCAACCCATGGCCAAACCACCAGAATGGTCAATAACACTAATAAACTAGAAAAGCTATCCCCACAACAAGTTTCCCAGACACTGAACAATCGAAAATCCCAACCCAGTATCTTGAAGAAAAATAATATTTGGATATTTTGAATCAATAATATGTTTCAAAGTGTCTTTTGGGGACACTCGCAAGCCCCTTGCAATTGAACGAGAGAAACTTCATAAGGGAACAAAGGAGGGTTGTAATTTCTCTAAGAACCCTAGAGATTGAAGCTTGTTGCCCAGTGGCCATATCCAACTTGATGCGCTCCTTAGCCAAAGTGATGTTAGATTTTCAAACCTCACCCTGGGACGCCAAGAAAAATGGTTGTATTTTTCATAACCCAAGGTCTTATGACTTATGAAATATTCCATTCGAGTGAGGCCAAATATTATAGGAGGATTCCTCACTCAAGGTATATGATAATTATTAGGAAGGGGAAATTAAGGAGGATGATAGGTCGCATGGAGGGATAGTCAATTTACAAAGGGTCTGGGTCAGAACAAAGGTGTCGATAGGTGTTTTGGTGTTTTCAGAAATATAACCTGCCAAATTACTACAAAAACAGAGGCATCAAAGCAACCATTTGAAAAAGTACAAGGAGGAGGAGAGGAGGTACCTGAAACAATGGGATCTGGAGGAACTGCCACCTCTCCATCCAAAGCCATGGGGCCTAGCATTAGTGCAGTAACCATTAAGAATAGATCACCCATGCGCCTTAGGTTGATAGATGCAGTACCACTTGAAGAAGGAGGACCATCTAGAAAACTCACATCCTCCCAAAACAGATTTTCCCCATCCTCAGAAATTGATTTAACCATAGGACAATTTTTAACTAGATGGCCATACTTATGGGAACGATGAAAATGGAAAGGGACCCCTTCATAGTCCAATTCCTAAATACTTTCCTTGAGAATCACCAACACCAACATGCGAGCCATCGACAAAATACCTGAGGTATGATACAAGCCATCCCACACTAAATACGTTCCCAAGCAATTGCCTAGAACTTGGAAAACATCATCCACCCAATATTCCAGTGGGAGGCTAGGAAATATAACCCAAATATGCATGATATCAGACTGTTCAGACCTCACATCAAAGAGGGGAGTCTAGAAATGAAAAATAACAGGCGAGGATTCAATATGCCAGAAATGACCCGCCACAGAATTTGCATCTTCTTCATGGGAAAACTTCAGATGAATCGAACCCTTATGAAGAATTTCCACTTCATGAGGAACCTGTACAAATGGAGCAACATCTTGAGAGACCCATGAGTAGAGGGATTGAGTTGAAAAATAATGACCCTACACCCAACCAACCAGTGATAATGAATGTAAAACCCTAACTCACTCCATTCTAACATCTCCACCCAAAACATGAGCCACAGGAGGGTGATTCTTTCAACGAAGGCACCAAACCTTCTTTAATCCAGGCTTAACAAAATTTGATCTTTTTCTAAGGAAAAAACTAGAACAATATTTCATGGGATAGCCGTAGGATTGTGAAAATAGAATAGAGAAATTGCGGGGTTGGGGAGGTGCGAAGTGAGGGTGATTAGGAGTAGAGGAAAGAGGGTTTTCAAAATGACTAGAGTCTGACATTGGAATACTGATCCCACTCGAAACAACAGAGAAATTACCTCCTTTGGAGCCCCCAACAAAATCGACATTGCCTGAGACCCCAGAAGCATGGCTGACAAACACGCCAACCCACGACCAAACCACCAGAATGGTCGATAACATCAATAAACTGGAAAATCTAGCCCCACAACAATTTTTCGAAACACTTAACAATCGAAACTCCCAACCGAGTCTCTTGAAGAAAAATAATATCTGGAGATTTTGAGTCAATAATATGTTTCAAAGTGTCTTTTGGGGAGACTCGCAAGCCCCCTACAATTGCACAAGAGAAACTTCATAAGGGAACAAAGGGGGGTTGTAATTTCTCTAACAACCCTAGATATTGAAGCTCATTTCCCAGTGGCCATATCCAACTTGATGCGCTCCTTAGCCAAAGTGATATTAGATTTTTAGCCCCCACCTTAGGTCACCGAAAAAAATGGTTGTATTTTTCCTAACTGAAGGTCTTCTTACTTATGAAATATTCCATTCGAGTGAGGCTGAATATTATAGGAGGATTCCTCACTCGGGATATATGATAATGATTGGGAAGGGGAAATCAAGGGGGATGATAGGTCGCATGGAGGGATAGTCAATTTACAAAGGGTATGGGTCAGAAAAAAGGTGTCGATAGGTGTTTTTGGGTTTTCAGAAACAAAACCCGTCAATTTATTATAAAAAACAGAGGCATCAAGGAAACCATTTGAAAAAGTACAAGGAAGAGGAGAGGAGGTACCCGAAACAAGGGGCTCTCGAGGAACTACCACCTCTCCATCCAAAGCCATGGGGTCAAGCATTAGTGCAGTAGCCATCAAGAACATATCACCCATGCGCCTCAGGGTGATAGATGAAGTACCACTTGAAGAAGGAGGACCATCTAGAAAACTCACATCCTCCCAAAACAAATTGTCCCCATCCTTAGAAATTGATTGAACCATAGGACAATTTTGAACTAGATGGCCATACTTACGACAACGATGAAAATGGAAAGGGACCCCTTCATACTCCAATTCCTAAATACTTTCCTTGAGAATCACCAACACCAAGATGTGATCCATCGACAAAATACCTGAGGTAAGATACGAGCCATCCTGCACTAAATACGTTCCCAAGAAATTGCCTAGATCTTGGAAAACATCATCCACCCAATATTCGAGTGGCACGCCAGGAAATATAACCCAAATAGTCATGATATCAGATCGTTCAGACCTCACATCAAAGAGGGGAGTCTAGAAATGAAAAATAACAGGGGAGGATTCAATATGCGAGAAATGACGCCCCACAAAATTTGCATCTTCTTCATGGGAAAAATCCAGATGAATCGAACTCTTATGAAGAATTTCCACTTCAGGAGGAACCTGTACAAATGGAGCAACATATTGAGAGACCCACAAGTAGAGGGATTGAGTTGAAAAACAATGACCCTACACCCAACTAACCAGTGATAATTAATCTAAAATCCCAACTCGCTCCATTCTAAAATCTCCACCCAAAACATGAGCCACAGGAGGGTGATTCGTTCAGAGAAGGAACCAAACCTTCTTTAATCCAGGCTTAACAAAATTTGAGCTTTTTCTAAGGAAAAAACTAGAAAAATATTTCATGGGATAACCATAGGATTGTGCAAATAGAATAGAGAAATTATGGGGTTGGGGAGGTGCAAAGTGAGGGTGATTAGGAGTAGAGGAAAGAGGGTTTTGAAAATGACTAGATTCTGACATCAGAATACTGGAGCGTTTAGGAGTTACTCAGTTGGCCCAGAGTGAAAAATTCAATTGGGTGTCCCAATTCCTCTGATTTTCGGTGATGGTCTTCTTCAGCACTCTCACCACAGTTTTATTTGAGGACTCAGCTAAACCGTTTCCCTGGGGATAGTAAGTAGTGGAGTGCCCTATGATGATATTGAATTTCTGACAGAAGTTGTTGAATTTTTCCGATTTGAAGACCTGGGCATTGTCAGTGATGATTTTGATGGGGCAACCAAAATGCGATAATATGTTCTCCTCCATGAACTTAATTACCACTGAGTCTGTAGCGTTTCTAGCTGGGATGGCTTCTACCCACTTGGTGAAATAATCTGTGGCCGTTAATATCCACTTATGCTGGCCACTGGAAGGTGGGTTTATCTCTCCTATGAAGTCTAGTCCCCACTACCTGAAAGGTTCGTCCACATGCACTAAAATCATGGGAAAATGAGAGAGTTTTTGTCTCTCAGCAAAGACTTGGCACTTCTAACAAGACCTAACTTGTAAATGCACATTTCCAAACAGTGTAGGCCAGTAGAATCCTGCCTTGAGGATTTTGTGAGCTGTGGTCTTCCAGCTGTAGTGACCTCCACAAACTCCCCCATGAAATTCTTCAATCACTTTATGGGTTTCGCCCTCCACTAAGCATAACAAAAAAACTCCTGCCGAGTCCTTCCAGTAGAGTTGACCATTGGATATGATATAATTTTGAGCTTGTAGTCTCAAAGTCCTGTACTTAGATTTATCTACCCCTAGTGGGTACCTCAAGAACAAGAGATAATGGATGATATTATTGTACCAAGGTGACCCCTCATATTTAGCACAAATCTTTTTCTTTGATGTTTTAACTGTGTTCCGTTGAACTTTTGTTTTGCCTTCCTTTGTTATCAAGTTTATTCCCAAAGCTTGGTAGTTAGATTATGATAAAATCTTGGCCAACCCCTGACACTTTATGAGCTTAGTAGGCTTTATGTCCAACTCATATTCATGTATCTTTGCTATCCACCTACCCCTTTTTCCTTCATTGTCTCCTTGTACAAGGATGTCCTTGACCGTTGTCGTTGTGAAAAATGATATGATTTCTCATTGTTGCACATAGACTCGAAATGCCTTCAGAGATTTGACTAGTGCATATGCTTGTTTCTACAAGATGCTATATTTTAGCTCAACATCCCTTAGAACTTGGCTGAAGAAGGCGATGGGCTACTCATAACCATCTTTATTCTTCTGTAGTAGAACTGCAACAATAGTATGCGGAGAAGCAAAATAAAAGATATAAAAAGGTACAGAGTAGTCAGGGCTGACTAGTACTGGTGCTCCAACAAAAGCTTCTTTGATTCTGGTAAAAGACTCTCGAGAGTTAGGGCTCCATTTGACTTCATTCTCCTTTTTTAGCATATCAGTGATACCCTTCACTATTTTTGCATAGTTGGGTATGAACCTTCTCAAGAAATTGATTCTCCCCAAGAAGACTTGGACCTCTTTCTTATTTTTGGGCAACGGAATTTGACTGATAGCTTCGACTTGCTTAGGGTCAATCTTCACTCCTTCTTGTGCTACTATGTGTCCTAGTAGCTTCCCCTCACTCAAGGAAAATTGAAACTTCTTGGGATTTAAAGACAACCCATACCTCCTGCATTTCTCAAAGGTGAGCTTTAGGTGGAGGATGTGTTCTTCATCAGTCTTAGAGAAGATTGTGATATCTTCTAGATATAACACTACAAACTTGTCTTGATCCTCTACAAAATCTATATCCATATCTCTCTGAAAAGTGACCCCTGAATTCACAAGACCGAAAGGCATGAAAGCATACATGAAAGTATCCCAAGAGGTGGTGAAAGAAGTCTTCTTTTGATCATCGAGGTGGATTGCCACTTGGTTGTAACCAGAGAACCCATCCATCATGGACATTCTAACTGATCCCACCACCTTCTGTAATATATAATCTATCTTGGGCAGTGGGTAATTGTCTTTGAAAGATGCAGTGTTAACGTTATGAAAATATACACATAACCCTATTTCCACATTCTTTTTTCGGACTGGGACTACGTTGGCCACCCAATTTGAGTACCTTAAAGGCACTATGATTTTGCCTGCAGAAGTTTCCTCACTTCTTTTTCAATAGAGGGGAGTAAGAGTGGATTAATCTACCTGAGCTTCTATTTTCATGGTTCTATTCCACTCTTCAAAGGAATCTTATGCTGTATGATGTTAGTATCAAATGATTTTAAATCCTCATAAGACAAATAAAAAATGTCCTTATATATTTTGAAAATATTTAAATACCTCACTTTGTATCATGAGGGGATTCCCTTTGATAGCCGAACCATCTGGGCTTCATCTTCTGTGCTGATATTGCAATCTTCTACTTGCTCTTCCATCTCTAGAGCCATTGTTTTGGAGGCTACGTCATTCTGGTTAAATAATTTTTCCAGTGGAACTAGCCCATGAGGTGTTAGAGTCAGTCTAGTCAGCCCTCCGTCAGAGATCAAAACTCTTTGTGCATTTCAATTTTAGGTGTCCCGCTCCATTCACTTAGCTGCATTCTGCTAGGGGCATGCCATAATCTGACGAAGAAGGTCATGCTAGTCATTTCCCCTCATGTCTGGTTACTGCTAGCTTAAGTCTTTGTGTCAAATAATCAAAAGTCCATAACAGTCAAGGTCTGGTCCTTTAATGGACAAAAGTCATATTTGGTCATTCGGTCTAGGGATAGATCAATTTTGTCTCGAAATATGTCCAGTAAAGCCATGTAGGCCAGAGGGAGGCCCTTACACAGATATGGTTCAGATAGCTTCATCATCATGTGGATAGACTTTGACTCTTCTTCAAAACTTTGTTTTGAAGAAAAGTCAAACAATGTCATTTATGACAAAATTTTCCACAAAAGTTGCTAGTTGATTTTTCCAGATGCAGTCATGGTTTCCGTGGCCAAAAGTCCTGTCATACAGTCCCTGCAAAGAGTGTCAAAAATTTCATCATTTGAGCCAAAATTTCAAAGGGAAAGTGAAAATCAGTGTGTTTTAAAGTCAGTGAAAAAGTGCAAAACACAACATTAGAAAAATGGGTTTTCAAGGAAGCAAAAATTAAACCCATCTCTTCCACGGCTATATATACATGTTTTTATCCAAATCAAGGGAATTGTGCTATTACAAGCCTTGGAGAGACGTTGCAAAGGTGTGAGTGTGAGATTGTAAGCGTTTGAGTGAGTTAGAGTTGGTTTTAGAGGGCGCGTCGCATATACCCAGGAGCGCGGCGCACACAGAGGGCGCGACGCACACGCAGCTTGCCCGTAGTTGAATTTTTCCACAGGTGCGGCGCATACCCAGCACGCGGCGCACTGGACTGGGCTTAACGCGCGGCGCACAGGGGCAGAATGCCTAGAACTTTGCCAAACCGCCTCAAATCTTTTGGAGAGCTCGTCTATTTGCAAGGTAGGCTCTACACACCACTTGTGCATCAAGTTTTATGGGTGATATAAGGGTATTTATGCCTGTAATCAAATGCAAAATTTTTTATAAAGCAAACAAAGGAAGACATCAAGAAAAACCATGATGCTAGGGTTTGTGCTATAGTGGTATTGCTGCCAAGGTGTTTTTCCTACCCTACCCCTATTACTCATTTCCCTATGCCAGTTTCCCCTAATCAATACCCTAACACTACCAAAATAATACTCCTTTCCCCCCCTCCTCCTATTGCTCAAAAAACCCAAACCCTACCTTGCCAGCAACACAAACCCTACCCTATCAAAATACCCCAAAAACCCTTGTATATCCCTGAATAAAATTTTCCTATAAACCACTATTCCCATAGTTTTATCCCCATCCTAATGCTCCCTTTTTAATTGTCCCCTTGGTGGCATATTGTCAAAGCAAACTCCAGCTTCACTGTAATCAAAGGGAAGCCTAAATTCAGTTTACAAACAACAGTTATGGCATTCGAAGTTTCATCAGAATGTGAGGAGGAGACCCACATTGATACAGCTTTAGGAGAACAAGCCCCCAGGAGACATCACCGGAGTGGCAGACATCTTAGAGATGAGCCAAACACCCTCACCGAGTTGCAGGCATGCCCTCTTGCTATGTCTTGTTTCCAACACTTAGCATGTTTTGAATTTTGTCAGAGGGTGGCAAATGTCAGAGTTCATCATGAGTTGGCCCGTCTTTTTGCACTTCACCTACATGGAGGACAATCTATCTTGGCTGGGGTCACTTTCACATTGACACCCGAAACCATATCAGTGGCAACAGGCATACCAAACATTGGAGAATGGTGGCATAAGAAGAAAAAGGTGGAGAGGCATCATTATGAGCCTTACATTAAGGCCAGTTGTTTGAGCCAGCTCACGAGAGTTTTTCCATTCAGATGTTTGAGAGATGAGTATGCTCCGCTCATGAAATTGATCATGAAATACTTCAGTTGTGAGGGGAGGTTTTCTCGCATTTATGCCTATCACATTAGGTTGCTCATGCACTTTACTAGGGTGCGGATGATGAACCTCCTATTTTTCATCTACGGGAACATAGAGAGGATGAAGAATTTTATGCAGCACAAGACCTCTCGACAGCAGCTCAACAATGTTTATCACTTTGCTCTTATCCGGATTTTGGTGGACCATCAGTTGGGATTGCAGGGTATTGCTTGGGAGGAATTCATCTCTCGTGACTTCTTCAGTGCTCCACAAGTGGTATCAGAGGCATAGCATGAGATAGGGGGCCCATCTCATCAGTATGAGCGACATGAGACTACTACTATGCCAGTATACATCACCTACCAGAGAGGCAGTAGACCCTTATTTGCAGCAGCAAAGCGAGTGTTATCTCCACCCAGGTTGGAAGGGGCCTCGCTTCTGACATCAGCATCACAGGATCAGGGCAAGGGTAAGGAGCCAGTGCAGGAGGAAGGGACATCAGGTGAGCGAGAGACCGAATTTGTTCTCCTCCATGATGATGAGACAGATGCAGAACCAACAAATGCGGAGCTTACAAAGATCATCCAGGAGCAGCAGTCAGCGATTGAGTCCTTATCCCTTGACTTGGAGAGGGCCAAGTGGAACATGAAGTACCTAGAGCAGAGAAACAAGAAGCTTGAGGAGCAACAAACGATCATGGAGTTGCGAAACATTCATGAGCATCGCCAAGCTGCTCAAAGAAGAAGGGTTGAGCTCACATCTTTGGAGAAAGAAATCAATGAAAATCAGGAGGCCAATCTTGAGAGGGTCAACATGCATTTGGAGAGGCTGCTGGACAAGGCCAACTAGGACCTTGCTCTACTGAGACATATGGCTTTCCGTTACAGGGTGCGAAACATGAGTGCATAGGCCCGAATAAGGAGTTTGAAAGCGAAATTGAGGAAAGCAACAAGAAAGGAAAAAGAGGCAAAAGAGCAAGATCAGCTTTGAATATTGGCTGAGGCTTCCTTGGCCCATCATAACACCCCATAGGGAACCTCCAGCCCAAATTTCAAAAAATTTGGGGAATTTTTGGTCACATGGTAATTTTTTGGGCAAAAAACAGGGATTTTCTCCCTGTGCGCCGCGCCACTGGCGCGACGCTAAAATTCTAGAGCTCCAAATGAGGAATGGCTTGAATTTTTGGATTCAGCATGGAAAATCATGACTACTGGTGTCCAGAAAAGAAATTTTGACAAGATCTGAGTCTCCTAAAGGTCCAAAAACACCCAAAAATGACCTCTCTGCCACTTTTTTGACACAAAGAATTCAGTCTTGGGAGAATGGAGATTTGGAGGGGAAAATGAGCACCAAATTTAAAAATTCTAGTTGGGTTAGAGATTAGACAGGATAGGATTTCTAGCAAGCCCACTTGGGCACATTTTGGACACCTGAAAGTGCACCAAAATAGACCCCAAAGTAGCGCGACGCACAGAGAAAATGGCGCGACGCACAGAGGAAAAATTGCCAATTTGCTTCCGTTTCGCGAAAATTCAATTTGCGACTTCTCCAAGTGGGCCCGCTTATCTACACTTCAGTTTTTTGGCACGAAAGATGGCATTTAAAGTGTTTTTTTCTCCAGATTGGCTTCTATCCAAGTGGCGAAGGAAGGCAAACGGTCACCCCAAGCCAAATGTCATGTTTGTAGCGCTGCACCTGTAGCTGATGGTTGGCTCTCGATCTCCATTTTGTAATGATTCAAGTAACTCCCCAACCCTTGGGAATTCTATCTCTTCCTTACACATTCTATATATTGTATGCAAGCTATTTGCAAAGGGTTGGTTGGCTTGTAACTTTTGGGAGACTGTGGGAAAGAAACTTTGTTTCTTCACTGTGTATTTTTGATAGAGAATTAATGAAAGGCAGTGGCTCTGTTTCATGAGATTCTTGTGGTTGTGAGTGTAGCAAATGTGTCTCTTATGTTTTCATATGTATTTCGTTATGTTTCATAATTCAATTCATGTTCATTTCCAGTGAAATTTTCTGAGTGAGATTAGGTAGAATTCAATTTTATTGCTCTGCTTGTGGGAAAATTTCATGTTCAATGTTTTTATTCTGTTGAAAAGGATTCATGTAACTATGCCCTTTTGACTTTCTTCAGCAATCTATTCATGCCGCATTACCTCAGACTAAATTGTTACATTTTCTGCCTACCTTGCCTCACGGAATAATCTGTGCCTTTGTATTAAGTTCTCTGTTCTTTGTTGACTGTTGGTCCCATACCATCCCAGAAGCTCAGTCATTCATGAAAATTGTTTCCCGAATCCCTATTCACTTACTAGCCTAAGGTCAATATTCCACTGTAAGTCACCTCAGACCATTTTTGCTTATCTATTCACTAAGCGTGACTCGGAGAGAGCCCTCTCCTGTTCTGGTAGGGATAGCTACCAGACTGAGCGTGGTTTGTGGTTACCCTAATTTTTTCCTTCCTTCAGCCTAGGGTAGATTTAGGTGCTAACATAGTGGCGACTCCACTAGCGAACGAAACTGAAATCAAATCCCCTTGTTTCATAATAATTCTAAGCTTCTGGATGATGAGCTTAGGATTGGAAAGGCTGAGTAAGTTGGTTGTGTCCTGTGATTTTTCTCAATAGCACGCTGGCTTCGAGACGATATACCAGAGCCAATCCAGACCCAGATCCTCCTCATATCTATGAAAACCCCAATTCGATCCCAAGACTCCTTCGTCAAGAAAGCACCATAACTACCGTGTTCAAATCCCATTCATGTCCTGACATTTTTGAGTATCTTGAAGAGCTTGAGTTTGACGAACGGTTTGAGATATCATTGTTTGAGTCTAAATCCAAAAGGGATGTTGATTATACTGTCCCCAATCTGCAATTTCTTGTAGATCTCGAAACAGAAAGAGCTAATAGGTTAATTGATAATTATATTGCAACACAGCCCCACACTCCAATTGCTAGCCCTTTACAAACTGTTCACACTCCTCCAACACCTCCAAGGCCAAATCCACCGAGAATGATGGCTGTCCGTTCTGCACCCCTTGTTCTGCCCCAAGTTGTAGATGATATGCCAACGGATTATCAAAGTAAAATCCCATTTTTTGATGGCACTCCTAACAACATTACTGCTCAGCAACATGTAGACAAAATGGCAGACTTCTATGAACTTCATGAGATCGATGTGGAGAACGTGGCAATGAGACTCTTTGTACAGACATTTGCAGGTGATGTGAGGAAATGGTTTAGAGGTTTTCCGACAGCGAGTATCACTACCTTGGCTAAACTACAAAGACAATTTTTAAACCGGTGGGAAGTGAAAAAGAATCCCCTTCAAATTCTGGCCGAATATGAACAAATTAAACGAAACGCTGGTGAGTCGGTCCAAGATTATTGTGTTAGATTTAATGCGGTCTATAACGAAATTCTAGATCATCTAAAGCCACCTGTGGGACTAGCTATGATGAAGTTTCCAGATGGTTTTGATGCTAACATGGCCTACCAATTAAGAGAGAGAGAACTGGCCACAATGGAAGACATGAAGAAAATTGCGGTCAGCGTTGAAGCAAATCTGCTGTCCAAAAGAGCTAGAGCGAAAACAGAAAAGAAAACCACTGTGAAAGAAGAATCTTCTTCAATGGATCAACTACTCAAAAAGGTAGAGCAGATGCTTGAAAGGGTGAAGCTCGACAAGCCTGAGCCACAAGTTAGGAATCCTAACTTCCGTGGCCAGCAACAGCCACAATATAGAATAAGACAGAGAGATCAGCGAACCCAAGAGCAGACAGCACAATAGCCGGTACAAACACCTTTGCAGCAGAATTTTGTGCATGTACTGGAGTCTGATGAGGACGAGAATGTAATAGGCAAAGAAAACCACCTCTTTACTCCAGATGAGATGCCTACTTACATTACCGAAGAAGAAGAATGTGCAGTGAATTTAGCTGCACACCAAGACACAGATTTTATTCTAGCTAGCGACATTGTTTTGGAAGAAGAATCAGAAGAATATCAAAGGGGATATATGAATGCTTTGTCCGCACAGCAGTAGCGATATTCACTTAGAAACAAAGATCTGCTGGCCAAACCAATTTAGAAAAAGAAGGAGGTTGAAGCAGCAAAGAACGATTCATCAGCTACACAAAGAAAAGGAAAGGAGGCGGTTGGTCCAGAGAGCAGCAAATCAAAATCAGCAGAATGATCACAGCAACAAGCTACATCAAAAGAAAAAGAAAAGAAAGAGATCCCAGTCAAAGAGGTAGAAAAGACTCCCAATTTTAGCTTAAAGAATGAGATTTCTAAGTTAAAGGTATCCATCCCCTTGACTGAAATAATGAAGAACAACAGTTATAGAGGACAAATTTCTAAAATGTTGAATTTGGACCCAATGTCCAACATGGTAAATGTAGAAGATGATCAACCCGAAATGATTTTTGGACCAACATCGAATGGTGAGTCCCCTGATAGCGATGTGCCACCCTTCTATATCAGTTTATGATTGCATGATTTTGTGTTGCACAATGCCATGTTCGATTCTGGAGCTTCTCACAATCTCATGCCTAAGGCTATCATGGATAAGCTTGGTCTGGACATCAACCGGCAATACCATGATCTCTATTCATTCAATTCTAGCAGAGTGAGATGTATAGGACTCATTAAATACTTGGTTGTGAGTTTGGATCAGCTTCCTATGAAAAACATTTTGATGGATGTGGTGGTAGCAGATATTCCTCCACGGTTTGGCATGCTTCTTTCCAGGTCTTGGGTAGCGAAATTGAAAGGGACACTACAGTTGGATTTCTCCTATGCAACAATCCCGGTGTTTGGACAAATGAGGAAGTTATATTGGGAACAAAAAATGAAATATATGATCACAAGCAAGGAGAAACCTATAAATCATCCTATTAACTATGTACGTATAGATTTAGAGTCCTTTGTTTTGTTTTCAGATAGTTTAAATGATGTAGATAGTCAGATAGTAGAAGCAAATGATATTCCGGAAATAATAGAAAATTTCAGAGAAATTTTGAAGAAAGAAGGACAAGAAAAGCAGGAAAATGTTGGGCAATCAGCTGAAAGTAATGGACATCAAGTAGACAAGGCATGACAAACAGATTTCCAGCACTTACAAGAGGAGGAAGAAGGCTTGTGGACCATGGATTTTGATGGAGCAGTAGGAAATGATGGCGCTGGAATTGAAATTTGGGTACGCAGTCCTTTCTCCGCCCCAAACAAAGTGCCTAGTAGCGTGAGGGTTTGCTCTTACAAGCTGGCCTTTGAATTTTCAAACAATGAAGCTGAGTATAAAGCCCTGATTGCTGGCCTAAAGATTCTTAGAAAGCTAAATGCAAAAAGGATTTCGGTATATGGCGACTCCGAATTGTTAATAAAGCAGGTCAAAGGTGAGTATCAAGCAAAACAAAGTAGGATGTGGGCCTATCGTAATGCAGTTTTAGACATCTTAAAGTTATTTTCAGAATACACCTTGACATGTGTGCCTCGTATACAAAATAGTATTTCGGATGCTCTTGCCAAGGCAGCAAGCAGTTCGAAGATCCCCATGAACTCCAGCAATAAATTTGAAATCCATGTCAAGCATCGTCCAACCATTCCAGACAATTAGCAATATTGGCAAGTGTTTCAAGATGATGAGGAGATTAAGGATTTTCTGCTAAACAAAGGCAAGTTCAAAGAAACCTCAATTGATGTAGAAAACGATGAGGGCAAAGGGAATGGTACAGATGAAGTGTAGATCAATGAAATGGACGTGTTGCAGCTAAAGAATAACATCATTCCTAAAGGCTTGATACCTCTAGAAGAACTTTTTGATCAGGATGATGTAGCCCGCAAGCCAACATTGCAGCCAACAGAGAAGGGTGTAGAAGAGGTCAACATCGGAACAACTGCCAATCCTAAGTTGGTAAAATTGTCTAAAGCATTACCGCCAAAGATCAAGGACAAATACATCAGTTTGATGGCTTCATTTGCAGATGTGTTTGCTTGGGATTATTCTGATTTAAAGACCTATGATACCAATATTATTCAGCACACAATACCCATCAAACCCAATCAAAAACCATTTAGACAAAAGCTGAGAAGGATAAACCCAAAGTTGCTGCCATCTATTGAAAAGGAGGTAAACAGGCTGTACAAGTCAGGTATCATTGTGCCCATCAAATTTTCAGATTGGATCTCCAACTTAGTGCCTGTACGCAAGAAGACCGGTGAGATTCGCCTATGCATTGATTTCAGAAATCTAAATAAAGTCACATTGAAGGACAACTATCCACTGCCCAAAATGGACCATATACTTCAGCGAGTAGTGGGGGCATCTCGTATGTCACTGCTTGATGGTTATTCCGGATACAACCAAATTTCTGTCCATGAGGATGACCGAGACAAGACAACATTCACCACTCCATGGGGAACCTTTCATTATGCTAAAATGCCTTTTGGTTTAAAGAATGCAGGTGCCACATTTCAGCATGAAATGGACTTGGCTTTTACGAACGAGAAGGATGTGTTTTTGGTGGTGTACCTGGATGATTTGATGGTATTTTCCAAATCTGATGAAGAGCACATGCATCATCTAAAAACTGTCTTTCAAAAGTGCAAAAAATATGGTTTATCGTTGAATCCTAAGAAGAGCTTGTTCACCATGGAGGAAGGCAAATTACTTGGGCACATCATTTCAAAGGATGGCATCCGTATTGACCTAGCACGTGTGCAAGCAATTCAGCAAATCGATCTGCCCTAGAATAAAAAGGAGATACAATTGTTCAATGGTAAGATGAATTTCTGCGTCGCTTTGTGCCTAATCTTGCTGAATAATTAAGAGAGATGACTAACATGCTCAAGAAGGACAGCCAAATGAAATGGACAGAGGAGGCTGTAAAATCTTTCAACTTGGTCAAATTGGCCCTTTCTTCAGCTCCAGTTCTAGTCAGCCCGGACTACACTTAGGATTTCATATTGTTTTCATTTGCTTCTGAGCACACTATGGCAGCGGTATTATTGCAAAAAAGAGATGATCATGAAAGACCCATTGCATTCTTCAACAGAGCTACAAGGGATGCAGCTTTAAAGTACAACATCATTGAGAAGCAAGCCCTGGCATTGGTGAAGGCATTGAAGGATTTCCGGGTATATATCTTACATTCTTACATTCTGGCCTATGTTCTTAATATTGCTGTAAAAGATGTTTAGTGCAGACCGATCCGGAAGGGAGAAGAGGCAAATGGATTGCAGCTTTGCTGGAATATGATGTGGAAATAAAGCCCACAAAGCTGGTCAAAGGATAGGGGTTGGCGAAGCTAATGGACGAATCAAACTTGCATGCCTTAGACATAAATTTGATCGCTGCTATGTCTGATGAGAATGAGGAAATATCATCCATTCAGGTATCTGAAATGTTTGCTTTGTCCCCATGGTATTCAGATATAATATATGTGCTGAAAAATCTGTCACCACCACTCGACATAACTAGAAACAAAGCGAGAAAACTCAAATTGAAGGCTGCCAAGTTTTGTATTTTGAATTCTGCACTGTATTGGAAAGATCCTGGTCACATTTTGCTAAATTGTTTGGTGGAAGAGGAGGCAAAGAAAGTCATGGAGGATTTCGACGGAGGAGAGTGTGGTGGTCACCTTTTTTGGAAGTCAACAGCGAACACAATTTTGAGAGCAGGGTACTACTGGCCTACTTTGTTTGCTGATGTGTATAAGATGGTCAAGCACTGTCATAAATGTCAGATTTTTGAAGGAAAACAGAAATTATAGCCTTTGCCACTCAAGCCTATTGAGGTGAGCGCTCCTTTCCAGCAGTGGGGATTGGATTTCATTGGGGAAATTCATCCCGCTTCTTCCGGACAGCACACATGGATCCTTACAGCGACAGAATATTTCAAAAAATGGATTGAGGCAAATCCCACTAGATAAGCTACAGATACGGTAATCATTTCATTTCTTGAAAATAACATCTTGTCTCGCTTTGGTTGTCCAAATAAGTTAATCACCGATAATGCAGCAGCTTTCAAATCAAAGAGGATGGTAGAATTTTGTCATAAGTGTCATATCATTTTGGATCATTCAACTGCCTATCATCTGCAAGGCAATGGATTGGCAGAATCTTCGAATAAATCATTGGTCAACATCATCAAGAAGCTGTTGGAAATAAATAAAAAGAGCTGGAATAAGAGGTTGGTCCATGCGCTTTGGGCAAATCAGATCAGTCAGAAAAAGTCCATTGGTATGTCACCGTTTGAGCTTGTTTGTGGAGTTGACACAGTATTTCCCACCTCTCTTGCTACCCCGGTAGTCAGACTTCTTCAGGAGGCCGGCAGTGAAATAGATCCCATGCAGAGAAGGCTAAATCAAATGGTCCACTTGCAGCAAACAAGACAAGAAGCTTTCAAGAACACCAAATTGCAGGAGAAAATAAAGAAAATCTATGATAGAAAAGCAAAGGCAGATAAATTTCAGTTGGATGATGTGGTGCTGAAGTGGGATGCAAGGAATGAAGAGAAAGGCAAGCACGGAGAGTTCGAAAATCTTTGGAAAGGTCCTTTCAAAATTGTAGCATATAGGGGTCAGAATGCCTTTCTTCTAAAGGAGATGAACAGGGAAGATTGTCCAGGAGGGCCAATCAATGGTCGGCTGCTCAAGCGGTACCACTGCTGATTTATTAACGCTACTTCCACTGTCATTGTAAATACCATTTTTATTTCAGTTTGGTTTCAGTCTGTCAAGTTAGTCTTTGAGTTATTTCAATGTCAAGTTTGAGTCAATTTCTTGGTCATTTCAGCTTCATAAATAAGTCAGGGTCCTGTGCTATTTATCGAAATGATGACTCCATAGCCCAATGGACAAAAGGCACTGTCTAGCTCCTCTAGAGACCTGCTGTTCTTGGCACCTCCAAGGAGCTACCATCCCCCATTGGAGCCAATGTTAGAGTCGGTCTAGTCAGCCCTCCGTCAAAGATCAAAACTCTTTGTGCATTTCAATTTTAGGTGTCCCGCTCCATTCACTCAGCTGCATTTCGCAAGGGGCATGCCATAATCTGACAGAGAAGGTCATGCTAGTCATTCCCCTCATGTCTGGTTATTGCTGGCTTAAGTCTTTGTGTCAAATAATCAAAAGTCCATAACAGTCAAGGTTTGGTCCTTTAATGGACAAAAGTCATTTTTGGTCATTCGGTCTAGGGATAGATCAATTTGGTCTCGAAACATGTCTAGTAAAGCCATGCAGGCTAGAGGGAGGCCCTTACACAGCGATGGTTCAGAGAGCTTGATCGTCATGTGGATAGACTTCGACTCTTCTTCAAAACTCTATTTTGAAGAAAAGTCAAACAATGTCATTTATGACAAAATTTTCCAAAAAAGTCGCCAGTTGATTTTTCTAGATGCAGTCATGGTTTCCGTGGCAAAAAAGTCCTGTCATACAGTCCCTGCAAAGAGTGCCAAAAATTTCATCATTTGGGCCAAAATTTCAAAGGGAAAGTGAAAATCAGTGTGTTTTAAAGTCAGTGAAAAAGTGCAAAACACAACATTAGAAAAATGGGTTTTCAAGGAAGCAAAAATTAAACCCATCTCTTCCAAGGCTATATATACATGTTTTTATCCAAATCAAGGGCATTGTGCTATTACAAGCCTTGGAGAGACGTTGCAAAGGTGTGAGTGCGAGATTGTAAGCGTTTGAGTGAGTTGGAGGTGGTTTTAGAGGGCGACGCATATACCCAGGAGCGCGGTGCACACAGAGGGCGCGGCGCACACACAGCCTGCCCGCAGTTGAAATTTTCCATAGGCGCGGTGCATACCCAGCACACGGCGCACTGGGCTTTGCGCGCGGCGCACAGGGGCAGAACGCCCAGAACTTTGCCAAACCGCCTCAAATCTTTTGGGGAGCTCGTCTATTTGCAAGGTAGGCTCTACACACCACTTGTGCATCAATTTTTATGGGTGATATAAGGGTTTTTATGCCTGTAATCAAATGCAAATTTTTTTATAAAGCAAACAAAGGAAGTCATCAAGAAAAACCATGATGTTAGGGTTTGTGCTACAATGATATTGTTGCCAAGGTGTTTTTCCTACCCTACCCCTATTACTCATTTCCCTATGCCAGTTTTCCCTAATAAATACCTTAACACTACCAAGATAATACTCCTTTCCCCCCCTCCTCCTATTGCTCAAAAAACCCAAACCCTACCTTGCCAACAACACAAACCCTACCCTATCAAAATACCCCAAAAACCCTTGTATATCCCTGAATAAAATTTTCCTATAAACCCCTATTCCCATAGTATTATCCCCATCCTAATGCTCCCTTTTTAATTGTCCCCTTGGTGGCAGATTGTCAAAGCAAACTCCAGCTTCACTGTAATCAAAGGGCAGCCTAAATTCAGTTTACAAGCAACAGTTATGGCATCCAAAGTTTCATTAGAATATGAGGAGGAGACCCACAATGATACAGCTTCAGGATAACAGGCCCCCAGGAGACATCACCGGAGTGGCAGACATCTTAGAGATGAGCCAAACACCCTCACCGAGTTGCAGACATGCCCTCTTGCTATGTCTTGTTTCCATCACTTAACATGTTTTGAATTTTGTCAGAGGGTGGCAAATGTCAGAGTTCATCATGAGTTGGCCCGTCTTTTTGCACTTCACCTACATGGAGGACAATCTATCTTGGCTGGGGTCACTTTCACATTGACACCCAAAACCATATCAGTGGCAACAGGCATACCAAACATTGGAGAATGGTGGCATAAGAAGAAAAAGGTGGAGAGGCATCATTATGATCCTTACATTAAGGCCAGCTGTTTGAGCCAGCTCACGAGAGTTTTTCCATTCAGATTTTTGAGAGATGAGTATGCTTCGCTCATGAAATTGATCATGAAATACTTCAGTTGTGAGGGGAGGTTTTCTTGCATTTATGCCTATCACATCAGGTCGCTCATGCACTTTACTAGGGTGCGGATGATGAACCTCCTATTTTTCATCTGCGGGAACATAGAGAGGATGAAGAATTTCATGCAGCACAAGACCCCTCGACAATAGCTCAACAGTGTTTATCACTTTGCTCTTATCCAGATTTTGGTGGACCATCAGTTGGGATTGCAGGGTATTGCTTGGGAGGAATTCATCTCCCATAACTTCTTCAGCGCTCCACAAGTGGTATCAGAGGCAGAGCATGAGATAGGGGGCCCATCTCATCAATATAAGCGACATGAGACTGCTACTATGCCAATATACATCACCTACCAGAGAGGCCGTAGACCCTTATTTGCAGCAGAAAAGCGAGTGTTATCTCTACCCAGGGTGGAAGGGGCCTCGCTTCCGACATCAGCATCATAGGAGCACGGCAAGTGTAAGGAGCCAGTGCAGGAGGAAGGGCCATCAGGTGAGCGAGAGACCGAATTTTTTCTCCTCCATGATGATGAGACAGATGCAGAACCAACAAATGCGGAGCTTACAGAGATCATCCAGGAGCAGCAGTCAGTGATTGAGTCCTTATACCTTGACTTGGAGAGGGTCAAGTGGAACATGAAGTACCTGGAGCAGAGAAACAAGTAGCTTGAGGACCCAAAGATGATCATGGAGCTGTGAAACATTCATGAGCATCGCCAAGCTGCTCAAAGAAGAAGGGTTGAGCTCACATCTTTGGAGCAAGAAATCAATGAAGATCGGGAGGCCAATCTTGAGAGGGTCAACATGCATTTGGAGAGGCTACTTGACAAGGCAGACAATGACCTTTCTCTACTGAGACATATGGCTTTCCGTTACAGGGTGCGAAACATGAGTACACAGGCCCGAATAAGGAGTTTGAAAGCGAAATTGAGGAAAGCAAAAAGAAAGGCAAAAGAGGAAAAAGAGCAATATCGGCTTCAAATCTTGGCTGAGGATTCCTTAGCCCATCATAACACCCCATAGGGAACCTCTAGCCCAAATTTCAAAAAATTTGGGGAATTTTTGGTCACATGGTAATTTTTTGGGCAAAAAATAGGGATTTTCTCCCTGTGCGCCGCGCCACTGGCACGACGCTAAAATTCTAGAGCTCCAAATGAGGAATGGCTTGCATTTTTGTATTCAGCATGGAGAATTGTGATTACTGGTGTCCAGGAAAGAAATTTTGACAAGATCTGAGTCTCCTAAAGGTCCAAAAACACCAAAAATGGCCTCTCTGCCACTTTTTTGACACACAAAAATCAGTCTTGGGAGAATGGAGATTTGGAGGGGCAGATGAGCACCAAATCTAAAAATTCTAGTTGGGTTAGAGAGTAGACAGGACAGGCTTTCCAGCAAGCCCACTTGGGCACATTTTGGACACCTGAAAGTGCCCCAAAATTGGCCCCAAATTAGCGCGATGCACAGAGAAAATGGCGCAGCACACAGAGGAAAAATTGCCGATTTGCTTCCGTTTCGCAAAATTTCGGTTCACGACTTCTCCAAGTGGGTCCGCTCATCTACACTTCAGTTTTTTGGCACCAAAGGTGGAATTTAAAGTGTTTTTTCTCCAGATTGGCTTCTATCCAAGTGGCGAAGGAAGGCAAACGGTCACCCCAAGCCAAATGTCATGTTTGTAGCGCTGCACCTGTAGCTGATGGTTGGTTCTCCATCTCCATTTTGTAATGATTCGAGTAACTCCCCAACCCTTGGTCGTTATATCTCTTCCTTACACATTCTATATATTGTATGCAAGCTATTTGCAAAGGGTTGGTTGGCTTGTAACTTTTGGGAGACTGTGGGAAAGAAACTTTGTTTCTTCAGTGTGTATTTTTGATAGAGAATTAATGAAAGGCAACGGCTCTATTTCATGAGATTCTTGTGGTTGTGAGTGTAGCAAATGTGTCTCTTATGTTTTCATATGTATTTCGTTATGTTTCATAATTCAATTCATGTTCATTTCTAGTGAAATTTTCTGAGTGAGATTAGGTAGAATTCAATTTTATTGCTCTGCCTGTGGGATAAATTTCATGTTCAGTGTTTTTCTTCTGTTGAAAAGGATTCATGTAACTATGCCCTTTTCACTTTCTTCAGCAATCTATTCATGCCGCGTTACTTCAAACTAAATTGTTACATTTTCCGCCTACCTTGCCTCATGGAATAATCTGTGCCTTTGTATTAAGTTCTCTGTTCTTTGTTGACCGTTGGTCCCATACCATCCCAGAAGCTCAGTCATTCATGAAAATTGTTTCTCGAATCCCTATTCACTTACTAAGGTCAATATTCCACTGTAAGTCACCTCAGACCGTTTTTTGCTTATCTATTCACTGAGCGTGACTCAGAGAGAGCCCTCTCCTGTTCTGGTAGGGCTAGCTACCAGACTGAGTGTGGTTTGTGGTTACCCTAATTTTTGCCTTCCTTCAGCCTAGGGCAGATTTAGGTGCTAACACGAGGAATACTATTCCCTTCCAGCTGTAGAATTTTCTGTCTGACCACCGTGTTCTCCCATGAAGTTGGTTCTTGATCCGCCTCTCTTTCCTCTTCCTAATCAATAGTTGAGCTAGTGAACTCCCCAACTACTTCTATAAACCACTTGACCTGCTCATTGTCCTCGAATACCTGCTAGTGCTTGACATTATCAGGTATAGAGGGTCTGTGTCTGACCTCCACCTCGTACCTGAGAAGTGGATTTTGAGGAGATTTGAAGTTTCTTGCTACTACGGCAAGGGAATCAACCATTCTATTTTCTTCTCTAGGCAGAAATTGGATATTAAAGGCTAGGAAGAAATTATCAATTAAATCCCATACTTCATTCTAGTAAGTCCTTAATCTGGGTGCTTGGCCTGGCACTGATTTTGGATCTGCTTTACAACCAGTTCAAAGTCTCCATGCACATTTAAGCATTCAATATTCATATTCCTCGTTGTTTGTAGCCCAAGGAGCAATGCTTCATACTCCGCCATGTTGTTGGTTGCCTCAAACTCTAGCTTGAATGAGAGGAGTATCAAGATTCCCTCAGGACTTACCAACAATACTCCTTCTCCATTTCCTTCTTTTGAATTAGCTCCATCAAAGTATAATTTCCATACTTTATTTTTATCTGTGCGTTGGTCATCTAACTGCATCGTTATATGTACCTGCATTTCTTCTAAGATGGTCTCTTCTTCTTCTAAGACTAGGAATGAGAGGTCACTTTAATTTCCATATACAGGATAATTTCTAGAACCTTTAGCTGGGTGATAAGCATCATCATTGAGTGATTATATGGGCCTTAATTCAACTCCTACCTTAGTCAAACCAACTATTCTCACAACTTATTGCATACTTTTGATTATATTTTGTTTACGAGTTGAGTTAGAGTTGGATATTTTGCTTTGTGGTATAATGTGCATTTAATGCAGGAATAAAGGATAAAAGCAAGGAATTTTGGAAAATACATTGGTCAAAACTTGAATGGGACAAGGGAGAGGAATTACAGGAGCTAAATCCTCCTCATTTACCACCCCTCTATTCGAATATTCCTCCATCGGCTCGAAGTGCAAACAACCATATCATGAGGACTAGAAGGCAGTCGAGCAAGTGAAAGTCAATGCACCAGTTTATCTTGAGTTGGGAGCCGAGTGTCCCTAATTTTAAGGAATTCGTTGGAGAATTCAGATGTATAAGTAGAGAGGCCTAGGACCTCAGTAGGATTCAGATTTTTTATGGTAGAACTCTACTTTATTTTCTAGCTGCAAGACTTGTGACAATTTTTGATGTAATCTAGTGTTTCGATAATAAAGATGAATTTTGTTTTGAGCCAACACTGAGTTAACTCAAAGGGCTGAAGCTCTTGGGTTAGGGAAAAACCCTTGCAAACAAAGCTCCTCTTTATTGTACATGTATGATAGCATAGGTTTATGGTTTAATTGTTCATTTTCTTAAGTAGTTGCATTTCCATTACAACAGTGTAGAGTAGATTGGTTGTGTTTTAGTTTTCTGCCATTTGTGTCTTTCGTTCAATTAGCAGGTTAGCAAAGAAAAAGATCACCATAAGGTTGTCAGGAAGTGTCTCGGCCTCACCTCCTCCCTCTGGGACCATGAATTGAGGAAGAAACCCTTGAGCAACCCCAAAAACACAAGTTTCTAGTCCTTGCATGAGCTTTGGAGTTTGTTGTTTGATTCAGTTACTTGGTTCATTTCATTGTCATTTGTTCCTTCACTCTCTTTCTGTAATACGATCTCATGCATACTATCGTTTCCTTCAGCACTTTATTCGTGCATAATGTACTTACCGTCCGATCCACAACAAACCTGACCAATCACCGTCCGATTCATTTCAACGCTTGACTTTATGCGCTTTAAATCTTCACCATCGATCTGCCTCACTTGATCCAACGACTATCGTGCAATCTCACGCGAAGTCTTCCACCTACTTTATGTGCTCCAAATCTCCATCGTCGATCTATCTCACTTGATCTGATGGCTATTGCATCACCCGCTCACCAACTAGCTTGGCTAATCTCCACCGTTGATTAGTCCCGCCTGATCCAACGGCTATCATGCAATCTCACGTGGATTCTTGCATGGCTGTTATCGGATTGAGAGCATGCGAGAAAAGTGGTTTTCCCATGCTACGTGTCACCCAGTTAGGCTAATTGCATAAACTTTTAGAAATCCGCTTACAGCTTTGAGGGCATGCGAGAAACTGCTTACCACCTACGAAAACCCGCTCCATCATTCTACACGTTTTTCCCGTGATAAGATCTCTGCCTTCCATATTCTGTTGATCCTGTCCATCCATCCATTAACTTAATCTCCCGCGATAAGATCTTCGCCGCTCATCTCCCATTCATCCTGTTCGTCCATCTATTCTCTTCATATCCTATGATAAGATCTCCACCGCTCATCTTCCATTAACCCTGTTCGTTGATCGATCTATCCATCTATTTACGTAACCTCCTGCAATACGATCTCTGTCGCTTATCTTCCATTAACCTGACTGATCCAACGGTTCTTATGCACTGCTGCTTCCTTGCGTCCTCGCTTCACCGATTTTGATCTCCGATTGCTCTGCCACTTGAAAACAGATTTAGTTCAGTTTCCTTGCTTACACACTAGTATAGTTTGATGCTCTTTACTTGTGTAACTTAGATAGCAACATTAGATTAGTGTTGATTTAGCAATTCTTCTTAGCATAGTTTTTTAAATGGTTAATTAGGTTATGGTGTGATTTAGCATTACATGTTGGTTTCTTCATTACTACAGTAGAGTAGCTCTCTCTTAGAATAGATTTTCTCTTCTTCCATCAAAGAATCAAGCTTCTTATGGCTCTATAGAAGTCTAGCTTGGAACCCCTGGGGTCTCTCGCCAGATAAACAGTGACAACAGGTAGGACCTTCACTTTTACTTGTGCATATAGCATTGTCACCTCCAATTTTGTATGAACCCCAGGTTGAAAGCAAAGTTGGAAGCCTAGGAGTTGCAGCATCCTTGCTACAATACTGGCACTCATCACTTTTTGGAATTGTTTCTGTGGAGCTATCAGAGTAGAATGTGATCACTGCTTTATTTTCTTTTCTTCTACTTCTAGTATTCAATTTTCTTCCATTAGTTTATTTCTGCAAAAGTAATCTAGTAGCTTCCTTTCTTTCATTTGTCATTATCTGCTTTCCTTTCCATTCTGCAAGTAGAATTTCAATTCGGCAAGTAGTTTTTTTTTTGTCAGTAGTTTTCCTTCAATCAGCAATTTCATTCTGCAAGTAGAATTTCAACTCAGCTTAACAAAATATTAAAAAAACCAACCCAAAAACATTTCCTTTCATGCATCGTAGGAGTAGGGACAATTTAGGGAAATTCTTGCCAAATACCCCCACTACATCCAACAATTAACCTTCTCTCTTCTTCGGTGACTATGAACTGGAAGAACCTTTAGGTGAGCAACCTGACATATTTGAAGAATGTACAGGGGAAGAAGAAGAGGAAGAACCCATTCCTATTGAACCAATGACTGAAAACTGAAATGACAGAGGAAATAGAGAGAGAATTGAGGGTGCCTTCCCCATCAGGGAAACCAATGGGGACACTAAGATGAAGAATATAAGCCCCTATGACCTACCTCATTTCCACGGCCTAACCACAGAGGACCCTGACACTTTCCTATTTGATTTTTCTGTGATATGCCGAACCTATGACTATACAGATGATGAGAGAAAGTTAAAACTGTTTCCATCTATCCTCAAGGATGCAACATTGCGTTGGTTCATGGGTTTACCTAAAGATAACATCATAAATTGGGCTCATATGCAACAAGCTTTTAATAATAAATATAGGGAATACTATAGGTCAAAGGATACTAAAGAAGAGATTTTCAGAATGACCATGGGACAGGATGAATCCTTAGAAGACTATGAAGAAAGGTTCCAACTTAGTTACAAAAGGGACAAGTTCACACTTGACCCTGAGTCACTAAAGTTGGTCCTGCTTAGAGGAGTAAGGGAAGATGTTTTGGATACCTTACATTTGTTAGCAGGAGGAGATATCTACCAATTACCGTATGAGGATATCAAGTCTGTCTTTAGAAACCATTCTAGGGCAACCAAGAAAAAGGGTAGAAGTAGTCAACCTATGGCCAGTACATCATCTTCCAACTCATCTATCAAGGGTGAAATTGGAAATATGCTGGAAGATTTCAAAAGTGAGATGCTGCAAACCTTTGCCTTGCAATTGGACACCATGAACATCAAAAGGAAGCAGAGAGAGCCTTGGCCATCTTTTGTCCTAGATGCACCAGGAGGCATCCTAGGAACGAATGTCCATTGAAATGTATTGAGATTTGCTCAGTCTGTGAAGAAAACCACTCCACAGACAAGTGCCCTTCTTTACTTGGACTCAAAGCTGTATATAAAGGAGCTGAAGGGGTCACTGATCAGCTTTGCTACATCAACGAAAGGAGACCTCCTCGGCCTAGAACATACTAGCAGGGTACGCAAGGGTCATCCCATACATATTACAACCCCAACCAAACCACAACTATACCTTCTTGGGGACCCCCTGCTCATCCTTCCTGGTATACACCCCCTCCTTGGTCCTATGCATCTCAGTATCATTCCCAGCTAGCCAACCAGTCATTTCAACCTTATGTTCTGCCACAACCTCAGTGGAATACCCCACTCCAGGGGTGGAGGCCCCAATACAACAATTCTCCAGCTCTATTGCCTCCACCACCTACCCAACCACAAATCCTACACTTTGCTCCACCCAAGAAACCCTAGATGCCTGCCTAGCCAAATCCAAACCCGAACAATAGGCAGGCTCAACAAGTATACAGTGGAGAGACATCATACCCAGCTTATGCTGTAGAAATCCAGGAGATCAACCTAAGATCTGGGAGAATTCTCCCAGATAACAAACCTCCCTCTCCACATAGGGAGGTTGAGGAAGAAAGAGAGGAAAGAAACCTTAAAGTAAATCCACCCTTTCCTAAGAGATTAGCCCAACCACTCCAGCCTACCCCAGAAGAAACTGAACTTCTGGGAGAATTGAAAAATCTATGTGTAAATATTCCCCTTCTCCAGGAAATCAAAGATGTTCCCATTTACAATAAGTTGATTAAGAAGAAATGCTTCAAGCATCCAGGAAGAAGAAAAAGGGATTCCCCTACCATTAATGTCATTGGGCAGTTGTCTGACTTAATGCTAGGGCAGGTAATATGCCCAAAATATTTGGACCCTGGAAGCCCTGTAGTAGATGTGCACATTATTGACACCATTGTCCCACACACTCTGATTGATCTTGGGGCTGCCATTAATGTGATGACCAAGGACACCATGCTCAAGCTCAACCTCCAAGGGTCATTGAGGAAGACCACAACAGTTCTGCAACTTGCAGATCGTTCCACAGTCATCCCTGAGGGAATTGTGGAGGATGTGATGGTCTCCATTGATTCTTGGGAGTACCCTGCAAATTTTCTAGTTCTCCAGCCTAAGGCTAAGCTTACTGGTTACCCTCTCATGCCTGGGAGGCCATGGTTGGCCACAAATGATGCTTACATTAGCTGCAGAGCTGGGAATATGACCATCAAGAATGGGCATATGTCCAAACATTTAGTCCTATACCCTCTTTCTCAACCTTCCCTAAAGCATGATTTACCTGTATTGTTGGAGGAGGAGGAAGAAGATGAGGTTTATTTACCCAAATTTATGCTTTGGAAGCAACCATATGAGGAGGACAACAAGATGAGGATGACTTAATTGAACACCTGCTCCAAAGTCCAACTCCTAGTTCATTACCATTAGAAGAAGAAGTAAGGGAAACCTAGAACAATCATCCAATTGATTTATGCTTGGCTGATTCCAACTGTTGGCTTGATGGGGCCTGACCCAGGTTTGGAGTTCATTAGGCAAACAAATCCCTGTACTACTAGCCCTTTCGGCAAAAGCCCACGGAGCGTGGACTAAGGTCTCACCCGAAGTAGTATGGGGGGATGCTGGAACCAGGTTTTCGCACCCTTGAGATGTCTAAGGTGTCGCTTTAGTCCAACTGCGAATCAACCTCGTGCAGGTCCCTTCACTCTCTTTCCCATCCTGTGATATCTTCGTGATCGGTTATATTTACCCTCGCGCAACCCTAACGAGGGGTTGTGGTGCTTTTGCGCCGCTAGGGCAGCGATCTGCGCTTTCTTCCTAAGCTATGTCGCAGATCTTACTTATCTTCTTACAATTGTTAGCTAAATTCACATAAACAAATACTTTATCTTATATTTGCTTATTTAACAAGTACATATAAGTTCACACAACAATTAAACAATAACCTTGCAATTTATATCCAATATAATTTAACGCATAAAACCAGAAAGAGATACACAGAATGATAAGAAACTCCTCTTTATTACTTCTTCCATCGGTTACAGACTCGTCTCACCCTGCGCACTCAGTTGCAGGGATCCGTGCACTTAGCTGCAAACTTCTAGGCCTCTGCGCACTCAGTTGCAGAGCCTTCTCCTACTCTATGACCCAAAGACTCGACTCTTCACTTCAACTCAGACTCAATTCATCATTACTCATTTCTTAGATGTATCTATTGATTGATAGATTGATGTATCTTACAACTTAGAGCCTCCCTCTATTTATACAATCCCATGGTCCGCGGACCATGGGTAGATCTTTCAAACCGACATTACATTACAAAAACAAGGGCATACAACCTTATGACTCTATTACAACTTCGCGCTCCGTGCCCATAATTCACGGAGTCTTTACAATGGACTTAGTCAAAACTTGGGCTTTAAGCCCCAAAACATGCCTTGGGGGGATCCCACACCCAACAGGCCCCCAACATGAACATCGTGACATGCCCTCGAGTTACTCGGTTGGCTGAGCGGCTGCTTGTTGTATCTCTTGTCTGCGATGTTCCGAGATCTTTTCATAGTCAAATGCTGTTTTGCAGTTCCCAGGAGCGTGACGGCTGTGCTTATGTCGGCTTAGTAAGATGGCCGGGCCACCCATGTATGGCTTCACTCGAATTCCATTTACTTTGCTGGGGAAAGGTTCACCATTTAGTTCTGCCAGCCAGACCGCACTTCCATCTGTGATCTCCATAACAACATATGGTCCCAGCCAATGCATTCTGAAATTTCCTGGGAATTTATCAAAATTACTGTCATATAGAAACACCAAATTGTTTACCTTGAAGGTGCACAACTTAATATGTCGATCATGCCAGGACTTTTCGCGCTACTTTTGTACCTATTGATGGAATCCCACCAAAAACATTTCCTCTTCGATTTCCTCTAATTGCACGAACTTCTCCTCCAAGGCTCCACGGTCCACCATGCCTGTGAGCACTGCGATGCGTAGACTAGGTACAATATACTCCATTGGAATTATGGCTTCCACTCCATAGACCAACCATAAAGGTGTTTGACTCGTCAATTTCTTACATGTTGTCCTATAAGCCCATAATACTGCAGGTACATGCAGGTCCCAATCACTTCATTGTGCATTGCATACTTCTGTCAGCGCGATTTCCAGTATTTTGTTAAATGCTTCGACTGTTTCACTGGTTTGTGGGTGATATAGGGTGCTTTTCTGATGATACACCTGAAACTCTTTGGTTAACGCACTGATGGTTTCGTTCAGGAAATGTGTACTGCAATCTCTCATCAAGATATTTGGACATCCAAATCGTGTCAATACATATTCAAACAGAAACTTCACGGCCATGGTGGCCGTGCAATATTTTACCAGCTGTGCTTTTGCCCAATAAGTTAGGTACTCTGTCGCAGTGATAATGTATCTCATGCCCATTTTTCCCTGAGGTTTGATAGGTCCTACAAAGTCGATCGCCCACTTTTCAAAGGGTTGTAGTGTCATCTGTGGATTCAAAGGCATCTCATCCCTACATGATGGTTTACCTATTCTTTGACATATATCACAGGCCCTACAATGTGCTTTTGAATCCTGGTGAAGGGTTGGCCACCACAACCCTGTGCGGAGAATCTTTTGCGCGGTCTCTCTTCCGGCATAGTGTCCTCCCGCAGTGCCCCCATGCGGTTCGCAAGGATATGACTTCGCTCAATTTCAGATACATACCTTTTTAGTATCTCATCATTTCCCATCTTATATAGGTGCCCCGCAATGACAGAGAAATTTTCCGCACGCACCACCAGTTCCTTCTTCTGCTGGACGAAGTATCCCTTCGACACAGTTCCAGTTGTGAGAAAGTGGATTATATATTCAAAGTGTCTATCCATTACGTGCAAAATAAAGAGTTGTGCGTCAAGTAATCCTTCCTCCAAACTAGTAGGTTCCTCTCCTGTCTCAATGTGCAACAGGTGATCCGGTCCCGCGTTCAGGTGCCCAGGATTCACAACGAACTCAAAATCATATTCTTGGAACAATAAAAGCCACTTGCATATGCGCCCCCCAACACAGGCTTATTGACCAAGTATTTTAGCACGGAATGATCTCTATACATCTTGAAGTTTTCGCCTAGCAAATAGTGCCGATATTTCTGGAGCGCGTACACCATAGCCAATCCCTTGCATTTAGTTGTGGAATAGTTCTTTTCTGCTTTAGATAACTGATGACTTGTGAACGCGATAGGGTGATCCAGGCCCTCTCCACCCTCCTGTGTTAGTACCGCTCCCAGCGCTATACAATATGCGTCAACATGGACATGAAAATCCTCGTCCCATTTTGGAAAGATGAGGATCGACGTAGAGGCCATTTTTTCTTTTAGTATATCTAGGCTTTTATTGCAGTCATCATTCTAGCAGAACGTGACATCTTTTTTCAACAACTTCTCTATTGGTGCGGTGATCTGGGCATAGCTTTTGATAAACTTCCTATAGTACCCTGTATGCCCCAGGGTAGCGCGCAACTGTTTCACACTTCGCGGTGCTTCCAAATTCAGAATCACCACAATCTTTGCGCGGTCTACCATCAATCCCTGCTTGCAAACCACGTGCCCCAGCAGGTTCCCAAAAGGAACTAGGAACGTACACTTCTTGAGGTTCAACACGATTTGGTGTCTTTGACAAGTATCCAACATCAAACGTAAGCTCGCTATATGGTGTTTAACCAATCCAAATACAATCCAGTCATCCAAGTAAACCTTCAGGAACTTGTGGATATATTATTTGAATGTTGCCACAACTATGCGAGAAAAGATGGTTGGCGCGTTCTTCAATCCAAACAGCATAATAGTGTATTGAAAGCAGCCCCACTCGATTGCGAAGGTGGTATTTCTCCTATCTTCCTGCGCGATTTTGATCTAGTGGTACCCTAAGAACCCGTAAGTAAAAGTATATGCTTGTTGCCTGCCGAAATTTTCCAATACTTCATCTGTGAACGGAGTTGGGAATGGGTCATGCACACATACGTCATTCAGTTTCCTGAGTTCCACGCATATTCTTATCTCACCCTTCTACTTCTTTTCATGCACCACCATGGGGCTTACCCAATCATATTCTTCTACCGACTCAATGATTCCTGTTGCAAGCATTTTGTCTAGTTCTAAGCGGACCTTCTCCTTGTATTTCGGGTTCAAGCGGTAACGCCTTTTCTTAACTGGCTTCGCGTCAGGCTTTAATGAGATCCTCATAATTCCTAAATCTCTGATGATCCCTTTTAGGTCCATGATCTTGTTCGGGAATAGGTCCTGATATTCGCGGAGTAACTTAGCGACATTGTCCACCGTCGCGTCATCCCAAAAGTCGCCCAGCATTGCATACTAATGTTCACCTGCTTTGTTTTTACCGGTGCGGTTATGTCAGGGTCTTCAATCATTGGTCTGCGGACCTCGCGATGGCCTTCTATTTCATGGAATGTTAGATTTTCGCGGATCCTCGCCGTCCTCCTCAGTATTTATATTATAACACTCCAGCACACAGCTCAGTTGAGCAGCCTATTCTGACTGAATCAATTCTATTGGCTCCTATGGAATCTTAAAGATAGCTGCTTTTACTACCTGGAGTGCGTCATCAACAGTGTCCCACCAACGATCCTCAAAAGTGAAGGTTAACAGGAACCCTTCATGCAGGATATCCCATTCACTTGTCCCATGACATAGTTCTGTTTCTACATACTAGTTCATGGGTATAACATCCAGGGTATGAAAGAACAGGTGCACCCACTCCGATTGTGGTTCTTCTCCATAGGCCTTCGTCCACTTGGCTAAGTGAGAGCGTGGATCATCTCGCCCGTTATATTTATCTATTAGTCACATCTAAGGCTTCCCAAACTGTGCGCACATCATCATCCTGCACATGTGCCAGTCTTCGAAGTTCCTCTTGTGCATACCCCACCATCTCATGGGTGTAGCACGCAATACCAAATTCAAGGCTTCGAATCATTGCTTCTCTGGTACCTCCTTTTCAAATTTGTCCAAGAATCCATATACCCCACCTAGTCCATCATAAGTAGGTAGGTCCCTCATTTCTGTGGAAACGTAGCGCATCGATTTCGTCATCATATTACAGTTAAGTGTATTGTGCCATCGCTTTGTTTCTTCATCGGAATTTGATGTATAGGAGCTGTCGCGCTCCCATGAAAGTCATCCATTTGTAGTGGGATTTACCCAGTCTTGTTCTCGTGTAGTTATTTTGTAGATGCAATCTAAGTCATCATCACTTGCACAGTTGCGCACTGGCTCAGTGTAGCGCGATCCTTCAGTAGGGTCCAGGGGTACGATTACGTGCAGGGAATTTTTCTCAAAAATCATCTTGTGCTTCTTTATATTTATCACCCTGTTCATGTTAGTGGCCCAATCAATTCCTAAGAGCACTGGGTAGGGATTGCTGTCATAAAAAATCTCTATCACTTCAAAGTCTGCTAGTGCGCTTGCCTCTTCAATATCCACGGTGATTCCCTGCAATCTCCCCATAGGTATTATCTTTTGCTGGTTCACCATTCGTAACTAGATAGGAGACCATTGCAGTGTAGGCCTTCCCATGCGTTCCCATGTCTTCTTTGGCAGAACGTTCACGTCCGATCCTTGGTCTAGAATTACTTGGTCCATCTCATATTCTCCAATCTACGCGGTCAACCTCATTTCTCTTCCCGTCCTTGACACATGCTTTCCAATCTTCCAGACTAGTGCGACTCTCCTGGAGCGGTCCCAGTGCATCTATTAATGAGTTCCTGTAATCCTTTCACATCCTTACTATCGCGTAGTAGCTTCATGTAGGTTTTTGGGAACATGTTAGGATTGATGGGTCCATGTCTGGCTCCGCCCTGTCTTTGCTTCCTGAAGAGGAGGCATCAACAAAGCCCTTCTTAGCTTCCATGAAGGTTTCCTTTGTGCGCTCCAAATCAAACTTTGGTTCTTTCGTCAGAGCCTTGTGAACCTAGGTACTATCTTTAGGTTGTTTTCCTTTATCATCTCTTGTCGTAATCCCACTTCGAAGCACAATGTTTACATTGGGGTCTTCCTCGCGCGGCTCAGACCTAATCATTTGCAGGTTCTGAGTCAGGGGAGGTTGGAGCACTCCTTTGTCGTGTATCCTAGCTATTAGTGTGGGACAATCCTTCGTTTCATGGTCAAACAAGGTATAGTACAGACATGATGGACACGTTGGATTCATAAAATCATGGGCCTAATGTCTGGGTCCCCCGCAATTGTAACATATCAGTTGTCTGTGACCTCTTCCAGGTCCTCCTCCACCCTAGCCTCGTCTGCGCCCCTAAAATCTGTTTCGCGCCATCCCTGCATTCTGGTCAAGGGGCCGTGTTTTGGCCTAAACCTTGTAGGTGGGATTCCTATCCATAGCTTCTACAAGTACGCTCATCATGTCCTACTGATCTACAGAAATTATAGAATAGCTGCTGTGAGTTCTGCGTGTACTTTTGCAACAGATGATAATTGTCCGTAACATGTTTTCCTCCTATCTCACAAATCGTGCACCACAAAGTAGGTGCCGCGCTAGGTCCTTGTTGTGCCTCCAGTCTTAACGACATCGATCCTCCTCCCGCGAGGTAATTTGTGAACATCGGGCAGTGGTCCTTGTCATGTCCCTAACCCTTGCATTTTACGCACCATACTTTTTCGCGCACCTCCGGGCGAGCTGTCTTGTCTTGTTTCAGAATCTGCATATCAAGGAAAGAGTTTTTCAACTACGCGTGGATTTTCTGAACTCCCAAGTTAGGATCCTATATTGAGGTCTCATGTATTCTCATCGCGGTCTCTAACGCTTCGGCTTGAGTTGTTAACCTTTGCTGTGACAACGCGTTCCTCAGATGCGGTGATAGTGAGGCTACAAACCATTTGAGGTGTTGTCCATCTATTAGAATCATGTTGGCTTCGTGAATCATGCATTTCAGCCTTTGATCAAACTCTCAAGGGGTCTCGCCTGGTAGCATCGTGATTTCTTTGAACCTAATGATCGACTATGCTTCTGACTTCGGCCTGCTAAATTCCTTAGTTAGCGCTCTATAGGATCGCGCACTGACCTGGTACATTAAGCACTCAAGCGATCATCTGAATGCAGGAATCATAGAATGGATGGTATACACGGAATCCTCTGCCTTATCAAGTTGATCACACTATGTGGAGATACCTGTGCGAGATCTTCCTTGTCCCTTCGTGGAGGTGAGATCAAGGGGCTAGTTTCTAGTTTCGTACTTCCTTTGTTTCTGTAAATTATCCCACTTCGCATAGCCCCGAATATCAATGTAACCACATAATCCATTTTTCACACAATAACATTTTAATCCAAGTGTTCAGAGACTTAATGTACTTACCTAGCGGTCCTTTGAGAAAGTGTCGTTCCGCTTCGCTGTAGCTAACTGAAGTGTCTACTGCGAACTCAGTAATGAACCCTCCTATAATTTGATCGATCCAGTGATCAACAATGCGTGCAACCTTATCCTCTGATGCTTCCAACGTACGCACCAACTCTGGGGTCCACAAAATAGGACTGTCAAGCTTGTACCTCCCTTGGCTATCTGCTAGCTTCGCGATCCACTCGTACAACTAAGTAGGGAACGACGTGAAGGAAATTTTGTGAATCTTTGTGTAGAGGTAGCAATCTAACCACTCTTCTTTTTTCAATCATGGATTCCTATTCTCCTGCGCCGGGAACTCGTGAATTCTCCTGTCAATCTAGCCTTTGAATTCCTTCTTAGTTGGATTCTAGTGATGTGACATCAGAAATCTCTATGGAGATTCCGGTCCCAGCAACGAAACCATTTGTTGGCTTAATGGGGCTTGACCATGGTTCAAAGTTAATTAGCCAAACAAATCCCTGTACCACTGGCCCTTTCAGCAATAGCCTACGGACTGAGGTCTCACCCGAAGCAGTATGGGGGGATGCTGGAACCAGGTTTCCGCACCCTTGAGATGTTTGAGGTGTCTCTTTAGTCCAACTGTGAATCAGCCTCACGCAGGTCCTTTCACGCTCTTTCCCATCCTGGGATATCTTCACGATCGGCTATATTTACCCTCGTGCAGCCCTAACCAGGGGTTGTGGTGCTTTCGCGCCACTAGGGCAGTGATCTACACTTTCTTCCTAAGTTCTTCCACGGATCTTACTTATCTTCTTATAACTGTTAGCTAAATTCATGTAAACAGATACTTTATCTTATATTTGCTTATTTAACTTGTACACATAAGTTTGCACAAAAATTAAACAATAACCTTTCAATTTATATCCAGTATACTTTAATGCATAAAACCGAAAATAGATATACAGAATGATAAGAAACTCCTCTTTATTACTTCTTCAATCGGTTACAGGCTCGACTCACCCTGCGCACTCGGCTGTAGACTTTTAGGCCTCCGCACACTCAGCTGCAGAGCCTTCTCCTACTCTATGACCCAAAGACTCGACTCTTCACTTCAACTTAGACTCAATTCATTATTACTCCTTTCTTAGATGTATCTATTGATTGATAGATCGATGTCTCTTACAACTCAGAGCCTCGCTCTATTTATACAATCCCATGGTCTGCGGACCATGGGTAGATCTTTCAAACTGACATTACATTACAAAAATAAGGGCGGAAAACCCTATGACTCTATTACAACTTCGCGCTCTGCGCCCATAGTTCATGGAGTCTTTACAATGGACTTAGTCAAAACTTAGGTTTTAAGCCCCAAAAAATGCCTTGGGGGGGATCCCATGCCCAACACCAACCCACTTAGTGTCAAAACCATAGAATTCGGCCCAGAGAAAACATTGAAAATTAATCCATCTCTTTCTGCTTTAGAAGAGGAAAAGCTATGCAACATGTTGAGAGAAAACATAGAATCCTTCGCTTGAAGTTACAAGGAATTGAAGGGAGTACACCCCTCAGTGTGTACTCACCACATATACATCAAATAAGGTTTCAAGCCAGTCAGGAAACCACAAAGGAGGATGAATCCAGCCCTTAAAGACATAGTCAAAGAAGAACCACAAAAACTGCTAGATGCAGGATTCATTTACCCTATCTCAGATAGTGAGCGGGTCTCTCCTTTAGTGTTAGTTCCCAATAAAAATGGTAAGTGGAGGGTTTGTGTCGATTACATGGAGTTGAAAATAGCCACAAAGAAGGATCATTTTCCCTTACCCTTCATTGACCAAGTGTTATATGGCCTGGTAGGGAAAAAGTGTTTTTCCTTCCTAGATGGATTCAATGGGTACAACCAAATCCAAATCTGCCCAGAAGACCAGGATAAGGCCACATTCACCTATCCTTGGGGTACTTTTGCCTATAGGGTCCTTCCTTTTGGCCTATTCAATGCTCTTGCCACTTTCCAGAGAGCAGTCTTGAGTATTTCCGCTGAATTAGTGCATGATGCAGTGGAAATTTATATGGATGATTTTACACCTTATGGCTATGATTTTCAAGAATCCCTAACAAACCTAGGAAAATTATTACACAAATTCATTGAAATGAATCTGTCTCTCAGTCCAGAAAAATGTGAATTCTTAATGACTGAGGGGACTGTGCTAGGTCATTCAATATCTCAGCAAGGATTGCAAGTGGACCCAAACAAAATAGAAATCATCCAAAGGGACCCACCTCCACAAAAGCAAAGAGATGTCAGGAGTTTCTTAGGGTTAGCTGGATACTACCTAAGGTTCATAAAGGACTTCAGAAAGTTGGCCTCTCCTTTGTTTGGGTTGTTGGCCAAAGATTCTGAGTTTATATGGTCAAAGAGCTGTCAAGAGGCCTTAAACATTCTAAAGGGTAAGTTAACCACTACGCCAAATCTCAAAGGCCCAAACTGGGCCCTCCCTTTTCATATTCATGTTGATGCCTCACACAAAACCATAGGAGAAGCCTTAGGTTAGGTAGAGGAGAAATTTCCCTATGCCATCTATTTTATCAGTAAGAACCTGTCAAAGGCTGAGCTAAATTATACTGTGACCAAAAAGGAACTCAAGGCTGTTGTGCATTCATTAAACAAATTTAGGCATTACATTATAGGCTATCAAACATTTTGGCATACTGACCATGCTACAATCAAATATTTAATGAAAAAACTAGATGTGAATGCTAGAATTATAAGATGGTTTCTTTTATTACATCAATTTGATCTAACTATTGTTGATAAGTCTGGTAAGGAAAATGTTGTTGCAGATTTTCTATCTAGGATGAATCTACCTACAGGTGAAGAAGGAATGGTAGATGACCAACTATCAGACGAGAATTTGTTTGCTATTTCAGTTCTCTCCCCATGGTTTGCTGATATAGCAAACTATTTGGTATCAGCATAGTTCCCACCAAATTCACCCTCCAAAGAAAATAGAAATATAGTCAGGAAAAGTGCCCCCTTCACCTGGATTGGGGGCAATATTTTCAATCTTGACCTAGATCAAATCTTGAGAAGGTGTGTAAGGGAAGAGGAAGTTTTTGACATCCTTCTGACCTGTCATGATGGGCCTTGTGGAGGTCACTTTGCAGCAAAGAGGACAACATTCAAAGTGTTACAAGCAGGCTATTATTGGCCCACTCTTCATCAGGATGTGAAAAATTACATTAGTCAGTGTGATCGGTGCCAAAGGATGGGAAAGCCTACTCCAAGAGATGAAATGCCCCTACAACCTCAAGTGACTTTCGAGCCATTTGAAAAGTGGGGCATGGAATTCATTAGGCATATCAACCATCCTTCAAAGCAAAAACAATACATTATTGTGTGCACTGATTATTTGACTAAGTGGGCTGAAACCAAGGCAATCAAGGCAGCAACAGAAGAGAAGGTGGCTGAGTTCCTAAGGGAGAATGTATTCTACAAATTTGGGTACCCTAGAGAGCTAGTCACAGACCAAGGTAGCCAATTTACCTCCAACATGATTGAAGAACTGCTCAGCCATCACAAAATCAAGCATAGGATCTCCACTCCATATCATCCACAAGCTAATGGGTAAGTGGTGGTGAACAACAGGGCACTAGAGAGAATCTTAACCAAGGTAGTGAGAAGCAACAGGAAGGATTGGGCAAAGAGACTAGTTGAGGCCACCTGGGCCTATAATACAACATGGAAGACCACCACTAGATTTACACCCTATGAGCTGGTCTATGGGAAAAAAGCTTTGCTGTCCATTGAGTTTGGATATAACACATTGAGGATGGAAACCCAACTAGATTTGGATCTCAGTCATGCACAAAAAGAAAGATTATTCCATTTGAATGGCTTGGATGAATTTAGAATGCAGGCTCTCCTACATACAGAGATAGTTCAGCTTTAGAGGAAGATCTGGCATGATAGACATATCAAGGAGAAGCAATTTCAAGAGGGCGATCGGGCATTGTTATATGATTCTAGGTATAAAGACTTCAAGGGCAAGCTAAGGAAAAGATGGTTCAGACCTTATGTGGTGGAAAGATGCCATGATAATGGTTCAGTGCAAATCAGAACTATAGATGAAGAAGCCATTCCATTTCTTATTAATGGAAACCAATTGAAAATGTACAAGAGGCCTTTATCAAAACAAGAGTTCATTGACAATATCAATAAGACAATGATGATGGTGGAGCAAGTTCCAGCTCCTCCCTCATCAGGTCACTGAAAAAGAAAAAAAAAAAGAATAAGGATTCAGGTGAAAACCTCCATGAGGCATCTGAGTCCCATATTTGGATTAAAAACCTCATGAGGCAGATGAGAAAAAATGAAAAAAGAATAAGAATATCCCTGGGTGAAAACCTTCCTTGAGGTGCCCAGGGCAAACATCTAGGGTGAAAACCTCTCTGAGGCAGCCTAGGTGTTTTTCAAAAAAAGAAAAAGAAAAAAAGAGAAAAAAGACATATTTGTTATTTGCAGGTGGGAAAGAAAGACAATCAAGGAGCAAAGAAAAGATCCAAAGGCAACCCTGCCTCACATATATTCATCTCCTCCACTCCTTACCATGCATCCCTCCATCAGTTCCATTGTTTTTTCACTTCATTGCTTCAATTTAGGTGAAGATTGTGTTTTCTATAGGATCCCCTTTATTACCATCATCCCTGCACTCACACACACTCCTACTCCATCTGCCCATTCATTGCAACATCCTCACAACACAACCAACAACATGATTAAGAAATTCTAAGGGAGACGTAGTTACATGAAATCCCGTAGGAAATATTGTAGCAGCCTATCCCACAAAATATCAATCATCAGCTACAGGTCTTCACTAGGATGATCCAGGAGTTCCATAATAGCATCAACATCAGATCTTCGTCACATACACCATCAATAGACAACAGAGGAGGAAGAAGAATGACCATGCAACAAATAAACAACGCAACACCTCTGATCTTTGACAACTACAACGTGGTATCGAGACCACAGGTAAGTATCTTGCTCACTCACTCATATGCATCATTTGATCAAAAGTTGTAAAGGTTACAAGGTAGTTAGTTTATAAATGAAAAGGTGGCCAACTAACTTGGCCACCTTCAACAAAGCAGATAGTCAGGTGGAAAAAAGGAAATTCTTTTTAAAATCAAAAGAGAATGCAAGAGTCCGAAAGCAGTGGTTTATTTTAGATGGCATTCAAATCCGATGTAAGGTGGGGCTCCGACCCATATTAAAGTTCGAGCGGTATCACGATATTTAAGTAAGCGTGGGTATGAGAGGTAGATAAAGTGCTCTGCAGGGAGCAATGAGCACGAGTTATAACTCAGGCTCAACCTCCGAAATTGACCATGAAATCAAGGTGTTTGACCGAGATCTACAGCCTGAGATTGCCGCGGGGGTTCAAGCCTGATGAACATCCTGCACACTACCTACCTCCGCAGTGGGACACTTGCATCGCTCCACTCCATCTCATCTCCTCCATGTCATCCGCCACCCTCCTTCATTACCATCCACCTCATTCACCATACCCTATCACCTCATCTGCCATTCCATAGATACAATGTTGTTTATAGCTACCATTTTAGAATGCTTGAAGAATTAAGATTTGGGGTAGAAACACCAGTTCACCAAAGACACAACATACCCTATTTCTTGATGCAATCACTCATTAGACTCCAGCAACAAAGTAAAGGAAGGGAATTCCCAACAACAGGCTCACCATGGGTTGATCAAGATCCTCATTGAGGATACCCTCCAAAACCTCAGGATCCCTATAACATGGTCAGACTTCAGAGACTTACCAACAGAGGAACATGATGAAGTAGAAGAAGAAGGGGGAGAAGAGAACGAGGATGATGCTAAAATAGAGGAGGGAATGAAGGAAGAAACTGATGGAGATGAGAAAGAAAAACAAAAGGAAGAAGGTGAGAATGTAGAAATTCCCACTATAGATCACCTGATAATGCAATATACTAAAGCAAAATACTAGATCTACTTCGACAAACAAACTTGCGGAAGCTTAATCGATTATGAGCAAGATCAAATAGAACACATATATCTGAGAATGATAAATCAATCACACATGAACACATAAGAATACTCTGGGGAAAGCCTCAGCTAAAAACCTCGATCTTTGTATTATCATACAAGTGGAAAATAGTCCAGATTACACAAAGCCTTAGCTCGGAAGCTATCCAGATCTCACTACAATCCCTCAATACAGCTCACAGAATGAATAGACACAACATATGCCTTCCCTCAGCCCTCCAAGCCTCCTATTTCCTTAAGTTGTTTTTCCTGGGGTCCAATGCTGCCACCCATGTGAAGTCTGGCCTCATACAACTCACTAAACTCAGAAATAACTGCGCAATCCTCAAGGAATGAATTCCTTGTGCATGCAAGAGATATTCACAATGGAATATTCCTACAATTGATAGTACACTGTCCCTCCATATGATCTCAACTGGGTCTCTGATAGAACTGACATGCATGAGTTATTTATGAGAGAAATTAAGTTATATGAAGTGCAATAGTTACATGCATGCATGCATTAACTAACTGAACTAACAATCAGTTCCTCAAACTGTTGGAACTAATCTAACTAGACTTAACTCAGTTAACTAAGCTAACTAATTACAACTCAAGGTACAACTCATCCTGACTACTTTAATTAAGGAATAATTTCCTCAATCAAAGGAATAACTGTTGCATGTCCTCACATAGACTTCATGTTTGATTTTCCTCAACTAATTAACTCAAGATGAATTAATTAATTATTTTTCAAACAGTTGCTAAGATCAAATTCGAATTTTAATTCTCAATTTTAGTTCAGGGACTAACTAAAATTGGAATGTATCCCAAAATTCTATTTATAGCAATGTTATTTTTAGCACTTCTATATTTAGCATTTCTTGTTGCTATTTTCAATACTCCCTCTCAACAAGAAAGGGATTATCAGTCACCCCAATCCCGTCCCTATGGAACTCGAACTTGCATTCTGACAATGCCTTAGTCAAAATATCTGCATCCTATTCCTCGATTGAAACATACAACAACATCATGATCCTCTTCACCACATAGTCTCGAAGATGATGGTACTAGATATCTATGTGCTTGGACCTGTCATGAAACACTGGATTCTCAGAGAGTTTGATACAACTCTGATTATCGCAATATATCACTGTTGGATCCATCCTATGACCAAACAATCCCACTAGAATCTTCCACATCCAAATGGCTTCGCATGCTGCCTGACTGGCAGCCATGTATTCAGCCTCTGCTGAGCTAAGTGCAACTGGCCTTTGTTTCCTACTGTACCAAGAAACTGTAGCTAAACCAAGGTTGAAGATTCCTCCAGAAGTGCTCTTCCAGTCTGATGGACTCCTGCCTAATCAGCATCTGTGAAGCCCTGAAGCTTCACTCCCTCTATCCGTCTGTACCACAATCCATACTAAGATGTGCCTCTGAGGTATCTCAGCACATGCTTCGCTGCCTTCCAAAACAACTTGGTAGGCTGAACCATAGCTTGACTCAGCTGGTTCACTGCAAAGCACAAATCTGGTTGTGTGTTCACTAAATACATCAATGAACCCACAAGCTTCCGATAAATAGTAGCAACTACTGCCTCACCTGAAGTAGCATCCTCCTTTGTCCAGTTACCAGCTAGACGAGTATGCATGGGCTTGCACTTCTCCATGTGGAATCCCTTGAGTATCTCATTGGCATACTTGCCTTGAGACACAAACACTTCCCCATCCTTTTGCCACACTTCCATGCCTAGAAAGTAGTGCATAAGACCGTTGTCTTTCATCTCGAACTCTCTTGCAAGGTCCTCCTTACAAGACTTGATCAACTGATCATCACCTGTCAATATCAGATCATCAACATAAAGTACAATGATCAATGGTTTACCTTCTACCATGATGTGGTAAAGGTTCGCATCTACTTCACTCTTCGTGAAGCCCAACCCAGTGAAATAGCTGTCGATCGTGGTGTACCAAGCACGAGGTGCTTGCTTCAGCCCGTACAAAGCTCTCTTGAGTTGGCACACATACGACTCATGATCAAAGGTCTCAAATCCTTCCATCTGCTCAATGTACACCTCTTCTTCAATCTTCCTATTGAGGAACACAGTCTTCACATCCATCTGATGGATCTTCCAACCCATCTGAGCTGATAGTGCCAACATCGATCTGATAGATGAGTACCTTGCTACAGGAGCAAAAGTCTCAGTGAAGTCGATCCCCTCAACCCGTGAGAAACCACAGGCAACAAACCTTGCCTTATGTTTCTCAACACTGACATCAACTGCCTGCTTTACCTTGTAAAGCCATCGACAACTCACCACTGACTTGTCCGCCAGTCTTGGGACAACATCCAAAACACTGTTCCGAATGATAGAGTCGTACTCCTCTACCATAGCATCAACCCAGACTAGTTGCTACACTGTTTCCTCGAAAGAAGAAGGTTCGGTCACTACACACTCTCCAACCAAGGCCATGTAACCAGTGTACCACTCGGGTGATCTCCTCTATCTGCGCTGAGAGGATGGCTGCCCCACATTCTCTCGCACATCAACCTGTCAGCTTCCCTTGATCATTTCTACCCATCTCTGGAAGACTCTGCATGAGTGGATGTTTACATTCTTGGATCCTTTGCATGCGGCTGCTCCACATTAGTCTGAGGCTCCTCCTCCTTTGGAACCAAAAGTTCCTCCTCTGCATGCAACTTGAGCTCCCTCTCAAGGGACATTCACATGGGTTTCTACTCGTCGAATTTCAGATCTCTGCATACCACTGTCCTCTGACTGGTAGGCAGGAACACCCGATAGTTGTGCAGTGTATCCGTGTACCCCACAAGTATCCCTAACTTAGCTGTTGGATCTAGCTTCTTCCAGGCATCTTTGGTCACATGGAAATAAACTGATGATCCAAAGATCCTGAAGTGACTCACATCTGGTCGCTTCTCAGAAAAGGCCTCTATTGGTGTCTTCATCCCCAGTATACGGTGCAGGCTTCTGTTCTGCAAGTATACTGGTGTATTGCATGCCTCAACCCAAAAATGAAGTGGTAGGCTTTGGTCATGCAACATCGCTCGAGCTGCTCCCGCAATAGATCCGTTCTTCCTTTCGGCCACCCCATTCTGCTGTGGGTTATGGGGTGCCGTCAACTCTCGTTTAATTCCTTCTGCAGCGCGGAAGTCCTTAAACTATTGGGAGACATACTCTCCACCATTTTTGCTTTGCAAGGCTCTTATTTTCTTTCCAGATTCTTTCTCTACCAAGGCTTTGAACTCACAAAACCTCAAGAAGGTATGATCCTTCTTTTGCATAAAGTAGATCCAACATCTACAAGAAAAATCATCAATAAAAATAACATAGTACCTTTGTTTAGCGGTGGAGGCTGTAGAGAATGGTCCACATACATCCATGTGAACTCTCTCCAGGATTTCTCCAGCTCCATTGTCTCGATCCTAAAATGAATCTTTTGCATACTTACCCAAGGTGCAACCTTTTCATGTATCCACTTGCTCCAGTTTTCCCTTGGGTATTTTGGTAGAAATTTGTTGCATGATCTTCAAGGCCCCGTGGTGCAAGTGGCCCAATATTCTATGCCATAGCTCACCAACATCTTGGCTCTGCACCACCTCTACTTTGGAACTCAATGCAGCATAGTCGTCTACCTATAGCTTGTAGAGATTCTTTACTCGAAACCCAATTCTCTTGGTCTGTCCAGTGCCAATATGCCTCAGGAATACTTTTCGTTTACTAAAGACTACATCATAGCCTTTATCTTCCAGCATAGCAACAGACACAAGATTCTTCTTTAGACCTGGTACATACTTTACATCAGTTAGGGTGAGAGGAGCTCCATGCTCCCTCTGAAACACAATCGTACCTTCACCTGAAAGACAATGCTTTCCATCATCGCCCATCTTGATGCGCATTTGGAGATCCTTTTCCTCCAAGGTACTGAATAGATTCTTATCACCTAACATGTGGAATGAGGCTCCACTGTCTAGGTACCAAACACATCCCACCATGGATGAAACCATGCATGCGATGAGAGAGAAATCCAACTCAAACTGTGAGGCTAGTGCCTCACCATCAGATCCCTTCGAGGATCCTTTCTTGGATTTCTTCTGTGGACAATTCGTAGCATAATGGCCCACCTCATGACAATGAAAGCATCGCACTTTCAATTTGTCAAACTTCTTCCCAACATGGGAAGAACTCGATTTGGGATTGGACGCCTTCCTTTTCCCTTTCCTAGCTTTACTTGCTAAAGCTATATTTTAGTCATCATCTTGTTTTGATGAAGATCCATCTCTGGTGCTTCTTCTTATCTCCTCCTGCATCAGATCCAACCAAAGTCGTTCCCAATCTGGTAGTTTCTCTCTTCCATTAACCGAGTCTTGGTAGCTATGCTATGCTAGGTCCCTAAGAGGGAGGAAGTAGCTGCCCTCACTACTCTCAGCACCCCAGTCAAGCAAAAAGGGACAAGAAGGAGACAAACCCCTCTATATTTCAGAACAAGAAAGAGCAGCAAGAAACAAAAGAGCTAAGTGGCTTCAGGGACAAAGAAGAAATAATGAGCGATCAACTTGAGAGGGAAAATGCATGGTTGAGAGGACAGCTACAGAAATGGGAAAACTAACTAGAATATATGGCCAGCGTCTCCTTGGAGGCCATCCAATGTAGGATGCCAGCTAAATCCTATGCTCTTTACCTCAGAGAACAATGGCTGCAATTTCAGATTAAAACACTAGCACAAAGGGGCACCATGCCATTTCAGGACTACAGGCAGTTTATTGATCTTTGTGATCAAAGTACACTAGAGGATAGGGCCAAAATGGTTGAGTTTTACTTGCACAACATGGCCCTCATAGACATGAATGTTTGGGATCCTAATGCCGAGCTAGGAGATCTACAATTAATGGCTTTGGCATCATGGATGAACCATGAGGAGTCAAGGGCTGCAGAGATGAAAAGAATATTGGCCAGAGAGAAAAATGAACCTCTTTTCATCAGAGCTGAACAATCAAATCCCATGGCCCTAATCAACACCCATAATCTAATTGCAAATGATCCTCAACTGGCACCTAGATATCTTGCTTCCCAAGAGCAAGCAATTTCATATTTTGAGGATATGTCTAGGCTGTTAAGAGACGATAGTATACATACCTGCTTAAGGAGATGGAACACACTGCCACACGACTTGAAGATCAGAGAATATCACTCCCCTCAAAGGTTGAGAGAGGAACTCAACAAGATACCTATGTATAAGAAATCAATGCAAAGGTTAAAGGTCAATTGGATAGGCCTAAAACTCAGTCCACCACTACTCCTAGGGATGCTAGAAGGGAGAAAAGAAGAAGAGGAAAATAGGTAGTGGGAAGAAGTAGAAATGAAAGCAGGCTTCTATGAACAAGAAGAAGAGACCACCACTGAAGCATGGGATGTCAAAGAGGCTACCAGAGCCATGAAGGACATGGACATTGACTAAGTTTCTCAGAGGATGAGAAACACTTTCACTAGGGGGATGACGATGAGCCTCATCATTGAGTGATTATACAGGACTTCATTCACCTCCTAGCTTAGTCAAACCAACTATTCTCACAACTTATTGCATACTTTTGATTATATTTTGTTTATGAGTTGAGTTAGAGTTGGATATTTTGATTTGTGGTCTAATGTGCCTTTAATGCAAGAATAAAGGATAAAAGCAAGGAATTTTGGAAAATACCTTGGTCAAAACTCGAATGGGACATGGGAGAGGAATTATAGGAGGTAAATCCTACTCATTTACTGCCCCTCCATTCGAATATTCCTCCATCAGCTCGGAGTGCAAACAAGCAAATAATGAGGACTAGAAGGCAGTCAAGCAAGTGAAAGTCAAAGAACCAGTTTATCTTGAGTTGGGAGTCGAGCCTCCCTTATTTTAAGGAAGTCGTTGGAGACTTCAGATGTATAAGTAGAGAGGCCTAGGACCTCAATAGGATTCATATTTTTTTATGGTAGAATTCTACTTTATTTTCTAGCCGCAAGACTTGTGACAATTTTTGATGTAATCCAGTGTTTTGATAATAAAGATGAATTTTGTTTTGAGCCAGCACTGAGTTAACTCAGAGGGCTGAAGCTCTTGGGTTAGGGCCCGACTCTAGCAGCCAAAGCTCCTCTTTATTTTACATGTATGATAGCATATGCTTATGGTTTAATTGTTCATTTTCTTAAGTAGCTGCATTTCCATTACAGTAATGTAGAGTAGATTGGTTGTGTTTTAGTTTGCTGCCATTTGTGTCTTTTGTTCAATTAGCAGGTTAGCAAAGAAAAATATCACCATAAGGTTGTCAGCAAGTGTCTCGGCCTCACCTCCTCCCTCTGGGACCATGAATTGAGGAAGATACCCTTGAGCAACCCCAAAAACACAGATTTCTAGTTCTTGCATGAGCTTTGGAGTTTGTTGTTTGATGCAGTTACTTGGTTCATTTCATTGTCATATGTTCCTTCAATCTCTTTCTGTAATATGATATCACGCATACTCTCATTTCCTTCAGGACTTTCTTCATGCATAATGTCCTTATCGTCCAATCCACAACAAACCTGACCAATCACCGTCCGATTCATTTCAACGCTTGACTTTATGTGCTTTAAATCTCTACTGTCGATCTACCTCACTTGATGCAACGACTATTGTGAAATCTCATGTGAATTATTCTACCTACTTTATGTGCTCCAAATCTCCATCGTCGATATTTCTCGCCTGATCTGACGGCTGTCGCGTCATCCACTCACCAACTAGCTTGGCCAATCTCCACCGTTGATCAGTCTCACCTGATCCAACAACTATCACACAATTTCACACGGATTCTTTCACGGCCATTATCGGACTAAGAGCATGCGAGAAAAGTGGTTTTCCCATGCTACGTGTCACCCAGTTAGGCTAATCGCGTAAACTTTTAGAAATTCGCTTACAGCTTTGAGGGCGCGTGAGAACTTACGACCTATGAAAACCTACTCCATCATTCTGTACGTTTTTCCCACGATAAGATCTCCGCCGTCCATCTTCGTTGATCTTGTCTGTCCATCCATTAACTTAATCTCCTGCAATAAGATCTCCACCGCTCATCTCCCATTCATCCCATTAGTCCATCTATTCACTTCATCTCCTGCGATAATATCTACACTGCTCATCTTCCGTTAACCCTGTTCATTGATCGATCTATCCATCTATTTACGTAACCTCCTGCAATATGATCTCCGCCACTCATCTTCCATTAACCCGACTGATCCAACGGTTTTTATGCACTGTTCCTTCCTTACGTCCTCCTTTCACCAATTTCGATCTTTGATTGCTTTGCCGCTTGAAAACAGATTTAGTTTAGTTTCCTTGCTTACACACTAGTATAGGTTGATGCTCTTTACGTCTGTAACTTAGATATAAACATTAGGTTAGTGTTGATTTAGCAATTCTGCTTAGCATAGCTGTTTAAATGGTTAGTTAGGTTATGGTGTGATTTAGCATTACATGTTGGTTTCTTCATTACTGCAATAGAGTATATCTCTTAGAATAGATTTTCTCTTCTTCCATCAAAGAATCAAGCTTCTTCTGACTCTATAAAAGTCTGGATTGGAACCCTTGGGGTCTCTTGCCAGATAAACAGTGACAATAGGCAGGACCTTCACTTTTACTTGTGCATATAGCACTGTCACCTCCAAGTTTATACGAACCCTGGGTTGATAAGTAAAGCTGGTAGCCTAGGATTTGCAGCATCATTGCTGCATACTAGCGCTCATCACTGGGGTCACAGTCTTTACAAATCTGGATTCTCTGTACAACCTCCTTTCTTCACCTCCAAAAGTGGGAATAGTGGCATAAGTTAGATCTAATTTTATAGCGCCCCACACCTTGGAACCCCAAGACCTAGATAGGAGGATGTTGAATCTAGGGGGAATATCTTCCACCACTATGTTCATCACTAAACTCTTCATAGGGATCTGGGCCAGGTTTACCACCAGATATTTTATCATTCCCAACCATTTGACTCTATTAGAGTCAAATGAGTATAGGTCCTTGTAGGGTCTAATGATCTACAAACCAAGTTGTTCCATGACGGACAAGGGAATGAGGTTATGGGAGGTTCCAGAGTCCATCATACAATTATCAAATAAGAGGTCATGGATTACCAGGGTCACATAGAAGGGTGCAGTGGAAGAGTCAAGTTCTTCAACATGAGGCCCAAAAATAACCATTGGTCTCTCTTCTTGAAGGTTTAAACAATCATGGGTTTGTACTGAAGTGGATGGAAGCATGAACTGAGAGACTTGAACTTTATACGTGGGCTATTTTAGAAGTTCAATTAGGGGAACAAGGATCTTTACCTTCTTGAGTTCCTTCTGGAGATTGAATGCAGACTGGCCCTTTTCTATGCCTCCCAGCTCTACTTCTTTTTCTTTATTGCCAGTAGTTTTTATCAGAACGGGTGCCTTCTCTTTTGTATGTTCCTTAGAGTTATTTCATTCCTTATTTAAGGATGCTTTTACTTTGGGTGGATTAGTGTTCAACTTCCCTTTTCCTTTATTTAATACTGGGGGAATATTTTGGGGAGCAGTTTCCTCTTGCTGTTCAGTTTCCCTCGACCTCTTTTTTGAAGATCTAAGGTCATACTTTTGATGTATCTATGCTTGCATGAAATCTACAATTGTTTACAATAATCCCCTATGACCTCCTCATTTGCTGTTGCTCTATCAAGACACATCTCATGGTGAGCCATGTTTTCCTGTTCCTCTTCAGAGAAGGAGGAATACAGGCTTCCTTGTGTCTCATGTGTATTTGGTGTTTGTTCATCTGGATCATCTTCTAGATACAGAGGAGGAGGGATCTGATCGAGTTGATATTTTCTTTCCCTTTGCAGTATCTGCAATGGTGGCCTTCGGTACTATGGGTTGTACCCTCGGTTTTTACCTTGAGCGTTCTGTTTAGGGAGATTCTTGTTCTCGAGCTCAAGCTTCACCACTTTGTGCGATAAACTCTTAATGAGCTTCTCCATTTCTTCCCACTTTAGATTTGGTGATTCTTTACCTTGACCAGAGGAGGATGCTTCTTCTTTCCCCCTTTTCTTCTCATGAGGATTATGCTTTCCTCTTGACTTCCCTGTCGAGGTGAAATTTTCTTCCACCTCAAGAGTGTCCACTTGGAGTTGATCTAAAGTACGAGACTTCCTCTCCCTCAGGGTAAAGCCAAATTCAGACTCAAGGGCTCCCACAAATACTACACGAGCAACAACTTGAGGAGGATTTATCTCAATGGGCAGGTTATTATACTGCTTATTGAATCTTTTTATGAATTATGATATATCCTCTTTAGGCTTCTTCCTTATAGCATTGAACTCGGTGAAGACATATTCATGATCTCTCTGTTCACCCCACTTTTCTATGAAAGAGTTTTCGAGTTCTTCCCAGGTGGTGATAGATGCATTGGGTAGGGATTTGAACCATTTTCTGGCTTCTCCATCAAGGGATTGTACAAAGAGTCTCAGGACCACATCCAACTGTTCTACATTCAGATTTTCAGCAAAGGCACAAAAGATTTCAATGTGTCTCTGCACAGTATTTTCATCTTCCCCATTGAACCTAGGCAAAAGCTTTAGGTAATCCTGGGGCATAGCACTTAGGGGTTGAGGTAAATCAAGAGGGGATTATTTATTAAGTAAGAAACCTAGAACAACCATCTGGATTAATGGAGGAGGATTAATATTTACAGGAGCAACTTGGCTAAAAACCGCAGTGGTTGGAGTAGCTAGACTGAGAGCAATGTGAATATTGTTGTTAATGAGGATCTATTTACCTTTTCCAATCTCAGGAGGAGGCGGAAATGAAACACCAAGAGTCGTTATTAAGATTTATTCCTCTTTTATCTCTACTTTGGGGGCATGATGCTCTCGATTATCTTCTACAGGGTATGTAAGGACATTAGGAGTTAGATATGAGCCATGACTGACAATGTGTTAGGAGTTGGATGAGGAGGGTTTAAAGGATGATGAGACAATAGTATAGGTAGTAGGAGTTTTCTCCTTCTAGACTCTCTTGGAAATTAATTTCTCTAGATGATATATGGGAGGGTTTTACTGCTGAGAGGTATCTAAGCGAGTGTGAAGCTTTCTAAAAGCCAGGATGATAAATGATAATAAGATTTGTGGAGGCACCAAGGTGATGAGGATGTAATCAAAACGTATTTTCTCACCTACACAAATAGTCCTTCACTTATCGTATCCCACGGGAAAAATCCTTCAATAATTTCCCTGACAACGACGCCAAAAAATGTTGTCGCTTCTAGACACAACCTTGGATTGCTTACAAGACTAGTGCCTGGTAACATCTATCTTTATGTGTCTTATATGATCTTCAGGAAACCAGAGACATCATATACATATTATACACATAGTAATTACAAATATACAAATAACAACATGGATTGGTTCCTTCATCCAAGGATATAAGCCATGTATTTTTGGTATCCTTTCACATATACAACTCACAAGAATATAGGTAAAAACTAGTGGAGGCTGAGTAATTCGAGGACTTACAGTTTAATCAACTTTTGCAGAGTAATGAAAGAAGAGAGGGAGAAGACTAACTCATCACATAGAGCTTGAAACCTCAAGAGTTCTATACTTATCTGAGTTAAAGATAGACATATGGATGTAAGAGGATTGGATGTTATGATTCATGGAGTGCAAATTTAAAGATATAATCTCATAATTACATACAGGCATGTGCATTAACTAGTCAACACAAATGAATCCGTAAGAACATATGAGATATTTCTGGCAGCTACAATTGCATGAAATCAGAGAGGAAATGTGAACATAATGGAAGTTTAACAGAGAAATAACATATTGTAATACTCGAAGGTTGGAATCGCCACTATTTCATTTATAATCTGAAAGATGCAAATCTGGAATTAACATAGCTTCAGAAATTACATCAGTTTTTCCACATAATTCAGAACCTTTTCTAAGTGTTTCTTCCTCCCTTTTATAAGGAAAGGGGGAGGAAGGAAACCAGTTACAAAAATATCTTCTGGTTGGAGTTTACAACTATCTGTATGACTAGTTGTCTCAGCTTGAAGCCTCTAACTATTACAATCGTAAGATACCTTTCTTGAAAATAAAACAGAATAACAACAATAATAATTGAAAACAACAAAAACAGAATTAACCAGTGAAACTGAAATGATGGTCCTGAAAATATCTCCACGCCACTCTTCTTTGCTAGTTCCTTGTCACTTTTAACCTTTAACAATCTTGTTCCTTCTCTTTCATGAAGAGGGAGCGGTTACCCATCATGGTGATAATAGACTCAGAATGTGGCTGCCAACTCATCCACCCTCCCAAAATCCTTATAAAACACTATTGACCCCCTGATATGCTTGGTGATGCAATTATGGTGTGATATGGAGGAGTGTGAGGATGAGTGGTTTTTGTAGGGGGGCATGAGTGGTAAGTGGTAAGTGAGGGGGCGGGGTGAAAAATAATATGAGAGGGACACGTAGCAGTGGGTCCTAGAGGGGAAACCGCTTTTCCGGACCCCCCCGCCAATAAAGGGAAACATGGTGGGGGGTTGGGGGGGGGTGAAAAGGTCTGGGAGCCTTCGATCTGTGCGGAGTTAATCTGGGTCATCCAAAGATGGATGGTGTTTAATCAATTTGCGGCCTTTGAAAAGGGACAGACCCATCAACCCTTTAACGCTATTGTATAAAATATAGCATCCAAATTGGGACTTTGACTTGTAAGATCGCCGATCATCGATTTGCGAGATTGATGACGTCATCGGTGCCACGTGTCGCTTCCTGAGTGGTGACACGTGTCGCCTGGATATACCCCCATAGGACCCCTGAAAATGCCAGATCTACATGCCACGTGTCCTTCGTACCGCCACGTCATGCTGACATCAGTTGCCATGTGTCTTTCTCGGGACCAATCTTGTGCTGCCACGTGGCCCTACTGGAGGAGAGAGAAAGAGCCCACATGCCTTTGGTTTTTCACAACAATCCTTTGTTAAATATTTTTCGGCCCTCCCAACGCTTTCCACTATCATATCGCAACATCACGATATCACAGTGTTTTGGAGTTGTAACCCTGCCGTCATGCCAATCGTCGATTTGTGATGCCCTGGACCTGCCGATCGCCGATATGCCTAGATCACAAGAACTCCAATTGTGATTTACGATATCAATGATCACTAATCACTGATATGCCTGGATCACAGGAACTCCAATTACGATTTGTGATATTGGCGATTGCTGATCGCTAATCTCGCTGCTCTTCCCTGTTGCTACTTCAGAAAAATATCGATTTTCGATTGTGATGAGCTCCTAGACCTGTGATATGATTTTCTCCTTCACTTTAAAATCAACAAAACCTATGAACGTTAACATGCCATATCATCTAATTTAGAAGTCCATTTTCGGACTTCCTTATATCGTTGGAAAGCTCATTCCGAGCACTATGGAATGGAGGGGGTCCGATTTAGCTTTGAGAGCTTTTAGGGTTTTTTTTATAGTGCTGGACCACCCAACATTCAGGGGATCAACCAGGTATGAAGTCCCAACTAGACCTCACACCGTTTGGTGTGGGAGTCCCATCTGATATGATGGTCGGTTGCCATTATCTTAAATTTTTGCCTCAGCTCTTGCTTGTCATCACATGTGAATGGTATTCTTTGTCTTCGAGTAGTGAGGTTCGTTTGCCTGGTGATTGATAATGTTACTTGTGTCAAGGTTCTGTCACCAGAGAGAGGAAGGGTGGGAGAGAGTCCCAAGTCAGATGGGAGAAAACCCAACTCTGTTAGGAACACACAATACAACAGGATGTGCACAACTCCCGGAGAAGGAATCCACATGGATGCAACAATCACAACGCACAAGGGAAGATAGACCGTACAACACTTAGCGGGAAATCCACGCGAGTGTGATGGTCGTTATAGAAAGTTTATGTGAAAGGTTATGTCTCATGTCTAGGAGGTGACCAACACGGGCAGGACAACATTAAAAACATATACAACACATTTTCATTAATATATATGTATTAGAATAGTTGAATGAATCCAAGTGTTAAACACAGGTTAAAGAAACATTAATTACAAGTGTTAAAGACGAATCTTACAAACAATTACAAACATGTGTGAAAACATTCTGGCCTGTTAGCAGGCTTCTGAATTAAGTAAAAGTTCCAAGACACATCGATACACCATACATCACTAACCCCATGGGTGGGGTGTTGGAGCCACTACTTACTCCTCAAAGAAAAGATTACAAACTCTCAAGGATATGTGGGAGGAGCCAAGGTGAAAATTCCTTTACATGTACAAATGAGGGGGTATTTATAGCCAAGGGTGAAATTGATCCGTGTGGCTGTTCGACTTCCCTCATGATTGTTTGACTTCCATGACCTTTCAACTTTACATGAATCTTCATATGACAAGTGGGTCTCTTGGAATTCCATGTTACATTACATTGATTGGCAGTAAGGCCCACAGTAGAGATGTGGACAACATGACTCATGACAAGACTCGACATGACAGTGCTGGTACATTCGTGTTGCTGTTGGTGTGCATGTCGAGTTACAGTGTTGCTGGGTGATGGATGTCCTCATGGTGTGTCACAGCTTCACCTCCACATGGAAAAGTGCGCAGAGTCTTCGATGGTTGTTGGGTTCGCTTGATGTTGCATTTGCACGTTGCTCCTTGCTTGTATGTTGGCATGCTTTATAGGTTCGTCCATTCGTGAAAAGTGCATGTTCGTCCGTCCGTCCGCGAACACATATTTGCATGATCATTCGTTCGCGAGAACATCTCTTTGCATGCATTGTTTGTTTGCGAACAATTCCTCTTACATGTGCACCCCTTGTTCATTCCATTCGTCATTGCACCATGTTTGTTTGTGTACCTATATTTGCAGTCACTCATGACGAGACAACATCAAATCCATAAATCTCCTTGTCTACCATGATGCATGATCGTTTCGGATGTGGGTGACTGGGAGATAGGACAAGGTTGAGAAACTGCATAAAGTGAGCTTCGAGATGGGATGGAGGCTTTAGGCACTACTCATGAAAATTGCACAGAAGTCACTAGGAGATGATGACAGGAAATCTGGATCGACAGTGACTGTTCGCGAGGTTTGGCTTAGCTGGAGGAAAAATATGCGGAATTTTTGGGAGGAACAGTTCGGGCTGTGGGAAGGCTAGTGTTGGCTTGAGGGGGCCTAACTGAGGTTCAATGTAATTAGCCAAACAAATCCCTACACTACTGGCCCTTTTGGCATCAACCCGCGGAGCGCGGACCGAAGCCTCTTCCAAAGCAGAATGGGGGGATGCTGCAACCAAGTTTCCACACCCTTAGATGGTTGTGATGTTGTTGATTTCTTCTATCCCTACCTGCGCGCAGGTGGTATCACTCTAGGGCTTGTAAGCCAAACCCTCTATTCCAGCCTTCAATTCCTTCATGAAAGTATATGATTGACCTTTGTGCAACCCTATCCTGTGGCTCAGGTACTTTTGCGTTGCTATGGCAGTGTGCCGTGCAGATTCCTCAATTATCCTAATTGATTTTCTTATCTTGTTAAGAGGTTATACCGCGTAAGCAGATATTCGTAATTGTGTTCAATTATTCAGTGTAATGCATTCATTCATGCATCATATAAGAATAATAAAGGAAATTCATACACAAATATCCAAACTCATTGGCAAAAACAAATACACAGAAATCACAGAATAACTCCTTTTATTAATATCCCCCAAGTGTTACAGACTCTGTTCACCTTGCGCACACAGCTACAGGAGTTTGTGCACTCAGCTGCGGACTTCTACCCTAGGCCTCTGCGCACTCAGTTGCAAAGCCTCTATCTACACTACAACCCAAGACTTAGACTTCTTTCTTCACGGCTATGACTCTATTTCCTGTTCTATATTTTCTTCTTTTAACTACTTAGAGCTTAGATCTTTTTATACAATCCCATGGTCCGCAGACCATGGTTATGTCTCTTACAACCGACTTTACTTTACAAAACTAAAGGTGGACTACTATTTTTGACACATAACACCTTCGCGACCACAAAATGCGGAGTTTTTACAATAATATTACAAAAATTGACTTAGACATGGGCTTTTAGCCCCAAAATTTCCCTTGGCAGATCTCGCTCCCAACAGCTAAGAAAACAAAATCTGCGCAATTTTTGGAAGGAGCAGGCAGTGGGAGCTTGGCAGCCAAAACTATGCAATTATTGGAGGGAATTAGCAGCTGGCTGCTGGGACCTTGGCAACAAAAACTGTGCAATTCCTGGAGGGAACCGACAATTGGCTACTGGGACCTCGCCAGCAAAAAATGTGCAATTCCTGGAGGGAATTGGTAGCGGGCTACTGGGAGCTACTGGCGGGAAAAAATGCGTTGATGCTGGTAGGCTATCTTGTTGATCACCTCTGAGTAGTTTCTGAGCTAAGTGGACTACTAGGCAGCAGAGGCTTTCTCATGAAATCTGCGTAGTTTTTCGGGTGAGCAGCCGATCGACTGACTGGTAGGCTGGCTGGAAAAACTACGCAATTTCCTGAGGGAGACAGGGATGAGGGCTAGGTGTCTGTCTGACCTATCTACACAATATTCTTAGTTAGCGGAGTGGGAAAGGTCTGCAGTCTCTGTGCAATTTTTGAGGGGAGTCAGTCCCGGGGTGACTATTGGGTTAAAATCTCTCGTTGACCAGCAAGAGGGTTGATTGATCATCTTGTGGGCAACGCAAATTGAAATGGCTTTCTTGGTGCTTCTACGATGTTGTGGGTGACAGTCGATCGAGTCAATGGATGGGTGAAGGTCCGGCTGTTAGAGGGAGGTCCGTCCATCATAACTTTAGCAATATGACTAAGTGTGTGAGCGAGTGAAAAGGTGCATACGCAAACTTGCAAGCACACACTTACATGACTTGACGACGAGATGACTCAAACCATCCAGACACACATGCTCAAGATGAATGACCGACGGTGAAAGTCGACAAGTACGATGCTTGTGATTTATTGTTGGACAACTGCGAAAACGATTGCGTGACAATGTCTACGACTCAGTGTTTGAGTGCAACAGATGTTTATATAGCGAACACAACATGTATGCACAAAGTGGGGACCTTATGAATGACGAGAACATGGTCGTAAGTGTGACATTGTTACCAACATGTAAGAGCTATTTGCTGAATGATCAAGCTAGGTGGGTGCGAAGGCTCACACAAGATCACGGGGTGAACCCGCATGTGTGCAAACATCAAGTTAAACTCTCAAAGGGGGATCCGAAATTGGATGTGGGCCAAAATTTTGGAGGGTGTTGCAACTGCTGCAAAACTTGGTGACACACTAGTAGAAATCCAGCTTCTTTGTTTTGGTTCATTGAAAACACAGGGCCTTGGTCTTTCGGGGAGTATTGAATCGCTGTGTGGGTTACTTCAGTTTCCCCACTTACCCCATGGACATACATGGTTCACCTTTTTCCAACTTAGTCAAACACAACAAAAGTTCAACTTGATCACAGTGTTTCAAAATCGGGAAGGGCAGTTTAGCTCGTGAGTTGAAGATTTTCAGAGTATAAGTTTTCATCTCTGGTGTTTCTCCATTGCTAGCAAGCTTGGTTAGTGCCCCGAATGGAGTTACATGCTTCACCTCTCTGCGCATGAAGCCTTTCTATTCTTTTGCCTTTGTATTGTTTCAAGAGGACCATGCATAGGCACTTATTTATTTTTGGGGCGGAAGAAGGATCCCGACTTATTGAGAGTAGAGGAGGTTGTTCCTTCAGAGAAGCATGTAAGACCTCTAACATACATTTTCCCATTTATATTTTCCCCTTCTCCGTTTCTACTAGTTGTATGAGCTTGAACACATAGAGAAAAAGGCCAAGTACATGCATGAGGCTTCCCAGTGTGGACACAGGTTTATGGTTGGACCAAAAATCCCCTTGCAGACGGCTTGTATTTTCTATCAGGACTTCATCGGTCGAAGGTTATATCCAAGAACAGAGAAGACGAACACAAGATTGTCCAAGTGCTGCAGTGTCACAAGTATCTTTGTATCTCAGCTACATACTCACTCAAAAGCCAAAACTCAGTAGATGGCAACACTTATTTCCAGAAAACAAAAATAGTAAGGTATTAAGCAAACCAAAAAAATGAAAACAAAAATAGTAATCAAGGAAAACAAAATAAAAACAACAAGTAGCAAGCAGACTATGTACGTGGCGCAAGGCGCGGCCTGGCCTATTGGAAGTGGTGCTTGAGATCTTGTCCATTGACATGAAGTTTGTCAATCCCCCTGTCAAGTGATTGCAGACGGTATGTGTGTGGGCCAAGCTTCTCATGGAATATGTATGAACCAATCCACAAGGACTAGAACTTTGTATGCTTGCCTTTGTGTTCAGGGGATTTATCCCTTTTCAAGACCAAGTCACCAACACCGAAGTTAGATTTCCCTGCAAACTTCTTATTGAACCATCTCTTGATACAGTTTTGGTGGAGTGTAAATTTTTCTTTTGGTTTCATCTTTTCTTCCTAAAGCTTGTGGAGTGTATCCATCCTATGCTGAACGATATGGCAAGGCTTGCCTTGGGATTCTTGGGATAGCTGAAGCATAGGAAAGTAGATATTGGGTGGAAGGATGGCTTCTTTACCATAGACCAGGAAGTATGGTGAGGTATTCAGAGAGAGTTTGGGTAGTAGTTAGATGGTGTTTCAACACAATACCATTTTGTAATGCAAAATCATAAAGTTTCAAAGATGAAAAGTACGTTGCATTATAAAAAAAAGTGATACTGAAACATTGAAGCATGACATGATGTTCTACTGGAGGAAGCTGATGACTTCCTGGTCGTTCACTTGTTTGAGCGGAAATGATTCTGTCCACCACGTGAAGTAATCAGTTGTTGTTAGAATGTAGCGGTGTTGTTTTGATGAATGTGGGAAAATTTCCCCAATGATGTCCAGGCCCCATTGTTGGAATGGTTCAGTCACTACAATAGGGTGCAGTGGGGCTGCTGACCTTCGTGTTCTGTTGATGCATCATTGACAGATCGGGCACTTGCGGGCATAAGCATGTGCATCCTTGAATAATGTGGGCCAGTAGAAACCGGCTCACATAACTTTTTGTGTAGTGGTGTTTCCCACAAAGTGACCCCGACGGGTCCGTCATGTAGATATTGTAATACCTTCTCTAATTCATGTGCCTCTAGGCACCTGAGAAAAACTCCTTTGCTGTGCTTCTTGTAAAGCACTCCGTGCACTGAATGATATACTAAAGCTTTGAGGCACAATGCCATCTTCTGTCTGATGGAAAAGTGAGAGGGTATGGTGTCTTTATCAAGGTACTGGTGCACATCTGCATACCAAGAGGTTCTGTGTTTAGTGGGTATTTCTCGCACTACATCATACATTTCCATTTCCTCCTCCTAGCCAACGAGCTCTTCTTGCTCCTCTGACGTGTGTACTGCTTCAGCTGCAAGTCTGCAGAGCCCATTTCCTTTGACCGTGTGAAATGGCTTGATGTCAAGATCATATTCTTGCAATCCTGTCATCTAGTTCGCACGTCCTTCACCAAGTTCCTGTTGTACAAGCACTGTGCAGACTTCTAGGTGAGGGATGTAGACTATGCAGTGGTTATTTAGCAAGTAGGTCCTGAAGTGTTTCACCACCTTGTAAACTGCATATGTTTGTTTCTCAATGGTGGGGTAGTTGAGTTCTAGTCCCTGCATGCTTGCACTCATGAAGGAGATGGGACGTGTGTTGTTCATCTCGTCCTTCTGAGTGAGTACTGTAGCGAGCGAATTATCGGAGGTGAAGGTGTATAGAAGGAAATCCTTTTTAAAGTCTAGGCTATAGAGTGTAGGTGCTTCTGTAACAGCCTGCTTGATACATGTGAATGCGTACTTATCCCTCTTGCCCCAGCTATAGATTGCATCCTTCTTGATCATGTCGTGCATGGGTTTGACTATCTGCGGATAATTCGAGATGAACTTCTGGAGGAAGTTTATCTTGCCCAAGAAGGACTACATGGCTTTCTTGTTGGCTGGGTGAGGGATCTGTGTAATAGTCTGGACCTGGTCCAAATCAACCTTGATCCCACTTTCGGAAACGATGTGTCCAAGATGGTTCCCCTCAGACACTGTGAATATGCTCTTTTTGGGATTCAAGGAAATCCTGTATTTCCGGCATCACTCAATTTTTTTCTTCAGATGGTGTATGTGGTCCTCACGTTTCCTTGATAACACAATCACATCATCGAGGTATACCACTACGCTCTGTTCGATGAGTTCGAGAAAAGCGATGTCCATGGCGCGCTGAAAGGTTGCACCTACATTCACAAGCCCAAACAACATTCATTTGTATGCGAACGTACTCGACTTGGTATGGAAGGTAGTCTTGAGCTTGTCAGGTTCTACTACCAGAACTGATTGTATCTTGAAAAATTGTCGAGTAGGGAAAAAATTTGTGCACCAGATACTGTTTTTAGAATGTGGTCCATAGACGGCACGGGGTAGTTGTCTTTGTCCAAGGCGCGGTTCACATTCTAGAAATAAACACACAAGTGTATTTCCCTGGGCTTCTTGCATATAGGAACAATGTTTGAAACCCACGTGGAATGATGAACTTTGTATATGATCCATGCATCCAACAACTTAGTGAGCACTTTCTGTATGAGGGGTTCAAGTGACGGATGTACTTTCCTTAGCTTCTGCTGATATGGATTGACCCCTTCTTTGATCTGAATGATGTCTTGGATTATCCACGTGTCATAAGTTTTCAGATCATTATACATCGACGCGAACACATATTGGTACTCTTTGAACAAGAAGACAAAGGATTTCCACTCTTTCTGTTTTCAACATGTACCAAGATTGACGAACATCAGATCTTGTTCTGTTCCCAAGTTGATCAAATCATGCATCATGGTGGAATAGTGTGTTTTTCTGTTCCTCGACCCTTTAAAGCATTATTACAAGTCATAAATATTTTCCAATGATGCCACTCCCTTGGGGATGAGATGGCCTTTCTTTCTACCAGATTTTGCTTGCAGAGATCTCTCGTGCTCATCTTCGTCTATCGTTGCCATACTACTATCTCTGAATCACCTACCACTTTGAGCGCGACCACGTTGAGGCTGATGGAATTCTGCATGCCCAACACGAGTGCTTCATACTCAACAAAATTATTTGTTCACTAGAACTCCAAGCGACTTGAAGCCAGATGCTTCCTATTGTTTGGGTCAATCAAGACACACACGGCTCCTAAGCCGTCCTGTGTCTTTGATCTGTCGAAATACATGGTCCACAACTCATCTGTACACAGACCATTCGACGCGCGTTCACTAGTGCTACTACTATTATTGGTACAATGTATTGCACATACTTCATTACCATTAGTTGGGCAAGGAAGGAGACCCAACTGCGTGTCTGGTGGGGTTGGAGCTGGCCGTGCAGGATAACACCCCAATGTTGTTTCTAGGAGGCAGTTGCCAAACATGAGTTCTGCAAAGGCCAATGGTTCATTCTTGCCATTGACGGGAGTGACATTGTGCCTCATATACCTCTCGGATAACACCTGGATTTGATTGTTTTTTCCCTTGTACAGAAGCCACATGTGCGACCAGTCTGTAGCAAAATATCGTTCAACTTGTTGGACTAGTCTCTACTGAGTAGTAAACCGTATGCTTCCTGTATGTCCACAACAACGATGTTGATGCATTGGTGGAATCGATTGTTGTGATATAGTTGGATGATCACATCTCAGAGTTCACCAATGGCTGGTACAAATGTTCAGTCAAGTTGGATGATTTGCACGGATGTCTTGCTCCATTGCGCATTGATCTTTTTGGCAATGGAGAGCAGCATGACGTTGGCTGCCGGGCGAGAATCAACCAAACAGTTGTGAACATTATATTTGAAAATTTTAAATGAGAGTAGGAATGGAGGGTAACCTGAGTTCGCTTCTTCCATACAGAGTGTTCTTAGCACAGTTGAATGTGATCGGGGAGGTGTGCTTGCTCCCTTGCTGGTAGAGGCTGTGTTGTCTGCTGCTGTCTGTCCCAATGCACGCAGCAGGATGTATCGCTGACTCTAGATCTTAGCTAGCTCAAACAAACTGATGTTCATGCGAGTTTATTCATGTCATCCACAATGTTGTAGTCCAGAGGGGGTAGACTCATCGAGGTGTCCGGGGTAAGACTAATGTTTGTGTTGTCCAACGGAGTATTTTGAAGTTTTCTTCTCATGGACATACTCTTGTCTATCGCTATCTTTCCAGACTTGCTTTGTTTTTCTGCTTTGGGACGGCTAGTGGATCAACCTTCCTCATTAGTAGTCTCATCTTTTCTTACACTTCCCCAACTGTAAGGGGAGCCCCTTTACTCTTGAGATTGTAATGACCATTTTGCTTTGGGCGTTGTTTTTCAGTGTTCATCTTCAGCGCTGCTTGCGAGCACTGATACATGTTTACCACATGCCCAAAACTTGATGCCTCATCAGGGGTAACATCTTTGTCATTATCCATGTCTTCCGGTTGTTCCTGCATATTGTTTTCTAAGTCAAATGTGTGAGTGCATACAAAGCCTGTGACTCTCTTCTAGTATGAACAAGAATTCTCTGGGTGATGATCTTCGTGGAATGAACAAAATTCAGGATTTGCACATCGATCGAGTTGGAACACAGAGCTTTGCACAGTTTTTGCAGTGAACCAATTGTTGCCTGATGACATGCTTCCTTGTTTATGTTTGGGTAGATGGTTTCTTGCAATGGTGTCCATTTTCTATTGTTTAAGCTAGACACTTCTGTTGCCAAGTTCTTGATGAGGCAAGTAAGGGTTTCAATATCGTTTGTTTCCTTGTCTCTACCTTTTCTCGCCACCGTCTAGGACTTTCTGCTCACATCCTTGGAGTCCTTTGCTGGTTCATCATCCTTGATGAATCCAATCATGCGAAGGTCTTTCTCAACATCAATAACCTCTTCACAATTTTCCAGTAATGTTGGTTTCGCAGCTCGCTTGACTAACTATACAATGTTGGTTGATAGTGCGGACATGTAGTAATCAACAGTGATGGAGTCATGATGTTTCGTGTCCATTGCAAACTTGTTCAATATGCATGTAAACCTCTGATTGAAGCCTTTTACCTTTTCTTTCCCCTCCATCTTCAGGCTTCCCAATTCTTTGAGTAACATGGTTGGGGTCTTGTCATTAGTAATTTTTTCAAGAAACATGTGTTTGAACGCACCCCAGTTATGTATGGAGTTAGCTGGAAGGCTGTGATACCATGCAGCTGTGTGACCCTCCAAGGTACCTGGAAACAATAAACATAATTGTCGTACCATACTTCAAGGGTCTGCAACTTTAGGTAGAAGTTGTCCAAATGATATTTTTCCTTCACTGTGCTATCAGGGTTGAACTTGATGTTCATTCTCTCCACCCGCTTTGGCATCTTATGCAAAACACACAAGAGAGCCAGTGGTCCCTAAGTCATCCATTCCAGATTTTGGTTAGTCATATCTTCATCTTCTTCGTCCTCCTCCTCTTCTTTAGAATTTAACGGTTTCGACTCTGAGTCTGTTCGTTCGTCTTCGCCTCCACCTCCTCTGCTACCTTCCCTTCCACCTCCTGTACCAGATTCTGAGCCCAAGATCATGAGGGTGTCTTGTTCCTCCTGTCAGAAGACTGGAGGTTCCTCTCCGTCTCCAATAGCTTCCGCAAGACCTTCAAGTGTGGCGAGAACTACTTCTTCCATTGATGATACAACAACCCTTGTGGGAGTGGTTTTTGGCTTCCTTGATGCACATAGAAGATGTTGTATTCCTAGGATCAGTTCGACTGCTTTCGTGAACTGACAGGTGATGGGACAGACAGAGCGAAGGTGATGATATGGAATTTAATGTTTAGTCCTAGGAGGTGAGAAGTAACCAACTGCAAAGTCGTGTGTAGGTGAGAGGAAGTGAGAGTTACTTCCTTGACTAGATGGTTGATGAGTGAGTCTGAGAGGACGTTTAGCCATAAACAATTGGTGGCACTCCTAGCACCATAAATGTTGATGGTGCTGGACCTACCAACATTTAAGGGATCACCTCGGTATGAAGTCCCAACTATACCTCACACCATTTGGTGTGGGAGTCCCATCTGGTATGATGGCCCGGTTTGCATTATCTTAAATTTTTTCCTCAGCTCTTGCTTGTTAGCACAGGAGAGTGGTCTTCTTTGTCTTCAAGTAGTGAGGTTCACGTGCCTGGTGATTGATAATGTTACTTGTGTCAAGTTTCTTTCACCAGAGAGAGGAAGGGTGGGAGTGAGTCCCAAGTCGGATGGGAGGAAACCCAACTCTGTTAGGAACACACAACACAATAGGACATGCACAACTTTCGGAGGAGGAATCCACATGGAAGCAGTAGTCACAACACACAATGGAAGATAACACTTACAACACTCAGCGGGAAATCTGCGCGAGTGCGATGGTCGTTATAGTAAGTTTACATGAAAGGTTCTGTCTCATGTCCGGGAGGTGACCAACATGGGCATGACAATGTTAACAACATATACAACACATTTTCATTAATATATATGTTTTAGAACAGTTGAATGAATCCAAGTGTTAAACATAGGTTAAAGCAACATGCATTACAAGTGTTCAAGATGAATATTACAAACAATTACAACACATGTGTGAAAACATGCTGGCCTGTTAGCAGGCTTCTGAATTAAGCGAAAGTTCCAAGACACATAGATACACCATACATTAGTAACCTCGTGGGCGGGCGTTGGAGCCACTACTTCTCAAAGAAAAGATTACAAACTCTCAAGGCTATGTGGGAGGAGCCAAGGTGAAAATTACTTTGCATGTACAAATGAGGGGTTATTTATAGCAAAGGGTGAAACTGACCCTTGTGGCTATTCGACTTCCCTCATGACTGTTTGACTTCCATGACCTTTCAACTTTACATGACTCTTCATATGACAAGTGGGTCTCTTGGACTTCCACATTACATTACATTGATTGACAATATGGCCCACAGTAGAGATGTGGATGACATGACTCATGACAAGACTCGACATGACAGTGCTAGTACATTCGTGCTGCTGCTAGTGTGCATGTCGAGCTGTAGTGTTGCTGGGTGATGGATGTCCTCATGGTGTGTCACAACTTCACCTCCACATGGCAAAGTGCACGGAGTCTTTGATGGTCGTTGGGTTTGCTTGATGTTGCATTCACACGTTGCTCCTTGCTTGTATGTTGGCATGCTTGACAGGTTCATCCGTTCGCGAAAAGTGCATGTTCGTCTATCCGTCCTTCCATGAACACATCTTTGCATGATTGTTCATTCACGATAAAATCTCTTTGCATGCATCGTTTGTTCATGAAGAGGTCCTCTTCCATGTGCTCCCCTTGTTCATTCCATCTGTGAGCATGCCATGTTTGTTCGTGTACCTGTATTTGTAGTTACTCATGATGAGACAATATCAAATCCATAAATATCCTAGTCTACCATGATGCATGATTGTTTTGGTTGCGGGTGAATAAGAGAGAAGACAAGGTTGCGAAACTGCGTAAAGCAAGCTCCGAGATGGGATGGAGGCTCCAAGCACTGGTGATGAAAATTGCACAGAAGTTAATGGGAGATGGTGACGGACAATCCCGTATCGACAGTGACTGTCCACGGGGTCTGGCTCAGGTGGAGGAAAATTTGTGTAATTTTTGGGAGTAGAAGTCTGAGTTGTGGGAAGGTTGGGCAAACAAAATATGCATAATTTTTGGAAGGAGTGGGCAATAGGAGCTTGGCAGCCAAAAAAGAAAAATTCCTGCAGGGAACTGGCAACTGGCTGCTGGGACCTTGGCAATAAAAATTGCACAATTCCTGGAGGGAATCGATAGTTGGTTGCTGGGATCTTGGCAGCAAAAATTACTCAATTCTTGGAGGGAACAATAAGTGGGTTGTTGGCGGAAAAAAATGCACTGATGATGGGAGGCTGGCCTGCTAATCACCTCTACATAGTTTCTGAGTTGAGAGGACTATTAGGAAGTAGAGGGATTGCTCCTGAAATCTGCGCAAATTTTCAAGTGAGCAGTTGGCTAGCTTACTGGTAGGATGCCTAGAAAAATTCCATAATTTTATGAGGGTGATAGGGATGGAAACTGGGTGTCTGTCTGGCCTGTTTGTGCAATTTTCTCAGTCAGCGAAGCGGGCAAGGTATGTAGCCTCTACGCAATTTTTTATGGGAGTCAGTCCCGAGGTGACTCCAGGGTCAAATTCTCCAGTTGACTAGCAGGAGGGTTGATTAATCATCTTGCAGGTAGTGCAACTTGAAATGACTTGCTTGGTGCTTCTATGCTGTTTTGGCTGACAGTCGATTGAATCAATGGCGGGCTGAGGGTTCAGCTGTCAGAGGGAGATCCGGTCATCAGAACTTCAGCAAGACAACTAAGTGTTTGACTGAGTGAAAAGGTACATATGTGAACTTGAAAACACACACTTACATGACTTTACGACGAGATGACTCAAACCATCTAGACACACATGCTCAACATGACTGATCGACGGTGCAAGTTGATAAGCGCAATGCTCGTGATTGATTGTTGAACGACTGTGGCGACGCTTGTGCGACAATGTATATGACTCCGTGTGTGAGCATGACATATGTTTATATAGCGAACACAACATGTATGCACAAAGTGGGGACCTTGTGAATGACTAGAACATGGTCACAAGCATGACATTGTTACCAATATGCAAGAGCTGTCTGCTGAACGATCAAGCAAAGTGGTCACGAAGACTCACTCAAGCTCATAGGGAGAACCTAAGTGTGTGAAAACATCAAGTTAAACTCTCAAAGGGCGCTTTGAAATTGGATGCGGGCCAAAATTTTGGAGGGTGTTGTAGCCGCTACAACAGGTTTGAAAAATGGCTTCAAAATTCACTGCTATTTGGCACTTGGGACATATGAAAACTCATAATGTAGTGAGTGACAACACGGTCAATTGACGAAGTGATTGATCGAATTCCAAGTACATACATTCCCACTCTTCCATCGGAGAGTGAAACACATATCACTCAAGTTGATGAACCATTAGTTGATTAAGTGTTCGAATCAATTTCATATTCGGTTGATCCCACTCTCCCTTTAGAAAGTTAACTTAATATCGCTCAGGTTCTTCTTGTTACTTCAGATTCTTCTACAGAAGGGGGAATTTTACCTGTTCCCATAGAACCCCCCCAAGTACTAAGGTCATTTCATTTAATTGGAGTAGATTGGTAGAGCCTTGTCTTCCTTCTTCCACCCCTTTTCAAATCATTATGAAGGCTTATGGTAAGGATGTGCGTCACAAAAATGTAGATGAAGGTGCTTTTGTTAATATTTTGTCCTTAACCACTTGGAAAGCTTTGGGTTCCCTTCAAATTGTTCCTATTACAAAAAATATATTAGGTTTTAACAAAGCCATTAGTGAACCTTTAAGGATACTGCCTAAGTTACCTATTAATCTGGAAGGAAATACTATCTATATTGATCTTATGGTAGTCCAAGGTCTCTTGGATTTGAATTTGCTCCTTGGGTGAGACTATGTCTATGCCATGAAATTTGTTGTGTCCACACTCTTTTGAGTGATGTATTTACCTCACAATGGAAACATTGTGACTATTGACCAACTTTCATTCATTGGCCTTGATTTGAATACCAACCATCTGACACCCCTAAATATTCCTTATATGGAAGTGGTATCTACCCCACCATGGGTTAATTATGTGGAAAACTATCCCATGTTTTCATTTACTAATGTATGTGATCCTCTCATTGTTTGCTTGACCTCTTTTGATTTAGATATGGTAGGTGACATGGTGAACTCTTCAATGGGGACATTTGAACCTAATTTTATTATCCCTATTGATTCCCTTGACATGTGCTCATTCCAGAGAATTGTTCTTCCATCTAATGAAGACCACTTGGAAGCCATGATCGAGGTGTGTCCCTTTGTGTTCCTTCCTATTGGAAGCCATGAACAAGGTCCTATGATGATAGTTTTTTTACTACGTCAACCTCGTTAAAAAATGAAATAGGTTTGTTGGACACCTAATCCTCAATGGGTTAGTGTGGAAGCCGAATAGACAAAAGGAGTCGAAGAGACCTTGGGATGTGGAAACCAATGGTCACAATATGTACTATAAATGTATATCACTTGTTAATTAAAAAAGGTACTCTCATGTTTTATCCTTCAGATTATTCTTGTTGCCCATGTGTGTTTAGCATGGTATGAGAGCAGGCGTACTCTTGCCCTGCATAATTTCTTTGAGACATTTGTCTTATGGTCTTTATGAGCAGGTCCTTTTTTTATTATTTCTGCCTTTGTAACTTATATCATCTTGATTTATATAATCCGCTATCCTGACAATGGTATAATCTGTTGCTCAAGGTATGCCATAATCATTGTCTGCGCCCTTTGCGCTCCCTGGGCTGGGCATAATTGTCCTCTTTGTGCTCTCTGGGATCTCTGCCATAATCATTGTTGGCATAGTTTTTTCTGAATGTTGTATACACGTTGGTCCTGTAATCTAAAATTGGATTTACGTTTGGAAGGTGAAACAGTTCCCAAATTGTGAATGACCTTGAAGGCCTCTCCAGTGATTCCCATGATGAAGACAAATTGGTGATCCTCTGGTTCTCTGTCCATTGCTTTTCTTTACTTTGAAAATTGATAGCAGAAACACATTGTTGTTTTTCTACCAAATGTGGTGCACCTGCTCCTGATGAATTACTAGTATTGCCCACCGGCTTGTACCCTTATATATAGATGAGATAATTTAATGGCGTGAGAAGGTAATGGTCAAGCTGGGAATGTGCACAGAAATGGCATCTTCATGATGCTTCATGTGAGGTAAACTCTTTCATTACTTCCTTGTACTTGACAGTGTCTCGAATGTCGATATTAGCAGCAAAAAGCAGAGTCATCACTGCAGGGTCAAGATTCAAAACATATCCTCGTATTTCTAACGTCTTTGTGTGAGCAATAAGTTGATGCAACAATGTTGTCTTGCCACTGGTGTGCATCCATTCCAACCACTCTATTGTTGCATCTGACTTCACAATAGAGTGGCGCAGTGGAAGAGTTGAACGCTACTCCGATTAAGGTATATGAACGTTGTTCCATATACACAGTCCAGAAGTTGAGTTTGAAGACTCACTCAAAAGTCCAGAAGATGAGTTTGAAGACTTATATAATGACTTATATATTATTTCCCTTGAATTGCAACCATTGCATTGGAATTGGACAGCTTCATTCGTAAGGAATAGTAGTTTGGGCTCTACAAAATGTGTAATAAATTCATGCGCCATACTGCTGTAATTTCTAATGAATGCCCAATACAGAAGAGCAACGCGTTTTCTGATTTTCCCAAGGGTATCTGAGGCATTGGAACTTTGTCTTGAGGCATGTTTAAAGCTTGCAGCCATCATGAGAGCTTGTTTGAAAGAAGCAGCTAGCGGCCAATAATGACTTGGATTCATTTTATGGACAAATAGAAAAGGGAATGTTGGTAACGTCTTTCAAATATCTAAATCTACATTCAATAGCATTTATTGCACTACATTGTGGACATTCGACACTTGGGCATCAGATGGAGTGCACCACCTATCAAGTCTCTCACTAGACACTCCACCATCCTCCCAAGTAAAACACAGGAGCTTTAAAAGGTCGGTTCACTCTATCCTTTTACCCTTATATATATATATATATATATATATGCTCACAACTTTTTCTGACGGTTGCTACCTGTATTTTTATAAACCAGTAGTAGTTCATCTAATACACCTACCCTGCATAGTACATCTGCTTCTCCAAGGTCCTATCTTTCAACGTTTTCTTCTCAGATCCAATCCATCTTTGTTTCACGCACCTGGCCTTTTCTTTTCCCATTTCGGTTTTCGTAATCATAAGCTCATTTTCGTTAAATTTATCTTCATGGAAGAGTTGTAATTTTCAGAAGACGCCCACCATATACGTATTTATTTTGATGGCACTGATGTTTTGGATTTGGTGAGACATCCCACGGCCAAGATTACGCTAGCACCTCCTATCACCAGAACGCCCTTGTTGAAGCCTTGAGCCTGCCTTGAGTGCAATGTTGAGTTCTGGAGTGATTATTCTTTGTGCATTGAAGTAGTAAGTGCATTAAAGCTCCTGGCGTTATTCAAGTAAATTCAAGGTCGATCAGTTTCTTTGTGAGTTTATTGAAGATTAAAGTATATGTGTGTTGAGCATATGACATATATCTATGTGCATTGAACATATGGTCGTGAGTTCTATATTGAATGTCGTGAAGGTTTCCATTTAAGGCTGAATTAAAAAGTATTGTGCGTTGGATAGACCTGCGTTGGTTCATTGTTGGCTAAACATTGTATGTACACTGGTGAGTTGTGATAACCAATTTCGTGCTAGATATATTCATTTGCGCTGGTTCATGATTGGTTTGAATATATTAACATTGTTTCATATATACATTGGCAATTGAGCGTTGGTGTAGTGGTGTTGTTCGCAAAAATAGCAAGCAATTTGCAGTTTATGAGATTATGTACAGCTCTTTCTCTGGCGATCTGTAATCCCACAATTGCAACTGTTCCACATGCTATCATCAATGTTTACAAGAATGTATTAGCAGTCGCTATTCAACTTGACTATTCTTTTCCACTGGCCAAGAAAGTGAAGGAGTATTTGAAGGATCCAAGCAAGTTTGCAGTTGCTACTGCCCCAGTGTGGCATTGTATTTAAAACTCATTATAGTGCATTGATTCCTTGATTCGATTGCTGCATAAATAGTTTGGTGGGCTAACTGTAATATTTTATGGAGAAAAGTTTTGTCGGTTGTATTGTCAGAACATAATGTTGGTCATGAGTAAACTCTTATTTTTTATGTAATGGATTGTAATTGGTGCTTGCTGCTTGCACACTGATCATCTGTTGCACATTTATAAAGAATATTGCTGTGTACTGTGAGTGGGTATTACTTTTCTGCATTGAGTAGTAGTTGTGTTCAATTTTTTAAGGTGTAATTCTGACATTGAAGAAAAAAAAATGGCCAGAATCAATGAAGTATTAGAGTTCCTCAAAACTCTCATATTGTCTACTACTCATGATACATTAAAAGTCAGCAAAGTTTCTCTCACAGACATTCAGGTCTGTCTACAAAATGCACAAGAGAAAATTGATTTTTTACAGCTCGAAACTCAGCTACAACAAGAAGAACTAAAACAGAGGAGTCATTCTGAACATGTTTTTGTTCAGAACATTGAGACTGCAACCCATCAGAAGCAAGTCAATAATGTTATAGTTGGTTCAGATTTAGTACCCAATAAAGCAACAGTTGTACATGCAGATGCAAAAACTCAGTCTGCACTTCCCAAGCCCATCATCAGACCTTGGGAACAGCTTGTCCACAACAAGCACAGAACTAGTCTTGGATATGACAAGGACTTGTCCTTTCATATTCCAGACTAGTCAAAGCCCATTCAGTTTCAAAGTGCTGGATTCATTCATGATAGTTCACCTGCTCTTCATGACAGTTCATCTCCAGCTGTTCCAGATTCTACCCTCTTCCACAAAAATAACAACAAAAACAGTTTGTGAAATTCCAACACTATGACTGAGTTGGCCATTTGAAAGATCACTATTTTGATCTTCATCCATGTAAGCACTGTCATAAAACCACCCATTCTTCAAATAGATGCTTCAAAAACAAACGTCCTGCAAGAACAAACATTTGTCATGGATGGATCGCTTCTTGGTAATGGGCATCAACAGCCAAGAAGATATTCCAATCACATGTCAAAACTTGTTCTAGAGTATTGAACAATCTTGCAGTTGAGTTTTCTCCATCATCTCATCCTTGTATCTGATAGGGGGGAAATGATGGTCATCTACAAGCTTCAAAGCCACATCAAGCGAGCCTGAGCCACAGCATGCCATACCAGATTCAGATTTGTAGCCAGAAATAAAGATTCCCTGAGCATGCCTTCAGTTGGTAATCTGGGACACTTCCTCTAGCAGAAGACTTTAGCTTCTTGCCAGTTTCGGAAGAATTCCAGGAACAAAATTGAGAACACTTCCTCTAGCAGAAGACTTCATCTTCTTGCCAGTTTTGAAAGAGTTCCAGGAATTGCATTAAGCATTCCAGAGTTTTTGGTCATCCTTAAACCATCACAGGTTGAGACTTCCCTTTTCAGGTTGAAGTTCTCCCTTTTATGTGGGGTGAGACCTCCCTTTCATGGTTGAAGGTTTCCCTCTTCAAAAAAATAGGAGCACTTCCTCTAGCAGAAGACTTCAGCTTCTTGCCAGTTTTGGAAGAGTTCTAGGAATTGCACTAAGCATTCTAGTGTTGGTGGTCATCCTTAAACCACCGCCCTTTATACCAACATTTCAGAGAGCACATTCAGCCTAGTGCTGCCATGCATTTTTGCACATTTTTTATTATAACTCTCTTCTTGGACTCATACATAACCCTTCGGATTAAGGGGGGGAATGTTGGACACCTAATCCTCAATGGATTAGTGTGGAAGACGAATAGACAAAAGGAGTCCAAGAGACCTTGGGATGTGGAACCCAACGGTCACAATATGTACTATAAATGTATATCACTTGTTAATAAAAAAGGTACTCTCATGTTTTATCCTTTAGATTATTCTTGTTGCCCATGTGTGTTTAACAAGGTTCCTATGAGGATAGTTCTTTTACTGTGTCAACCTCGTTAAAAAATGAAACAGGTCCCTATGAGGATAGTTCTTTTCCTGTGTCAACCTCATTAAAAAATGAAACAGGTTCCTATGAGGATTGGTATTTTACTATGTCAACCTTGTTAAAAAATGAAACAAGTCCCTATGAGGATGGTTCTTTTATTATTTCAACCTCATTAAAAATTGAAACAACTCTCTTGAGCACAGTTCCTTTTCTTGTGTCAAGCTCGTTAAAAAATGAAATAGATCCCCTTCTAATCGAGTCAAGCATTTAATTTGATCTCTCAAATCAACCTTCATTTCATTCGTGTTGATCTAGATTGTCATTAATGTCAATATGGCAATTTTCTAGGATACTAACTGATGATATGAAGCCAAGGAGAAGCAAAGTAGATCCATGAAGAAATAGGAGCAAGAAGCCAAGGAGCAAAGCCATCAGAAGAGGTCACTGGAAGCCACGAGAAGCAAAGAGGAACACATCAGTGGAGGTGCATAAACAATGTTAACAGAGGAGTATTGCAGAATATCAGAGCAGAGAATATCAGAAGTCAAAGGAGCTATCAAAGAAGAGCTATCGGAAGTCAAAGGAAGACCTATCAGAGCCAGAGAAGCATATCAGAAAATTTCATAGGAAGCCATCGTGAAGCCAAAGTGTAAAGAAGATTGAGGAGGAGCCACATCGGAGGAGCCATATCGGGAGTATTGCATGTAATATATGCCAAAGAAGTCCTGCAAAGAGGAAGAATTCATCAGAAGGAGCAAAGAGGAACACACAGTGAGGAAAGAGCTAACAGGAACAACAATTATCAGAAGAGTGGGGGTAGGAAAGTACTCGTGAAGTCTCGCACTTGGAATACCACATCACAAGTTATGAAAGGCTCGTCCCATTGCAAAATGAGTTGCGGACCCGATGGTTCCATTATAATACACCTTATAGAAATATCGCATCTACCATATCGGAAGCCTCTTGTAAAGCCTTGCCACATTGAAATCCGCCGATTGTGATAATAGCACGGACCCGACTACACCACTATGACATAACCTAATGTAACATCGCATCTGATTGAATCGCAAAATATTAAAAAGGGATGACATGTTAAATCCGTTGATTGCGATATATATGCGGACCCGTTGCACCATTATAATACATCCTATCAAAATGTCGCATCCATCGCATATCGCAAGTCTTGAAGAGAGGTAACGAGGGAAAACTTCCAATTGCGATAGAGTTGTGGACCCGATGGATTCATTAAAAACAAGTTAATATAATATCACATCTAGTAGGGGCAATCGGCCATCGACTGTGTTATGGGCACGACTTGTAAAAGACCTCCAAAACTTGTGATTGCGATTGATGACATGGATGTGGGACCTCATTGGAGACAGAGGAAGCCGAAAATTGGGAAGTCGAAGGTCGAGTGAGCGAAAGAGGAAGCTGAAGATCAAGCGATTGAGGAGGGAAGCCAAAAGGTTGAGTGAGCATTGAGGAAGTTGAAGCTCAAGTGAGCAAGGAGGAAGCCAAATGTCAGGCGTTCAGGCTTCCATAATAGAGAAAAAGGAAGGTTCAAAAAAAGGCTGGCAAACTGTAAGAAACAGAGGGAGCCGAAGTTCTGGCAAAGGTGGAAGAAGCAGGAGGACAGAAGTAAGTCATAGGTCTAGCAGGGTTGGGAGTAGAGAATTACAACGAAACATATCCAGATAGTTTATAGTAGAGGTTTGGAGCCCTTGGGGTTGTTGCCTCAGAACTGGAAGGATTGGTGTCCTAGGAGTTGGTGCTCCTAAATCCAAGGTTGGTGCCTTGACAAGACAGGGTTGGTGCTTTGGAGGTTGGAGCCTCACAAAGAGTCCAAGTTGGTGCTTGGCAACTAATTGAAGCCTTATATACATTGTACTTGATTTATTGCAAAGATTATATTAATAAAAGCATTTATTCCTGTTATCTATTTCTATGTTCCAAATATAAATGATTTAACAAGAAAAAATAACAATTGAAAAGAAATACTGATTCACCCCCCCCCCCCCCAGTATTTCCAACAATTGGTATCAGAGCAGGCTTATTCGTATCAACCTAACAGCTTGAAGAAGGATTCTTAGTCATGATGAGAAATCAAGAAGTGTCAGGAAGACCTCCTCTGTTCGATGGCACAAATTTTGGTTTCTAGAAAAAGAGAATGTCCTACTACTTAATGTCTCTTGGACCTGAAGTTTGGAATTTGGTTTTAAATGAGTATACAACTCCTTCCACTCTTCCAACAGATCAAGATGAAAGGAAAGCCTATGTTGCAAATGCAAAATCCTTAAACTTGATCACTAATGGAATCACTGATTCTGAATTTACAAAAGTCATGAATTGTAACTCTGCCAAAGAAATATGGGATAATCTAATTAGCTTATACGATGCCTATGAGATGAGAAAAGGATGCCCAAGTTCCAAAGATGCAGCATTCAAGGCCTCAAAATCAAAAAAGGGGAAATAATGGAATGTCAGTAGTGATGACTCCGATGTTGAATATGAATTGGTGCAATTTGTACGAAGAATGAAGAAAGGATCTAAGCTAAAAGGTAAGTACCCTCTTATTTGTTTCAAATGTGGAAAAATAGGTCATTATGTTGCAAAATGTCCTCATAAGCATGATAGTGATGGTGAAGAAAATTCTAAAAAGATGGTATACAAAAAGAAAGGGTTCAATAAGAGGAATTTCTTCTCTAAGCAAGATGAGTCTGATGAAGATGAATTTGTAGTCATTAAAAAGAAATCAACTAACCAATACCCTCACCGCAAAGAAGGTAATGAAGAATCAGATGAAGAAAATGACCATGATGGAAGCCAAGAAGTATTATTCATGTCATTCACAAATGATGATGACTCAGGTCTAGAAGGAAATGTAGATGAATTGTTAATGAGTGCCATTGAAGAAAATAAGAAATTACGAAATAAAATAATCTCTCTCAAGGTAGAAAATGAGGAAACAAAAAGAAGGGAAGATCTCTTGAAAAATAAGCTAAAAGAAAAAGAAGATGTTTGTGAAGAACGTGAAGCTGAAATAGTTTCTCTGAGGAAGGAATTGGATCAAGTCAAAAAGGGTTGGGAAAGCTCTCAAATACTTGACACTATCTTAAATAATCAAAAACCTCAACATGACAAATCAGGAATAGGTTTTAAAGGAGAATCATCAAGTACTAAGAATAATGTGAAAAGCTATGCCGACGTACTTTCTAGCAACCCAAAAGAAGAAATATTATTTCATAAAAGGCTCATCCCAAATCCAAAGAATGAAGAGCGAGTAACTCCAAGGAAGAATGTTGATTCGAATCATGGATATTACAACAGGTACAAAACATTATTTCATCAAAGGCCCATCTCAAATCCAAAGAATGAAGCAGGAGTAATTCCAAGGAAGAATGTTGATCCAAATCATGGCTATTACAACAGGTACAAAACTATCTTTTTTGGGCATTGTTTCTATTGTAAAAATTTTGGTCATCAAGCTAGACATTGCATGGCTCGTAAGAATGAAACACCAAAACTGAAGGATCAAACAAACAAACCATATGGCCCCAAAGGGCAAGGACAAATCAAGACCTACAACGCTTTTGATCCCTTGGCCAAATTTGATCTGATTTTCTCATTATGTAATAATAATGGAAACAATGAACAAAATTGCCCACTCAAAAGAGGAAAAGCAAAAAGTGATAATCCCAACACGGATAAATGTCGCCTAGCTCTATGTGCTCAAAATGATGAAAATCATTGGTTTGTGGATAGTGGGTGCTCCAGACACATGACATGGGACAAAAGGAAGTTTGTCACATTGAACGAAAAGGAAGGAAATGTATCCTTTGGAAGTGGATTTGCCAAAATTGTTGGAAAAGGAACTGTTACTCTTATTAATGGAAAAGGAAAAGCTCAAAATGCTTTGCTAGTAAACGGGCTCAAACACAACCTCCTGAGTGTTAGCCAAATCTGTGATCAAGGACATAATGTTGTCTTTAGCACTAAAGACTGTGAAATAAGGAACTCTTCCTCAGGGGAACTTGTGGTGAAAAGGGTTAGAACACCAGACAACATCTACATTCTGAATAAAATTCAAGAAGATAAATGTTACTTAAGTCAAACAGATGAAAGTTGGTTGTGGCACAAGCAACTTGGACATACAAGCTTCATTAACTTGATCAATATCAGCAAGATTAATGCAGTACGAGACATCCCATAGTTATTCAAACCAAAACAAGGAATATGTGGTCCATGCCAACATGGAAAGCAAACTAGAACTAGCCTCAAGACCAAGGAGTTTTCTACATCAAAGCCTTTGGAGATCATCCATGCTGATTTATGTGGACCAACTAGAACTCCGACACTCCAAGGAGAAAGGTACTTTGCTTTATTTGTTGATGACTATACTAGAATGATGTGGATATATTTCATAAAATATAAATCCGAAGCATTTGAGTGTTTTAAGAATCTTAAAGCTCTTGTAGAAAATGAAAAGGACTCAAAGATTAGGTGCCTCAAAATAGATAGAGGGGGAGAATTCACATCAAAAGAATTTGGGGAATTCTATAAAGTACATGGAATTGAAAGAGAACTCTCTGCTGCTAGAACACCCAAGCAAAATGGGGTAGTTGAAAGAAGAAACTGAACAATTCAATAAATGGCAAGAACAATGTTAATAGAAGTTGAGTTGCAACCAAAATTCTAGAGATAAGCAGTTGGGACAACTGTCTATACCTTGAATCAAACTCAATTAAGACCAAATAATGAAAAGACTCCTTATGAATTATGGAAAAGAAGACCTGCTTCAGTAAAATACTTCAAGATTTTTGGAAGCAAGTGCTTCATAAAAATCAATGATGGCTTACAGGAAAATTTGATTCTCAGGTTGACGAAGGGATCTTCCTTGGATATTCTACATGAAGCAAAGCCTACAAGTGCTACAATAATCGACTACAAAAATAGTGGAAAGCATTGATGTAAATGTTGATGAAGATCTTGCAGAAAAAGAAATTGAAGAACATGAAGTTGATCCTCTCATTGAAGAAGAAGAATCCGTAAAAGAAGAAATAGATCAAGAAAAACCCGAGAAAAAGAACCATCTCAAACCCCTTCAAAGATGAAGTTTCTCCAAAAATATCACCCAGAAGAGTAGATTATTGGCAATATAGATGAAGGGATGCAAACTCGAAGAAGGATGACAAGTACACCAAAGAAAAACGATATTGCTCTTCTATCCATGATAGAACCAGAAACATTTACTCAAGCAAGGATCCTCATTGGGTAAAAGCCATGGAAGAAGAAATGTCTCAAATTGAGAAAAATTAGACATGGGAGTTGGTATCTCATCTAAAGGACAAAAACATAATAGGAACCAAGTGGGTATTCAAAAACAAAATGAATGAAGATGGATAAATCATCAGAAACAAGGCAAGGCTTGTTTGTAAAGGCTATTCACAAGTTGAAGGAATTGACTTTGAAGAAACATTTTCACCAGCAGATCGTGTGGAGGATATCAGGATGTTCTTGGCATTTTCTTGCTCAAAAGGATTCAAAATATATCAAATGGACGTAAAATTATCATTTCTGAATGTGGAACTCAAGGAAGAAGTCTACATGGAGCAACCATAAGGGTTTAATCTAACAGAAGGAAAAGAATTTGTTTGTAAGTTGAAAAAGGCATTATATGGGTTGAAACAAGCTCCTAGAGCTTGGTACGCAAGATTGAATCACTATCTACAACAACAAGGCTTCAATAAGGGGGTGGCATGAAGTAATTTCTACATAAAGACGGATGAGGATAAGTTACTAGTCACACTTGTTTATGTTGATGATCTGATTTTTGCTAGTAATAATGATGAGATAAGCCATGAGTTTTCTCAAAATATGTCAAAAGAGTTCGAGATGTTGATGATAGGAGAGTTATCTCACTTCCTTGGACTACAAGTATCTCAAACCATGGTAGGCATGTTTATATCTCAAGCCAAATATCTTAAAGACATGCTTAAAAGATATGGAATGGAACACTTTGCACCCATGAGCACACCTATGACCAAAAATTGCAAATTGAGCAAAGATGATGACTCCCCTCTGGTAGATGCAACTCAGTACAGGTCAACAGTTGGAGCCCTTTTGTACTTAACTGCTACGAGACCCGACATTATGCAAGTAGTAGGAATGTTGGGAAGATTTCAATCAGCCCCTAAACAATCCCATTTGTTGGCTGTAAAAAGAATTCTCAGATAACTGAAAGGAACTCCTGATTTCGGTCTTTGGTATCCTAAGAGCTCAACTCTTACTGTGACTGCATACACCGATGTTGATTGGGCTGAAAGTGTCGATGATCGAAAAAGTACTAGTGGAAATGCATTCTTCCTGAGAGACTGTTTAGTATCCTGGCTCAGCAAAAAACAAACATCCATATCACTATCTATAGCTGAAGCTGAGTATATAGCTGCCGCAGATTGTTGTACTCAGATACTAGGGATGAAGGAAGCTCTAAAAGATGTCAACATAGGTACAAATCAACCAATTACCATCTATTGTGATAACTCAAGTGCTATCAGCCTCAACAAAAATCTAGTGATGCACTCGAAGACCAAACACATACCAATCAAGTATCATTTCCTTCATGAACAAGTAGCTGAACAAAACATCATCTTGGACTATATCAATACTAAGGAGCAAATAGCTGATATTTTCACAAAACCTCTTCCTCGAGAAGCATTTGAACATCTTCGTCAAAAGATGGGGGTTATCTCTCTAACATCACTTAAGTTGATTCATAAAGATGTTGCAGGACAGGGGGAGAAGTTCAACAGGGGGAGTCCTTGTGCACTCCTTTGCCACTGATGTCAAAGGGGGAGAGAAAAAGAATATTGCCATCAATGACAAAGGGGGAGATTGTTGATCTAGATTGTCATTAATGTCAATATGGAAATGTTCTAGGATACTAAATGATGATATGAAGCCAAGGAGAAGTAGAGTAGATCCATGAAGAAATAGGAGCAAGAAGCCAAGGAGAAAAGCCATCAGAAGAGGTCATTGGAAGCCACGAGAAGCAAAGAGGAACACATCAGCAGAAAAGTTCATCGGAACCCATCATGAAGCCAAAGTGTAAGAGCGGAAGATCGAGGAGGAGCCACATCGGAGGAGCCATATCGGGAGTATCGCATGTAATATATGCCCAAGAAGTCCCACAAAGAGGCAGAATTCATTAGAAGGAGCAAAGAGGAACACGCAGCGAGGAAAGAGCTAACAGGAACAACAACTGTCGGAAGAGTGGGGGTAGGAAAGTACTCGTGAAGTCCTGCACTTGGAATATCACATCGCAAGTTATGAAAGGTTCATCGCATTGCAATATGAGTTGCCGACTCAATGGTTCCATTATAATACACCTTATAGAAATATCGCATCTACCATATCGCAAGCCTCTTGTAAAGCCTTGCCACATTGAAATCTGCCGATTGCGATAATACCGCGGACCCGACTGCACCACTATGACATAACCTAATGTAACATCGCATATGATTGAATCAAAAAAGCTTAAAAAGGGATGACATGTTAAATCCACTGATTGCGATATATATGCGAACCCACTGCACCATTATAATACATCCTAAAGAAATGTCGCATTCGTCGCATATCGCAAGTCTTAAAGAGAGGTAACGAGGGAAAAATAATGATTGCGATAGAGTTATGGACCCGATGGATTCATTAAAAACAGGTTAATATAATATCACATCCCGATAGGGGAAATCAACCATCGGCTATGTTATGGGCACAACTTGTAAAATACCTCCATAACTTGCGATTGTGATTGATGACGTGGATGTGGGACCTCATTGGAGACAGAGGAAGCTGAAAATCGGGAGGCGAAGGTTGAGCGAGCGAAAGAGGAAGCTGAAGATCAAGCGATCGAGGAGGGAAGCCAAAAGGTCAAGCGAGTGTTGAGGAAGCCGAAGCTCAAGTGAGCAAGGAGGAAGCCAAAGGTTAGGTGTATCAGGCTTCTATAACAGAGAACAAGGAAGGTTCAAAAAAAGGTTGGTGAACTGTAAGAAATAGAGGGAGCCGAAGTTCTGGCAGAGGTGGAAGAAGCAGGAGGACAAAAGTAAGTCATAAGTCCAGCAGGGTTGGGAGCAGAGAATTACAACCAAACAGATCCAGATAGTTTACAGCAGAGGGTTGGAGCCCTTGGGGTTGGTGCCTCAGAACTGGAAGGATTGGTGTCCTGGGAGTTGGTGCTCCTAAATCCAAGGTTGGTGCTCTGGAGGTTGGAGCCTCACAAAGAGTCCAAGTTGGTTCTTGGCAACTAATTGAAGCCTTATATACATTGTACTTGATTTATTGCAAAGATTATATTAATAAAATCATTTATTCCTGTTATCTATTTTTTTGTTCCAAATATAAATGATTTAACAAGAAAAAATAACAATTGAAAAGAAATACTGATTCACCCCCCCTAGTATTTCCAACAATCCGCCTATTAGTAAACAATAGTCTACTTTGGTAGATCAAATAGAGCTTGGGGGGCATACAAAATTATCTCAAGAATATTTTTTCTCTATTTCAAGCTTGTATAAAAATGAAACCTATCTCAAGTCCATTTTAGTTATTATTTTCAAGACTCGTTAAAATCATAAAAATCTTGAGCTTATTTTCTATATTTTCATGCTCATAAAATGGACATGACAATGATGAGTTCTTTCCGTATTTTCCTGCTCATTAATTAAATTGAAAGTCGGTGATATGAGTACACTTTTATCACTTTTTTCAAACTTGTTAAAACTTACGAAAAATTGAAACCCTGAAGTTACCTTTAAGCTCTTTTCTGAATCCTGAAATATGAAAAGATTGCCGATTATGCTTGTTTATTTCGAACTCATTAAAGTAAATGAAAAATGTCTAATCGATATAAGTTTACCCCTTTTATGGATCATGTAGACTATTTACCGAAAATGTATACTTTGACTTTAAATCATGGTCAAAAGATTTATCTCCTACATTATTTTACCCTTTCCCGGGCTTGAGAGACTAAATTTACGAAAAAGGACATTTCAGAGTTTACTTATGTTTTTCTCCGGACTCCCTAAAAATGAAAAACACCGAGCTTCACTTTCTCTGGGCTCGTTAAAATTTTACATTGAAAGAAATACACGAGTTTTCTTTTTGTATATTTTAAAACTCTTTAAATGTGAAAATGACATCGAGTTACCCTTTCGCTGGATCGTAAACTATAAACAGTGCAAGACTGTCAGTCATGATGAGACTAAACCACTCCTTCCTAGGGTTCATTAAAAATAATCTGAAATACTCATCCGAAGGACGAGCTTACATGACAAACATATGTTATCCTCCTCAAGATTGTATACAAATAAAGAGGTACTTTCCAGTAATGGTGGGGGGAAATTGGAAAGAAACATTTGTTTTTATATTATAAGAAGGCAGTATGTCGCTCTTGAACATGACACTCCATTACCTTTGTGTCTGTGTTGGGAAATCTATTTCTCTCAGTTGACCACACCTTATTGAAAGTATTCAGATCAGTTTTGGGTCTTATGTTTGAGTCAAATGTTGCCAAGTAAAAATGTTGTGTTGCCAATATGTTCAAGAGAAGTCCAACCTCAGTTAAAGTTACCTTGCAATTCATAGCCCTCAATCACATCGGTCATCCTTGAGTTAGTCATGAATCAATCCAAATTTGTTCTTCAAAACTTGGCATGAGTTTCATGTCGTAGGCCCTCCTGTAACAGATCGTTTCCTATCAAATTCAACTTAGTATCTAGGAAGCTAATCTATAAACCTCCTTTATTACCTTGGAGCCTGCATGCCTTCGACAATAGGTTCCCATCATTGACCTTCGATTGTATGATTCTATGAGTGTTCGAATTCAAGACATTTGACCACACTTCATAGGTTGTACTAAGGTACCTTGACAACCATTATCATTAGTTGTGGTTTATCTCGCACCTGTTGACAATTCACATTATTGACCGGTAATTAGGTGGTTTCTACCATGTTCAACTTCGAGGCATTCATTTGCATGGTTAGATTTGTACTATGGATCGATATAGATGAAGACCAAAACCCTAGATGTAGTTTCATCCATCCAAGTTGCATGGAGTTTTAAATATTCATGATTAAAAAGATCGATACATATTTAATGGCTGCATCCATACTTTGTAAACTGTTGATGCGGATCTTTGTATATTTCCATACTGATTGTTTGAGATACTTTTTCTTTGAGTATGGGATGTGAAAATTCAGAATCCCAAATCACTACTGTAGTAAATGATTACGTTTCTCCTATTTGTTAATTACTGACACAAATTATTTACTTTTTCCTATAGTAAACACTAAAACGAATACACTGTAACCTACACCATTTAAATTATAAGAGGAAACAAGAAACTGAATAGGAAAAAGTTACAACACATCTACACAGTTATTTTTGGACAAATGTCCCCAGAAAAAACCGAATGTGTGAAAATCAGTGCAATAACTAAGGGTTTTATTATTAAGCAGTAGTAATTTGTGAATACAATATCTGGATGCCTTCCCGACATTCCAATTACAGAGAATATCACTGACATAGATATCTATGAGATTACCTCACACTATCACTAGAAATCCTGGCTAATCCAGCCCCTGAATGACTGTCCCTGGTTGCCTCTACACTACCTCTACGCAATATTTGTGCCAAGCCAATGTCAAACCCTCTGGGGACAATCTCACTCCTTCAGCTGATCAATTTTCTGCCCAGGAACTTCAAGTTTTGCCTCCCGGCCTCACACCTCAGCCCCCGTCTTCTGCAATCGATTCCTTCAACAAATTTTTGGACTTCCTCTCGGATTTTGCGCTGTCTCCGCGTGGCCCTGCATAGCTCTACATAAACCCCTCTGGATCTACATTGCCACTGATAAATCTCCCTTTGCCTTGTCTGCTGAGTATTCTTTGACCGGGAAAAATTTCCCATCAGATATTATCCCTGCCTCTCACTACAAAATTTCACTTCGAATTTCTCACTTGCAGTTGCTCTGCTTCCGAAATTTGATCTTCTGAATTCTCTCTATGTGTTCTCCAAGTGCCCATCAAGCCTTGTCTTATAATCCTCTCATTGATCAATTAACGTCCCAAATTAGATTCTAATCAATGGATATGATCATATTTACTTTTTCTCTGCCTTCTTCTAGAAGTTTCACCCACAGTTTAGATCAATACCCTTTAATTATTTTAATTTCCTAAGTTTAGACTTAGGGTCCCATTAAAAATAATTAATTATTTTAATAAAACTATCTCCAGGTGGATTTCCCAAAATTATTTCTGGGTATTGGAGAATACATGTGTCTAAGACTCCCTGCAAATTTGAGATTTAGAGCACATTTGATGCTACCAAAAGTCAACACTCTCTCCTAACGAGGAATGTGCTCTAGTAATGCAACCTATTTAAGAGTCACTCTATTTTGTATCATCTCCTTCTATGTTGCTGATGTCTAACATCCTGTCCACCAATTACTACGCCAATGATGCATCTATACTGCTTCTGACCCTGCCACTGTCAACACTGCATCCATACTGCAACTCCCTCTTAATTATGCATCTGTGCTGCTACTGCCATTGCCATTGCCAACTACATCTACACTACAACCTTCTCCAACTGCTGCTGCTACTGCATCAACAATGGAAAAACATCCCAAATTACTGAACTGGTGTTCAGTATGGTGCATCTCACTGTTGGAGTCTGACTGCTGCTAGTCTCTACACTGACCCTCTGAAGCCTCTGCGTTGTTGCTGACTTCTGCGCTGTGACATCTGCACTGCTTCTAACTCTTCTTTGTGTTGTCCAATCTCTAGCGCTACTAGCCACTGCAACTATCAATCAAACACTTCTCTACATTAACTAGCCCAGTCCATCCTGCTACCTCTGTTCTGGGCTCCTGTAGCAAGGAATTGATATAAGAGTTGGGCTCCTTAAGGATCCTACCCATCTGTAGCTCTTTCGAACTACAACTCTAAATCATCCCACCTCCCTCCTGGAGGTACCTCAGCTGTTATGGAAAATGCATCCTCCTTGATATTCGTAGCTTCAACCTTCAGATCATGCTTCTCAACTTTGTCCTTCTTCTTGAGAGGACACTATGTTGTGTAGTGACCGAATTCACCATACCTGAAGCATTTGATCTTTGAAACATCTTTCTTCTTCTTCAATTTCTCGTGTTGCCCCTTCGATGCGAGGGTTGCATTCTCATCCTCCTGCTTGGGTTTCGACCCACTATTGCTTCTTCTGTCAAGTTTAGACTTGGCCAAGTCCCTCCTCAGCTCCTCTTACTTAAGAGTTTCCCTCATCTCATCCCAGTTTGGCCAAGTCGCCCTACAAAGGATGCTCTAGAAAAAGAATTGGCACTCCTCAGATACTAAATTTAGGGCCAGTCTTACCATCTCGGAACCTTGAGGTGTTGACCCCACAGTTGCCAATTCATCTCAGATCTCCTGAAGCTTCATGAGGAAAAAATCAATGTGTTCCCCCTTCAGCATCTACGTAGATATCATCTTCTACTCTAAGTACACCTTCCATTGCTCAGAAAATCCTTGATACAACATCGACAATGCATCCCACATCTCCTTGGCAGTGTTTCTGCCAGCTATGTGACAGGCTATATGATCCTTCACTCCATCAAGGATCATTCTTTTTATCTTCTCCATTTATCCCTTGTACTTCTTGAGATGATCTAGATCTGTGGGCTCAACTACCACACTATTGACGTAGACTTTGAGAAAATGCTCATCTAGAAGGCATGACATCCTTGCCTTCCAGATCACATAGTTGGATGCCCCATCCAACCTATCTTGATCTCTCAGTCCACTGGCTTCCATCTTTTCCAATCAAAAAATTCGAATAGTCTCCTCTAACCTCTGCGTAACAGTAGACTGGCCTACACACTCCCTTTTGGAGCTTGTAGATATGCCCCTCTCCTCTGTTTCTCAGCTAGTGAGAATTCAGACTCCTTGGTTGGATTCCTCTGAGGAAGAATTCCGTCAACCATGTCTCTCTCTTCCCTTTGACGTCTTTCTGCCCAACAACTTCCTATAGAAAATTGCATCCCACCAGAAAAAACCCTCTTCGCTGAAGCTTTTGTTGCACTTCTCCCTTTTCCGTTGACAGATTTTGATCTGGAAATCTTACCTCTTTGTCGACTTACTCAGAGAGAGATTTACCACGACAATATAGCCCTCCTGGCCTGAATTGTAAAAACCCTCTGGAGATTCGAATTCCATTCTTCCTTTAGTGTTGGGTCTTTCGACTCTGTTCTTCTTGATTCACCCGCATCTTTGATACCATGTGAAAATTCAGAATCCTGAATCAATACTGCAACAACTAATTATTTTTTCCTATTTGTTAATTATTGAAGCAAATTATTTATTGTTTCCTACAGTAAACACTTAAACAAATACACTATAGCCTACACCGTTTAAATTATAAGAAGAAACAAGAAATTGAACAGGAAAAATATACAACACATATACACAGTTATTTTTGGACAAATGTCCCCAGAAAAACCCATTGTGGGAAAATCAATGCAACAACTGAGGGTTTTATTATTAAGTACTAGTAATTTTTGAATACAATCTCTAGATTCCTTCCCGACAATCTAGTTATAGAGAATATCACTGACAAAGAGATCTGTGAGATTACCTCACACTATCACTGGAAATCTTGGTTGATCCAACCCCTGATTGACTGCCCCTGGCTGCCTCTGACTACCTTTGTGTAGTCTTTGCATCAGCTCAATGTCAAACCCTTTGGGGACAATGTCACTCCTCCAACTGATCGATTTTATACCCAAGAATTTTGATTTCTGCCTCCCGATCTCATACCTCGGCTCTCGGTTTCTGCAATTGATTCCTTCAACAAATTTTTGGACTTCCTCTTGGCTTCTGTGCTGCCTCCGTGTGGCCCTCCATAGCTCTGTGTCAGCCCCTTTGTCTCTACACTTCCACGGTTGGATCTCCCTCTGCCTTCTCTACTGAGTATTCTCTAACCAGGAAATATTTCCCTTCAGATACTATCCCTGCCCTTCACTGCAAAAGCTCACTTTGAATTTCTCACTTGTAACTGCTCTGCTTTAGAAATTCAATCTTCTGAACTCTTTGTTTGTGTTCTCCAAGCGCCCATCAAGCCTCCTCTTATAATCCTCTCGTTGATCAATCAATGACCCATATTAGATTCTAATAAATGGCTAGGATCATATTAACTTTATCTCCGCATTCTTCTAGAAGTTTCACCCAAAGTTTAGATTAATACCCTTTAATTATTTTAATTTCCTAAGTTTAGACTTAGGGTCCCATTAAAAATAATTAATTATTTTAATAAAACTGTCTCCTGGTGGAATTTCCCAAAATGATTTATGGGTATTGGATAATACATGTGTCTAAGCCTCCTTGCAAAATTTGAGACTTAGAGCACATCTGATGCTACCAGAAATTAACATGGGAATGCCTACCTCAATGATGATTATATGAAGATATTGTATTGTAACCCTTGATTGATTATTTCAGGTCTCCAAGCATGGTCTCTAATCTGAATTTTGGCATGATAAAGTGCTTTATTCCTCAAGCGCCTTTTCTGAATTTATACTTTAGGGGGAAATCTATTACACATCATTTTTTCACCATTAGGAAAATGACTACCAATCCAGATCTTTTTCTATCCTTTGATGTGTTCTAAATCATTCCCCTGCAATGTTAGAAGCCAAACAATCCCAAAGACAGTGATAATTCTGGATTATATTTCTGAAAACCTACATTTAATAATTTGCGCGGTTCCCTAGCCATATTATGCATAAACACATATCTTACCATTATGGCCAACACAAATTTGTGCTCTATCTTCCACTATGAACTGCACAAATAACTTAATCTAAGTAAAAATACAAAGTGATTTCTAGAAGCTTTGTTGGAGGAATATTTCCCAACTGAAAGCTTTGAGATTCTACTTACTTGGGCCTCATCTCTCTGTTCATGGAGAAAACTTCGTCTCTTTGTGGAATCCTAGTCCCTCCTTTTGAGGATCTCATCCCTTGAGAAGAGGATCTCAAACCTCCTCTTCTTGGCCTATAAATTCAACATAGACTAGAGGGCTAAGGGGGACTGCTGAATGTAAACTTATGCTGTTGGAATAGGGTTAGAAGGCTTGTCACCTAGGAGAGGATTGGAGACTATTGGGAAGAAGCTTGCAACATCAAGGCTAAGGTTGTATTTCTCCTTCTTATTCAAGATTAATACAAAAGAGTGCTTCTTTCCAATTGTATTGTTTAATGGAGCTGATGTATTGTGTGCTTACTTCCATTTTTCCATTGATAATGATATTAGGTACTAGTTTCCTTGATCGCTAGTATGAGTTTTATTGAGTCATTTATCTATCATATGCCTTTGATCCTTTGTTTTCATTATGTTTGCAGGTTTGTATTCTCAGCATTGAGGAGCTGCATCAAACTATATCAAGGATCTTGATCAGGCATTTCGTTTAAAAGGTATGGATTTCATATTCTAGCATTTTTTCTTATGATTCAATAGGAATGAAATCAGGGAAAGATTTACTAGTTTGTTTGTTTGTCACTAGACTCAACCATTGAATCTAGGGAGATTTATCTTGTCCACAAGAGTGATTTGTCCTCCTAACAGTTTGGGGGTTCATGAGCCATATCCAAGGATCAAAGAATAAGAGAGTGACAATAAGATGAGAAAACAGGGGACCTAGGGAACCAAGAAGAAAGAGTCAAATGTCCAAATGTATGAACGAAGATTCTGGTCGCAGGTGAAGATTCAGACTCACAGTCTGTGAGCTCCTCCCCATCCATAAAAAATAGAGGATAACATGAATTTACCAAAGTTAAACACCCAATCGTGTAAAACTGTAACAAGAAACATGTCAATATTTACCAGATTATATAAAAGCCTCCATGCGTGATGTTAGAAGAACCCATGAATTTGAGAACATGACGAATAAGGGGAAGCATTGTATGGTCGAAAAAATGGATAAGCATTATACCAGAGGGAAGAAAAGAACCAGACAATAAGAAACCCTAAGTATCGCCATCGCCATTCTGTGCTTGTTATTTTCAAGTTGTCCAAAAATACTCTCCAATTCGTAAGGTGGCCCTTACATTTTATACTTATTAAAAGGAAGGGTGGTTTTTTTTGTGGGGGGGGGGGGGGTGTGCACGAACACAAAGCATTTTGAATGTGTTTGTGAGTTTCTAACTAAAACATAGCATGCTACTCGGGTTGCACTTTTGTAGACCATCAATACAAGGAAAGAGACTTTAAAAAATTGTCTAGAGAACTTGAACATTGTTGAATCAAGGTAGTAATGTGGCCTAGCTTTATTAAATGGTCAAGGGTGATCAAATTTATTTATATCAAGTACCAATTTAAGGTTGTATACTTAATGTTGGAAAAAGTGTCCATATATAGAGCTTACAAGTTGGTTCATTTTCCCACCCATGTTTATGATTCTTCAAATCATTAGTTTAACAGTAAGATTATGGCTCATGGACATGAATAACATCTTAGGTCATAAGTCACTTTATTAACACAACTAATAGTTGGAATCATGCCCATTTCCACTCTTGGAACAAAATTTTTATCTAAAATCCTAGAGGGGTTCTTGAGATTTTTGAAAATTATCAATAAACATAATAAGTCAATTATAAAGGCATAAGGCTCTTGTGAACCATGCATTTTGTGCCAAAACTTTAACTTTTGACCAATTTTAGGTGATTTAAAAACAATGATTCACTATGTATGTCTTGTGTAGTGTAATGGGGCCTAGTTTATGACAACCACCCTTGTTGTTCCAAACCTTGAAATGGAAAACACTTATGCAAGGTCAATGTCATGAACTTGATTCCTTATGCAAGGTCAATGCCACGACTTAAGGCCCCATGCATGGTACATGAGCTTGAAAGACAAATGATATGGCCTAAGACTGTATAAATTGGTCTCGAACAATGAATTAGGCCATGAGAACAATCCTTGGTTTACCATACCTTGGAACATATACCATACTAAATTCATTGGTAAAAGATACCATATTTATTAAATGTGTGATGGTTTGATGGTATTTATGTGGACCATGAACTAGAATAGATACATTTCATGTCCTTAGAACCTACCTATTTATTTGAGCTATTACATTGGTCCAAAGAGCCACCCCCAATGCACAAATACTAAATATGGTGATTGTATCTCACTTGTAGGCCTATGTGGTGGTATGGACTAGTAGGCATTTCCCATGATCCATACAAAAAATAATTGGCATGGCATTATATGTTGGATTTCGACCTTAAACAATGCATCATTGGCCTTGAAAACCATATTTGGTCTTGTAATTCTCATAGCCACCATCGTATCCCACTTGTAGGTCAAATATTCACCATATAGGGTTGTGTGGTAGTTTAGGGCCCCACATATGGCCCATGAGCTCCAGAGGAAAATGTTATGTCCTAAGACTTTATCTTTTCAAGTTGGATGATGGCTTGCACCCTAAGAACCATCTTTGGAATGAAAAACCTTGAAATGATCATCACATATTTCTCATATTCTGAATATTCCTTATGAAGGGATTTTCTAGTGATTCGAAGCCTCGTTCATGGCACGCAATACATAAAGAAAAATTTATGGCTTAATATCCCATATTTTTCTCCCAACCCAATCCCTCATTTATGTGAATCATCCACCAAATACACTAAGCATTGGAATGACCATATTGAACTCATAGGCCAAAGATTTTTTATTCAAGGCATATTTCATGGCCTATGGGACCACATAGGATTTATGACCCTGAAATACAAATGTTATGCCATAATACCTTAAAATTTGGTATTGTACCATGGCATAGGAACCAAAAACTATCCTTGGTATGCCACTTTTCAAAATGGTGAGCATATCTCACTTTTAAGCTAAATATTCCTATTGAAAACCTATATGGTAATTTAAGTAACTTATGCAACTAATTAACACAAATTTATCCTAGAAAACCATACACATAAGTGATGACACACCTATAAACATAAGCATTGATGCACATAACTTCACTTACCCAAACCTGAACTGACACATCTTGTTGCTGACCATTATTCTTTAGAGTAAAATATTAGTCGTGGGTAAGATAATGTTATTAGGCCCTATGAAATAAGGGTTAAAGGGATATTTACCCTCTAACCTACTAAGACACTAATGTCCTAATATGCCACCCTATAACATTGCAATACAACAACTAAACCACTAACTTAAGGTACTAAAAAATTTGACCCCAAGCAATGAGTTTGTTGACCCATGCAACTTGTGTTGAAAGCATGTTTGATGCAACACTAGTGTTGAGCATGATGTTGAATTAGAGAGATGATAAAATGACAAATATTTATAGAGATAATTGACACCCCTACATCCTACACATAGAATTCATGTGCATAAGAGACACAACTAATCTATGCACCTAACTCACATAAGTGATGGATATAATCCACCATATGATCTAGGTGGATATTGGTGTCCATCCACATATTCCACTTGGAACTCCAACACTATTTCGTTTCAATTTCCTAATTTCTAGCATAGTTACTATTTTTGGCAATTTTTTGGGTCCTAAGCTTCCGAAGCCATTTTGAGGTCCAAAAAGACATTTTATGGGAAAATGAAGAGACTAAGAAAGTGTTAAAATTTGTTTCACAGATTCATTTTTTTCCTCCTCATGAACATATTTGAAACAAGGTATTATAATAGCCAAATGAAGATTGTATGCCAAATTTATGACCCCAGGAAGTTGGTAGTCCAACTTACCCCAACGGGGCCCACAAACCTTTGGCGCTTCATCTCCTAGGGTTAGATTTTTGGATGTTTAGGCTTTTCCCTTGTTTGTCAACAATAAAAATGCCTTCGGACCTCATTGTAACACAAGTCAAAAGGCATGTAGCCGTCACATCTATTCTCAGAGATAAGCTACCATCACCTGAGCTAGTTTGTTCCATTTTGCATGTAAACAATTTTTAGTACTTGTTATTAATTAATTGAATTTTTGTTCTTTCATTATATATATGTGTTCTATTTAAATATGTATTTCATTTCGTTCCTTCATAAATTCAAATCACCATATCATACTTTCAAGGTAAAGATGCATTGTATAGGGCACACGTATTTTTGCATGACCCATGAGTTGTAGAGGAAAGTTCTATGACCAAATATTTTAGCATGGTAGTAAAAGTAGAGATACACCATGTATATAACAAACACCCTCTAAATATGGGCCATAACCCATGTCACTAATATCACTAGAAATGTTAGTAATAGAGTGGGAAATGTCAATGCATCACTTCTATTTGGATCTTTTTTCCTTGTGATCCATGTGTGGGGATTTGTGCTCTAAATACACGATGAAAACCTCTTACACACCCATGCGCATAAATGATAAAACAACACATGTACATAAACAACAAATATAATTGATGCATCTAAATTAACCATGTGCAAGATGTACCTAACGCACATAATACTTTAACAACATAGTAGTCCACATTAATAAGTTACCCAAACTTAACTGATGCACCTACACCATGCACACAAGTGATACAGTTGATCCATATGGATAAATTCTTAACCTAGTTGAGGCCAATATGACACTGTGAAATTCAAGACGTTTAATTGCTTTAAGATAAATGGAGATAAAGAGACATAAATGTAGTGATTGACCACAAATATAAGTCATGAAAAGGGAGTATAAAATCTAGGATTTCATTGGTTGAGAATCTATAATAGAGGATGTGGGAGGATAGATAATCATTCAATGTAATTGTGATTATGAAGTTCCTAAGTACTTATGATGTGGAATCACAAATTTAATATTTTCCCACCATGTCTACTCTTTGGGTACCCAAGAGGGAATATATACATAGGTGCTAGTCAGCTCATCACCAATGTCACCACATCTACTCACCACTACATATACCCAATACAACTATCTGGCATCGATGTGTAGTTACACCCACCTTCCGTTGACCTCATCATCCTTGATTGTCATAAATCTCAATACTAAAATTTATCCCCAAAAATCATCGATATAGTTTGAGGAATTGGACTTTTCCTTATCATTCCATCATCCACAAGAATGATTTATATTGTACCAACCATTGAAATGTTCGCATAAACTCATTGTATAAAGATTCATTATTTAAAGAATGTGTTATGGTTAAGATGTCAATACATATCCCATGATATCCACATTAATATTATGGAATGAAATGATATATTTCCACCCTAGACTATGCCATGTTCATCAAACCATATTCATAGTGTAAATATCACCTATGCAGGGCATGTGTGTCTATTTGGGACACTACGCATGGTCTGTGAGCCTATAGGTAATTGACCCCAATACCCCACTTCTTGACCTTAGACAATATTTAGGGATCAATAACCACCCATGGTGTAATAAATCTTGATATGGGAACCATATCAAACTTACAAGCCAAATATTCCTTATGTCAGGAATATGAAATGAATTGGGGCTACGCATGTCCCTATCCCACACATATAAGAAACAATTGTAAATTATGTACATAAATGATGATAGACCCACATACACCTAACCCATGCACATAAATGGCGTGCTAGTGTTGAAAATGGTTGTTATTGATGTCAAAGGCTATCCAAATGAAAGAGGAAATTACATAGTCAAATAACATATTCTAAGACCTTTCCAATGGTATATGGAACTCCCTCTAATTCCATAGGAATGAGGAGATATGAAATATTTTTTCAAGATTACCTGACCAAAGTACAAGCATGCCCTATCTTTGAAGGCATTTTTACTCCAATTAAGTAGCTTAAATGGGATCATAGGATATATGTTTGGAAATATTTTTTCGGCACCTTTCCAATGATATATGGCACACATTCTAACTCCTGATGATTGAGGAGAAATAAAATTTTGAATATTCACTATACCTTATGCCAGTTGCACCATTCATCCCAACCAGTGGACAATCCAGCCCTAAGCCAACATCCAAATGCACTGTAAATAGGTGTGAGAAGGAGCATTTCTAACCACTTGACTCAATCATTTGATTCTATTTTTACGAGATCGAAGGAGTAGGTCTAGAGTTCATACCTCATGAACCAAGAAGAAGTGAAGTGAAGCCAAGTTGAAGCAACTTTTTGTGGAAGGGTTTTGGCACATCTTTTGAAGGGTTTTTGGCATTGTTCTTGGGAAGGGTTTTTGGTTTGTTTGAGGTTCGGTTTTGAAGGCCAAGTATAGGTGTATTTGGATGCTGAGTAGGTCGAGTTATGGTGAGGAAAAGGTTGATATATAGGCCTATCTTGAGGGCTAAATTATGTTCATGTAGAGGTTGAGTTTTAGGTCTGTCTTAAGGTCGAATTGTAGTTCTGATTTGAGGGTCATGTTTTGTCCCTGTGAAGGCCGAGTTTTAGGGTTGAGTATTATTATTTGAGGCCGAGTTTCATGGGACAATTTTTGTTGTTTGAAGGCCTAGTTTCAAGGTTGAGTTTTGCTATTTGAAGCTCTAATTCAAACCGATTTGAAGTCCAATTTTTGGTGTATTGAAGGTTGAGTTTAGGTTGGAGACTACAATTACTATAAGTTGGTCCTTATTGAGGATTGGTGTCCTCATCTTCTTGATAGGTTGTATCCTACAATTTTTGTAAGTTGGTGCCTAGATATGATTGGTGTCCTCATAAGAGATTGTAATAAATTAAATATTGTTTTCAAGTATTTCTTCTTCAAATTTTGATTGTCACTTTAATATTTATCTTCATACATTGTGGATGATTGATTATGTGATTTGAATTCAATATCAAGATTAACTAAGTGAAATTTTGTCAAAAGTAATGAAATATTAATTCACCCCCCTCTCAATATTTCTAACAATTGGTACCCAAGCGGGCTTGTTCAAGACCAATTTAACAATTGGAAGATGATCTTATAGGGGGGCATGGAAAATCCAAAAGCATAAATCAAAATTACTTTCTTTTATGGAATTTGTTTTTGTCTTTTGGAAGATAAGAATGAGAACGCACTTGATTTCCCTTGGTGCTGTTGATGGTGCTGGACCTGCCAACATTCATGGGATCTCCCCGTATGAAGTCCCAACTAGACCTCACACCATTTGGTGTAGGAGTCCCATCCAGTATGATGGCTCAGTTTCCATTATCTTAAATGTTTGCCTTAGCTCTTGCTTTTCAGTACGAGAGAGTGGTTTGCTTTGTCTTCGAACAACGAGGTTCACGTGCCTGGTGAGTGCTAGTGTTACTTGTGTCAAGGTCCTTTCACAGAAGAGAGAGAGGGTGGGAGTGAGTCTCGATTTGGAAGGGAGGAAGTCCCAACTCTGTCAAAGACACACAACATAATAGGACATGCACAACTTCCAGAGGAGCCATCCACATGGATGTGGCAGTCACAACACACAAGGGAAGATAACACGTGCAATACCCATCGGGACAGTCCGCGCGAGTGTGACAATCATTATAACAAGTTTACGTGAAATATTTTGTATGATGTCTGGGGAGGTAACCAACACGGGAAGGACAATGTTAACAACTTGTACAATACATTTTCATAAATATATGTATTAGAACAATTGGATGAGTTCAATTGTTTAACACAGGTTAAAGCAACATGTATTACAAGTGTTCAAGATTAATCTTACTAATAGTTACAACACATGTGGGAAAATGTGTTGAACTGTTATCAGGCTTGTGAATTAAGCAAAATTTCCAAGACACATCAATACACCATACATCATTAACCCCATGGGTAGGGCATTGGAGCCACTACTCACTCCTCAAAGAAAATATTACAGACTCTCAAGGCTATGTGGGAGGAGCCAAGGTGAAAATTCCTTTGCATGTACAAATGAGGGGTATTTATAGCCAAGGGTAAAACTGACCCTTCTGACTGTTTGACTTCCCTCATGAATTTTTGACTTATTTGACTCTTCAACTTTACATGAATCGTATGACATGTGGGTCTCTTGGACTTCAATGTTACATTACATTTATTTACACAATATGGCCCACAATAGTGATGTGGCCGACATGAATTATGACACGAATCGACATGACAATGTTGGTATTTCATGATGCTGTTGGTGTGCATGTCAAGCTGCAGTGTTGCTGAGTGATGGATGTCCTCTTGGTGTATCACAACTTCACCTCCACATGATGAGGTGTGCGTAGTCTTCGATGGTCATTGGTGTTTGCTTGATGTTACATGTGCACATTGCTCACTTGCTTGTACTTTGGCATGTTTGACATGTTCATCCGTTCACGAAAAATTCTCCTTGCATGCATCATTCGTTCGTTCGTTTGCAAACACATCCTATTGCATGTAATCTTCTTGTTCATCCCATGTGTCATCGTGTAACCTCCTAGTCTACCATGATGCATGGTTGTTTGCTTTCATATGTAGGTGACTAGGAGAGAGTACAAGGTTGTGAAACCACGCGAGCCAAGTTTCAAGATGGGATGCGAGCTCTGGGCACTGCTGATCACTGGGAGACTAGATGGACATTCTGGATTAGTAGTGGCTGTCCGTAGGATCTGGATTGACTGGAGGGAAGATCTGTGCAATTTCTGGAGGGAGGCAGGGTGGGAAGTTGAGGGGCTTGGAAGTGAAAACTGTGCAATTCTTGGAGGGATATGGTTGCAGGATTCAGGAGGCTTGGCAGCCAAAGCTGCACAATTCCTGGAGGGAGTTGACAGTGGGCTTTGGGATGGCTTGGCAGCAAAAACTGCACAATTCCAGGAGGGAGCTGGCAGTAGCTTGTGGGGTTGCTGGAGATAAAAAATGCACAATTTCTGGGAGGATGACCTACTGAACACCTCTACGTAGTTTCTGAGCTGAGTGAGATGTTGGGCTGCTGAGGGGCTTTCTCATGAAATCTTCACAATTTTGTGGGTGAGCAGCTGGTCGGCTGACTGGGTGGCTTGATGGAAAATTTACGTTAATTTTTAGGGGATATAGGGACAGGCACTTGGTGTCTGTTTGGCCTATCTGCGCAGTTTCCTCAGTTAGCAGAGTGGGGAAGGTCTGCAGCTTTTGTGCAATTTTTTAGGGGAGTGAGTCTCGGGGTCACTACCCGGTCAAACTCTTTGATTGACCAGCAGGAGGGTTAGTTGATCAGCTTGTGGGAAGCACAGATTGAAATGGCTTGTTGGACAATTTTGTGTTGTTCTGGGTGGCAATCGGTCGAGTCTACTGTAGGGTGGAGGTCCGACTATTAGAGGGTGATTCAGTCGTCAGAACTTCATAAAAATGACTATGTGTGAGCAAGTGAATTTGTGCATACACGACCTTGCAAACACACACTCAACATAACTTGACGACAAGATACCTCAAATCATCAAGACAACATATTATCAACATGACTAATCGACAGTGTGAGTGGCAAGCGTGACGCTTGCGATAGACCGTTGAGCGACCGCGACGATGCTTGTGCGACAGTGCATACAAATTCATGTATGAGTGCCACGAATGTTTACATAGTGAACACAACATGTAAACATGAAGCAAAGACCTTGTGTACAACCAGAACATGGTTGCAAGTGTGACATTGTGACCAACATGCAACAAGTTGTCTGTTGAACGGTCAAGAAAAGAGGGTGCAAAGACTCAACACGAGCCTGCGTGGTGAACCCGAGTGATTACAAAAAATCAAGTAAAAACTCAAGGGAGGCTTCAAAATTAGATGCAGGCCAATATTTTGAGGGTGTTGCAGCCACTACAACACTTCACGACACACTGGTAGAATTACAACTTCTTTGTTTTGGTTTATTGTCAGGACAAGGCGTCTATCTTTCAGGGAGTATTGAATCATTGCGTAGGATACTTCGGCTTTCCCAATTACCCCATGGGTAGACATGGTTCACCTTTTTCCAACTCAGTCGAACACAACAAAATTTTCAACTTGATCACAGTGTTTTGAAATCGGGAAGGGTAGTTTGGCTCGCAAGTTAAAATTTTTCAGAGTATAACTTTTCATCCCTGGTGTTTCTCCATTGCTAGCAAGCCTAGACAGTACCCCAGAGAAGTCACGTAGGAACAAACACATTTCTCCACTACAAATGAGAATGGTTAGTACCCCGGTGGAGTTGCATGCTTCACCTCTCTACACGGGAAGCCTTTCTCTTCTTTCGCCTTTGTATTTTTAGTAAGGATTGTGCATAGGCACTTATTTATTTTGGGGCAGAAGAGGGATCTAGACTTATTGAGAGTAGAAGAGGTTTCTCCTTCAGAGAAGCATGTAAGACCTTTGATATAGGTTTGCTTGTTTAGATTTCCCCTTCTCCGTTTCTGCTAGTTGGATGAGCTTTATCACATAGAGTAGAAGAATGAGTACATGCATGGTTTCTTCTAGTGTGGACATAGGTTCATAGTTGGACCCAAGCTTCCATTGTAGACAGCTCGTATTTTCCATCAAGACTTCATCCGCTGAAGGTTATAACCAAGCATAGAGAAGAGGGGCGCAAGACTGGCCAAGTGCTATAGTGTCACAAGTCTCTTAAGATCTCAGCCACATATTCATTCAAAAGCCAGAACTCAGTAGAGGGCAGCACTTATTTCCAGAAAAAAAAATAGTGGGGTACCAAATGAACAAAACAAAATGAAACAAAAATAGTAAGCAAAGAAAACAAAGAAAAAGAAACAAGCAGTAAGTAGACTGTGTACATGGTGCGTGGTGTGCACCAACCTATTGAAAATAGTGCTTGAGATCTTGGTCGTTGACAGGAAGGTTGTCAATCCTCCCGTCAAGTGATTGTAGATGGTATGTGTGTGGGCCAAGCTTCTCATGGACTATGTATGGACCAATCCACAGGGACTAGAACTTCGTATGCTTGCCTTTGTCTTCATGGGGTTTATCCCATTTCAAGACTAAGTCACCAACATCGAAGTTAGCTTTCCCTGTAGACTTCTTGTCGAACCATCTCTTGATATGGTTCTGGTGGAGTGTAAACTTTTCTTTTGCTTTCATCCTTTCTTCTTGTAGTTTGTGAAGTGTATCCATCCTACGTTGAACTAGCATGCAGGGCTTGCTTTGGGATTCTTAAGACAACTAAAGTGCATGCAAGTAGATGTTGGGCGGTAGGACAAATTATTTCCCATAGACCAGGAAGTATGGTGAGTTATTCAAAGAGGGTTTGGGTGTTACACAATTAGCCCATAAAGCAATCGTCAAGGAAGAGTGCCAGTTATGATGCTCAGAGTAAACAATCTTTTTAATTATATGTATAAGGTTTTTGTTCATGGATTTTGTGAGAGTGTTTCCCTGTAGGTAGTAGTTAGATGCGTGTTTCATCATAATACCATTTTGTAATTAAAAATAATAAAGATTTAAAGATGAAAATTACGTTGCATTATCAAATGCAAGTGATACCGAAATGCCAAAGTGTGAGATGATGTTCTGTTGGAGGAAGCTGATGACTTCTTGGTCGTTCACTTTCTTGAGCGGAATTGCTTCTTTCCACTGCATGAAGTAATCAGTTGCTGTCAGAATGTAGTGGTGTTGTTTTGATGAATGTGGGAAAATTTCCTCGATGATGTCTAGGCCCCATCGTTGTAACGATTTAGTCACTACAACAAGTTGCAGCGGGGCTACTAACATTCGTGTTCTTCCAGCGCATCGCTGACAGACCGGGCACTTGCGGGAGTAAGCGTGTGCATCCTTGAATAATGTGGGCGAGTAGAAACCAGCTCACATAATTTTGTGCACAGTGGTATTTCCCGTGAAATGACCCCCGACTAGTCTGTCAAGAAGATCTTGAAAAACCTTCTTTGATTCATGTGCCTCTAGGCACCTGAGCGAGATTTCGTTGTTGTGCTTTTTGTAAAGCACTCCATGCACCAACTGACAAGCTAAATATTTGAGACGAAATGCCCTCTTCTGTCTGATGGAAAAGTGAGAGGGTATGGTGCCCTACTCAAGGTACTGGCACACATCTATGTACCAAGAGTTTCTATTTACAATGGGTGGTTCTTGCACTACATCATACATTTCAATTTCCTGCTCCCAACTGGTGAGCTCTTATTCTTCCTCCTGTGCATGAACTGCCTCAACGGAGAGTCTACAGAGACCATGACCCTTGATAGTGTGAATTGTCTTGATGTCAAGATCATATTCTTGCAAGCCTGTCATCCAGTTCGCACGTCGTTCATCCAACTCTTGTTGTAGAATTATTGAGGGGACTGCTGGGTCAGGCACATAGAATATGCAATGATTTTTCAGCAAGTAGGGTTTGAAGTGTTTCATCACCTTGTATACTGCATATGCATGTTTTTCAATGGTGGGGTATTTGAGTTCGAGCCCCTGTATGATTTCTCTCATGAAGGAGATGGGACGTTCGTCATTCATCTCATCCTTCTGAGTTAGTACTACAGCGAGTGATTCGTTGGAGGCGACGGTGTATAACAATAAGTCTTTGTTGAAATTTGGATTGTAGAGTGCAAGCACTTCTTCAATAGCCTACTTGATACGGGTGAATGCGTACTTTTCCCTCTTACCCCATTTGTAAACTGCATCCTTCTTTATTATGGCTTGCATTGCTTTTACTATCTGTGCATAATCTGAGATGAACTTCTAGAGGAAGTTTATCTTTCCCAAGAAGGACTGCATCGCTTTCTTTTTGGATGGGTGAGGGATTTGTGTGATAGTCCAGACCCAGTCTGGATCAACCTTGATCCCTCTCTTGGCAACAATGTGTCCAAGGAGGTTCCCCTCAGACACTATAAATATGCTCTTTTTGGGATTCAAGGAAATACTGTATTTCCGACATCGCTAAATTTTTTTCTTTAGATGGCATATGTGGTCTTCCCGTTTTCGTGAAAACATAATCACATCATCGAGGTACACCACTACGTTCTTTTCGATGAGTCTGTGGAAGGCTATGTCCATGGTGCACTGAAAGGTTGCATCTACATTCAAAAGCTCGAATGACATTCGTCTTTATATGAACGTACCCCACTTGGTATGAAAGGTAGTTTTGAGTCTATCAGATTCAGCTACCAGAACTTGATTATATCCTGAAAACCCATCAAGTAGAGAAACCATTTGTGCCCCAGATACTGTTTGCAAAATGTGCTCCATAGAGGGAACATGGTAGTTGTCTTTGTCCAAGGCGTGGTTCAAATTCTGGAAATCAACAAACAAGCGGATTTCCTCAGACTTCTTTCGTAAAGGAAAAATATTTGAGACCCAAGTAGAATGACAAACTCTGTATATGATCCATGCATCCAACAACTTGGTGAGCTCTTTCTATATGAGGGGTTCAAGTGACGAATGTAATTTCCTGAGCTTTGCTGATATGGCTTGACCCCTTCTTTGATAATAATGGTGTGTTAGATTATTCACGTGTCGTAAGTTTTCAAATCATCATATGTCCACACGAACACGTCTCGGTACTATTTGAACAAGTGGATAAATGCTTGCCGCTCTTGCTGCGTGCAACATGTACTGAGATTGATGAACTTTGGATATTGTTCTATTCCAAAGTTAAATAGTTCATGCATCATGGTAGAGCTATGGGTTTTGTTGTTCCTCAGCCCCTGAAAGCGTTCTTGCAAGTCATAAATATTTTCCAAAGATTCCACACCCCTAGAGATGAGTTGGACTTCCTTGATATCCACCCGGCTTGCAAAGATTGCTCATGCTCATCTTCATCTATCGCTGCATCCTTGAAGGTATCAGTGTTGGCCATGAAATGCAATATCTTTTGATCATCATCAAATACGTGTAAATTAGTTATGTTATCTAGGATAAACGATCTATACAAAATTTCAACAGTAAATCTATTCCTGAGCAGTGACATTCTAGAAGTTGTGTTTGCCAAAGCATTAGCAGCTGCATTACACGTTATTGGTACAATAGTAATATTAAATGCTTGGAAGTTAGAGATTAGTCTCCATACCTCTTGCTGGTACCGTCGATAGAGTTTTTGACTTTGGATATCTCATTAATTCCCAATTAAATGGCCAATTGTTTCGAGGTGTTTTATTCCTTCCAGTAAGAATTTGGTCCTCATCTTCTTCTTTATACTTCTTTGTATGGCCATCCCTTGATATTTTGGATTTATTTACTTTATTGTCTAGTAGGTTATGATTTCTCTCATCTTACATATCCAAAACTTCACTACTTCACGGTTTTGCATTTCAATTTGAAACTATTGCACCTTATTGTATTTTCTTAAAATTTAAACAATAAGAGAAGTTTCAGAAGTGCACACAAATTCAATTTTTTATGTTTTAATTAGAACATATATGCCTTATTATATTTCCTTCATCTAAAATGGGGAATTTTCTAATTTATATATTCTCAAACAGGGCCCTGGAATCATTGGGAGAGAGGAAAGTATCCCTCTAAAATATCTATCCAACAATAATAGCAATATTGGGATGGTTGTGGGGCATTGTCCTACTTTAGTGAGTAACCCACAATCATTGTAGAATTGTCCCAGTTGTATGAATGGGAGATTTTTTGGGTCTCCTATGGTATCCACTATGCACATTGGCACATTATTTCAACCAACTTACATTTCCATAATTGTCTTTATTGATTCTACAATGGAAATCAGGGAGGAAGACCACATTGTTGCAACTATGGCTCCAAATATAGTTATAAACACTGCTAGAGGTGCATCAGTATATTTACAAAGGCCAACACATGATATTCATTTCATTTCAAGAGAAAATATTGGTGCCTATATATGTAATAATTTAGGGAGTGTAAGGATGAATAGTGATGATAATCATCATCCTCATGAACCTCCTCACCTAAGGATTGGTGGTGTATTTCATAAAGTCCTTGAAACCCCCTCCTCAAATGGTCATGTTCCATCCATTATCACTAGTCCCAGACATTACGTTTTGCAACCATTATCTTGAGTGTTCCTTAGACTTCCTCTCTTGTAGATTATCATCCTGCAATTACTCACAAAGAAAATGTGTGTTTTGTAGCCATGCTTTATTTTCCAGGCACAAGTTTTTGAATTTTACTAGCAAGGGCTGAAGGTCCAGTAGCACTTTTACGTGGGATCTTTGTGCAAATTGGACCAAAAAAAATAAGTGGAATGCATACAAATATTCATGGTGGAGTAACATTAAGCCTTAGAGGGTCTAGTCAAGTAGTATGCCAAAGGCATTGACCTATTGGTTTATCCACATAAGAGTGGTGTAGGATCCTTGTATTCGAGGTTGAGTATCCACATATGGATTTACAGGCTGGAATGTTGATGAAAAATTAATAATTTGTTTATTGTTGTCACTATTTCCAGCAACCTATCTGATTGAATGCAGTTGAACTTTGCCAGTTTTAGTGGTGGATATAAAGTTTACCCTATCAGGGTTTAAATTAAGGACGATGGTATTAAAATGTGGTAGCAAGAATTTTTCTAAAGACAAGTGTTCTGAATTTAAACCTTGTCTCATGTTCTAGCAGTGACATTATTAACTTTTTTTTGGGTATATATTACATAAGAAGTGGGTCTCTTGTTGAAATCCTTGGTTTGATATTGTGGTTAAGGTCCCATATCCATAAATAGTTGTCCTTGAGTTCAATTCCCATCCTTGGAGTAAGCTCAACTTAAGTATTCAACACAACTACTCTTATGCCAAGATTGGGAATCTCTTTAGCTGGATAGTAAAATTTATATTTTCACAATGTTAGTCTCTGTCACAGTTATTAATTTTTATAAGAAAGGTTCTAGGATATTTTACCAAATATTAAATCTTTTTTACAAGCCTATGGTTTTCTTTTCCTTTTAAGGCATAATCTCGAAAATTTGGAGAAATTTTTTATGTATGGTCTTCTCAAATGGAAATTTGTTTAAATTACTTAGGAGAAGCTGATATTTTGGATCTTGATACCTTAACTTGGTCTAGAGTAAGTTCGACATTTTTCTTTTTCCATTTTGATAAGTAATCCCTTTTATTTGATATGTGGGAAGATTTGAACCCCAAATCCACATTAACAATGTACAATAGCCCACTTTAACACAGGAGTGGACTTCGGGAGATTTTAGCTTCAGACTGTTGCAATGAAAAGTCAATGCATGTATCAACGGGGCATGTGTTAATCCCCCACAATGTAAGCTCAACTTAAGTCTTCAAGGTAACTACTCTTATGCCAAGATTGGGAATCTCTTTAGTTGGATAATAAATTTCGAATCTTCACAATCGTACTCTATGTCACAATTATCAATTATTATAAGAAAGGTTCTAGGATATTTTACCAGATCTTAAATATTTTTTACAAGTTTGTGACCTTCTTTTCCTTTTGAGGCATAATCTCCATAATTTAGAGCAATTTTTTATGTCTGGTCTTCTCAAATGCTTAGTTGTTTAAATTACTCAGGAGAAGTTGATATTTTGGATCTTGATACCTTAACTTAGTCCAAAGTAAGTTCAACGGTTTTGTTTTTCCATTTTGATAAGTGTAACACCCTCATCACACATCTACCCAAGTAACCAGACAACCGAGGTATATATGTGATGAGAGTCCACTATAATGGTATTCAACCTCATAAGTCACCTTAAGTAAGTGGAATCAACATAAACACACCACACAAACCTTCCACATCAGCAACAAAACTCCCAGGAGCCATCCCAATCACTCAAGTAACCAACCCCTAAGACCAACTAAAGTTTTAGTAAATCAAACCCTTGTAAAATCCCTTGATGTGGACAAGGGTTCATTTGGGAGGCTCTAGAAGCTCCCACAACATGGTCAAGGGAGCTTCCATGGACTTTTCCCCAGTGTTGTGCCTGTGACTCCAGGATTTGTGCCACTTTTTCAGGCCCAAATCCCAGGTCACCGCCCATAACTCAATGACACCTTCAGAAATGAAATTTCACAATTGAACAAAGATACATTTGCAAAAAGATCAACAAGGACTAGATTTTACCCCTACTAGCCATGAAAGGCATTTCGTCGAACATGTCACAAACATGAAAGTTACAGGTCTTAACAATAGAACTAAGCATAGGGGTATCATACTTATCTGAGATTCACTATGAGGTATTGTTTCCTTATCACATTAGCTGCATTATCATCTATTAGGCCATAGATACATTTTTCATTCATTTACGAGTAAAAATATGATAAGAGCCATACATAGCCATTGTTATAATACATGTTCATAACCAACATAATAACAAAAAAAATACCAAGGAAATGACAACCATATAATCCACATATAAACTAATATAATACTCATGAATTAACAAGGAGAAATAACCTCATATTAATGATGCAAAGGCAAACCAGGTTTGGAACTTCCACGAACCACCCGACCATAGACATGGCTGAGCCAAATCTCTCTTCAGCCAGTCACCCCCATGCCATATTCCAAGCATGAATGTGGGATCTCATGGAACAATCCATCAAAACCAAACTAGGGCTTCTGGAGGCCAAACCACCTCAACCCATCAAACAGTGATTCCTCCTCACGGTCGGACATCACAAACCATCACCAGGTTGGTCTCTACCCAAGCCTTCCAGGGATCCAGAGTGTTTTTTCCAACCAATCTTCCAGGACTAGTAACTCAACCCATAGTTGTTGTCGAGCTCCATATCGTTTGTCCAACCAAGGCTCCAGGACTGGCAACTCAACCCACCAAGGGCTTTAGAGTGTTTGTTCAACGAAGGATCCAGGACTAGTAACTCAACCCAAGCTGTTACAAGGCTCCATATTTTTTGTCCAACCAATGCTTCAGGAACTAGTAACTCAACCCACAACTAAAGGAACATGGGAACCAACCAGAAAACAAAAGGAAATGAACCCACAACACCATGGATATCTAGGAAATGGAAAGGCTAGGAAAATCCATTGTCAATCCAGTAAATCCTCTATGCCAATGATAGATCATGACCAATAAACCACATGAATTTTCCATGCATGAAAAAAATAGTAAGGAAAACATACATGCAACTCGATACCTACAAGAAAAACATGTTGTAGTTGTTGATCCCAATGTCCTCTTGCGCTTTCCTGCTCTTCCTTTTCCTTCTTGCTCCAAGCATCTAAGCATGCCACACTTGCCAAGAGTGCTCCAAGAAAAATCTAAGTGTCCAAGAGTATGAGAGAGAGAGAATATAATGAGAGCTCCAAAACTGAAATGACAAAAGGATCACACTGGCCAAGCTTGAGAAAAAACTTACACTGACTAAGCCCTGAGCAAAATGATCCTCAGAAGCCTTTTTATCAATGAGGCCTCTATTTTCTTTAATTTCCATTATTTTACTTCATTTTCCTCCTCACATGCAACCTGTGACCTTTCACCTTCCTTTTCTCCTAATTTCCATTACTTTCATAAATAAATGTGCCAAAAATAGCATTTTTCCTTTCCAAATCCTTTTCCATTGCCTTTTCCAATTTCCTTAACCATAATAAATTAAAGTGACACCCCACTAGGATGTTTTTTCCCACCATTTAGCTTGGTATATGTGTCCTATGATTGTGGTTTTTTAATTTTATATTTACATGGATTTTTTAACCAAGGCTGTTACAATAAGTAATCCCTTTTGTTTGATATGTGGGAATATTTGAACCCCAACTCCGCAATAGAAATGTACAATAACCCACTTGAACAGAGGGGTGGACTTAAGGAGATTTTAGCTTCAGACCTTTGCATGCCAATGCTTGTATCAATAAGGAAAGTGTTAATCCCCCACATAGTAAGCTCAGCTTAAGTCTTCAACACAACTACTCTTATTCCAGGATTGGGAATCTCTTTAGTTGGATAGTAAAATTTGTATTTTCACAATGTTAGTCTCTGTCACAATTATGAATTGTTATAAGAAAGGTTCTATGACTTTTTACCAAATATTAAATCTTTTTTACAAGCTCATGATCTTCTTTTTCTTTTAAGGCATAATCTCCATATTTTGGAGCAAATTTTTATGTCTGGTATGCTCAAATGGTAAGTTCTTTAAATAACCAACTAGTTGCACATGCCAACATGTTGCTAGGGGTCATTAAGAGAAACCATCATGCATGGTGCCATTAGTATTGGCTGTCTTCTATTGTCCATATGTTCAATTTGTTGTGTCATATTTCACATAGTAGAGTGCCAAACTATAATCCATTCAATCTGTCATATTCCACATAGTAGAGTGCCAAACTATAAATCAATATTAGTTTATAGTAAAATTGAAGCCATTTCTTGGCACAAGTAAAACATTCATGATTTTCATAAATATACCTAATTCGATGCTAGCACACAATAAAAAAATCCCTACTTTTCTCAGTGGAAACTTATATTTTTTTATGGAAAAGGAATACATGGTATTTGTGCCAAACTTTAATTCTTTGAACATTCAATCTTTTGATGCTTTTATGAATACCTTGTGAATTTTTGCTCAATCTCTGGAAAATAAATTTGCACACCCTAGTACAAATCTAGGTGGAATAACATCCTACTATGGAATCTAATATTTTGGAGTGTTTTATTAGTTCCCCAAAATGTATGTTTTCATTTGGATCTCCATTGTGTTTTTATCTGAAAATCTACTAGAGGATCTCAAAATAACTATGATTGTTTTGTCATGATTTCAAGTCCATTCAATGCATATTAGTGGAAATATGCATTTTTTTATCTAGACTCTGATGTATGAGATGTTGAATCTAATGATTTCCCCCAAAAAAGCACTTGTTGATGTGAATTGAACTTGATTCAAAGAGGTGTATAATTTTTTCCCCTAGAAACTTACTAAAGCCCATAATATTATTTTATATAATGCTTTGGTAAAATATTCAACCTTATTTTTCCTGTAAATGAACAAGTTGAATATACTTGTTATGTAATAGCTAGTTATAGAAGGTCCATGTTCACCAAGAGTGTGTGTTGGACATGTAACTGTTAGCATTGATTGCAAGGTAATCAATCCTACATCCTCTTATAGATCTATTTTTTTTCTTCATAAACCAGGATAATCCTGAAAATATTTTATCCATGGCTATGGCTAAAAAATACTTGCTTGCAAGAGGATAAACTAACTTGTGAATTATCAACTTGCAATCATCCAATTTGTCAAATGTTTTCCAGGTATATATTATTGGTGGGGTTGGAAATCGTTCATATTACAACGATGTATGGATGCTTGGCATAAATACTTGTTCATGGAATCAACTTGATGTTGGTGGGTAGCAACCCCAAGGTCGTTTTTCTCACAATGATATTCTAGCTAACTCAGACATAGCCATTTATGGAGGGTAGGTCCATGAATATGTCTATTATACTGTTTGAATCTCTATTCTGAGATTATCTTTGTTTCTGGAAATGGATATTATAATGGTTTTTCTCTTGTCGTGTATAATTATGGAGAGGATGAACGCCCTTTAGATGAATTAATTATTTTTCTTTTGGGAGTAGAACATCCCAATGTCCATTACAATGTTTCCATGTGAAAAATCTTTGGAAAACAGTTGAATAATCAAGAGAGACAAAGACCTAACACTTGTTTACACCGTGGTGGTGATCATGTGGTTTCAATGCTTGAAACTAGAGATGAAAGCTCTATAAGGGACACAAAATCTAGTGATGTAAGTCAAAACTCTTAAAAATAATTTCGTGTACATTTCATTATATGTTTATTGCTTATATAATCTTAGAGTGCTTGTTTTCTCTGTTTGTTTTATTCAGAAGTCAACAAAAATAGCTTAAGCATAGTCATGGAAAGAAGATTTGAATATGAAAATACTTGTTGATGCTGAAGCAGAGTCCAAACCATCTTCCTTACAATATCTAGGTTAGCATGGTCAATGTTCTTTATATAAAATATATCTGGGACAATCCGTTTTTTTTGGGTGATGTATTGGCTAAGTAAAATATAGTTTATACATGATTGTTATCACTACTCTAGCATTTACTCTCTTTCAAAATTAAATGTATGGATTGATGGAGTCGTTGAAAAATTTGAAATTTATGGAAATGCACAAAACAAACATAGCCCTTGTCTTCTAAATATAGGGAAAAATACTGAAGGGCTCTATGATAGGTCTTGTCAACAATATGGAATATTCACATTAAGGAAATTTGATACTAACTAACTTGTTTCAAACTAGATATGATTGGGTTAATCAGGTCATATTGAGGGATATAGGACAATAATTTGTAATCCTATTACTAATTTATTTGAATAGTATAACATTGTGTTTTGAAATAAATAAATGAACTATTTTCAACACGCAAATACCTTTTTAAACCATCCTAAGGGGTTATCTCAATCAATTATTGCTAATGCTGCTTGGAATCTAGTTAGTTTTGTGCAATCAAGTGCCTGGTTTGAATTCCATTGGGCGAGAAGCACTTGTCTACACCAATGGGTTTAATAGGGATTCCATCTATGAATGTGGGGAAGCATCCCTAGGGTTTATCTCTAGGGTTTCCCTTGGAAAAGAAAATACATTTTTAAATGGAAACAATAGAGAAATACAATATACTTCGTAATTCTTACATATGAATCATGGAGTACTATGATTGAATATTTATTTATTTATTTATTGATATTATCTACAATGTGTGTATACCTACACTATTTTTCTTGGACTTATGTTTTAGACAATCCTCAACCGAAGCGAAAAAAGATGATCCATTTGAAAATACTAGAGCTTGAAGTAGAACAAGAAGAATAATTACTTTCACTTTCACAACAATCTTCTCCTTCTCAATCTGATTAAGAGAAAACAATTAAGAAAAAATCATCCCCATGTAATCGTCCCAAATCCATTGCCAAGTCTCCTCTATAGGTTTTAACCCGTATAGAAATTACCTGCATATGAATTCTCAAACACAGAAAATTAAGAATGCGAGAGCATAACACATAAAACACATATACACAGAGATTTTCCCCTAGATCCCAAAACCAGGACTACCAGCTTGATTTTTCATTATGTTCCTTTCAATGTTACAATACATATTTATACATGCCGAAGCATCCAATACCATGGACCGAAAACCATCACGTCCAAAACCATGGACCAAAAACCATCATGTCCAAAACCATGTGCGAAAATCATGCACAAATCCATAGGTAGGTTCGCCCAACCTAACATAGGGTCCAAAACCAAAATTTTCCAAGTTGCTGCCCCGGACCCCATAGAGTGGGGTTACTTGCACCCATCAAACTCCCTGTGAATCCCCCTACTACGCAATCGCCGCAACGAAGGGGGGCTCCGCCCCCTTATAACTACCCAGTTAACTACGTGGGCTAGTCGTGGAAAGAATATAACACAACCCAAATTCTCCCACTTGCTATTTTCTTTCCACAGGGACCCACAAGAGAGCTTAGTCATTTATCTAGCCTTGCAATGCCCATTGAATCTATACACCAAGATAACTTCTAAGAGCTCACAGATTTTGTTAATGCATCTATAGTATTCTTCAAAGTGTCGAATTTTACCAGCAACACCTTTTTGTCTTCTATCATATCCCTCACAAACTGATACTGAACATCAATGTGCTTTGTCTTTGAATGATATGCAGGGTTCTTTGCCAAGAAAATTGCACTTTGGCTGTCACAGTCTATCCTTATATATCCCTGTACTAACCCCATACTTGAACACAATCTCTGCAACCAAATTGCTTCCTTGCTTGCATGAGTGGCTGCCATGTATTTTTCCTCTGTAGTTGATAGTGCCACTACAGATTGTTTCTTACTCATCCAACTGACTGCACCTCCAAATAGGTTAAACACATACCCACTTGTAGATCTTCTCTGATCCAGATCTCCAGCCCAATCTGCATCAACAAATCCATGAATATCCAACACTCCATCCAATCCTGGTCTTCCTTGGTAGCACAAACCATAATCACTAGTGCCACGCAAATACTTGAAAACCTGCTTCACTGTTGTCCAATGCTCCTTCCCTAGTTTTGACATAAACCTGCTCAATACTCCCACTGCATGTGCAATGTCTGGTCTAGTACAGACCATCGCATACATTAGGCTAGTGAATGCACTTGCATATGGAACACGAGACATGTCCTCTTCCTCTTATTGTGTCTTGGGACACTGTTCAGCAGATAACTTTACACCTACAGGAATAGGAGCCTTCACTGGTTTACTATCCTACATATTAAACCTTTACAATATTGTCTTGACATACTTCCTCTGGTTTAACCATAGCTTCCTCTTTGTCCAATCTCTTTTAATTTCCATGCCCAAAATATAGTTTGCAGCACCAAGATATTTCATGTCGAATTTGGAGGACAAATGGGTCTTAAAATCCTAGATAATTTCTTTGTCATTTCCAACCAGCAACATATCATCCACATATAAGACCAGATAAATAACACGGTCACCAATTAATTTAAAATACACACAGTGATCTGTTTTGCTTCTGGTGAAGCCAAGTCCCTGTATAAATGTATCAAATTTATGATACCACATCCTTGGTGACTGTTTTAACCCATACAGAGACTTCTTTAACTTGCATACTAGTTCTTTCTTACCCTTCACCGCAAAGCCTTCAGGTTGCTTCATGTAGATCTCCTGTTTTAGATCCCTGTGAAGAAATTTTGTCTTCACGTCCATCTGTTCTACCTCAAAATCAAAAGAAGCAACAATAGATAAAAGTAATCTAATAGATGCTACCTTGGCAATAGGAGAAAAAATATCACCAAAATCAATTCCCGGCACCTGGGAATAACCTTTTGCTACCAACCGAGCTTTGTATTTCTCCACCTTTCCTTCTGCATTTGTCTTCTTCTTGAACACCCATTTGTTGCCAATGGGTTTCCTTCCAACTGGAAACTCCACCAGATCCCAAGCCTCATTTTTGTGCAAAGATGCCACTTCATCAACCATGGCCTCTTTCCTGAGTTTTCCACCCTCTGAATCTACTGCTTCCTTCATAGTTCTGGGATCATCATCAATAATAGATAAAGAAAAATTTGAATAGAAAGAAGATGGACTATATCTTTCTGGCTGCCTTCTTTCTCGAATTGATCTTCTCACACTCGGAGTTTGTGTCTCTTCATCTTTTGATTCCTCCTTTGCTGTAGAGTTTGATTCTTCCTCCTTTAGCTCAAACTCTATCTTCTCAGGTTCCTTTGGTTGGACTTCATGTTTAATAACATCTTTCACCTCTCCGAACACCACATCTCAGATGTGCACAACCTTCCTTGTTACTGGGTTCCAAAGCTTATAACCATTTAAACCATCCTTATACCCAATAAAGATGCACTTTTCAGATTTACTATCCAACTTGGTTCTTTTCTCCTTTGGAACATGTACATATGCATCACATCTAAATACCCTCAGATGTGAAAGAGAGGGTTTCTTACTAGTCCATACCTCTTATGGAGTCTTATCCTCCAACGCTGATGAAGGTGATCTATTGAACAGGTAACATGCTGTCTCCATCGCCTCTGCCTAGAATTCTTGTCCTAACCTGGCACCACTGAGCATGCTTCTTGCCCTTTCCATCAACATCTTGTTCATTCTTTCTGCAACTCCATTTTGATAAGGTGTATATGGAGTAGTGTTTTGCCGTGATATAGCAAACTTCTTACAGAATTCTTCAAATTCCTTACTGCAAAACTCTCCACCGTTATCTGTCCTCAGCACCTTTATCTTCTTCTCTGTCCGATTTTCCACCAGAGCCTTAAATTCTTTAAACTTGTCAAAGACTTTAGATTTCTTCTTAAGGAAATATATCCATGTATTCCTTGATAATTCATCTATAAATGATGCATAGTACACAGACTTACCCAATGATGGAACCTTCACAGGTCCAAACACATCACTGTGCACAAGATCTAATATTTGTTTCACCCTCTTACCACAAGAGGGGAAACTCACCTGATTCTGCTTCCCATATACACAATTTTCACAGAAATCAAAATCCAGAGAGCTATTACTCATACCTTCTACCATACCTTTACCATGAAGTATTCAAAGGCCCTTCTCTACAATATGTCCAAGCCTTTGATGCCACAACATGGTCTTCTCTCCAGAGACCACTAGGTTTTCTGCTCCACTTTCAGGAACCATGAAACTATTGCACCCATCAACAATAGTGCTACCTTGCAGCTTGTACAGAGTTCCAATTCGAACTCCCCGCATCAATACTAGTGCCCCCCGAACCATCTTGCAGGTATTCTTCTCGAACACTTTTTTTACACTTGCATCATCTAGCTTGCTTACAGAAATCAGATTTCTAGCCAATGCAGGAATATGTAGAACACCCAAAAGTGTTCTAACCCTTCCACCTGGCAACTTCCAACTTTGCTTTTCTGCGACCAACGATTCTAGCCTTCCTATCATCCCCTAAGAAGACATCACCACCATCGTATTTCTCATACTCGTAGAACCACTCTCTATGGGGAGTGAAGTGAAAGGATTCACCTGAGTAAATCAACAATGCCTCATGATCTACATGTGTACTTGAAGAAGCCAAGTACACATCCCCACCTTCATCTGAGGTGCTTTTCACCTCTAGAAAAGGAGCATCATCAGATCCCTTTCCTTTATCAAGAGCTTTAGATTTACAGTCCCTTTTGTAGTACCCTTCCTTTCCGCATTTCTAGCACACCACCTTTACAGGTTTTCCTGGAGATTTAGATCTCCCTCTAGATTTAGATCTCCCACTCGATGACTTATTTTTGTTTCTGTTTTGGGACCATCCTCGTACAAACAAGGCATCACCATTTTGGCTCTCCATATTTTTCCATCTCATCTCCTTCGTCAGCAAGGATGAGACTATTTCATCAAACTGCAAGGCAGTTGCATTGTTACCTGTTGCAATAACCAGATTATCTCACGAATCTGGTAGAGAACACAACAAACTAATGCACTTATCTTCATCTGAAATTTTGATATCAACAGACGATAACTGAATTACCACAGTATTAAATGCATTCAGATGCTCTGTCACCGAGTCTCCATCTTTCATCCTCAGGTTATACAGCTTTTTCCATAGGAAAAGTTTATTCACCAGAGACTTAGATTGGTACAAAGTCCCTAGCTTGTCCCACAAATCCTTCGCCGTAGCTTCCCCTGATACATTCAGCAATACTGAATCTGAGACACACAATCGTATTGTGCTCTTTACCTTCTGATCCAACTTCTTCCATTCTTCATCAGACACTCCCGTTGGTTTAGTACCCAGATCTACCGTGATCCACTGATCATTATCCACCAATAGATCCTCCATCTTGAGTTTCCACAACTCAAAACTCCAACCATTAAATTTCTTGGTCTCTATCTTTCCACTACTTGCCATCTTCTTTCACCACCAGAATCGATCTCATAGATCTCCCACTGAACAGGGTCTACCACAAGCCCGAGCGAAACCCCTCAGCAACAAAGGCGTCCGCTTGAAGCTAAAACAACTCCGATACCAAATGTAGGTTTTAACCCCGTACAGAAATTACCTGCATACGAATTCTCAAACACAAAAAATAAAGAATGCGAGAGCATAACACATAAAACACATATACACATAGATTTTCCCCTGGATCCCAAAACCTGGACTACCAGCTTGATTTTTCATTATGTTCCTTTCAATGTTACAATACTTATTTATACATGTTGAAGCATCCAATACCATGAAACGAAAACCATTGTGTCCAAAACCATGGACCGAAAACCATTGCGTCCAAAATCATGTGCGAAAATCATGCACAAAACCATAGGTATGTCCACCCAACCTAACATAGGGTCCAAAACCAAAATTTTCTAGGGCGCTGTCCCAGACCCCATAGAGTGGGGTTACCTGCACCCCTCAAACTCCCTATGAATCCCCCTGCTACGCAATCGGTGCAAATGAAGGGGGGGATTCACCCCCCTTACAACCCCCCGGTTAACTATGTGGGCTAGTCATGGAAAGAATATAACACAACAACCCTTTGTCATTTTTGTTCAGAAAAACTAAAATCATCAACAAAGATAACAATGCAACATAAACCATCAAAGGCCTCATCAATAACATCAAACACCAACCCCTCCTGAAGTGCAACAAAATCAAAAGGCAAAGAATTTATTTTGATTACATGTAGGCCTTCTAAGCCAAACAATTCCGTTACCTGCACATAATGTCTCAAAAACTTTGATTCCCATGGACATTTATCCAATTAGACATGCCCCAAAAAATATTTCTCAAGATCTCACTTCGAAAATTGTTTAGAACCGAAGACCAAAAACTCAAAATCTATCTAATAAACTACCACCAAGAATTGCAGTTGCAGGAATGTTTGCAATCCCTAATCTTGTAAGTAAAATATTCTTTATTCAATTACCATTCAAGAAAATTCTCTGCAAGTTTTCTTTACATATATCATAGGAATTTTCATACAAATATTGTTGCTTTGATCAACTTACATGTACACAGAGGATGAAGTTCATGGTACTATCGATGTAGTTTTTGACTTTGGATATCTCATTACTTCCCAAGTAAATGGAAAATTGTTTTGAGATGTTTTATTCAGTCCAGTAATATTTTTTTCCTCATCTTCTTCTTTATACTTATTTGTATGCCCATCCCTTGACATTTTGGATGTATTTAATTGATCGTTTAATAGGTTAAAAGTTTTCTCATCTTACATATCCAAAAATTCACAACATCACAAATTTTCATTTCAATTTGAAACTATTGCACCTTACTGTATTCGCTTAAAAGTTAAACTACGGGAGAAGTTTATGAAGTGCACACAACTTCAAATTTTCATGTTTTAATTGGAACAAATATGCCTTATTATATTCACTTTCAACTAAATTGGGAAATTTTCTAATTTATATATTCTCAAACATGGCCCTGGAATCATTATGAAAGAGGCAAGTATCCCTCCAAACTATCTATCCAACAACAATAGCATTATTGGGATGGTTGTGGGGTATCCTCCTGATTTAGTGAGTAACCCACAATCATTCCAGAATAATCTCAGCGGTATGAATGGGACCTTTGTTGGGTCTGCTATGGTACCCACTATGCACATTGGTACATTACTGCAACCAACTTCCATTACTATAATTATCTCTGTTTCTTTTACAATAAAAATCATGGAGGAAAACCACAATTGTGGTTCCAAATATATTTATAAAAACTACTAGATGTGCATCGGTAGATTTACAAAGACAAACACATGATATTCATTTCAGTGCAAGAGAAAATTCTGGTGCCTCTATCTGTAATAATTTAGGGAGTGTAAGGATGAATAGTGATAATAATATACACACTCATGAACTCATCACCTAAGAATTTGTGGTGTAATTCATAAAGTCCCCTAAAACCCCTCCTGAAATGGTCATGTTCCATCCATTATCACTGGTCCTGGACACTGGGTTTGGAAACCATTACCTTCGAGTGTTCCTCAAACTGCCTCTCCTATAGATTATCATCCTGCAATTACTCATAGATAAAATGTGCATTTTGTAGCCATGCCTTCTTTCCTAGGCGTAAGTTTTGGAATTGTACTAGTAGGGGCTGAAGATTCAATAGCATTTTTAAGTGGGAATTCTATGCAAATTGGACCACAGAAAAAGAATGGAATGCATCCAAATATTCATGGTGGAATCACATTAAGCCTTAGAAGGTCTGGTCAAGTTGCAGACCAAAAGCATTAACCTGATGGTTTCTCCACATAAGAGTGGTGCAGGAGCCTTGATTTCAGGGTTGAGTATCCACATCTAGTTTACACGCTGGAATGTTGATGAAAATGTAATAGCAAATTTTATTGTTGTCACTATTGCCCACGACCTATCTGATTGAATGAAGTTGACCTCTGCTAGTTTTAGTGGTGGATATAAAATTTCCTCATGTCAGGGTTTAAATTAAAGACATTGGTATTGAAATGTAGTAGCAAGAAATTTGTTGAAGACAAGTTTTTTTAATTTAAACCCAGTCTCATGTTCTATCAATGACATTATTAACATTTTTGTTTCTTTTAGTATATTACATATGATGTGGGTCCCTTATTGAAGGCCTTGGTTTGACATTGTGGTTAAGGTTCCGTATACATAAGTAGTTTTCCTTGAGTTCAATTCCAACCCACAATGCCTATGCATGCCTATAACTTTTTCATATAGTTCCATGGGTGGCATATCTACCAATAATATGGTCACCATGTTAAATGTGTTATTGTTTCATTTTAGTAAGGACATAAATCCACAATATGCTGGTCTCAAGTCTTGAGTTTAATGTTATGGGATTCTCCTATGCTATGTTATGTTCTCTATATCTCTAAGGTATTCATTATTTAGCTTGGCTACCTCCAACTTCCTTTGTATGCAAAAGCACAATGTTGCTCTTGGATGACACTAGTTATGCTTGCACACGTTTGACCCTTTGATGCACAAGCTTTACACTTATCTTATTGCCAATAGTGGGTATGTTTGCACTAGTGGAGGATGGAGGTGAATTTCCATATTTAAAGGGGAAAATCGATTTGCAAGTGATGCTTCTTATGTGATGTAGAGACAAAGGAGAACTTATTTCATTGCTTTGTTTCTTAAAATATTTTTTTTTGTAGATAGAACCTGAGTCACTTGGTTCATGTCCATCTTTGAATTTAACTGTAATGTTAGACTTAAATAATCATTCATTGAATTGCATTAAGTAGTGACCATTTTTGACCCCTTGAAGACATGATGAGTTTGTATAAATAGTCAACAAAGTTTGCTTGTAGCTTTAAGATATGACTAAATTCAAGTTTTAAATTTCAAATTTGGTGAACTCAGTGACTTAGGATGCATTTCTCTCTTCAATAATTATAGGGCTAACATTTTGTCTTCTTAGATACCTTGATCAAAGGTTCTTGTCTTTGCTCATCAGGGCGATGGTTACCTTCATACACCATAAGCTCTAGTATCCTGCCATGATAGTCACATCGATTACATTTTTCTTCTAGGTTGTGATTATGACTAGGCTTAATTGATCGACATTCTCCACCCAAACTGAAGTCAAGGTGTGGTTGGGTTCACTAAGGGAGTAGAGTTTTTATGACAACAATGTCAATGTTTCTTTAGATTATGGTTAGATCACCGTCTTTGCTACTATTATGAATTCATTGTATTTGGATGTTGAAAGATATTTGACATAGTCCTTTCCCTTATCTTTAGTTTCTATAGTCCCTGAAGGGACTTTTGGAGGTGATCGTGGATCACTTTCCATGGGATCATATTTGTAGTTCATTATTTGGGTAAATATTATAACACTATGTACATGTTCTTGGGGTATAAACTTATAATATTTGTCTAGTGTTTTTTAGAGTATTTTACAGTTGTCTTTTTACGATGTGTAGAGTTTTTTAATTGAATCATAATTGTGTATTTTTCCATTATGAAAACAAAAAACACAAGTTTCTGAGGTCAGTTGGAGAATCGAATTAAAATTGCAAGGAAATTTTAGAATTGTTCAATATATCATAGCTAGGGTCAAATTTTCTTCATATATGGCATCAACCACTTAGTTGGACACCTGTGTCTGGAATCAAATCCATTTGAGACAAGGGACCTCTCTTCATTTTACTATTAAAACTTTCACCCCCGCTTTGGTCTTAAAGACTTGGTGCATATTTTCTAAGTATTGCATCTTTTAGAATTCTTACTTTTTCTGCTACTTTAAGAAATGGCATCCTCAGGCCCACTCTTAGCAGGGAAAATTTTAGGGGCTAATATTCGTAGGTGGGCTAATTTTTCATGTTTTTTTTTTCAGGAAAAAAATTCACCAATTTCCATTTTTTTTTTTTAAATTATTTGTCCACATTTTATAGTATAAAATAATTTTACCTTAAAAATTGCCAAAATTTTATATAGACTAATATAAAATCATTAGAAATCTAAATTTTTTTACAAAAATATTGGTAAACATTTTACAATTTGCATATTAGGGACTAGTAAGATTCACAAAGGTTTCTAAACTTTAAGATAAGCTTCCATCCTTAAAATTGTCCTTGACCCTTAGGTCTTTCTTGGTGAAATATGAGGCAAAGACGTTGTAATTGATGAGTTTCATCAACAACCTAGGCAAAAGACCTTCTCCACCTTCAATTTGATTTTCATGATAATTGTTAAAGACCATAATTTATTCATCATATTAGAGGCTTCACAGGGAGGGAAACACCAAAAGTTTCTTAAGTTTTATTTTTCTAAATAATAAACTAATTTTAGATGAAAAAATATGTCATCATGTACGAAAGTTAGTAGAAAAAGGTTTGGAAGTGATGAGAAAACACAAGCCCATTTACAAGGGTAGGTAGAGAAAGCGAATTAAAATGTTTTACCAATTATTGGATTCCATATTGACTTGAGTTGTAAGTTAGTAGAACAAGGTTTGGCATTGATGAGAAAGCATAGGGCCATTTACAAGGGTAGGTAGAGAAAGTGGATTAAAATGTTGGACCAATTCAACAGTAAGGAATTTCATTCAACAAGATAGACTATTATAAGTAGATACAAGGGAAGTTCCTTGTGAGTCACTGTTGATTTATTACCAAGGAAGGTCCTTATTACTTGTTGTTGATTTTGTTATTACCAAAGTTGGACTTTGGAGCACTTTGTTTCTTCCCACTATTATCAAGAAGGATTACATTGTTGAGTTTTGCTTCAGTATTCAATGAATAATTTCTTCAGTGTTGAAGAACTAAAGTAATTTTTTAATTGGAAACATATGGCCCGATATAAGGTTGTAATATTGCTTTATTTATTGAACCCAAAAACATGAAAACTAGAAACAAAGTTTAATGACTTTGTTTTCATGTTTTTCTTGTGGTGAAATTCTAGAGAAGAGATTGAAACCACTTATTACATTATTAAATAAGTATTTAATAACCTTTTTACACCACCACATGTATAGTGGATGCATATTTTATTTGATGAGAAAGTAACATTACTATTAGAAAAAACTATTTATCTTGTTTTCTGTGCATGATGGATTGGATTTACGATGACAATCTATATTGTTTTTATAGGTATTTCCATATGAAAGATTTGCAATTAGCAAGGCTTGTCTCTTTTTGAAAGGCATGATATTTTGTTTGAATTCACAAGAGCGAGATGGTAAAGTCATTCTTAGAGTTTGTGAATTCACCTGCGATGACTTGGAAACACAATGATAATTTTTTGAAGTGATAAAACAATATTTCATGTGTAAATTGTAGTGAGGAGAACTAGTCTAGTGATACCCTTAAAGCCAATATCTCGCATGAGACACACACATACAGACTGATGGTAAAGTCTTTAGAGTTGGTGAATTCACCTGTGATGACTTGGAAACACAATTATAATTTTTTGATGTGATGAAATAATATTTCATGTGTAAATTGTAATCCAACCAATAGTAAGTTGGAAACTCATATTGTAATACTTGACATTTCATATAATATAATTTATGTGTTTGAAATTATTTATGGTTTTACTTGATATTATTTATTATTGTAATTAACATATGTAGCTTTTTGTTTTCATATTAGATGGACATGCATATTGTATAACATTTTTTTAATTTAATCACAAAATCATACTAATTGAATTATGCTGGTCAATAATGAACACATAAAATCAATCTAAAACTTCTAAATTAGTAGTTTATATTGATTAATGATAAACAAAAATAAAATGAATAGACAACAACTAAATTAGTAGTTTATAATGATTATTAATGAAAGTAAATGAAATGAATATAAATTATTAAATTAGTCATTTATATAATGACTATGAAACTACCAAAAAATGATAAATGACTATTGTAAATGACAAATTTGTGATTACAAATGATGACTAAATTTTTCATATATATGACTATTAGTGCTAATTTGTAGTATCTTAAAACATGACCAAAATGTAGTATTTGGTCATTAATTTGTTTAAAAAAATGACTAAAATTTACATATATATGACTATTAGTAGTTGATTTACAGTATCTTATAACGTGACCGACATTTTTGTCATTAATTGGTTTTCTCGAGTGATCATGTAGTAGTATATTTTGTTGTTTATTTGGTGATTAATGGTGACGATTAATGATTGAATCAATGACTAAATTTATGACCAAATTTATGGCTAAATGTACTACTAAACAATAAAATTGAGACAACCAATTAATGACTAAGCTAAATATGACTAAAAGTTGGTCGCATTATAAGATACTGTCAATTAGCCACTGTTGGTCACCAACTAAAAAATGGTCATTTAAATTCAAATTTTAGTAGTTTTTTTAGTAACTAATTAACCATTTTGTACTAGTAATCGCCTAATTGACTCTCTCTATCTACCCTATAAATTTGGATGATATGTTGTACGAAATTTCAAATTGGTTGCAATGCTCTTAAATAAACCTTTCCAAAAGTTTGATGTAAACTTGGGATGCCTATCTAAAATAATGTAGCCTAGAAATTTCCTTCATATATTTTTCAACAATAGTTGTTTCCTTGTGTGTTTATTTCATTGGACTAAAATGGGTAGCTTTAGTGAGCTTAATCATTACTGCCATTATGGAATCATGTTGCCTCATAGTTTTGTGCAAATTTGTTATAAATTTAGTAGAAAAAATTTTCCATTTCCTCTTAGGAATACGTATTAGTTGTATTAATCCAACTGGATATCTATGCCCAGCCTTAACTTTTGGCACACAAAGAAAATAACTATATAATAAAACACTTCCTTTTTTATACATGGCTAAAAATATTGACCTTTTACATCTAAAATTATTTTTTGGTACCTTGAGTGTCCATAAGGTACCTTGTGCATCTCACTCAACACTATACTTTTCAACCCATGAAAATTTATCACATAATTCTCCCTCTGTACATTAGGATTTCATCATATTACATTTCATACTTATTGTAGTTTGGTTATAAATTACCTTGTCGTGGCTCCTCTTTTATTTTTGTATATTGCTAATATGAATTTTTAGCCTCTAAAATTCTGGTTTTTAAATTGGACTTGTATATATTTATGGCCACTGCATGCATTTTATACACCCTTTTTTTGAGTGCATTAACCACCTTATTTTTCTTACCTTATATATGCGTGATTTCAATTTTTTATAAACCAGAAATTCCAATCATCTAATTTGTTTGGCATTATAAGTTGGTTGCCCAAACAAATGCTTTAGACCACTAGGGTCATTTCTCAATTCAAATAATTTTCCCATGAGGTAATGCCTTAAAAATTTCAAGGAATGTATGATGGCTACCAACTCTAAATCATGCACAACATAATTCCTCAAATTCTCCTTCAGTTTCCTTGACTCATAATATATTACATGCCCATTTTGCAAGAGGACTCCTCAAAGCCCTTCCTTGAATGCATCAATGCACACAATAAAACTTCCATTTGGATCAATTTTCCTCAATACTTGTGGACTTGTTAATAGCATTTTTAAATGTTGAAATGGCTCTTCACATTCATGAAACTGCTCAAATTTCACACCCCTCTTTTATAAAGAGGTGATAAGATGTGCTATATTTGGGAATCCCTTAATAAATCTCCTCTACTATCCTACTAATCCCATGACGGATTTGGCTTCTATCACATTTTTGGGTGATATTCACTCTGATTTATTTTATTTTCTCTAGGTATACTACTATTGTAACAACCCTCATTAAAAATCCATGTAATAAAGTTAGTAAAGGAAGAAATAAGTCCAAGGTCACGGGACACATATTCCAAGCTAAATGTTGGGAAAAAACATAGTGATTGGGATCATTGGTGATTAAAAAATGGCTATGGAAATTGGTAAAGGAAATGACAAAGGAAAAGATGCATTAATTGACATTTTATTTATGAAAAGAATGAAAATTAGGAGAAAAGGAAGATGAAAGGTCACAAGTTGCATGTGAGGAGGAAAATGAAGGAAAATGAAGGAAAATAATTGAAAATGAAGAAAATAGAGGTCCCAATGATAAAAAGGCTTATGAGGATCAATTTATAGATTTTTATTTATTTATTTATTTTATTTATTGATTTTTTATTTTTTAGCTTGGAACTCTCTCTATTCTCTCTCATACTCTTGCATAATTAGAGTTCTTGGAGAACGCTTGGAGGATTTTGGGCATAATTTTAATTTGGAGCAAGAAGGCAAAGGAAAAGCAAGAAAGCACAAGGAAACAACGATATCAACAATTGAAATGGGTTTTCTTTGCAGGTAACGAGTTTCATGTATGATTTCCTTGCTAGTTTTGGCATGCATGGCATATGCATGTGGTTTTTTGGTTATGACCTGCCATTGGCATGGAGGATCGTCTGGATTGATAGTGGTTTTGTCTAGCCTTACCATTTCCTGGATAGCCACAATGTTGTGGGTTTTTCCTTTTCTTTTATGATTGGTTCTCATGTTCCTTATGGTTGTGGCTTGAGTTATTAGTTCCTAGAGCCTTGGTTGGGAAAACACTTTGGAAGCCCTGAAACAACTTGGGTTGAGTTACTAGTCTTGAAAGCCTTGGTTGGAAAAATTCTCTGGAGCCCTTGGTTGGTTGGGTTACTAGTCTTGGAGCCTTGGTTGGACAAACGCTTTGGATCCCTATGACAGTTGTGGGTTGAGTTACTCGTTCTGGAGCCGAGTTGGAACAGAAGCTTTAGAGCCCTAGACAAATTGGGTAGATACCCATTTGGTGATGGTTATTGATGTTCAACCATGAGGTGGAATCATTGGTTGAGGCTTGAGGTGTTATGGCCTTCGGAAGATCTGGTTTGTTTTTTTTTTTTTGGTTTATTCCATGAGATCCCACATTCATGCTTGGAATATGGCGCCAGGGTGATTGGTTGAAGAGAGATTTGGTTCAGCCCAATATATGGTTGGGTGGTACATGGAATTCCATGACTTGGTTGACTTTTGCATATGAATAATAAGAATCTTTCATCTTGAGTTTTATGGGCAAATGTGCTTGGTTATTGTGTGATTTTAATGGTTGTTCTATTATTGTTATTATTTTGGTCATATGTTGGCTATAAGCATGAGTTTATGAAATACTTCATTTATGACTCTCATCATGTTTTTTTAGTAAATGAATGGTTGATGAATGTATGACTTAATAGATGATAATGTAGCTATTATATGAGAGCATCAGACCTTCTTGACGATTCTCATATAAATATGAGATCCCTATGATCATATATGTAATTATGACTTGTAGATTACATGTTCATGAGGTGTTTGATGAAATGTATGCCATGGTTAGGCCTGGTTAGGTCAAGTTCTTGTCAAAGTTTTGTATGGAAAGCTTTGTCCCTATGTCATTTGTTATTTCTAAAAGTTTCATTAAGTTCTGGGTGTTGAAGGAAGTGTAACTAGGTTCGTTCTTCATAAATGTACTTTTGATATTTGTACTTATTCAAGAAAATAAATATTATTTTTATAATATATGTCAATGAGTTTCTTTCTCATTGAAATAGGTCTAGCACATGTCAAAGTGTTATAGGTGAGTCAAATAGTCAAAAGAAAATGTTTAAGGCCTTAAGGGTGTGTTACACCATGTATAAATATATATTAAAGTCAAAGGGAAAAACCTCCAAGAAAAGTCAAGTCTACTCATATGCAATGGTACCTTCAAGAAGCTCCTTCAAGCATGCTACACCAACATGGAAACTATCTGAAGTCTTCTCAACAAATCAGCCACCAAACTCCCCTCAAAGTCGGCCTACAATTAAGAGGACTAGTTAGCCTTCTAGTCGGCCTAAATGGAGGGACAATCCTCTATTTATAGATGTTGTCCACTCCAAATATAATGTACTACTCAAGATCTGAAATCCACAAGGGAAATAGGACAAGAAGAATGAAGGAAGCAAAAATAAAAGGTCTACTAGGGCAGCGAAGTGAAAAGGAATAAAAATGACGTTTGGAGGACTATTTTCTAGGAAAGAAAATGGTCACACGTGTGAAGGAGGAGAGGGTATTTCTACTTTTATAGAATTCCTCTACCACAGTCCCATAAAACTCATCATTTGGGCGAGGATCATACATATAAAGTTCATCTCACTCAAGTGAAGAAGAAAATAAGAAAAGCGAAGTAAATAGGGTTGATCTGAAGCTTATCACAGTCACACGTGCGAGTGGAGGGATGACTACAGTCATCATAGCTGCACTATCACAGACACACATATCTCTTTGTTTAAGGTTAAAACTAGGCCTACAAGGCCTCTCTCTCAAGCGTGGAAGAAGGGTATGCCAGCAAAGAAAGTCTAACATAGTTGTGAAGGAAAATCACTCACACGTGCATAGAATTAGGGCTGCATTGCTCTTTCCCTAAGTATGCAACAATTGCCGGAAGAAGTGTTGAAGGGAAGAAGAAACAGAGTTGCAAGAGGAAGAAATATTGAAAATACTTGAATTGTGCTTGGAGGATCTTCTTCTTCAGGGGTCTAGGGTTTGGCATTGATCAATAGAAGCTTCAATAAGAGAAACTCACTAAAGGGTTTTACTCTCAAGAGAAGAGAGGTTTTGATCCTGGTAGAGAGCCAACATCTTGTGTTCTTATTTTATGTTTTAGTAGGAGTTTGATGAAGTACACAAATATGCACTAATAATAATAAGAAGAAGAATAAACTAATAAGGAAAAGTAAAAATACTCCACAAATTGTTATCAATTAATGAAGAATCACACTACACTACTTTTCCCTAGATTCTTCAACATGGTATCAGAGCGAAGGTGACACATTAAGGAAAGGGAAACTCAACAACACTCATCAATAAGAAGCATCTAAAATGTTGAAGCATCAAGCCTAGAAGTGTTAATCACTTGAAGAACAAGAAGGGTCTACAATCCATCATTCATCAAGGAGGTCTACAAAACTAGAAGAAGAGGCTTACATAAAGGCACCTACAAAGAAGAACAAATTGAAGCAGGACCTACATTAAGATACAAGTCTTCAAGAAAATCTCATCATCGAGCAACTACACTTGGAGAAGGCAACTTGAATAACATCAAGATCCAGTGAAGACAAGCCATAAATCCTTCAAATCACATCTCAAAATCTATCAAGTAGGTACATGTCCCCTTCTGAATATACATCAATGTATTTTTGCAAGGAAAGCAATAAATTGGTAGGTACCAATAAACTTCTTGCATGGAAGAAGAGGACTGATCTACTACTCAAGGAGAATTAACTCCTAGAGCATGTCAAAGGGAATATCACTATCCCTAATAAGGAACAAACTCAAGTCTTAGCTAAGTACAATAAAGATGAGGCAAGAGCTCAAAGGATTCTAATAGAATCAATCAAAGACTCTCTCATTCCCTATGTCTCCAAATTTGAGACATCGAAACAAAATTATGATAAGCTAGTAGAGCTATTCTTGGTATCCACAACCGGATAAGTAATATCTCTGAGGAACGCATTGTACAAGATGAAGATAACAAATGAAGGAATAACTCTCTACTTCATGAAAATATTTGAAATGAGAGATCAACTTCAAGAGCTTAGGGAAGTCGTGTCTGACAGAGAGATGACAATCGTAGTACTCAATGATCTACCTAAGGAGTGGGGAAACTTCACATCAAGAATATATTCCAAGAAGGAAGCAACCACTCTCAGTGAAATGTGGTCCCTATGCAGAATAGAGGAAACCTAAGGAAAAATGAGATGTGGGATCAAAGCAGCAAGAATTTGCTACCATGGCCAAGAGAAAGGGTAAATTTGGAAAATGTGGTCCACGAAGAACAAACAACAAAGACATGTCCAATATCCAATGCTTTGGATGCCAAGAACATGGACATTACAAAAGGAATTTCCCTAAGCTTAAGAAGGACAACAATAACAAAAGAAAGAGGGCAGAAGGTCACTTGACTCAAGAGGTGAAAGAAGAAGGAAAGAAGCAAAAGAAGGAAGATCCTCTAGATCTCTACTATGACTAGGTCAAACTCTTTACTTCTAGACTTCTTTCAAAGTTTTGAGTAATATAGGAGCATGTAGGAATAATATTAATATTGCATGGCTAGAAACATCCTCTAGAATCTAGAAGCATGATGTACATAGAATTCTAGATACTCATGAAGATGTAGCATTTATGATAAGAAAAAAAATGCATAAATAGAAATATATTCTAGAATGTAGGAGCATGGCAGATATAGCTCAAGATATTCATGTAGAAGAAGCATACCTAGTATAGGACCTCATACACGATGAAAGGAAAATTGATAATGATTAAGAATCTTAGAAGACCTCTATCATCTAAAGAAAAGAAGCATTTGCAAGGCAAGGGTCTTTAAGATCCTTTGATGGAATCTTCAAAAGAAGGTTCATGGACCATTGCAGATGTCTCATTGGGAATCCCATTCATGGGATTCAAGAAAAGGATGATATGCAGGCAAACTAAGATGAAGCAAGAAGGGCCACACCAAGGTCAATCAAATGAAGCAAGGATGATCAAAGGATAATCAATATGAGGTATGTATGCATCAAAGTTTAGTCATGTTATCATTTGTATATTATTGAGTCATGGGAATAGTTCTATAACATGATCAAGTATGAAATAATCTCTTTCACCAAGGACATGCTCGACGGCATGTACTACAATGCAATGAAGGTCAATAAAAGAACATGCTCAAATAAGGAGCATAAGATTGCTGACAAAGAGGCAAGAAGAAATGATGACAAGTCTAGGAAGAAAGCAATGAAGGAATGCTCTCACAGTAAGCATTAGATGGTTGAATTATCTATTTGATAAGAAGAAAATGAAGAAAGAGATCAAGCATGTGGAAGAACACCATTATCACCGAGAATCACTGTCTGACTAGATACTTTGAAGATATCTCCCAAAAGAAGGCAGGAAAACTCTGATAAAGGAAGAAAGGACCCTTGACACCTATGAATGCCTTGGAGATATAAAATATTCAGATAACTAATTCTACTCTATGAAGATGTCGTGATGAAGAAACCATCCAACAAAAAGCAATGTTGAAGCAATATCAGGAGGAAATCATTATGGGCTACTAGGTCGAAGCATGTAAATAAGCACGTACAATGAAGCATCTATGAGAAGAATGTTCTGAAGCATGAACAAGATGACAAAGGAGTAGCCAAGATGACAAGAAAACCTGATGTATGACATGAAATCCACTTTCCTTGAAGGAAGAAATGAGATGACAAACCAGGGAGGAAAGTGATCAATGGATGGTGACCTATCTAGAAGAATTTCAAATAAAGACTTCATCACATCAAGAAAGGAAGGATATCAAGCAGATGAAGGACCCATGAAGAAGAAGCTATTGATAAAGGAAAGATTCCCTAGTTAAGAGGGAACTCTAATAGGTCCCTGATCAAGAGGGAATTTTAGATCACCCCTGATTACAAAGGAGTGACATTTTTGTTTTCCATCTCATGGGTCATGCAACTAGAGGTTTATATTTGAATTCTTGTAGTGTTGTGCTAGTGTCTAGGAGTCCAGGACACAAAAGATAGGTTTAAATCGAGGTATGGGCACTTGGAAGGGTGGTTTATCCCTTGGGGGTCTATAGCACCTAAGGGAGGTCCGTAAGGTCTAGGTTTTGTCGATTCCACTTCCTTAAGGTGATCTAGGAGGTTGAATCATATCATAGTAACTCTTCATCACGTATTTACCCTAGTGGATCAGTAATCTTGGGTTAGTGCAATTGTTAAGCTCGGCTATACCATAGTCCCAAATCACCAGAGGGATTGGTTCATTAAAGCCCTGATACCCCTCACCCGGACGCCACTAACACAACAGAAAATCAAGACATTGCAGGATGCCCTAGATCAAGCAATCCAAATAGAGGGGGGGAAGGGGAGTCGCTTCACATGACCCCTCTATCCTGCGTCTTTAGCACAAAATTGCAAGTTTAACAGAGAAGCTGAAAGATATACAACCATCCCGCCCTGCAAGACTGAATGTGTGGTGTACCAATTGTGTAGTGGAGGGTCACGTTTCCATGGAGTGCCTGAGGCTGAGGGGCGCGGGTGCCATGTCAAGGTCAGGTCGATCATTGGGGGCCCCACCTATAGTAGGAGTAGCAGTGGTAGGGTCGCAAGGCGCATTTCCAGGCTGCAACCAACCATAGTATTGCAAAGTGTGTAGGGGGCATGGAAACCCACCACGCTTATGATCGATATTACAAAACTATTTGAAAGTCTCAAATAACAACTATTGTGAGTTCTGCGCATCGACAAACCACCACACTGACCAATGTTAAGTGTTGGATGCGTTAGTGGATCAGCTAGTTTTGGGTTGTGTTATATTCTTTCCACGACTAGCCCACGTAGTTAAACGAGGGGTTAGAAGGGGGGCGGAGCCCACCCATTGTTGCGCCGATTGCGTAGCAGGGGGGTCATAGGGGGTTTGAGGGGAGTGGGTAGCCCCCCTCTACGGGGTCCAGGATAACGCCCCTGGGAATTTTTTTTTTTGGACCATATATTAGGTTGGGCGGACCTACCTATGGTTTTCACACATTGTTTTGGATGCGATGGTTTTCGGTCCATGGTATTGGATGCTTCGGCATGCATAAATATGTATTTAACATTGAAAGGAACATAATGAAAAATCAAGTTGGTAGTCTCGGTTTTGGGATCCAGGGGAAAATCTCTGTTTATATGTGTTATGCTCTCACATTGTTTATTTTCTGTGTTTTAGAATTCATATGCAGGTAATTTCTGTACGGGTTTAAAACCTACATTTGGTATCGGAGCTGTTTTGGCTTCAAGGGGATGCCTTTGTTGCTGAGGGGTTTTGCTCGGGCCTGTGGTAGATCCTGTTCAGTGGGGGATCTGCGGGATTGATTATGGTGGTGAAAGAAGATGGCGAGCAGTGGAAAGATAGAGATACAGAAATTTAATGGTCAGAGTTTTGAGTTGTGGAAACTCAAGATGGAGGATCTATTGGTGGATAAAGATCAGTGGATTGTGGTAGATCTAGGTACTAAACCAACACGAGTGTCCGATGAAGAATGGAAGAGGTTGGATCAGAAGGCAAAGAGCACAATACAATTGTGTGTCTCATATTCAACATTGTTGAATGTATCAGGGGAAGCTACGGCTAAGTCTTTGTGGGACAAGTTAGGGACTTTGTACCAATCTAAGTCTCTGGTGAATAAAATGTTCCTACAGAAAAAGTTGTATAACTTGAGGATGAAAGATGGAGACTCGGTGACAGAGCATATGAACACATTTAATACTATGGTGAGCAAGTTATTATCTATTGATATTAAAATTTCAGATGAAGGTAAGTGCATCAATTTTTTGTGTTCTCTACCAGATTCATGGGATAGTCTGGTTATTGCAATAGGTAGTAATGAAACTGCCTTGCAGTTTGATGAAATAGTCTCATCCTTGCTAACGGAGGAGATGAGACGGAAAAATATGGAGAGCCAGAATGGTGATGCCTTGTCTGTACAAGGACGGTCCCAGAATAGAAACAAAAATAAGTCATCGAGTGGGAGATCTAATTCTAGAGGGAGATCTAAATCTCTAAGAAAACCTGTAAAGGTAGTTTGCTGGAAATACGGAAAGGAAGGGCACTACAAAAGGGACTATAAATCCAGAGCTCCTGACAAAGGAAAGGGATCTGATGATGCTCCTTCTATAGAGGCAAAAACCACCTTAGATGAAGGTGGGGATGTGTACTCGGCTTCTTCAAGTACACATGTAGATCACGAGGCATGGTTGATTGACTCAGGTGCATCCTTTCACTTCACTCCCCATAGAGAGTGGTTCTACAAGTATGAGAAATACAATGGTGGTGATGTCTTCTTAGGGGATGATAGGAAGGCTAGAATTGTTGGTCACGAAAAAGTAAAGTTGAAGTTGCAAGGTGGAAGGGTTAGAACACTTCCGAGTGTTCTGCATATTCCTGCATTGGCTAGAAATCTGATTATTGTAAGCAATTTGGATGATGCAGGTGTAAAAACAGTGTTCGAGAAGGATACCTACAACACGGTTCAGGGAGCACTGGTATTGATGCGCGGAGTTCATATTGGAACTTTGTACAAGCTGCAAGGTAGCACTGTTGTTGATGGATGCAATAGTTTTGTGGTTCCTGAAAGTGGAGTAGAAAATCTAGTGGTCTCTGGAGAGAAGACCATGTAGTGGCATCAAAGGCTTGGACATATTGGAGAGAAGGGCCTTCGAATACTTCATGGTAAAGGTATGAGTAATATCTCTCTGGATTTTGATTTTTGTTAAAATTGTGTATATGGGAAGCAGAATCAAGTGAGTTTCCCCTATGGTGGTAAGAGGGTGAAATAGATATTAGAGCTTGTGCACAGTGATGTGTTTGGACCTGTAAAGGTTCGATCACTGGGTAAGTCTGTGTGCTATGTATCATTTATAGATGACTTCTCAAGGAATACATAGATATATTTACTTAAGAAGAAATATGAAGTCTTTGACAGGTTTAAAGAATTTAAGGCTCTGGTGGAAAACCAGACAGAGAAGAAGATAAAGGTGTTGAGGTCAGATAATGGTGGAGAGTTTTGCAGCAAGGAATTTGAAGAATTATGAAAGAAGTGTGGTATAGCATGGTAGAAGAAAAATGGAGTTGCAGAAAGAATGAACAAGACGTTGATGGAAAGGGAAAGAAGCATTCTCAGTGGTGCCGGGTTAGGATAGGAATTCTGGGCAGAGGCGGTGGAGACAACATGTTACCTGGTCAACAGATCACCTTCATCAGTGTTGGAGGATAAGACTCCACAAGAGGTATGGACTGATAAGAAACCCTCTCTTTCACATATGAGAGTATTTGGATGTGATGCATATGTACATGTTCTAAAGGAGAAAAGAACCAAGTTGGATAGTAAATCTGAAAAGTGCATCTTTATTAGGTATAAGGATGGTTTAAAGGGTTATAAGTTTTGGAACCCAGTAACAAGGAAGGTTGTGTATAGCTGAGATGTGGTGTTCAGAGAGGTGAAATATGTTATTAAACATGAAGTCCCATCAAAGGAACCTGAGAAGATAGAGTTTGAGCTACAGGAAGAAGAATCAGACTCTACAACGGAAGAGGAATCAGAAGATGAAGAGCCGCAAACTCCGGTTGTAAGAAGATTAGTTCGAGAAAGAAGGAAGCTAGAAAGGTATAGTCCATCTGCTTTCTGTTCAAATTTTTCTTTATATATTACTGATGATGATCCCAGAACTGTGAAGGAAGCAGTAGATTCAGACAATGGAAAACTCTGGAAAGAAGCCATGGTTGATGAAATGGCATCTTTACACAAAAATGAGGCTTGGGATCTGGTGGAGTTACCGGCTGGAAGGAAACCCATTGGCAGAAAATGGGTGTTCAAGAAGAAGACAAATGCAGAAGGAAAGGTGGAGAAATACAAAACTTGGTTGGTAGAAAAAGGCTATTCCCAGGTGTCGGGAATTGATTTTGGTGATATTTTTTCTCCTGTTGCCAAGGTAGCTTCTATTAGATTACTTTTATCTGTTGCTTCTGCTTTTGATTTTGAGGTAGAATATATGGATGTGAAGACAAAATTTCTTCACAGGGATCTAGAAGAGGAGATCTACATGAAGCAACCTGAAGGCTTTATGGTGAAGGGTAAGAAAGAACTGGTATGCAAGTTAAAGAATTCTCTGTATGGGTTAAAATAGTCACCAAGGATGTGGTATCATAAATATGATACATTTATACGAGGATTTGGCTTCACCAGAAGCAAAGCAGATCACTGTGTGTATTTTAAATTAATTAGTGACCATGTTATTTATCTGGTCTTGTATGTGGATGATATGTTGCTAGTTGGAAATGACAAAGAAATTATCTAGGATTTGAAGACCCAATCATCCTCCAAATTCGACATGAAAGATCTTGGTGCTACAAACTATATTTTGGGCATGGAAATTAAAAGAGATTGAGAAAAGAGGAAGCTCTAGTTAAACCAGAGGAAGTATGTTGAGACAATACTGTAGAGGTTTAATATGTAGGATAGTAAATCGGTGAAGGTTCCTATTCCTGTAGGTGTGAAGTTATCTACTGAATAGTGTCCCAAGACACAAGAAGAGGAAAAGGACATGTCCCGTGTTCTATATTCAAGTGCAGTCAGTAGCCTGATGTATGCAATGGTATGTACTAGACTAGACATTGCACATGCAGTGGGAGTATTGAGCAGGTTTATGTCAAAACTAGGGAAGGAGCACTGGACAACAGTGAAGTGGGTCTTCAGGTATTTGCGTGGCACTAGTGAATATGGTTTGTGTTACCAAGGAAGACCAGGGTTGGACAAAGTGTTGGATATTCATGGCTTTTGATGCAGACTGGGTTAGATATCTGGATGAGAGAAGATCTACAAGTGGGTATGTTTTTAACCTATTTGGAGGTGCAGTCAGTTGGATGAGTAAGAAACAATTTGTAGTGGCACTATCAACTATAGAGGCAGAATACATGGCAGCCACTCATGCAAGCAAGGAAGAAGTTTGGCTGCAGAGACTGTGTTCAAGTATGGGGTTAGTACAGGGAGCTATAAGGATAGACTATGATAGCCAAAGTGCAATTTTCTTGGCAAAGAACCCTGCTTATCATTCAAAGACAAAGCACATTGATGTTCAATATCACTTTGTGAGGGATATGATAGGAGACAAAAAGGTGTTGCTAGTAAAGGTGGACACTTTGAAGAATACTGTAGATGCATTGAAAAAATCTATGAGCTCTGAGAAGCTCTCCTGGTGTGGAGAAACAATGGGTATTGCAGGGCTAGATAAATGACTAAGATCTCCTGTGGCCCCTTCTAGAAAGAGAACAACAAGTGGGAGAATGTTGGGTTGTGTTATATTCTTTCCACGACTAGCCCACGTAGTTAACTGTGGGGTTAGAGCCCCCCCTTCGTTGCGCTAATTGCGCAGCAGGGGGTCACAGGGGGTTTGAGGGGGTGGGTAGCCCCCCTCTACGGGGTTCGGGGCAGCGCCCCGGGGAATTTTTTTTTTGGACCCTATATTATGTTGGGCAGACCTACCTATGGTTTTGTGCATGGTTTTCGCACATGGTTTTGGACACGATGGTTTTCGGTCCATGGTTTTGGACACCATGGTTTTCGGTCCATGGTATTGGATGCTTCGGCATGTATAAATATGTATTGTAACATTGAAAGGAACATAATGAAAAATCAAGCTGGTAGTCCCAGTTTTGGGATCCAGGGGAAAATACCTATGTATATGTGTTTTATGTGTTATGCTCTCGTATTGTTTATTTTTTGTGTTTTAGAATTCATTTACAGGTAATTTTTGTACGGGGTTAAAACCTACAGCTAGCCCAATTGATCTTCAAGATCAACGACACTACTCGCAGTGGGAAAGGAGGAGGAGGAACGAGAGGAGGAAGGGTAGGGGGATGGGGACATGTCTGTTGTTACAACTGTGACTAGGAGGGAAATTTCACATGAGAAATCCCCCTACCAAGGGGAACCTGGTGCTCATAGTACAGATTCAATGCCCATGCGACGGAGGATTTCCCAGAGTTGATCGCAAGATGGGAGGAGAAAAACATGAAATGGGGTATGAATGTTATATAGCAAAATGACCTCCTCATTAGCTCAAAGGAGAAAGACATGATGGCTGAAGCAATAGCCAACATCACAAGCCTTGTTTCCACACTAATGTTGTCTATACATTGACAACATGCTTTATAAAGCTTCTCTATAAGCCTAAGGGAGCGTTAGTGACCCTACTAACTCTACTTGTTGGTTCGGGGACAACATTAGTGGATCCTAATGACAATCTAGAAGTCAAAGGAGTGAATTGACTCATAAATATCTAGATATTCCCTCCTAAATCTATTCAGAAAAGTAAGGAAACATCTAAAGTTCAACCTATTTGTGGGATTTCTAATCCTAATGAAGGAGGCAAATGGGAAAGAGCTCAAAAGCATGGCAACATCATTGCTTTTACCTAAGGAAACTCATGGAGGAACTTGGCAACCCTAACATGAATGCTGCATAAGCAGAGCTACGACTATTGTGATGGAGTTCAGATCATTTGAAAGGATGGCTTACTTGATTGTCGAGCATAGTCTCAAATCTAAGCATAAGAAGTTGGTAAGAAAGGAGAGAGAGAGAGGAGCTGGAGGGGTAAGGGAAGGCTGATGCAACAGATGGTTGTAATCACTCTTCCGACATTAATATAGAACTGTAGTTGTAATGTCTACTCCGTGGTGTTGGTACTATAATTCATTTAGTTGTTTGTCCAATACCTTTTAGCATGAGTAGCTTAGTTATGTGTAACTAGATGTCTGTTATATATTCATGTATTAGTTATCAAGGTTGTATGTTGTGATTATGCTTGTCTCTTCTATGTGCAGGACTTGACCTGGAGCCAACTTAGGGTACTTCCACCTAGCTGCATTGCGCTCTCCAAAAAATCTACACAGAGGCTTGAGGTAATCAACTTGTCTTGGTTTGATAGTTAGTTATTGTTTATGGACATGCATGTAACTTTGTGACAGCTGCAGATAATCTTACAGTCTGCCAAGAGTCCCGGGAAGACTCTTGAGGGTATCTCCATTCTACATACATTGTACGTTTTATCCTATAGTAGAATTACCGACTCCACTGGGGACTATACATTAGTTCCCGGTCCACCCGGACAGTTCCTAGTTTCCTCCTCCTTCTAGACCTTCCTAGTCTTTTGCATTCCTTTTCTGGCCCATCAAAATCTTGCAGCATTCTTCCCTCACATATTCAGCCCTAAATTTGATCCCAAAAGCCCTGTTTTTAACTCTTTTCCCACACTAACGCAAGTTAGTAGAGTAAACATAGCTTTATAAAGCTCTGTGTCTGCACAAACAGTGCGTTAGTGGAGCTAGTAACTCTCTGTGGCCTCTGGCACAGAGCGTTAGTCACCCAAATTTTGACATGCAGCTGTGCCTGTAAACTCAAAGGGATGGGAAACCTGCTCATGGACTGATAAAGGATTTGCAACTGTATTTTGTTAGCAAGATCTGTGTCTTGAAAGAATTTTTTTTTAGGAAATAAGCTTTTCTTTCTTAAAAGTTTTCTTTTATGAAAGAAAAATCAATATTTTTTTTAATTCATTCTTCTACTTAGCTAGTTCAAATCTGCTTTATTTGGTTTCAAAAAGTTGTTAGGAAGAATTAAACAATTTCTGTCGGTTATGCTAAGGTGTTATAATGACTAGGATGCATGGAACAAATATGAATGCATGAAAGACTCTTCCTTGTAGAATACAACTTATTTCATCGAATTGAATATTTTCAAGCATTGTCTTTTGCATGATTTTGAGTCAGAGTCCCACCACATATCATACGTCAACGCCCCTACCAAAGACACTAAAAAGTACACATAAAATCTACCTAAAATAAATCAGTAACTCTTTATAGAGCAAACAAACATTAGTTCAGGCTAGGATCTTGGGATAGGAAGTGTGAGTAAAATTCCCAAGATCAAACACCAAAACTAGTGTCATTAAAAGAGAGAAAATTCCTTCTGCACTCATACTACTGGGACCACTCTAGTAAAAGTGGAGCTAAATACGAGACAACATCGGACTGTAAGTGAAGGTAGCCCGCCTTCGCTTGCAACTCCTTTGGGTATTCTGTGTATTGGGGATCCCTTCGGGGATTTCGGAGCTGAGTCGGGGACTCAGGTATCCTGCCCACACAGCGTACTGTCTGCGACTATGTCCCCCGCTGTAGTGTCTGTGATCTGAGGTATCCTTAGTGGCCATACTTTTAGGGACTTACACAAGGTGACTGGGGCAGGCTGCCTTGGTACCTAACACAGACAGACCTACTATGTCTTTAGTTTTTGGGAGGGTGCTCATCTTCATGAGAGTACTTGGCCCCTCAATCTGAGGTTCAGGTGAAGCTCTAGAGTAACCGTAACTATACATTTGGCTAGCCTTCTTTGTTATTCATTTTGATAATGGGTTTCATCTCCAGTGATCGGTGCTTATCAAACAGGGTGATTTCCCTCTGTTTGTTGATTGATCCACTTAGTGTATTTTTTATTTGTTAGGTGCCTGAGTGTTATCATTGAGACTTTAATAAACATCACAATAAAATTTATTGATAAAAATTATCAGCCACCGTGGCTTCATCTGGCCCTCGTTGTCAATCTAGACGATTTTTAGGACTTCCCCCACTCATTGTGGAGGATTCGCCGAGCTCCAGTGAACCGGATTCCCCATCATCAGGAAGTCAGTCTCCGAGATCTCACACCGAGTCAGTTTGGACAACTGACGATTCTAGCTTACTGGAGGATTTCTTTACTACAGAATTTCTTCCTCCATATAACCCTCCAATCACGAATTTGTTGGACCCACCCTTGGTTCGAGTCGCACCTGTACATCCTTTGTCTTCAGTTGAAACACTTCCATCCATCCCATCGACAACTAATGGGTCATGGAACTTTTTGGACACTTTTGGTCCCCCACCACTTCCCCAGTTGACAGTCACCACCACTCCTTTGATGGCGATCCCTGCTATCCCATTTTTCCCAGGTACAAATGCTCACATGACACCCTCCATGAGTAGAACCCAACCTATGCCAGGTTCCACCCCTTTAGTGTCAAACTCTATACCTTCGACAAGTGCTACATACAACGCTCCTTATAACGCTCAATATAGCATCGTTAGCGTGGGTCCCTTCAACCAACAATATGGTTGGCATCCATTGTATAGTTCTAACCCCCAGATTCAAGTATCTGGGGGAACTCCCAATATGCATATACCGGTAGGGAACATAACCATTCCCCCTCCATTTTTAGGCATGCATGGTTAGTCACTGATTGACATGAACACTCCTTATGCCAGTCAAGGACATATGGTTAGTTCTACGGCGAGCAAGAATCCTCAAGGAGGTCCCAACCAATCCATGGGGGCACCCTACTCACAACCTCAAATGAGTCAAGGGGCCACTGCTTATCCTGGGGACAATTCTATACCCCAGCATCACAATCCCCATGGAAACCCACATTACAATGCCATACCCTAAGGCATCTACTATACCACGCAACCTATGTATAATATTGGGAATCAAACGATGGGAAGACCGCAAGGATCCTCAAGTCATATGTCATCGCCTTGATTCGATTCAAGGGCATCACACACTTTGCCTTTCTTGGCAACGTTGGATATCCCAGACTTTACAAACTTACAAATGACCCCATATATCATAACTTACTCTGGCCACCAACCCCACATAAAATACTGAAAGACATCCCTAAGTTCGAAGGGAAACAAGGGGAGGATCTAGGTACCCATATTACCACCTATCATCTTTGGTGTGTTTCTAACTCCATGGTGGATGATAGTATCTGGTTACGTCTTTTTCCCTACACCCTTACTAGAAATGTAGCCAAGTGGTACATTGAGTTACACATGCGTCGGTTAATATCTTTGACGCTCTAGCGATGGAATTCTTAAAGCACTCCCAGCTACCCATCCGCTATGAGACTGGGATGAAACTCCTCACTTCATTACGCAAGGATACTACCACCCACATCTTCGATCATATCCGTGAATGGAGATGTAGGTAGAGGTTAGTCAAAGCTCCCCTCCCAGACTATCTCCTAGCAGACTAGTTCTATAAGTCTCTACTCCCCCAAATCACTAAGGATGCCACCTTAGGTGGTGCAGTCACAGAAGACCAATGTATACGTCGCGCCCAACACTTAGATCTGATATATTCACAGTCTGGCACTCTTTACGACGTAATCCCCAATGTCCCTCACAACTCCAATGCTCCCGCTACTCAGCAACCCTGAGTGCACGTCGATGGGATTATCGGCGCAACCTCTGGGATTGCTGTAAAACAACTCAGCGGTCACATGGCCCAGATGTCAATAAACCCCTCTACCAAATCGACTGCTCTTCCTACCACCACGATAAACTCTGTGCATTCTATGCAAAAACCTAGTGGTAAGAACAAGAAGAATAAGAAAAAGACTGCTCCTTATGAGGAACAGTCAACAAAGCAACAAAACCCAAAGCAGAAGGTTGTTGCACCTACTGACGATGGAAAGGATAAACCCACCAAATTCCCTTATAAAATCCATGCTGAAGACCACATGACCTATCGCTGCTCGCGTCTTCAGGAATGCACAAATTTCATTACTAAAAAGGATAATGGTAGGACCCCCGCTGTCTTGAATAATCCTTTCCCCGCTTAGCATCAGCAAAACCTAGTTACAAACCAACCCCAAACTCTGCAAGGGGGCAATAGTGGTTCACAACATCCTTTAGCTGGTGAAGGACCCTCTACCATTTACACCTTTGAAACGGTAGATCTACAAACAAGAGCCAAACCCTATGGAGCTCCTGTCACTCATGCAGAGGAACCTTCCTCAAGTCAAAACCCACCGCCGCCTAATGATTTGCATATCGAAAGCCTAGTTGCTAACCTTGTGATTCGCCCCCCTAAAGGGGCACTTCAACGCACAACACACAATACATTTGCACGTGCCGCCCAAAACTATAGCATTGTAGAAGACTTGGCGCAAGCACCGTTGGCTATGTTGGTGCTCGAAGTATTACAAAAATGTGCAGCACAAAGGAAAGCTTTGCTTTCGGCCATTGGTGGTATCGACCCACAGGATTCCATGCTTGCTATTTTTGACATGGAAAATTGTAAACCTCCCCTTTCCCACCAGCTTGCATTTTAGGTGAAAATCTTTTCGAAAGGTAAAGGTATACATAGAACTGTCATCAACGAAGGTGCTTCTACCTACGTCATGTTGGCTTCATGTTGGCTCGCTTTGGGTTCTCCAACCCTATCCCCGCTGTCAAATTCCCTTAAAGCTTTTGACTCCCACACTTTCATCCCAAAAGGTTACCTAGCTAGCTATCCCATCACCTTGTATGGGAAAACGGTAACAGTGGACATAGAAGTCGTAGGTAAAAAGCTTGACTATAATCTCTTGTTGGGTCACAGTTGGATGTACGCTATGACGGCCATTGTGTCTACTGTCTTTCGCATCATCCTATCTCCATTGGATGGCAAAGTAGTCACAGTGGACCAGCTGTCTTTTTGCACCCCTGATTATTCCCCGTTACCAAGCGGCTCTGTACCCCTAGTAGGTGGTGTACCTGACTCTTACATTAGTATCGGTACCAGTCTTCTGAAGGCTTCTTCCCTAATGGGTTGTTTCCCTCTTCAACCGCCCAAGGTTTCATAGATGTTCAATATGCTTTCATCTATTCCTCATGAACAGACCGATCCATGGATCCTATCGGCTCCTTCAAACATTTTCACATACAGAGAAAAAATTCCATTGTCACTAGCTGAATTGGCCTACCAAGCCATTCAATCTGCATCTGAATCTCCAGTCACTTTGGTTACGTCCAACAGTACCACTGCCCCTCCCACAACTACTCCTTCTTTTGATCCACTCAATCAAGTCCTACCTATGGACGACACTATTATAGAATTCATGAGTTTAGAAGAGCGACCTTGGGAGGACTCGCACCATCATGTTTCGATATCTGATTCGGACATGATGCCTCTTCAAATCCTGTCACCTGACATACCAGAAATCATTTCCTCACCATACACAACTGTCCAAACTTTGGACACGGAAGGAAACATGGGAAATCTTTCAAATACATTGCTCATCGATATTTCTGTTAAGACAGGCATTGTGGAAAATAAACAGATTAGATCCAAATGCAATCCTGAGGAAATTGTGAGCTTCACCTACCCTTTTAAGGAATTCAGCGATGTTTTCCCTTGGTCTTATGAGGAAATGCATGGCATAGACCCTTCTATTGTCAAGCATGAGATCAAGAAAGGTCAAGCATTCTTTTTATGGTATTTTTCTTGCTCGTTAATCCGAAAAATCCTCGAGTCTCCTTCGGGCTCGTTAAACTACCACGAAGAAGATTGAGCATTCTTTTTATGGTATTTTTCTTGCTCGTTAATCCGAAAAACCTTGAGTCTCCTTCTTTGGGCTCGTTAAACTACTACAAAAATATATATGAGAGAATTCTTTTATGGGATGTTTTCTCGCTCTAAAAAACTGAAAAATCCCCGAGTTTTTCATCATTGGACTCGTTAAACACATACGATGACGGTCCAAGCAACTCTTTTTCGCTCTTTTTCTAGCTCATTAAACTGAAAAAGATCATTAGAGCATTCTTTTTAGGCACTTTTTTCTCGCTCATAAAACTGAAAAAATCCCGAGTTTTTCTTTAGGCTCATTAAATATTTATAAAGATGACCCGAGCATTCTTTTAGGTACTTTTCTCGCTCGTTAAACTGAAAAATCCTGATTTTTTGTCATCGGGCTCGTTAAAAATCTACGGAAGCAACCAGAGCACTTGCTTTTTTGGGACCATTTCTCGCTCTTAAATTGAAAAATCCCCGATTTTTTCCCTTCTTCGGGCTCGTTAAATCTACGAAGAAGGAATGAGCAGTTCTTTTACCTCTTTTTACTTGCTCACTAAACTGAAAAAGATACCTTGATTTTTCTTCATTTGATTCGTTAAAATTTGATGAAGGTATTGAGTTTGTTGTCACGTGACTCATTAAAAATTCACGACAAAAATCATGTTTAGTCTGTCTCCTCGTACTCGTAACAAAATGAGGTCAACATCTATTGAGAATAGGTTTCTCTTTATTCAGAATCATTAGATTAACTCACGAAAAAGTAACCGATCTGGGTATACTATTAACCTTTTGTCGCACCCGGTTAACAACTATGACAAAGGGACCACCTAGGAGTCATTCTTTACGATCTTTTCAGACTCTTTAAACATAAAAATACCACTGAGTTGTCTAGTCTGGACTCATTAAATTACACAGACAAGTTATAGAGCCGCTCTTTTTACGATCCTTTTTGGACTCTTAAAACATGAAAAGATCAACGAGTTTGCCTGTCTGGACTTATTAAACTAATCATATAGGGCATAGAGTCGCTCTTTTTACGATCCTTTCCAGACTCTTAAAACATCAAAAGATTGACGAGTTTGCTTGTCTGGACTCATTAAACTAATCAGATAGGGCATAGAGTCGCTCTTTTTGCGGTCCTTTTCAAACTCTTAAAATATGAAAATATCTACGAGTTTACCCCTCTGGACTCACTAAACTAATTAAACGGGGAAAGTAGACAATACAACTGTATTAAGTATTAGAAAGTGTGGTTTGGCAACAATTGTTCCCTTGAACATGGCACTCCCTCAAATAAACCTTCCTTGTGACGGCCTCTCAATATGAATCTACCATCCTATGATTTTAGCCTAAATAACCCGATGTTCTTGCATCTCTGTATCCTAACCCTCTTTGGTGTTCATGAGTCTAGTGCTGCATTTTTAAAACCATTGTCATGCCTTCTATTGTTCAAGGGTTAAACTTTTGTTTCCTCCATCAACCCATCAAGCATATCCTATCATCATGCCCTCCGACGTTTTGACCCAATGCTCAAAGATTCCTCAAAAAACAAATCATTCTTGTCCCATTTCATCTCGACAGATGTAGGACAAATTATTGCCTACCATTCGACAAGTGTATTCCTATCGACTTCAACACTCTATCTAGGAAGACAACCCAGAAACACATTCAGTGCCTTGGTACTTACAGACATTAGTGGCAGGTCACCTTGTGTTTGATCAAGAGTTCTCATTATTGGCTCTTGGTTAAGCGATTCTACGATTGTTCAACGACAAGAACATTTATCACACTCACTAAATTGTACTATGCATCTTGGATACCATCACCATTATTGGTGGCCTTCCTCGCATCTGTTAATGGTCTCCATTATTGACTGGTAATCAGACGATTTCGTGCATGTTCGACATCAATGCATATATTCACATGTATCGATCTATGTTGTTTGGTGAAGTGGAAATCAAGACCTTGGGTAGAGGCTTGCATCACTCAGCCTTGTTTCCTCTCCCAAGTTGCATATATTGTTTTTTGGAGACATCTCATCAGAATGATACTATTATGACACTGGATTCGCATTGTGCTTATCGGCAGCTAGCATCATCATATCTCTTTTATGAGAAAATCACTCTGACATAGCTACCGAGCATGGGAATTCCCGACTCAGGACATGATTTTAGTTTTTTTATATATATGTGTTGTATCAGGTTTCTCGTACTGCCCGAAGCTCTGATCCTCTCTCTCTTTTTGTCGAAGAAGGAAAATTACAATTAAGTAAAGTATTTTAGGCATCATCGCAGCCTCTTATCTCACACTTTAGGGGGCATTTGTTATACAACAAAATGACCTCCTCATCAACTTAGAGGAGAAAGACATGATGGCTGAAGCAATAGCCAAGATCACAGGCCTTGTTTCCACACTAACGTTGTCTATACACTGACAACATGCTTTATAAAGCTTCTCTATAATCCTAAGGGAGTGTTAGTGACCCTATTAACTCTACTTGCTGGTTCAAGGATATCGTTAGTGGATCCTAATGAGAATTTAGAGGTCAAAGGAGCGAATCGACTCATAAATATCTAGATATTCCCTCCTAAATCTACTTAGAAAAGCAAGGAAACATCTCAAGTTCGACCTATTTGTGGGATTTCTAATCCTATTGAAGGAGGCAAATGGGAATGAGCTCAAAAGCATAGAAACATCATTGCTTTTACCTAAAGAAACTCATGGAGGAACTTGGCAACCCTAACTTGAATGCTACATAAGCAGAGCTACGGCTATTGTGATGGAGGTCAGATCATTTGAAAGGATAACTTAATTGATTGTCGACCATAGTCTCAAATCTAAGCATAAGAAGTTGGTAAGAAAGGAGAGAGAGAGAGGAGCTAGAGGGGTAAGGGAAGGCTGATGCAACAGATGGTTGTAATCACTCTTCTGACATTAATATAGAACCGCAGTTGTACTATCTACTCCGTGGTGTTGGTACTATCATTCATTTAGTTTTTTGTCCAATACCTTTTAGCATGAGTAGTTTAGTTATGTGTAACTAGATGTCTATTATATATTCATGTATTAGTTATCAAGGTTGTATGTTGTGATTATTCTTGTCTCTTCTATGTGCAGGACTTGACCTGGAGCCAACTCAGGGGACTTCCACCTAGTTGCATTGCGCTCTCCATCAAATCTACATAGAGGCTTGAGGTAATCAACCTGTCTTGCTTTGATAGTTAGTTATTGTTTATGGACATGCATGTAACTTTGTGACAACTTAGATAATCTTACAGTATGCCAAGAGTCCTGGGAAGACTCTTAAGGGTATCTTCATTCTACATACACCGTGCATTTTATCCTATAGCAATGAATCTAATCAATGGAGAACCTAGGGTTACAAAGGTAGCCCCACTGTCCAACATAAACATAGTTACCCATGGCAACAAGAAGACTGGAGTTGACCAGGGGGCCCCAAACCAATCCACAATCATCCGAGTAGCCTTGCCAATGTGGCCATATAACTTTGAGGAACAAAAACAATACTACAAAGAAGCAACCAATTTTTTTGACAATATGACTGAAGACACATGACCATGAAGAGAACAAATAGAGTCTCATAAGGACGGGCATTCATATATTCCAAAATATAGCAATACCAAACCTATTAAGGAGTGGTTCAGGCTATTCCTACATATTGTCAATGATGAGCAGATGTTGGGGAAACTATGGAAAAGATTGGGGGTAGCCATACCAGAAGAAGAAACTGAAGGGGGGGAAATATCTACCAACTTTATCGAAAGGCACACTAGGAGAGTAAGGAGGAATAAGAAGAGAATGAGAAAGGAATTCAAAATTGGTGCTTAGATTACCAAATTCCAGATCAAGGATACTATGTTAGACCTGGGTTATGACGTTAACATCCTACCAAGAAAGATGTGGCAAGAAATGGGGAAACCTCAAATAACATTCTCACCAATCGAGTTGCGAATGGCCAATCAATACTGTATACTTTCGATTGGGAGATGAGAGGGCATGGAGGTGGATGTGGAAGGGGTAAAAACATGTGTAGATTTTGAAGTAATCAATATAATGGGGGGCAAATATCATTACACGACACTACTAGGTATTGACCAGACCTGTGAAAATTATGCCATTATAGATCTAAAGAAGGAGTTGATAATCTTTTAAGTAGAGGGAGTAAGAGTCATCCAACCACTACACCCGTACGAGGGGACTAGATTCACATAACCTGTAGACGATAGAGAAGATCTAGGGATGTTATACCAACTCTACAGGTTAACGACGGGTAAGAGAGAATATTACATAAACCCAATAGCTCAAGGATTAGTCAGTTGGAGGGGTATCCAGAGCTCTGAGGTTAGTTCAGAAGCTGCATGGTATGCTTGTTGGGAATGGGATCCCCCAAGGACAGTTTTGGGGCTAAAAGCCCATGTTTTTGGTCAAATTTTGTAATAAAGTTGTAAAGTCTCTGCATTTTGTGGTTGTGGAGAGTGAAGGTGTCATGAGTCATAAAGGATTGTCTGCCCTTAATTTTGTAAAGTAAAGTCGGCTGTAAAGATCTACCCATGGTTCGTGGACCATGGGATTGTATAAAAAGAGATAAGTAAGTAAGCTCTAGAGATTCATCAATAAGTTCTAAGAAGTATGAAGTCTTGAGGATAAGGATAGAAGTCTAAGTTTCGGGTCGTAGCATAGGTAGAGGCTCTGCAGCTGAGTGCACAGAGGCCTAGGGTAGAAGTCCATAGTTGAGTGCGTGGACCCCTGCAGCTGTGTGCACAGGGCAGATAGAGTCTGTAATCGTCTGAAGATATCAATAAAGAGAATCATTTTACAAATTCTATGTCTCTATTTCCTGTTAATGCATCTTGTCATATTGTGTATCAATTTCATTTATAATGCCTGTATGATGTGCGAATGTATGAAATTACATTGGATAATTGAATGCAAGTAAGAATATCTGTTTATGCGGCGCTAACTGTGATTGTTTAATAAGATAAGTAAGACGCTTAAGATAATTTGGAAATCTACACACTACGCTGCCCTAGCAGTGCGAAAGTACCTTAACCGTAGGTTAGGGTTGTACGAAGGCCAATCGTACCCCTTCGCGGAGGTACTGAAGGGCTTAATAAAGGGCTAGATTAACAGGGCCCTAGAACTTAACAACTTGAATGAGAGTAGGAATAGAAGGAATAAATTGACATCACGACCATCTCAAGGTGTGAACTTGGTTCCAGCATCCCCCCATACTACTTCGGGTGAGACTTTGGTCTGCACTTTGCGGGCTGATGCCGAAAGGTCCAGTAGTGTAGGGATTTGTTTGGCTAACTCATGTTGAACCTGGGTCAGGCCCCACTAAGCCAAAAAATGGTTCCATTACTAGGACCAGAATCTGCATAAGAGATGTGTGATGTCATATCACTGGAATCCAACTAAGAAAGAGATCAGAGACTGGTTGGATAGGAAGATCCACGAATTCGTGGTGCAGGAGAACAGAAATCCACGACTGACAAAGGAAAAATGGATGGACAAGTACCTATATACAGAGATCCATGAGATATTTTTCTGTTCCTTTCTGGTTGAGCTATATGAGTGGACCGCGAAGCTAGCAAATAGCCAAGGAAGGTGGAGACTTGACGGTCCTATTGTTTGGACTCCGGAGTTAGTACAAATATTGGAAGCCTCTGAGGATAAGATTTCCAATGTTGTCAATCATTGGCTCGATCGCATCATAGGAGGATTTGTGTCTGAATTCATGTTCCATACCTCAGTCAAATACAGCGAGGCAAAGCGACACTTTTTCAAAGGACCATGAGGTAAGTACTTGAAATCTTTGAATACCTGGATTAAGATGTTATTGTGCGAAAAGCGGGTTATGCATCTACCTTGATGTTTAGAGCTACGCGAAGCGGAAAGACTTATAGGAACGAAGGGAGAAAGGGTCCTGAATATAGTCCATTGATTTCACCTCGATTGGGTGACAATGAGGGAGTAGCGCAGCCTTCTCCGTGAAGTGCTATTCAGTTAATAAGATAAGGATTCCTGCGACTGCCACCGCCACCCACACCACCTCGAAATTCACCACCATCAACTGCAATTTCACCCATACCACCATCACCTCCACCACATTTCAGTATGGCACATTCAGTAAAGTTGCCTTTGTTTAAAGGCTTAGGAAATGAGGACCCGAAGCAGTTGTGGTTCGTTGTGAAAGATGTATGGGAAGCTCAGGGCATTACAAATGATAAAATGAAGAAGGTGACACTGGTTAGTGCTCTACAGGATCGTGCAATAACTTGGTACATCAAGTACTCCAATGATAAACCAAACGTTGGAGTGGCAGACATCCAGACTGCGTTGAATAAAGAATTAAGTTTTCCTAAATCTGAGGCACAGTCGGTTGTGGGGTTCAAGGAAATCGCAATGAAACTAGGTGAGACACCTTGGGAATTAGATCAGAGATTGAAGTGTAAAGTCCGCGAAGCTAATATGAACTTAATAGAAGGACAACACCGCGGATGGTTCGTGGCTTCGCTCCTACCACACCTAAGGGTTGTGCTGTCACAATAGAAGATAACAACTCAGGCAGAGGCCTTGGAGATTGAAATGGGACTACATGAAACACTGATCCAGGATCCAAATCTGGGGGTTCAATAGATCCATGCGCAGTTGCAAAATATTTGCATTGAAATGAAAAGCTTGAAGCAGGATAGGACAGTTCGACCGGAGGTGCGCGAAGAGGTATGGTGCATGAAATGCAAGGGTTAGGGGCATGACAAAGACCATTACCTGGTCTTTGCAAACTATATTGCAGGAGGAGGACCGATGCCTTTGAGGCCAGAAGCTCAAGCAAGACCAAGCGTGGGGCCTGCATTGCGGTGCACTATACGTCAGGTAGTGGGAAAACATACAACGGATAACTGTCATTTGTTGCAGAAGTTTGTACAAACACCACAATAATTGTTCTGCAAATTATATAGGTTGGTAGGGCATGATGAGTGCAACTATAAGAGTTATGAATTGATGATGGATAGAACACCCACCTATAGGGTTCAGGTAGAAATGCGACCCTCTGACCAGAGTGCAGGGATGGTGTGAACAGACTTTCAGGGGTGTGGACAAGTCCAAGGTAGAGGAGGACCTTGAAGAGGTCGGGGAAAACTAATATTCTACAATTACGGAGGACCAGGACACTATGCTCATGATTTCACTAACCCAATGCGTCCGTCGTGCAATTATTGCACTATCTTTGATCATGAGACAGAAGACTGTGCTACACTGATAGAAAGGATACGTGACAAAGGGGCGCTACCACCTCAGCTGACTCAGAACCTGCAGATGATGAGGTCTGAGCCTCGCGAAGAGGATCCGAATGTGAATATAGTACTCCAAAATGGAAATGCAACAAGGGATGATAAGGGGAAATAGCCCGAAGACAATGCATGGGTTCGCAAAGCTTCGATGAAGGAGGCTGAATTCGATTTGGAACGCGCACGTGAAACATTCATGGAAGCAAAGAAGAGCTTCGCTGAGGCATCCACCTTAGGGAGCAAGGGTAAGCCTGATCAGGAAATGGACCCTTATATGCTTACAACCTTCCTAGAGACCTACATGAAGTTGCTATGTTATAGCAAGGCTGTAAAAGGATTACATGATCTTATAAATAGATGTGTCGGAACCACTCCGGGTGAACCGCGCATGGTACGAAATATTGGTAAGCATAAAACAAGGACAAGACGAGAGATGAGGCTAACCACGCATATAGGAGAGTATGAGATGGACCTAGGGTCAGATGCAAATGTCCTATTGAAGCAGACTCGGGAACAGATGGGAAGACCCACACTGCAGTGGTCTTCGATTCAGTTAAGGATGGAAAATCAACAGAAGATCATCCCCATGGGGCGGCTGCAAGGGGTGATTGTAGATATTGAAGGCACGAGCACGTTGGCTGACTTTGAAGTAATATAAATTATGGATGATAGCAACCCCTACCCTACGCTCCTTGGCATTGATTGGGCTACTCATATGAACGGGGTAATCAACTTAAAGAAGCAAAATATGATCTTTGAGAAGAAATCACTCCGCGTAATAGTATCTCTATATCCTGCTGAAGGATCGTGATATACAGAACAAGTCCATGATTATGAGAGCTATGACGATCTGGACTGTATCTATAAGATAACAGCATGAGACCAAGATTGGGTGAATCCAACAGTGGATGGATGAATTACATGGGATCATGAGAGTTCCTACACCTTAGACTCTTATGAAGAATTAGAGCGCTAGCAGAATCGATTACATGAAGTAACCACACTGAGCTATAACATGATGACCCGGTCACTTCACTGTGTCATCAAAAGTAAGAAATCCACCCACTTATGATGGCCTGAATGATGTAGATATATTATTGGACACATTTGAGAGGGAGGTACTAGAGAATCAGTGCTTCCAAGCTTTGGACTGGGCACTGTGCGCTACACCCACAAGATGGTGGGGTACGCACAAGGGTAGCTTTGATGATTTGTGCAAGTGTGGGAGGATGATGATAATACGCTTTGGGAATCTGAAGGTACGAATGACAGAAAAATATGATGGGCAGGATGATCTGCATGTGCACTTGGCCAAATGGGCTCAGGCTTATGGAGAGAAGCCCCAACCTGAATGGGTGCACTTGTTTTGTCACACCCTGGATGTCATCCCGATGAAGTGGTACTTAGAAACAGAGCTTCGCCATGGTACAGGTGAATGGGATATTCTGTGCGAAGGATTCATAATGACATTCAGCTTTGAAGATGAGTTTGACTGTATTGACAAAGTGCTACAAGAAGTAAAAGCAACAATCTTTAGGATACCATAGGATCCTTTGGACCTGATTCAACCCGATTGGACTACTCAGCTGAGTCACGCGCTGGAATGCTATAACGTAACTACTGAAGAAGAAGATGAGGATCCATGAAAGGTTAACATCCATGAAACAGAAGGTCACTGCGAGGTTGAAGGACCGCAGATTGAGAATCCTGATATAACTGTGCCACTAAAAATGAAACAGGTAAATATTGGTATGGAGGCAGAACCCAAATTTATGAAGATTGGAGATTACTGGGATGATGCGACGGTGGATAAGGTCACTGAATTGCTCTGTGAATACTAGGATTTTTTCCCTACCAAGTTTACGGATCTAAAAGGGATAATCGGGGACTTAGGTGTTATGAAGATCACGTTGAAGCCTGACGCGAAGCCGGTTAAGCAAAGACCTTACCGTCTCAATCTGAAGTATAAGGAGAAGGTCTACTTAGAGCTAGATAAGATGCTTGTGGCAGGCATCATTGAGCCTGTGGAAGAATCTCATTGGGTAAGCCCAATGGTGGCATAAGAGAAGAAGCAGAAGGATGAAATAAGGATATGCGTAGATCTTAGGAAGTTGAATGATGCTTGTGTACATGATCCTTTCCCGACTTCATTCACTGATGAAGTATTGGACAATGTAGGTGGCAAGGAAGCATATTCCTTTACTGATGGATTCTCTGGGTACCACCAGATCAAAATCACACTGAAGGATAGAAGAAAGATAACCTTCGCGGCTGAGTTCGGGTGTTTTCATTACACTGTAATGCCTTTAGGATTGAAGAATGCGCCTGTGATTTTTTTCGCGCGTAGTCATTGCAGCGTTCAAGGAATTTATTCATAAGTTCCTGGAAGTGTACTTTGATGATTGGACTGTGAAACGCCATGTCGCCAGTTTACGCCTGATGATAGATACTTGTCGAAGATACCATATCATGCTCAATCTGAAGAAATGTCTATTTTGTGTTTCTTTTGGGACCCTGCTGGGTCATATGGTTTGTAGAAAGGGACTGATGGTAGATCCTGCTATGATCACGGTGATACTTAACTTGGAAGCACCGAGGAGTGTGAAACAACTGCGTGCTACCCTAGGGCATACTGGATATTACAAAATTTTTATCAAAGGCTATGCCTAGATCACTGCGCCTGTGGATAAGTTATTGAAAAGGATGTCACATTCTATTGGAATGAGGACTGTAAGAAAAGTTTGGATGTACTAAAGGAAAAGATGGTCACCGCGCCAAGTTTAATCTTCCTGGATTGGAAGAAGGAGTTTCATGTCCATGTTGACACATCATGTATAGCGCTGGGAGTAGTACTGACATAGGCTGGTGGAGGAGACCTAGATCATCCTATAGCGTTCACGAGCAGAAGGTTATCCAAGGCGGAGAAGAACTATTCCACCACCGAGCGCGAAGAGTTATCCATGGTATATGCGCCCCAGAAGTTTAAACACTACTTGTTGAGTGGCCATTTTAAGATGTATATGGATCATTCCACGTTGAAATACCTGGTCAATAAGCCTGTGTTGGGGGGGGGAGAATATGTAGATGGTTATTGTTCCAGGAGTATGATTTTGAATTTATTGTAAAGCCTAGACGACTGAACGTGGGACCAAACCATCTGTTGCGCATCGAAATAGGGGAAGAACCCAATAATTTGGAAGATGGATTTCCTAACGTGCAACTATTTGCAGTGCGCGTCACGAATGGTCATTTTGAAGATATCATACACTTCCTAACAACAAGAACTGCCTCGGAAGGATACAACGTCCAGCAGAAGAAGGAGTTAGTGGCGCACGCGATAGACTTTTCTGTAATTGCCGGGCATCTGTACAAAATGGGGTTCGATGAGATATTGCGACGATATGTACCAGAGTTTGAAAGGGTAAGTATCCTCACGGACACTCATGGGGGCGTCGCGGGAGGACTTTATGCATAGAGAGCGGCCGCGTAGAAGATTCTACACACAGGTTTGTGGTGGCCAACCATCCATCAAGATTCAAAAGCGTACTACAAGGCGTGTGATGTGTGTCAAAGGACTGGCAGGCCATCGTGGAGGGATGAGATGCCTTTGAATCCACAAATAATGCTACAACCCTTTGAAAAATGGGCGATAGATTTTGTGGGACCCATTCAGCCTCAAGAAAAGATGAGAGCGAGGTACATTATCACCGTGACGGATTATTTGATTCGATGGGCGAAGGCACAGCCTGTAAGGGATTGTATAGGTGAAACTACTGTGAAGTTCCTCTTTGAGTATGTACTGACACGATTCGGGTGTCCAAATATTTTGATGAGTGATCACGGTACAAACTTTTTGAATGAGACGATCAACGCGCTGATGGAGGAATTTCAGGTATAACACCAAATGAGCATGCCTTATCACCCGTAGGCTAACAGGACGGTGGAAGCATACAATTAAGTGCTATAAAACGTGCTGACCAAGGTTTGCAATGCTCAGCGAAGTGATTGGGACCCGCGCATACCCGCAGTATTATGGGCCTATCAGACGACATGCAAGAAGTTGACTGGACAAACACCCTTTAGACTTGTGTATGGTGTGGAAGCAGTAATTCCCATGGAATACATTGTGCCAAGTTTGTGCATAGTGGAACTCACAGGTATGACGGATCACAGAGCCCTGGAAGAGAGGCTCACGCAACTGGCTGAGCTTGAGGAAGAAAGCTAGCTAGATTTCACCAATAGGTCCAAAAGCAACGCGAAAAAGCATGGCATGATTGGTGTTGCGTATCTTTAAGGTAAATGACCTGGTTTTGTTATATGACAACAAGTTTGATAAATTTCCAGTGAAATTCAGAATGCACTGGTTAGGTCCCTATGTCATTAAGGAGATTATCGACGAAGGAGAAGTTCAGTTGGTCAAATTGAATGGAGATCCCTTCCCTGGAAAGGTGAACGACAGTCGCTTGAAGCCATACACCAGTGGTCCAGCCATGTGACTATATGAAGGTAGCACAGTCTTAGTGCTCCAGGCAGCTGAAAGGAGGTGCAGGACTATAAACTACACTGCCCAGGTTGGGGAGCTACGCAATTGGAGAATTATGCGAAGCAAGGAAGTGTCACAGGGCTCGCGGTAGCATGAAGGGGGCTACACTACCTAAGGATAAATAGCACAGGTCGGCCGGAAAGTGACCGAGTAGATGGTTGAAGATGCGAAGTAGGCGGTTGCACAGTGGACTGTTGAGGTTGCGGTCATAAGGGTTGAGCTAGGAGGTCTTCGCGATAAGCTCTCTGCGCCTGTCGAGTGACTCTAGGGCGAGTCACGATGTTTGTGTTGGGGTCTTGTTGGAAACAAGATCCCCCAAGGACAGTTTTGGGGCTAAAAGCCCAAGTTTTGGGTCGAATTTTGTAATAAAGTTGTAAAGTCTCTGCATTTTGTGATAGCGGAGCGCGAAGGTGTCATGAGTCATAAAGGGTTGTCTGCCCTTAATTTTGTAAAGAAAAGTCATCTATAAAGATCTACCCATGGTCCGCGGACGATGGGATTGTATAAAAAGAGCTAAGTAAGTAAGCTCTAGAGAGTCATCAATAAGTTCTAAGAAGTATGAAGTCTTGAGGATAAGGAGAGAAGTTTAAGTTTCAGGTCGTAGCATAGGTAGAGGCTCTACAGCTGAGTGCGCAAAGGCCTAGGGTAGAAGTCCACAACTGAGTGTGCAGACCCCTGCAGCTGTGTGCGCAGGGCAGATAGAGTCTGTAATCATATGAAGATATCAATAAAGAGAAGCATTTTACAAACTCTGTGTCTTTGTTTCTTGTTAATGCATCTTGTCATATTGTGTATGAATTTCATTTATAATTCTTATATGATGTGCGAATGTATGTAATTACGTTGGATAATTGAACGCAAGTAAGAATATCTGTTTACACGATGCTAACTGTGATTGTTTAATAAGATAAGTAAGACACTTAAGATAACTTGGGAATCTACATGCTACACTGCCCTCGTAGTGTGAAAGTACCTTAACTGCAGGTTAGGGCTATGCGAAGGCCAATCGTACCCCTTCGTGGAGGTACTGAAGGGCATAATAAAGGGCTAGACTAACAGGGCCCTAAAACTTAACAACCTACATGAGAGCAGGAATAGAAGGAATAAACCGACATCACGACCATCTCAGGGTGCATAAACTTGGTTCCAGCATCCCCCCATACTGTTTCGGGTGAGACTGCAGTCCATGCTCCGCGGGCTGATGCTGAAAGGGCTAATAGTGTAGGGATTTGTTTGGCTAACTCACGTCGAACCTAGGTCAGGCCCACCAAGCCAAAAATTCTTGTCAGCAAGGTGGATATGAGGTCGGCACCAAATGTTGTGCTACTGTCTGCACGTCAATTGGATTGGAACAAAGGTAAGAGACTTTCCCATTTTCAATGGTATAGACTCAGTGGATTTATTCCTTAATAAAGTTGATGTAACCATAAGGGAGGAACATAGAATACCATTGTTAGATGTTGCGTTGCAAGCGACCCCAACATGATGGTGGGGGGTCCACTGCAACTATCTCCGGGACTGGGAAATAATTAAGAGAGCTATGAAGGAAAGATTCAAATAGGCAGGGGAATACCCGCAGGGATTTGCAAAATATAGGGGGGAATTTGATCCCTAGAAACATGTAGAAAACTGTAAGGACAGATGGAACCAAGAGGGGGTTCCAGAAGAGATTTGGGTGCATGGGTTCATACACACATTGGGTACATTTCCTAAATCCTGGTATATACAAGAAGAAATAAGGAGGAAAATGGGAGATTGGGATACCCTGGCAGAACAATTTATTAGTAGTTTCTCTTTCAGGGACAATGATAGAAGGCTAACTGAGGCATTACATGCTATCAAACGTGTCCTCCTTACATCAGGCCAACTTTGGGACAAATGCATAGACCACATAATCTTATAGTATTTCTACGAGTCCAAATATTCATAGGTGATGGCTTGTGGGGAGGTTGAAAAAGAACGATATGAGGATGACGTAGAAGGGTTACGAGACCTGACATTCCATGAAACTGAAGGGGAGACAGATATACAAGAGGGACCTGTAACGGATGCTCTGCACTTGCTCCCAGTGAATTTGTGGAAGCACAACATTGACACGGAGGATAAACCTAAGCTGGCATCAATCCAAGACTATTAGGATGAAGAATGACAAAATAAATTTTCAATCTCCTAAGGGAGTATGAATATCTATTTCCCTCACTAGTTGCAGAGCTAAAATGGATTAAGGGAGACATAGGAGAAATGAAAATTTTGTTGAAGACCAATGTAAGGCCAGTGAAGCATAAGCCATATAGGTTTAACCCAAGGGTTAAAGAGAAGGTAAAGAAATAAATAGAAAAGATGATAGATGCGAGAATTATTTCCTGGTGGACGAGGTAGAATGGGTCAGTCTGATAGTAATACAAAACAAAAAGGATGCCATAGAGATAAGAGTTTGTGTAGACTATCGCAACCTTAATAATGCTTGTGTGCATGACCCATTCCCCACACCATTCAGTGATGAGGTCCTAGACAATGTCATGGGGAATGAGGCATATTCCTTCACAGATGGGTTCTCAGGTTACCATTAGGTCAGAATAGTTGAAGAAGACAAGAAGAAAACCACCTTTACTACAGAGTGGGGGTCGTATGCCTACCACGTGATGCCATTCGGTCTTAAGAATGCACCTGCAATATTCTCCAGAATTGTAATTGCAGCATTCAGAGACTACATCCACAGGTTCTTGGAGGTATACATGGATGACTGGACAGTATATAGCCTGTTGAAGAAACACTCAAGCCTACTTAGGATAATGTTTGATCACTGTAAATAAATAGGTATATCTTTGAATATAAAGAAATGCATATTTGCAGTTCCATTCGGCACACTTCTGGGCCATATTGTGTGCAAGGATGGGGTATCCATATATGCTGCCAAGGTTGCAGCAATTGCCAACATGGACCCATCGTCCAATGTTAAGTATCTCAGATCAACATTAAGTCACACTAGATACTACCGAAGATTCATCCGCAACTACGCCTCCATCACTGCACCAATGAAGAAGTTATTAAGGAAGGTGGAAGCATTCGCATGGTCGGAGGAGTGTCAAGCCACACTGAACATACTGAAGGAGAGGTTGGTAAGTGCTCCAATTTTAGTCTATCCCGACTGGAATAAGAAATTCCATGTCCATATTGATGCGTCTGGTATTTCTTTGGGAGCAGTATTGGCATAACTAGGAGAAGGAAGCTTGGACCATCCAATCTATTTTGCCAGCAGGAAGTTATCAAATGCAGAAAATAATTACACCACGATTAAGAGGGAAGAACTAGCTATGGTCTACTCTCTTAAAAAATTTAGACACTACTTACTTGGGGGCCTGTTTAAGTTCTTTATAGACCACTCCACATTGAAATACCTGGTCAACAAGCCTGTACTAGAGGGGAGAATTTGCAGATGGTTGCTATTGTTTCAGGAATTTACTTTTGAAGTAATCGTCAAACTAGGCCAGTTGAACTGTGGGCCTGGTCACTTTTCAAGGTTGGAATCAGGGGAAATTGTGGGGTCCCTAGATGACTGGATGCCCGACAATAATTTATTTAGAGTGGAAGCAATACCAGATTATTTAGAAGAGATCACAACCTTCCTATCCATAGGGAAATGGCCAAATGAGTACACAGTTACGAAAATAAGATACATGGTCGTGCAAGCAGCTGATTACCAACTAATTGCAAGGCACTTATACAAACTGGGGTCATATCAGGTGTTGAGGTGGTGTTTCCTCCACCATGAGAGACAAGACGTCTTCTGGGAATGCCACTCAAGAGTTGCAGGTGGCCACGTAGGAGGGAAATCCACTACGTGGAAGGTGTTGCAAACAGGGCTATGGTGGCCAACAATCTATAAGGATGCCAAAGAGTATTCTAAGGGATGTGATGTGTTCCAGAGAGTTGGGAAACCATCACATCATGACGAGCTCCCACTACAACTCGTACATGCCTTACAAATATTTGAAAAGTGGGCAGTTGATTTCATAGGTCCGATCAATCCGTCATTGTGTCACACTCAGGACATTTACATAATCACAAGAATATAATATCTCACAAGATGGGCTGAGGCAATGCCGGTGAAGGACTACACAACAGACACAACTGCAAGTTTTATATTTTAAAATATCATCTCATGGGTCATGTGGCCCAGGAGCTTGACAAGCGATCAAGGAACTCACTTCATCAACGAAAAAATTGCTTCTCTGTTACAAAACTTCATAATACAACATCACAAGAGACACCCATATCACCTACAGGCTAATGGAACTGTAGAAGCATTCAGAAAAATACTCAAAAAGTGATTAAATAAGGTGTGTTAAGAAAATATGGATGATTGGGATGAAAGGGTGCCAACCACTTTATGGGCATACGACACAAGATTGAAGAGACTACACAAACAAATGCCATTCCAATTGGTGTATGGGTGAGAATCCATTGTGCTGGTAGAGTTCAAAATACCAAGCATATTTATCACCTATGCCACAAAAATGACAGAAGATGCATCACTCCAAAAGCGATTGGAGGAGCCATTGGAACTCGATGAAGTAAGGTTCCTAACAGATTTTCACCAATCCATCGAGCAGAAAAGACAGAAAGCATGGAATCACAAACACATCAAGAAGAAATCCTTTACATTCGAGGGGCATGTTTTATTATATTACAACAAGTTCCATAAGTTTCCGAGCAAGCTACAAATGCACTAGCTAGGGTTGTTCATAGTTGCAGAGATCAACGAGTCTGGAGCTATCAAGCTCGTACAATTGGATGTAGTACTACTACCAGGTTGGGTGAATGGCGCATGCCTAAAACCCTTCCACACATCAAAGATTGACATTCAAAATTTATTGGGTCTCTAAAAATAGATCATAGGTAGGGTTAGGAAAAGTCAGTAGGAGTCAGTTCGTCAATTTAGAATAAGTTTAGTTAGTCAATTAGCCAGTTGTCAAAGTATCTTCAAAATAAAAATTGCGACGTCAAGTTCATTTGTGGCTTCCATGTCACCACACCACAACTGATTATGGTCGAGGGGGGGTAAGTCACGCGTGCTAGGATTCTTTTCCATAATAATTAGAAAATAATACCGCTACTAGCCCAGATTTCTGTAAAACCTTTCCCATTATAGAAAAAAATAATTCCTAAACATCTGCCAATATGTCAACATAATTACCCATCAACTCCACCTTGTCTTTTCTAGAAGTACGTTAGCCAAGCCATTTCCAGCTCAGCTGATGGCGGATTAACACGTTAGAGTCTGCATAGTGAAAGTTTCCATATAAATTAGTTAGTGAGTCTCGTCAGAAGCATTATGCCGAGCTGGTCTACTTATTTTGCATATATATGATGAAGTTTTCAGAGTTTGAAGCTAAGGTGATAGAGTTTCTCAAGTCATAGTCAAGTTCTTAGTTCTGTCACCCAAGAATTCATTATCATCCACTAATAATTTCAGTCTACCAATGACATTCTAGTATGAAAAAGCCAATTATTTCCATTCCTGAAGTTGGGTTGGATGATAGGATTTCAATTACAGAGCTGCTCTATGGAAAATATGATAAGGACATGATCGTCAAAAATGATTTGTCAGATTATTTTAAATTCCCAACCCTGAAGCAGGAAGTATATACATATATGATCACAAAGGAGGATGAGACAACAATAGTCAAGGCTAATGTCACATATAGGGGAATTCAATGATCCACATTGTTGAATTTGAGGAGTTTACCCGTATTTAGCACGAATCTCATGGTAATGCAGTGCACTAAACTTTTGATCAGCAGGATGCATGGTGGGTCACTCTGGCTGGACAAGGAGTACCCGATTCATGTGGTCGATATTCAAAGACTCACAGGTCTATCAACAATGGGGGATGCAGTTTCGATGACATTCTAGATGAACTCAAAAAGAAAAAAGAAGGAAGGAGATGCTGACTACTATGCCAAGTACAACACCAAGAGAGGAGGGAAGGGAGAGAAAATTGACCTCATCAACAAGGAAAATATTAAGTTTGATTTCTACATCATCATAGGGAAGTTGATGCGCCATTTTTCAAGGAATGAATGCATGTTGGACACAATATCAGTTGTGGAGCATTGTGTAGAGGGCGCCCAACTAAACTAGTGTACGTTTTTACTAAATGAGTTGTTTGAGGCCTGTGAAGACATTCATAAGAGGATAACCAACTTAATTTATGGTTATCTAGTAATGAATCTGATGATTTGGAAGTGGTGCCCTTGAGAGGGCAGGGACTTGGCACCAATTTCAGAAGACCAACCCTTAGCTCTCTGATATACACCATGGAGGATTTCGGGAGACTCGAGCAACAAGGAAATCAATGAAGCTTCTTTTGGAGGATGGTATGTTAAGATGCTTGAGGTGATAAGGGCCACTGAAAGAATCCCCAAGTCACTGCTCAATGAGTACTCAACATCAATCTGGTTTGGGGTCTCTCACGGGAATACCTTCATCAGGTTGCATTATGTTCACCCGCACACCTTCTCGATGTGGGCCCAGAATTTCATGCTATCAGCTGAAGTGTTCCATGCAGAGGTCAGGTCATGGCGAGAGGTTGCATGTGAGATTAGAGACGGAAAGTACCTATACGTATTTGGTGGGATGGTACCACAACCTCTACTAGGAAAAAGAGTTATGGACACTAAGAAGCGGCTGGTGGAGCATGAGTTGCAGTCGATTTTCAATCAAATGAAGAATAAAGTGAGCTCACTCAAGAAATCCATTGTAAGCTTAACCAACTCATCAGGTTCAGTTCCTAGCTTTGTTGAATTTCAAGGTTTTACGTAGAATAACCCTCTAGTCACCACACACCTTTTTGTTGCCATACCACATGTAGGACCTCATTTGAAGTCCAAGCTGACCATTCCCAAACCTAGGAAAACAAAAGCACCAAGCCTCCAGCTACACCCAAGAAGCAAAAGGTAGACCACATAGTGCTTATAATCGACCTCACCATTGAGGGACCCCAAAACGCCGCGACCTCCCTAGTCATAGAAGAACTCCCACCCTCCACCTCCACTATTTCAGCCAGCTCGCACGACCCATCACCACAAACATCATCCACTTCCGCAACCCTATCAGATACCATTCCCTCTGAGACAAGGATAGGAACAGAAGATATAGAGGTTAACTCCATCGTTCAACTTGCCATGAAAGTCCCCAGTGGATAAAACTTCACCACCTCCATGATATCCCTGCTATTAGAGTTGGGCCCACTACTAAGCACAATGCCCGTCGCCTCACAACCACTGGTTATAACTATCTAGCCCTTTATGGTCCCCTTTTCTTTAAATTTCCCTGTTGTTCCAAATCCAGTTTCTATACCAGCAACGACCCAATTTTCCAAACCCTCGCAACAAGCCGCCTTGCCCCAAGGCCATTCTGATAAGTCTATTGCTAGTGCACAACTTTTGCAGAGCTGATTCTTGCATCCATCCCCTATGCAGCAAGATAACCTCCAGACCTAGTCGTCGGAAATTTTTTTTTGTTTCATATAGCAAGCTGTGTAGCGAGTGGAACAAATTCACAATGACCTTTTCGCCGAACACATGAAGAAAAAGAAGCAAATCTCTGCCCTTACGATCGAACGAGAACAACTCTGCCAAAGAAATCAAAAAATGCAGGCACAGGTGATGAGCCTCATAAATGGGTAATTATATGGGCTCATTTTACCTCCTAACCTAGTCAAATCAACCATTCTCTTAGCTTATTGTATGATTTTCTGATTATATTTATGCTTATAGAGTGAGTTGAGGTAGTTATGATGCCATGTGGTCTAACATGTATTTAATGCAGATTATTGATGGATTTTGAGGTCAGAGTCAAGGATCCAGTGGTCAAATGGCAGCAATAACTCAAAGTAGATAGAGGAGAGTACTTATAGGAGGGAATCCCCCTCATTTATTACTCCACACTTCGAATTCCCCTTCATTCAGCCCGAAGTACAAGCAGTCGAATCATGCACTAGAAGGCAGCTGAGCAAGGGGAGGATGACTAATAGTTATCTCAAATTTTGGGAGCCAAGCCTCCTTGATTTTAAGGAGGCTATTGGTAGCTTTAGATGTATAAGTAGAGAGGCCTAGGGCCTCACTAGGGTCGTATTTTTTGCTTATGTAAACTCTGCTCAAATTTCAAGATTATTATTTTGTGACAGTTTTATGTAATCTTGCTATTGTTTTGATAATGAAGTTGGAATCCTTTTTGAGCTAGAACTGAGTTACCTTAGAGGGCTGAAGCTCTTGGTTTAGGGCCCAATCCAAGCAGCCAAGCTCCTCTTTACTTGTATGTGTATTCTTTGCTTCAGTTGTAGATTAGTTTTCTGTTAGATGTATTTCTTTTATGGTTAAGAATAGGTTTCTTTTGATGATTTAGTAGTTTGCTTTCATTTGTGCTTTCTGTAGCAGGTTAAGTAGTGATTAGAAAAGATTTAAAAGGCTAGAAATAGTGCCTTGGCCTCTCTGCCTCCCTCTAGGACCATGATTTGAGGCAAAGACTCTCTTGCTGCCCCAAAAACACAAATTTTCGTCATTCATAGGACTTCTAGTGTTTGCAGCTCTTTAGTAGGTTGACAGTCCAATTCTATTTTTCTTTAGATCTTCTCCATCAAGTTTACTTCCAATTTACAATAGTACTCTTTCATGCTTTCCTTAATTGCGGCATTTCTCAACATTTCCTTTCATGTATCATAGTTTAGACCATTTTTATGCAAAACTCTGTTTTTCCTAGATGCACTCATTTCATTGGTTGCTTGATTTTCTTGGTTGACTATCAATTTCTATGCAGCAGATCTCTTCTAGCAGTAGGCCAGCTTACCAGCAATCACACCCTCCATCTGATCCATGCCCTACAGGTCTCCCAAACCTCACCTCAATTCTGCCCTAGTTTCCTTCATTCTTCATAGAACTTCCTCCTCTCTCCTCGAGCAAACCAAATCATCTTTCTCTCTCCTGGTGACTCATGGTAGACCTTATGTGCCCTAATACCTCATTCCAAACTTCATCCACCTTTTCCACCCACTCTCACATCCTCAGAACAACGGAAATTGCTCTCGGCCTCCTCTTGTAGGCCTCTTGTAGTTACCCTGTTTTCCTCCTGTAGTTTTCCTATGTCCTCCTGTAGTTTTTCCTGTTGGCTTTATTCTGAAGGCCGCGTGTGGGAAAAGCCTCCAGAAGGCCACCTAATACCTCTTAGGACCCATTCACACCATCATACATCATCCCAAGCTCCAAAACTGCCCTCTAATGCCACCTGTTTGCCACACACAATAAATTAGATGTATGTTAAATTCACATAAAAACACACAAAAATCCAAAAATATGTTTTTCGCTTATTTACTTCCAGAAATAGCATGGTTAGATGTTGTTTACTTTCTTGAGTAGGTAATGACATTTCTTTCATGGTTCTCATAATGTTTTTGGCAAAAGTAGAATTCGCTTGTTAATTAGGGTTTACTAGGTTTTGCTTTGCATTCCAGTCTTTTTCCTTTCTGCAAGTAGAATAGCTTCAGTAGAGTAATATTTCTCTCCTTTCATCACACATAGAGCTTCTTCTAGAATATATAGAAGTTGGCTTGAGCTCCTAGCAATCTTGCGCTGATCGACCAAGTGACAACTTGTAGTGAGAACTAGTACTTGTGCATATAGCACTGGGTTGATAAAAGTAAAGTTGGTAGCCCAGGAGTTGTAGCATTCTTGCTGCAATAATGGTGCTCAACACTTTTTGGCGTCATTTCCAGGGAAGCATCAGAGTATTCTATGATTACTGCTTTCTTCTATTTCCTATTGCAACATTCTGCTAATAGTTTATTTTGGCAAAAGTAGACTAGTCATTCCTTTTCTTTCAAGTTCTGCACTTCCTTGCTTTCCTTTTCAATTTTGCAAATTTCATTTAAGCAAAAGTAGACTAGTCATTTCTTTCCTTTCAGTTCTACACTTCCTTGCTTCCCTTTCAATTCTGTAAATCTCCATTTGGCAAGTTCATTTCAGCTAGTTGCAATTTGTTTTATCAATTTCAGCTTTTGCAGGTACTATCAGTGTGGGGAAAAAGAAACAAAAAACCAACCAAAAAGATTTCCTTTGATGCCTCGTAGGAATAGAGATAAATCAGGAACATTTTTGCCCAACACCCCCACTGCTTTACACAACCAACCTTCTCTCTTCTTCGGTGGTTGTGATCAATAAGAACCCTTAGGTGAACAACCAGAAATATTTGAAGAACCTATAGGGGAAGAAGAAGAAGAAAACATTCCTCCTGAGCCAATGACTGAAAACAGAAATGCTAGGGGAAATAGAGAGAGAATAGAGGGTACCTTTCCCATTTGGGATACCAATGGGGACACCAAAATGAAGAATATAAGTCCTTCAGCCCTACCTCATTTCCATGGTCTGACTATAGAAGATCCTGACACCTTCTTGTTCGAGTTTGTTGTCATCTGTTGAACTTATGACTATGTAGAAGATGAGCAAAAGTTGAAACTGTTCCCTTCTACTCTCAAGGATGTAGCACTGTGCTGGTTCATGGGATTACCTGGCAGTAGCATCACAACTTGGGCTCAGATGCATCAGGCCTTTAACAACAAGTATCCAGACTATTGTAGGACAAAAGATACTAAAGAAGAAATCTTCCAAATGACCATGGGAAGTGATGAGTCCCTGGAAGACTATGAAGAAAGGTTCCAGCTTAATTACAATTGGGCCAGGTGTACACTTGACCCGAAGTCTCTGAAGTTGGTCCTGCTTAGGGGAATTCAAGAAGACCTTTTAGACACCCTCCATCTACTAGTCGGGGGAGACATCTACCAACTATCCTATGAGGACATAAAGACTATTTTTAGAAACCATTCTAGAGCATCCAGAAAGAAAGGTAGGGGGAGTAAACCCATAGCCAGTACCTCTTCTTCCAATTCATCCATTAAAGGTGAAATCAGGAACATGTTGGAAGACTTCAAGAGTGAGATGATGTAGACTCTTGCCATGCAAATGGATACCTTACATATCAAAAGAAAACAAGAGGAAGCAGAGAGGGCTTTGGCCATTTTTTGCCCTAGATGCACCAGGAGGAATCCTAGGAATGAATGCCCATTGAGCTATATAGAGGTTTGTTTAGTCTGTGAACAAAATCATTCTATAGATAAGTGCCCTTCCTTGCCCGGACTTAAAGCTGTATACCAAGGGGCCGAAGGAGTCACTAAATAGATCTATTACATAAACAAAAGGAGACTGCATGGACCTAGACCATAACAGAAGGGGATGCAAGGGACATCTTAGGCATAGTACAACCCCAACCAAGTCACCTCCATACCTTCTTGGGGCACCCCTACTCATCCTTCCTGGTCCATGCCTCCTCCTTGGACTTTCCCATCTCAATATCATGCTCAACCAGCCACCCATTCATTTCAATCCTATGCTCAGCCGCAACCTCAGTGGAATGCATCTCATCAGGGGTGGAGGCCCCAATACAACTCTCTTCACGCTCTTCTTCCTCCACCACCTGCCCAACCACAACCGTTACATTCTGCTCCACCGAGGCAACCCCAAATGCCTACCCAGCCAAATCTGAACCCGAACAACAGATAGGCTCAACAAGTGTATAGTGGGGAACCATCATGCCCAACTTATGCTGTGGAGATTCAAGAAATTAGCTTGTGGTCTGGGAAATTTCTCCCAGATAGCCAACCTCCACCTAGGGAGGTTGAGGAAGATAAAGGGGAAAGCAAACCTAAAGCAAATCCACCCTTCCCTGAGAGACTATCCATGACAATCCAACCTACCCTAGAAGAGACTGAACTCCTGGGAGAATTGAAACATTTATGTGTGAAGATACCACTTCTCCAAGCCATAAAAGATGTGCCTATTTACAATAGGTTGATCAAAGAGAAGTGCTTTGGCATCCAGGAAGGCACAAGAGAGATGCCCCATTGATCAATGTCATTGGAAAACTATCCGACCTGATGTTGGGGAAGCCAATTTGTCCAAAATATCTGGACTCTAGAAGCCCAGTAGTTGATGTCCACATCAATGGCACAATGGTCCCACATACCTTGATTGATCTGGGAGCTACCATTAATGTGATGATGAAGGACACAATGCTCAAACTTAACCTCCAGGGCTCTTTTAGGAAGACCACGACAATGCTGCAGCTAGCAAACCGCTCCACCGTGACCCCTGAGGGGATTGTGGAAAATGTGATGGTCTCCGTTGATTCTTGGGAGTACCCTACTGATTTCTTGGTTCTCCAGCCAAAGGCAAAGCTTACTGGGTATCCTCTCATTCTGGGAAGATCCTGGTTGGCTACAATCGATGCCTACATCAGCTGCCAAGCTGGGAACATGACCATAAAGAACGGGCACATGTCCAAATAGTTAACCCTATATCGTCCTACCCAACCCCTGCTAGAACATGATCTACCTCTCTGGTTGGAGGAGGAGGATGAGGATGAAGTTTACTCTGCACCACTTTGTGCATTAGAACTCGCCATGGGGGGAAACTGCAAGATGAGAATGATATGATTGAAAATTTGATCCAGAGTCCGCCCCCCAATGTATCACCATTAGAAGACATAGTAAGAGAAACCCAAAACAACCCCTCAACTGATCTCTGTGTGGCTGACCCTACTTCTCTCCGTGTCAAAAATATAGAGTTCGGCCCAGAAATAACATTAAAAATCAATCCATCCCTATCTACTTCCCAAGAGAAGGAGCTATGAAGCTTGCTGAGAAAACATCTAGATGCCTTCACCTGGAGTTATAAAGAGATAAAGGGAGTGCACCCTTCAGTATGCACTCATCATATATACATCAAGGAAGATTGCAAACCAGTTAGGCAGCCTCAAAGGAGGATGAACCTAGCACTTAAAGATATTGTTAAGGAAGAACTGCAAAAATTGCTTGATGTAGGATTCATCTATCCCATTTCTGACAGTGAATGGGTCTCTCCTTTGGTGCTAGTGCCAAAGAAAAATGGTAAGTGGAGAATCTGTGTCGACTATCAGGAATTGAACAAATCCACTAAAAAGGACCATTTTCCTTTACCTTTCATAGATCAAGTGTTAGACAGTCTGGCAGGGAAAAAGTTTTTCTCTTTCCTAGATGGGTTTAGTGGGTACAATCAGATTCAAATCAGCCCAGAAGACCAAGATAAGACCACTTTCACTTGTCCTTGGGGTACCTTTGCATACTGGGTCCTTCCTTTTAGTTTGTGCAATGCTCCAACCACTTTCAAAAGAGCGGTATTGAGTATATTTTTTGAACTGGTTCATGATGCAGTAGAAATATACATGGATGATTTTACTCCTTATGGCTTTGACTTTCAGGAAGCTTTATCTAACCTAGGAAAAGTTCTAGATAAGTGTATTGAGATGAACCTGTCCCTCAGTCCAGAAAAATGTGAATTCTTGATGACTGAAGGGACCGTGTTAGGTCATGCAATATCTCAACAAGGACTGCAAGTGGACCCCAACAAAATTGCCATCATCCAAAGGGTCCCACCTCCTCAAAAGGTGAGAGATGTCAGAAGTTTCCTAGGCTTAGCTGGATATTATAGAAGATTCATTAAAGACTTCAGCAAGATAGCCTCTCCTTTGTTTGGCCTCCTAGGCAAAGATGTTGAGTTCATATGGTCGGAAGACTGTCAAGAAGCCCTAGATACCTTGAAGAGCAAGCTAGTGACTGCCCCAATTCTCAGAGGCCCAAACTGGGCCCTACCCTTTCACATTCAAACAAATGCCTTGAACAAAGCAATAGGAGTAGCCTTAGGACAAATTGATGAAAAGTTACCTTATGTCATATACTTTATAAGAAAAAACTTGTCAAAGGCAGAATTAAACTATACAGTGACCGAGAAGGAACTCATAACTATCGTGCATTCCTTAAACAAATTCAGATATTATATCACAGGCTATCAAAACTTTTTGCACACTATCATGCTGCAATTAGATATTTAATGAACAAACCAGATGTAAATGCTCGCATTATTAGATGGTTGCTTTTACTGCAGTAGTTTGATTTGACCATTATTGATAAGCCTAATAAAGAGAATGTTGTTGTTGACTTTTTGTCTAAAGTAAATTTTCCTGTAGGTGAAGAAGGAATGGTGGATGACCAAATGCCAGATGAATCTGTTTGCTATATCAGTACTCTCTCCATGGTTTTCTGATATAGCAAACTACTTGGTTTCGGCATAGTTCCCACCACACCTATCGTCAAAAGAGAAGAGCAAGATAGTAAGGAAAACCGCCCCTTTCACCTAGATTGGAGGCAATCTCTTCAAACTTGGCCCATATCAGATCTTGAGAAGATGTGTCAGGGAGGAGGAAGTCTTTGACATCCTCCTGACCTGTCATGACGGGCCTTGTGGAGGTCATTTTGTAGCAAAAAGAACCACCTTCAAGATATTGCAAGCAGGCTACTACTGGCCCACTCTTCATTAGGATGTGAGGAGATACATAAGCCAGTGTGATCGGTGTCAGAGGATGGGGAAACCCACTCCAAAGGATGAAATGCCCATGCAACCTCAAGTGACCTTTGAGCCATTTGAGAAGTGGGGCATGGACTTTGTGGGGCCTATCAACCCCCCTTCAAAGCATAAGCAGTACATCATTGTGTGCACTGACTACCTGACAAAGTTGGCAGAGACAAAAGAAATCAAAGCAGCAATAGAAGAAAAAGTAGCTGAGTTTCTGAGAGAAAACATATTCTACAAGTTCGGGTATCCGAGAGAGTTGGTCACAGACCAAGGCAATCAGTTCACTTCCAGCCTGATTGAAGACCTACTCACACATCATAAGATCAAGCACAAGACTTCCACCCCTTACAATCCACAAGCCAATGGGAAAGTGGAGGTTACTAACAAAGCATTGGAAGGGATCCTAACCAAGGTAGTGAGTAGCAATAGAAAAGACTGGGCAGACAGATTAGTTGAGGCCACTTGGGCCTACAACACAACATGGAAGACCACCACTGAGTTCACACCCTATGAACTGGTCTATGGGAAGAAGGCTTTGTTGTTAATAGAGTTTGAATTCAATACCCTGAGGATGGCAGCTCAGCTAGACCTAGACCTCATCCATGCACAAAAAGAGATATTACTTCAGCTCAATGGATTGGATGAATACAGACTACAAGCCCTTCTCCATATAGAGGTAGTTCATCTTCAGAGAAAGATATGGCATGAAAAAAACATTAAGGAGAAGCCATTACAAGAGGGAGATTGGGCACTACTCTATGATTAAAGATACAAAGATTTCAAAGGCAAGCTGAGGACAAGATGGCTGGGACCCTACATTGTGGATAAATGCAATGAAAATGGTTCAGTTCTGATCAGAACCATTGATGATGAAGCCATCCCCATGCTTGTCAATGGACATTGGTTGAAAGTCTACAAGAAACCCCTCTCTAAGCAAGAGTTTATTGAAGATTTGAATAAAACAGTGATGGTAGTGGAGCATGTCGTAGCTTCCACTTCACCCACTCACTGAAGAAAAGAAAAAATAAAAAACAAGGACTCAAGTGAAAACTTCCATGAGGTGCTTGAGTCCCATCATTGGGTTGAAAACCTCTTCTGAGGCGGCCCAGTGATGTCAAAAAAAGAGGAAAAAGAAAAAGATACCTGGGTGAAAACCTCCCTTGGAGGCGCCCAGGGTAGGCAATTAAGGTGAAAACCTCTTTGAGGTGCCCTAGTTGTTTTAAAAACAAAAAACAAAAAAAAAGGAAAAGAAAAGAAAAAATGACTTTTTATTGCATTACAGGTTTGCAGGAGGACTACAAGGAGCAGAAGAAGGTGTTGAAGGAACCTTGACATTCATACCAGCACCCATCTCATCTTCTCCACACCTTCCTCCATCATTTTTGGCATCTCTTTCACCCCACTACACCTTTTTCTTCCAAAACTGTGTTTTCTACAGGAGGCTCTGTGTTTTCTACAGGAGGATCCTGTAGGAATTACAGAGAGCCAAAAGTGTCTACAGAAGGCAGTTTGAGGGACAAAGAAGCTTCATGAGGAACCTATAATTCCTCTTACCACCTTCAAGCCTCCTTGCCATCATTTCCAAGCCTGCATCACACCCCAAGAATCATTCTTTTTTTCCCTGACCAAGAAAAATAGTTTTTCAGTTTTGAAAAAAAACAAAAAAAAGAAAAGGAGAAACGGCACCATCAACTTCACCTGAAGCCTACCTACTATCCCTCCTTCTTTATCTACACCTCTGGCATCATTCTCGAGCTCCAAATATAGGAGAAAGCTGAAGTTTCAAGGGGAGAAGCAGCTACAGGAGCTCTTGTAGGAATTCCTGTAGTCGCTGATCCCATAGAAGTCCAGCACCAGCAACAAGAGAGTGCACACATAAAGGTTGAAAAGGCACATGAAGCTCAGCTCCAGCAAGAGAAGAACCTACACAAGCACACAACCACACATCAACAAGTAGAGACATCATGCATAAAGGGAAATGAAGGCATGCAGCAGAGAAAGCCACAACACCTCACAACAAATACACTTGGATCACAGGTAAGTAACTAAGTCACTCCTCTATTTGCATTTGTGTAATTAGAAGTCATACGAAGGAAATGAGATGGTTGAGATTGAATGAGGGAAAGGTGTCCAGTTAACTTGGCCACCTTCATTTAGTTGACTCCACTTATCTGAGATGTCACCCACACGTGCTCACAGTCAACTCAAGCACAAGATGCCAAGGACAGGTAGTGGGAGGAAGTGTGAACTCCGATGCAATAATGAGGGATGATTACGAGGAGGGGCTATGATGACCAAGCAGGTGGGGACCAATAGTCAAAATATGGCCAATGTACACCTTTCCAGCTCAGCACTCATAACTAAAAATAGCCATAAAAGGAAATGAGCACTCCTCCCCGCGCATTCTCACCACCTTTTCTTCATTCTTTCCTCGTAACTCAACCACAATAGTCTTCTTGTGCCCCCACAGCCTTGTAACCACCATCCTGCATCAATTTCCTCCATATTCCTGCTCTTGACGTTATCTACAGGAAATCTACAAGAGCACCTACAGGAAATCTATAGGAGGGACAACGGGCTTTTACAGGAGGGGCAGTGAGTCATTTTGAAGGGAGAAAACACGATTTTTAGCACAAATTTCAGTCTGGAGAGGTAGGTTTCGTGCATGCCCCCTATTGAATATCAATATATGAAAGAAGTGGTCTAAATTTGAGGATGAAATAAGTCTTTAGGAGAGCAGAAAATACATAAAATTTTTCTATTTATTAAAAAAAAAAAACACAATCTCTGTTTTTTTATTTTTCTCAAAACTCTTTGTCTCCACCTCCATATTTGAGTTAAAAAAAGAGTATAGGTAGTATGACAGGAGGGTTTATGAGAAATGATTCCACTAACTCCACGAGGCTCCATGCACATCCTCAAGTGGTGGACATATTCACAAGGGCAAACTGGATGAATTTCTTTGAGAAATTTCGAGGGTTTGATGATGAAATTGCCCAAGAATTTGCTCTCTCTCTAGTCCCTCACACAAGAAATCATGCTACTATAACCATTAGAGGCCTCTCCATGGAAATAACCCCTGAATTCATCAGTAGGGTCACTACCCTTCCTCTTGGGCTGCCTTGGAGTAAAGATGAGAAACCAATTGGCCAGGCTGCCACGAAGAAATTTTTCCAAAACATTGAAACCCCTGTTGAAGATAAAAATGGAATTAGAAGGGCTAGTATACGATATCCCTAGTATGAGGTTAGCTACCAAATAATAAAATACATTTCTTGTGAGGGGAGGCACAACATTGTCTATGGATACCACTTCAGAATCCTCTATGACTTGAGGTATGGAATGGATACTCCAGCACCTCAAAAGCTCAGTATCCCTAACTTTCTCCTTCAGTCCCTCATTGACTCCAGCACCAAGGTGCAAGCAGGAAATTTAGGGCAGTTAGCTCACCATGGCTTAATCAAAATCCTAGTAGAGGAAGCCCTCCATTCCTTTACAGTCCCTATAGCATGGGAAGTTTTCCGAAATATGACAATTGAGGATGACATAAAAGCATTAACCTATGATGTCAGTCCTACTGGAAGTGAGGAGGAAGAACAACAAGGAGGTAAAGACGAAGCCAATGGTGACATGGCAGAGAAAGAAAGGAAGGAGGAAGGAAAAGAAACAGAGGAAGGAAAATTTGAAGAGATAGAAGAAGGAGAAAAAGAGGCAGAGAAGGAAGAGCAAGGAGAAGAGTCCCCTGAAACTTTGGAAAGGGAAGCAGCAGCTGCCCTCACTACCCTCAGTACACCGATTAAACCAAAGCAGAAGACGAAAAGACAGACCTCTACGTATTTCAGGGCAAGGAAGAGCACAAGAATTAAAACAGGCAAACCTCAACCCTCTTAAAAAGTTCCCATTACCATTGAAGATTCACCATTTGCCAAGGTGAAAGAATCCCCCTCCAAGACACCTATAACATATGAAAGAGGGACTCCCAGATCTTCTACATGGAAGAGAAAGGCGGTACTACAGGATCCAAAACCAGATCTACTGGAGGCCTAGACAGTCCTACAGGAGACACTATCCAAACTACAGGAGACCCAAAAGCTTGAGAAAGAGATAGAAGGACAGCCATAGGTGAAGGGGGAAGTACAAGAGCTACAAGAACCTGACCCCCAGCCTAGTCTTGCCTCCTATTACAATCTACTTGAGGGAGGCAGGATAATCCCACAGAAATTTGCAATTCCATTGTTTTTCGAATTGGAGAAAGAAAGAGTGAGAACACATAGGTGGATGCAGATAGCCAAATCCAAAGGAGTTGAGGATGTTGGCCATATGGAAAACAAACTCAGGGAAATGGGCAGAGAATTGAGTGCTCTCAGAGACAGAGAAGCCATCACAAGAAGCCACCTTGAAAATGAGAATGAAATCCTAAGGAGGCAGCTGCAAGAGAAAGAGACTCAGCTGACATACATGGCTAGCTTATCCATGGAAGCATTACAATGCAGAACACCAGCCAAATCTTATGGCCTCTATCTAAAGGACCAATGGCTTCAATTCCAAATAAAGACTTTGGCACAAAGAGGCACAATTCTTTTCGAAGACTACATGAAGTTCATGGATTTGTGTGACCAAACCATCTTAGAGGATAAGGCAAAGATGGAAGAGTTCTACCTACACAACATGGACCTCACAGACATGAATGTGTGGGACCCCAATGCCAAGCTAGGGGACCTACAACTAATGGCCATGGCCTCATGGATGAACCATGAAGAATTGAGGGCAGTAGAAATGAAAATATTGATGATAAAAGAGCAGAATGAACCATTAATGATAAGAGCTGAGCCATCAGATCCTATGGCACTCATCAGCACACACAACTTGCTTGCCAATGACCCTCAGATTGCCCCTAGATATCTAGTCAATCAGGCACAAGCCATTGCACACTTTGAAGATATGCAAAGGCTACTTGGGGATGATTGTGTGCATGCATGCATGAGAAGATGGAACACCTTACCTCACAGTTTGCAGATCAAGGAATATCATTCCCCCATGAGGCTGAAGGAGGCATTGAAAAGAGTGCCAATGTACAAGTGCTCCATGCAAAAGTTGAAGGTCAACTGGATTGGCCTCAAACTAAGCCCTCCAATCCTATTAGGCATGCTAGAAGGTAGAAGAGAAGAAGAAGAGGAGGAGCAGTGGAAGGACATAGACAGGAAGGCAAGATTTTATGGAGAACATGAGCAGACCACAGCAGAGGCCTAGGATGCTAGGGAGGCCACCAGGGCCATAAAAGATGAGGAGATTGACTAGGTTGCTCAGAGGATGAGCAACACCTTCAGTAAGGGGGTGATGATGAGCCTCATAAATGGGTAATTATATGGGCTCATTTTACCTCCTAACCTAGTCAAATCAACCATTCTCTTAGCTTATTGTATGATTTTTTGATTATATTTATGCTTATAGAGTGAGTTGAGGTAGTTATGATGCTATGTGGTCTAACATGTATTTAATGTAGATTATTGATGGATTTCAAGGTCAAAGTCAAGGATCCAGTGGTCAAATGGAAACAATAACTCAAAGTAGATAGAGGAGAGGACTTATAGGAGGGAATCCCCCTCATTTATTACTCCTCACTTCGAAATCCTCTTCATTCAGCTCAGAGTACAAGCAGCTGAATCATGCACTAGAAGGCAGTCGAGCAAGGAGAGGATGACTGATAGTTATCTCGAGTTTTGGGATCCAAGCCTCCCTGATTTTAAGGAAGTTGTTGGTAGCTTCAAATGTATAATTAGAGAGGCCTAGGGCATCACTAGGGTCGGATTTTTTTCTTATGTAAACTCTGCTCAAATTTTGAGCTTATTATTTTGTGACAATTTTATGTAATCTTGCTATTGTTTTGATAATGAAGTTGGAATCTTTTTTGAGCTAGCACTGATTTACCTTAGAGGGCTGAAGCTCTTGGGTTAGGGCCCAATCCAAGCAGCCAAGCTCCTCTTTACTTGTATTTGTATGCTTTGCTTCAGTTGTAGTTTAGTTTGTTGTTATATGTATTTCATTTATGGTTAAGAATAGGTTGCTTTTGATGATTTAGTAGTTTGATTTCATTTGTGTTTTTTGTAGCAGGTTTAGTAGCGATCAGAAAAGATTCAAAAGGCTAGAAATAGTGCCTTGGCCTCTCTTCCTCCCTCTGGGACCATGATTTGAGGCAAGGACTCTCTTGCTACTCCAAAAACATAGATTTTCCTCATTCATAGGACTTCTAGTGTTTGCAACTATTTAGTAGGTTGACAGTCCAGTTCTATTTTGCTTTAGATATTCTCCATCAAGTTCAATTCTTGATTTACAATAGTTGTCTTTCGTGCTTTACTTTCTTGCAACATTTCTCAACATTTCCTTTCATATATCATAGTTTAGACCATTTTTATGCAAAACTCTGTTTTTCCTAGATGCACTCATTTCATTGGTTTCTTGATTTTCTTCATTGACTATCAGTTTATATGCATCAGATCTCTTCTAGCAGTAGGCAAGATTACCAGTAATCACACCCTCCATCTGATCCATGCCCTACAAGTCTCCCAAACCTCACCTCAATTCTGCGCTAGTTTCCTTCATTCGTCATAGAAATTCCTCCTCTCTTCTTGAGCAAACCCAATCATCTTTCTCTCTCCTGGTGACTCATGGTAGACCTTAGGTGCCCTAACACCTCATTCCAACCTTCATCCACCTTTTCCACCCACTCTCACACCCTCAGAACAATGGAAATTGCTCTCGGCCTCCTCCTGTAGGCCTCTTGTAGTTACCCTGTTTTCCTCTTGTAGTTTTCCTGTGTCCTTTTGTAGTTTTTCTTGTAGGCTTTCTTCTGAAGTCCGAGTGTAGGAAAAGCCTCCAGAAGGCCACCTAAGACCTCCTAGGACCCATTCACACCATCCTACATCATCCAAAGCTCTAAAACCGCCCTCTAATGCCACCTGTTTGCCACACACAATAAATTAGATGTATGTTAAATTCACATAAAAACACATAAAAATCCAAAAATATGTTTTCGCTTATTTACTTCCAGAAATAGCATGGTTAGATGTTGTTTAATTTCTTGAGTAGGTAATGGCATTTCTTTCATGGTTCTCATAGTGTTTTTGGTAAAAGTAGAATTCACTTGTTAATTAGGGTTTACAAGGTTTTTCTTTGCATTCCAATCTTTTTCCTTTCTGCAAGTAGAATAGCTTCTGTAGAGTAATCTTTCTCTCCTTTCATCACACATAGAGCTTCTTCTGGAATCTATAGAAGTTGGCTTGAGCTCCTAGTGATCTTGCGTCGACTGACCAAGTGACAACCTGCAGTGAGAACTATTACTTGTGCATATAGCACCAACGCTTCCAGGTTTGTTATGAACTACTGGGTTGATAAAAGTAAAGTTGGTAGCCCAGGAGTTGCCGCATTCTTGCCGCAATACTGGCGCTCACCAACAGGTTGACCAAATAACTTCGCAATTCCAGATGCTTTGGCCAACCATTTCTGATGTAGTCATTGAAGCTCCAGAGGAATTTTTCACTTGCACCCTGGTCGAATGTTGCGATCACATCCAAGATACATTCATTGGTCTAATCTCCACCAACAAAGAACTCAAATAGAGCCTTGACGCTGCAAGGAAAGAACTGCTCGATCCTTCCATGACCTATATTGGTGAGATTGAACAAAGATCACTGTTGTTTCCACTCTGAAAGCTTCCATTTCTGACGCTTTGAATGATGGGTACATACTGAGGCACCAAGTCCATGACTCGTCCAACAAACTAGAAAATAAAAATCAACAAGTCTACCTACTCCGCTAACAAATTCAGCAGCTCCTCGCTGATATTAGGATCTCTAAGGACAAAGATCAACAGAAGAAGTTTGAAGTAGAGGTAGCCTCTCTGGAAGTTCATGTCCAACAGATCGAGGACGAGTCAGCAAAGAAAAAATAAAATATTTATGATCTCTGACGGTCGGTCCACACTTATGTCAACACCCTATAATATCTTAGTGACGAAATGGAGGAGCAGTGGGCTTCCCTATTGAGTAATCGACTAGCCCATCCAACTTCTAGCATGGTAATGGAGTTCATCAAACAAGCCGAGGCAATCACAGAACCCTGTCAAGTAGCACTCGATGACTATACCTGATTATGTTAGGACACAATTGTTGTCGTACCAGAGTTGGGGCCTTCGTTTAGGAAAGAAGGTTAGCAAGAAGCAACAACAACACAAAAAGAAGTAGCAACAGCGCTAGAAAAAGCACTCGTGACAGTAATAGCAAAGGCACCGACAGAAATGTCAACCGCACGAACAACACCAAGGGAATATTGAATTGGGGACGATTCAATGGATTGTAGTCAGGGCCTTTTGGGGCCTTGTTTTGATATTTTGCAGAGAATGAAGATCATGAAAAGTGGCAGGGACGGCCATTGGATTTGCGGACTTGACAGCCAAGGGAAGAGTATAAACTGAAAGATGACTGGCTATCGTGGAAAGGTGGCAGGAAGAAGCGGGGACAACTGTGCAAGGAGAGAGAAGAGGCAGCTAAGAATGAAGGCAGCCAAGCAAAAAGAAGGCAGAACTGGTAGTCTGAATGAATGGGAGGGGATAAAAATTAGAAGAAAGAGCGAATGAAGGTTATTGTTAGTCATTCGAGCGAGCCTGTGATAGTTAGAGTCTGCCTGTGTTTTGGATTAATGTGAACAACTCCATGGTCCTGTTTGTATCTATTTATGTTGGTTATGTTATTCATGTTATTGATGATTAGGCCTTGAGCCTTATGTACCACTTTATGTTATGTTAACGGAGAATACGGTTCAGATCCACCTTGTTTCCTTAAGCTTTGTGTTGACTCTTTAAAAAATTTAATGAATGCATCTGGCTACATAGTTCCTAATATGGCATGAGAAAATCATTATGATTGGGTTAATATAGATTCTAAGCTATTATATTTGGGTCTCTTCTATTCAATATGACTCCTCTGGTGCCTAATTACACCCTCATCTAACTTCATTCATGACATGCCTTGGGTCAGACTCCTTACCCTCTCTGGGTAAGGTGAAAATGGCGGCGTTGCTCTAGACTATAGTGGAGCCTTATTGGCCACTTTTTCCCGAAGCCAGGGTCTCAACCTTGTTGTCATTTTCGTGCCTACACACATTATTAGTGGGATTTCCCCTCATTTTGGACAAATGGTAAGGTTCTGAAACTACCCAAAAGAAAAGTTATAACATAAATTATAACATGATCTATTTGATTCCCGATTTCGAGAGCATTCAGGAGGCTCGACTTCCTCTGCTCATTGATGAGCCCCAGAAATGGGTAATTATATGGGCTCATTCTACCTCTTATTTCAACTTAATCCACCATTCTCATTAGTTTAATGCATGTTTTTGAATATATTTAAGCTAATAGAGTGAATTCGGTTAGTCACTTTGCCATGTAGTCTAATGTGTGTTGTATGCAGATTTTTTGGACAATTTTGGACAAAGACAAGGAATTTATGAGCAAATGGTAGCCAAAACTTGAGGAAAACAGGGAAGAGGACTTGTAGGGGGGGTGTCTCCTTCATTAATGACCCCTTTCCTTGAATCCTCCATCAGCAACTCAGAGAACAAGGGCCCACATTGATGATTCCAAGGGGCAGCCGAGCAAGTCAAGTAGGACTATTGTTTATCTTCAGTTATAGGAAGCCGAGTTCCTTGATTTTATGAGGACTGTTCGAAGTCCCCATTTGTATAAATAAGAAGGCTTTGAGCCTCAGTAGGTTAGCCAGTTCTTAGTATATTTTCTCACTTTTGTGCAGCACGGTGTTCAACTTATTTTCGAGTTCTTTTTTAGAACAGTTTATGTGATGTAACTGCTATTTTTTGATAAATTAAGATGAAACAGTTTTTGAGCCAGCACTGGTCTCTTTCATAGGGCTGAATCTCTTGGGTTAGGGCCCAACCCAAGCTTCCAACACCTCCTTTTGTGTACTTATATGTTTTTGCTTCAGTTCATCAGTTAATTTTTGTTGCATATATTCACTATGCTTTGTTAGATTAGGTTGCTTTTGATGGTTAGTATAGTTGTTGTTGTTTCAATTTATCAAGTAGGTTATTGCAGTGACAAGATAAGATTCAAAAAGGCCAATAGTAGGCCCTGATCTCCTTTCTCCCTTCGTGGGACTATGATTTTAGGTCAAGGCACTATCGCTGCCACCAAAAACATAGTTTTTGCTCTTCCAATGCAACTGCTAGTGTGATAACTTGATTTCGAAAGGTTGATAGGTTAATTTAGATTCGGTTGCTCAGATAATTTTCTATTCTTTTACCATATTTCTCTCCACATGCTTTTCTGTTCATAGGTTACTGTTCAGCATTTTCTGTTTGTAGGTCAGAAATTAGGTCAAGCTAGAAAAAGTTCTGTTTTCATGATATAGTTAGCTCTTTCTTTGCTCAGTTTTGATAAGTAAATGTGTAGATCTCTTGCAGGTCATCTCAGCTCACCATACATCCATAGAATAGCCAGCACCAACTCACTTCTCATAGATTTCCCAGCTCATTTGCAACATTTCGTCAATCTGCCCTAATTTCTGCATTTTCTCCATAAAGCTGCTTTCTTGACATTTGAACAAATCCAACCATCACATCCGTCTGTGATCTTCCTTGATAAGTTCTAGAAACCACAACACCTTCATCTAGCCTTCATTCCCCCTCTCCCATCATTTTTCCACCTTCAAAACTCCAAAAACAGCGTTTGGCCTCCTCCTGTAGATCCCCTACAGCCTCCTGTAGAATTTCCTGTGAGTGATTTTTCGAAGACTGATCGCTATGGAAGTCTCAAAAGGGTACTAGGGGCTTCTTAGAACCTCTCCACACCTTCCACACCCTCTAAAAAAGCCAACTCCATCTTCCTTTGCCACCAAACCTCTGCACAGTGACAACTAGATAGATCACAAGCATAATAATTTCACATAAAAACACTCAAAAATACAAAAAGATGATTTCTTCTCATTTCTTTTCAGAAGTAGCTTGAATAAATGCAATTTACCTTTTCAGTAGGCAATGGCACTCATTTCATCAGTTTCCATCTATTTTCTTGCAAAAGTAGGGTAAACTAGGGTTTGCTAGGGTTTGCTAGGGTTTGCGTTTTTCATTCTCTTTTTGCAAATAGAATAGCCTCTGTAGAGTTAGCTTTCTTTCATCACAGTTAAAAGTTTCTTCTGAGAAACTCATAGAAGTTGGCTAAAGCTCCTAGTGAAATTGCGCCAGCTGATCAAGTGATAGCCTGCAGTAAGAGCTAGTCCTTGTGCATACACCACCGTCGCTTCCAAGTTTGTTACAAACTACTGGGTTGATAAAAGTAAAGAAGGAAGCCCAAGGAGTTGCAGCATTATTGCTGCAATAATAGATCCCACCATATTTTTGGTGCCGTTGCTGGGAAAGCGTCAGAGTATTTTGTGATTACTGCTTTTCTTCTATTTTCTACTACAACATTCTGCTAAGTATTTTATTTCAGCCAAAGTAGAGTAGTTGTTTCATTTCAATTCTGCAATTCCATTTCAGCAAGCATAGCTTAGGCATTTCCTGCTTTCATTTCAATTCTACAATTTCCATTTCAGCAAGAGTAGAATAGGCATTTCCTACTTTCATTTCAATTCTGCAATTTCCATTTCAGCAAGAGTAGAATAGGCATTTCCTGCTTTCATTTCAATTCTGCAATTTCCATTCCAACAAAGTAGATTAGTCATTTCCTTGCTTTCATTTCAAGTCTACAATTTCATTTTAGCAAGATTCATTTCAGTTAGTTGCAATTTGTTGTTCAATTGTTTCAGTTTTGCAGGTACAAGCAAAAAAAAAACAAAAATCACCCAAAAAGAGATTTCCTTTCATGCCTCGTAGGAACAGAGACAATTCCAGAAAATTCCTACCCAACACCCCCACCACATCACTAAGTCACCCTTCTCTCTTATTTGGTTGCAGTGATCCAGAAGAACTTATAGGTGAACCTCCAGAGATATACGAAGATCCTATAGTAGAAGAAGAGCAAGAAACCATTCCTCCTGAGACCATGGCTGAAAACAGAAACGTTAGAGGAAATGGGGAAAGAATAGAGGGTACCTTTCCTATCCGAGAGACCATTGGGGACACTAAAATGAAAAACATAAGTCCTTGAGCCTTACCTCACTTCCATGGGTTGACTACTGAGGATCCTGATACCTTCTTGTTTGAATTTTTTTTCTTTGTCGAACCTATGACTATGCAAAAGATGAGCAGAAGTTGAAACTGTTTCCTTCTACCCTCAAGGATGCAACATTGCGCTAGTTCAAGGGGTTACCTAGAAACAACATCACAACTTGGGCTCAGATGAAGCAAGCCTTTAACAACAAATACCAGGACTGCTGTAGATCAAAGGATACCAAGGAAGAAATCTTCCGAATGACCATGGGAAGTGATGAATCTTTAGAAGGCTACGAAGAGAGGTCAGCTCAGTTATAAAAGGGCCAGGTGCACACTTGACCTCGAATCTTTGAAGTTGGTCTTGCTCAAAGGAGTCCCTGAAGACCTTCTAGATACCCTCCATTTGCTGGCTGGGGGAGACATCTACCAACTACCTTATGATGACATAAACACTATGTTTAGAAACCATTCTAGGGCAGCTAGAAAGAGAGGTAGGGGGAGTCAACCTTTAGCCAGTACATCCTCATCCAGTTCATCCCTTAGAAGTGAACTTGAGAATCGGCTGGAAGATTTCAAGAGCGAGATGAGGTAGACTCTTGCCATGCAAATGGATACCTTGCATATCAAAAGGAAACAAGAGGAAGCCGAGAGGGCTTTGGCCATCTTTTGTCCCAGGTGCACTAGAAAGCATCCTAGGAACAAATGTCCATTGCACTCTATAGAAGTGTGTTTAGTCTGTGAAGAAGACCATCCTACGAATTAGTGCCCTTCCTTGCCTAGAATTAAAGCTGCATATCAGGGGGCCGAAGGCGCCACTGAACCACTCTATTTCATGAACCAAAGGAGGCCACATGGACCCAGACCTTACCAACAGGGAATGCAAGGGACATCCCAGACCTATTACAACCCCAATCAAGCCACTTCCATGCCTTCTTGGGGTCCCCCTGCTCATCCTTCCTGGTCCACACCCCCTCCTTGGTCATATCCATCTCAATACCATGCTCAACCAGTTGCTCATCTGTTTCACTCTTATGCTTAGCCACAGCCTCAGTGGAATGCACCTCATCAGGGGTGGAGGCCCCAGTACAACTCTCCTCCCGCTCTTTTTCCTCCACCACCTGCTCAACCACAACCATTACCTCCTACTCCACCAAGGCAACCTCAAATACCTACTCAAACCAACCTAAACCCCAACAACAGACAGGCCCAATAGGTATATAGTGGAGAAACATCATGCCCGACCTATGCTATGGAGATTCAGGAGATTAACCTACGATCTGGGAAGGTTCTCCCAGATAACCAACCTCCCCCTAAGGAGGATGAGGAAGAAAAATAGGAAAGTGAACCAAAAGCCATTCCACCCTTTCCTGAGAGACTAACTAGAACCACACAACCGACCCCAGAAGAAACTGAACTTCTGGGAGAATTGAAACAGTTATGTGTAAAGATACCACTTCTCCAAGCCATAAAAGATGTGCCTATATACAAAAATATGATCAAGGAGAAGTGCTTCAGGCACCCAGGCAGGCGCAGGAGAGATGCTCCAACTATCAATGTCATAGGACAGCTGTTCGACTTGATGTTGGGGCAGGTAATCTGTCCGAAATATCTAGATCCTAGGAGTCCTGTAGTCGATGTCCACATCAATGGCACTGTAATCCCCCATACCCTAATTGATCTAGGGGCTACCATTAATGTGATGACGAAGGACACTATGCTCAACCTCAACCTTCAGGCTCCCTGAGAAAGAACACAACAGTACTATAGTTAGCAGACCGCTCCACCGTGACCCCTGAGGGGATTGTGGAAGATGTAATGGTCTCTATTGATTCCTGGGAGTACCTTGCTGATTTCCTGGTTCTCCAGCCAAAGACAAAGCTCACTGGGTATCCTCTCATCCTGGGAAGACCCTGGTTGGCTATTGTGGATGCCTACATCAGTTGTTGAGCTAGGAACATGACAATCAAGAATAGGCATATGTCCAAATAGCTAGTCCTATATCCTCCTGCCCAACCTCTGTTAGAACATGATTTACCTCTCTGGTTGGAGGAGGAAGATGAGGATGAAGTCTATTCCGCACCATTTTGTACAGTAGAAGCTACCATGGGGGGCCCACAAACTGAGGATGATCTTATTGAAAATTTGATTCAGAATCCACCCCCCAGTGTGTTGCCATTAGAAGAGTTGGTGGAAGAAACCCAATCCAATGCTTTAGTTGATCTCTGTGTGGCTGATCCGACCTCTCTCCGAGTTAAGAATGTGGAATTTGGCCCAGAGAGAACCTTGAAGATCAACTCATCCCTATCCACCTCTTAGGAGAAAGAACTGTGTAGCTTATTGAAAAACCACTTGGATGCTTTTGCTTGGAGCTATAAGGAGATGAAGGGAGTCCACCCTTCAGTCTATACTCATCACATTTACATTAAAGAAGATTGTAAACCAGTCAGGCAGCCTCAAAGGAGGATGAATCCAGCCCTTAAGGACATTTTCAAAGAAGAACTGCAAAAGTTGCTGGATGCAGGATTCATCTACCCCATCTTTGATAGCGAATGGGTCTCTCCTTTGGTGCTAGTGCCAAAGAAAAATGGGAAGTGGAGAATCTGTGTCGATTATCGAGAACTAAACAAGGCCACCAAGAAGGACCATTTTCCTTTACCTTTCATAGATCAAGTGTTAGATGGCCTGGCAGGGAAGAAGTTCTTCTCCTTCCTAGATGGGTTTAGCGGGTACAACCAAATCCAAATCAGCCCGAAAGACCAAGATAAGACCACTTTCACTTGTCCTTGGGGTACTTTTGCATACTGAGTCCTTCCTTTTGGGTTGTGCAATGCTCCCGCCACTTTCCAGAGGGCAGTACTGAGCATATTTGCTGAACTGGTTCATGATTCAGTGGAAATCTATATGGATGACTTTACCCCTTATGGTTCTAACTTCTAGGAAGCTTTGACTAACCTGCGAAAAGTTTTAGCCATGTGCATTGAAATGAACCTGTCCCTTAGTCCTGAAAAATGTGAATTCCTAGTGACTGAAGGGACCATGCTAGGTCATACAATTTCTCAGCAAGGATTACAGGTGGATCCCAACAAAATTGCCATCATCCAAAGGGTCCCACTACCTCAAAAGGTAAGAGATGTTTGGAGTTTTCTAGGCTTAGCAGGGTATTATAGAAGATTCATTAAGGATTTTAGTAAGCTAGCCTCTCTATTTTTTGTCTTTTGGGAAAAGATGCTAAGTTCATATGGACTGATAACTGTTAAGAGGCTCTGGATACCTTGAAAGGTAAATTGGTAACTGCCTCAATTTTGAGAGGTCCAAACTAGGCCCTACCTTTCCACATCCATACAGATGCCTCGAACAAAGCAATAGGAGCAGCCTTAGGGAAAATTGATGAGAAACTGCCTTATGACATATATTTTGTAAGTAAAAACTTGTCCAAGGCAGAATTAAACTACACTGTAACCGAAAAAGAACTCCTAGCTGTAGTCCATTCCCTAAATAAGTTCAGACACTACATCATCGGCTATCAAACATTCGTGCACATTAATCATGCTGCAATTAGGTATTTGATGAACAAACTAGATGTGAATGCTCATATTATTAGATGGTTACTTTTATTGCAGCAATTTGATTTAACCATTGTTGATAAGCCAGGTAAGGAAAATGTTGTTGTTGATTTTCTGTCTAGACTAGATCTACCTATAGGTGAAGAATGAATGGTGGATGATCAAATTCCAGATGAGCACCTATTTTCTATCTTAGTACTCTCTTTATGGTTTGCTGATATAGAAAATTACTTGGTTTCAACACAGTTTCCGCCACACGTGTCCTCAAAAGAGAAGAGCAAGATCGTGAGGAAAAGTGCCCCATTCACCTAGATTGGGGGCAATCTCTTCAAACTTGGCCCAGATCAGATTTTTAGGCGTTGTGTTAGGGAGGAGGAAGTTTTTGACATCCTCCTAACCTGTGATGATGGACCCTGCGGGGGTCATTTTGCAGCAAAGAGGACTGCCTTCAAAATTCTGCAAGCAGGTTACTATTGGCCCACTCTTCATCAAGATGTCAGGAGATATATCAGCCAATGTGACCGATGTCAAAGGATGGGGAAACGTACCCCAAGGGATGAGATGCCCTGCAACCCCAAGTGACTTTTGAGCCATTTGAGAAGTAGGGCATGGAATTTGTGGGTCCTATCAACCCTCCTTCAAAACAGAAATCTTACATCATTGTGTGTACTGATTATCTGACAAAATGGGTAGAAACAAAGGTGATCAAGGCAGCAACAAAAGAAAAAGTAGTTGAGTTTTTGAGAGAGAATATCTTCTACAAGTTTGGCTATCCAAGAGAATTAGTCATAGATTAAGGGAGTTAGTTTACATCCAATCTGATTGAAGACCTGCTCACACATCACAAAATTAAGCACAGAACTTCCACCCCTTATCATCCGCAAGCAAATGGATAGGTGGAAGTCACTAACAGAGCTTTAGAAGGAATTTTGACCAAGGTAGTGAGCAGTAGCAGAAAAGATTAGGCAGATCGATTGGTTGAGGCCACTTGGGCCTATAACACCACCTGGAAAACCACCATAGGGTTCACACCCTATGAGCTGGTCTATGGGAAGAAAGCTTTGTTGTCAATAGAATTTGAATATAACACATTAAGGATGGTAGCTCAGCTGGACCTAGATCTCAGCCATGCACAAAAGGAAAGGTTACTTTAGCTAAATGGATTGGATGAACAAATATTGTAGGCCCTTCTCCACTCAAAGGTAGTCCAACTTCAAAGGAAAATATGGCATGACAGACACCTTAAAGAAAAACAATTCCAGGAAGGAGATTGGGCGCTGCTATATGATTCAAGATATAAAGATTTCAAGGGCAAACTGAGGACAAGATGGCTGGGACCATACACAGGAGAAAAATGCAATGAAAATGGTTCAATCCTGATCCGGTCAATCGATGAAGAAGCCATCCCCATGCTCATCAATGGGCATATGTTGAAGATCTACAGGAAGCCCCTGTCCAAGCAGGAATTCATTGAAAATCTGAGTAAAACAGTGTTGGTAGTGGAGCAGGTTTTTGCCTCCACTCCACCCACACCTTAAAAAAAAAAAAAAGTGAATAAAATATCCCTGAGTGAAAACCTCCTGGAGGCGCCCAGGGCAGGCAGTGAGGGTGAAAACCTCCTGGAGGTGCCCCAACTGTCTCATAAAAAGAAGAAGAAGAAGAAGAAAAAACAGAGAAAAAAGCAAAAAAACTAACTTCTTTTGAATGCATTGCAGATTGCAGGAGGGTCATAGAAGAAGAAAGGACATGGCCAAGCTACATGCACCCTTGATATCTCATTTCTCCATTTCCATTGTCTTTTCCCAGGCCTTGGTCTCACTCGTCCTGGAAATTTTGCATCCTACAGGAAACTCTGTGCATTCTACAGGAGGCTCCTGTAGAAACCACAGAGAGCTCAAAATCAAGTTTAGAAAAGAGTCCAAGGGCTAAAAATTTGTCCAGAAGGCCTGTGGACCTCCCTGCCACCATTCATCCTCCTAACTCTCCATTCCATCCCTGCAGCACTACATTTCCACTCGCTTTTTCTTCCCTGCACAGAAAACACAAAAATTCTGTTTTTTTTTTTTTTTTAATGATGAATAAAACAACAACATTCTTCACTTGGTTCTTACCTGATGCATTCTAGCTGCTTTTCCTTTCCTTCAGAACCTTCCTCAGCTGTCTCTTCAGTCCTTGCTCAAGCATCAACCAGAAATTTTAGAGGGAGAAGCAGCTACAGGAAATCCTGTAGGATTCCTGTAGCAGCTGATCCCTTTAAAAAAAATAAGCTCCAGAGATAGGGTTAGTGCAACCACAGGTGTATACAACATGCAAGGAATGGTTCTTGATAAAAAAAAAACACCAGCATAAGGTAGCCAAGCCACCAGTTCAGAGGCCACGAGCATCAACAACAACAACAATCAAAGAACAAAGTGCCAAAGTCTGAGCATGCAGAGCATGGTAGTGACTAACAGGTAAGTGGCTAAACCCATTCCTATGTTGCATGAATATTATTTAGAAACTGCATGAACCTTTGAGATGGTCACAATTAAACAAAATCAGTGGCCAGCTAACTAGCCACCCTCGTCCAGTTCAAACAAGCCTCGTCCAATTCAAACAGCAGTCAGAAGGTGCAATCAGCACGTGTGGTCTGTCAACTCGGGAAGAAAAACTCAGAACCAGTAGTGGTGGCGGCATATAATGGGAATGATGGAAGTGATGGCAGGCAAGTGACATGAAATACCATAATGGCACTAGAGTAGGGACCAACGGTTTGGATGGGGATAACGTACCCTTCCTGCCACCTCACCTCGTCACCGCAGATCACGCCATAAGCTTAAGTACGCTGCAGTAGAAGCCTCCACCACCTTTTGTTTTCATTTGCATCGATGAGTTCTCGGCTGCAACAACTTACCTACCACCTGGAGAACCTCGAAACAGTCGCTCTCTGCCAGTTTTCCCCTTTCTCTTATCGAGCTCTACAAGAGCATTATCACACTCTACAGGAGCGGAAACACAGTCTACAGGAGCCTCTCTACAGGAAGGCCAGAGAGCAGCTTTGCAGAGGGAAAATTCAAAATTTTTGCCAAATTCGAGCTCGAAAAAGGTAGGCTCAGAAAACCCACTCTGCATGTTATATATATAAAAGGTGGTGGGATTTGAAGCAAAGTACTGGGTTGAAAAAGAAAGGGAAAGTGAAAACAAAATTCTGCCTATGTTTTTCTAAAATATAGACAGTCTCTCCATTTTACTTTCTACACTAAAATTCTATCTCTTTCTCCTCCATGGTATTCTCCTATATGAAGAAGTGATGAAACCATAGGAAATTAAGCCTGTAAAGCACTGAATTTGCATTGGGTGGTCTGGAAAAGAAAAACATTGTCTTGCTTTCTGTGTTGTGTTTTTTAAAATTGATTTCCTCCAATAGCCCGAGAAGGAAAGTAAGGTTGAGAACAAAGTTTGAAGGGCAGGAAGATTCAAATTTGTTTTTGGAAAAAAGAAACGCAAAAAACCCTCTCTGGTTCTAGAAAAAATCTCAGTTGTTCCTCTGTTTTCGAGTTTGAAAATTTGCTGCCTTCCTCCTCACCTGAGAATTTCTAGCAGTCACTGAGCATCATAACATGGGGTTTTATGAGAAATGAGCCTCTGAATTCCACCAAATCGCATGAACACCGAGAAGTGGTAGCCCTCTTTACCAAGGCAAATTGGATTCCTTTCTTTGAGAAATTTCATGGGTATGACGATGAAGTCACAGAGGAATTTTTGTTGTCATTAAAACCCCACTCAAAAACCCATGTTACAGTCAGTTTCAGGGGTCTAACCATAGAACTTACACCAGAATTCATCAACAGAATTACAGGTCTTCCACTTGGGCTCCCCTGGAGCAAAGAAGAAAAACCACTAGGACAGGTTGCTAAAAAGACCTTTTTCCAGCCTGAGGAACATCCTGTAGAGGATAAGAATGGGGTCAGAAGGACAAGTATACCTTATCCATGGGGTGAGGCAGCTACCAAATCATGAAATATATCTCCTGTGAAGGAAGATACAGTATAGTCTATGGTTATCATTTCAGATTACTGCATGAACTAAGATATGGAATGGACCTACCTGCATCTAGAAAACTCAGTCTGCCATATTTTCTCCTCCAATATTTGATAAAGTGTGGCACCAAATTGAATGCAGGAGTTCCAGACCAACTGGCCCACCATGGGCTCATTAAATTGCTAGTATAGGATGCCTTCCACACATACACAATCCCTATAGCATGGGAAATGTTTAGGAACATGACTAGAGAAGATGACATAAAAACTCTTATGACTTTAGTCCATCTGGCAGTGAAGAGGAAGAGCAGAAAGAGGAACTTGAGAAGGAAATCCATGAGGAAACACAGAATATTCAATTGGGAGAAGACAAAGAAGAAAAATAGAGAGGAGAAGAGAAACAAGACACCACCACAGTTGAACCTAAAGCAGAGAAGAAAATAGCATCAAAAGCAGAGAAAAGGAAGAGGACAAGAATTGAGAAGAAGAAGCCCAAGACAGCTCAGAAAAAGACTGCCACAGGAAAGGCAGAAACTTAGCAAGAAAAGGAGAAAACAACACCAGAGATAGCATAAACAAAATCAGGAATTGCAGACACAAGCAAGACTACAGAAGATGAAGAAGAAAAACAGCAAGAAGAAGTGTCTCCTAAGACACTAGCAAGAGAAGCAGCAGCTGTTCTTGTTGCACTTAGCACTCCAGCTAAGAAAAAGGAAAAAGGAAGATACAACCATCCATGTACTTCAAAGCTCGAAAGAGCACTAGGATCAAGATACGGAAGCCTCAGCCACCTTCAAAGGAGCCCATCATAATTGAGGATGCACCTACTGTGACAAAGGAGGGATCTCCCTTCAAAAGCGCCATCACTTACGAGAGGGTAAGTCCTAAGACCTCTACATGGAAGGAAAGAGTCAAGCTAATGGACTCTAAAGCAGTTCTACAGAAGGTGCAGACCTCTCTATAGGAGACATTGACAAAGCTCAAAGAAACTGAAAAACTTGAAAAGAAGGCAAAAGAACAGACCCAGGAGGAAGGTAAGGAAAAAGAAATAGCAGAGCCTGGACCTCAGTCTAACTTAGGCTCCTACTACAACCTTCTGGAAGGTGGGAAGATCATCCCACAAAAGTTTGTTGTGCCCCTTTTCTTCGAGCTGGAAAAGGAGAGAGTCAGGACCCACACATGGATGAAGATTGCAAAATCAAAAGGGGTAGAAGACATTGGGCATATGGAAAACAAGTTGAGAGAGATGGGCAAAGAATTGAGTATGGTCAAACATAGAGAAAGCATCAGAAGAGCTCAATTAGAAGAAGAAAATGAAATGTTGAAAAAGTAGCTACAAGAAAGGGAACCTCAAGGAGGAAATGAGCTGTCAATCTTGAAAGGACAGCCATAGAAAGAGGGACCCCAGGCAGATAGTGAGAAAGCAGAAAGACAACAGCAAGAAGAAGAACCCCAAACTGACAGTGAGACATTGATGAAACAACAACAAGAAAAAGAATCCCAGGCAGAAACTGAAGTGCTGATTTTGAAAAGGAAGCTATAGGAAAAGGAAGCCCAGTTAGCCTGCATGGCCAGCTGGGCAATGGAAGCATTACAGTGTAGGCAGCCAGCCAAATCATATGCATTGTACCTCAAAGATCAGTGGCTCCAATTTCAGATTAAAACACTAGCCCAGAGGGGCACAATACCATTTCAGGATTATGGCCAATTTATGCATTTATGTGATCACAGTTCAGCTGAGGATAAAGCAAAGCTAGTAGAATTTTACTTGCACAACATGGCACTTACTAACATGAATTTGTGGGATCCAAATGCTGCATTGGGAGACTTGCAATTGATGGATATGGCATCTTGGATGAACCATGAAGAGAAAAGGTTAGTGGAAATCTAGAAAATGATGACAAAAGAGCTGAGTGAGCCCCTGATGATTAGAGCAGAACCAGCAGACCCATTAGCTCTCATCTATGCCCACCAACACCTTGCAGCTAATCCTCAAGTTCTCCCTGACTATGTTGACAAGCAAGCACAGGCTATTGCTCATTTCGAGGATATGGAGAGATTATTTGGTGATGACTGCCTTCATGCCTACATGAGAAGGTGGAATACATTGCCACATAGCCTAAGGATCAGGGAGTATCACTCCCCAAATAGGATGAGGGAAGCCATGAGGACAGTGCCCCTATATAAGCACTCAATACAAAATTTGAAATCCAACTGGATTGGTCTTAAATTCAGTCCTCCACTGCTGCTAAGACTATTGGAAGGAGTCAAGGAGGAGGAAGAACAAAAACAATGGGAAGAAGTGGATAGGAAAGTTGGTTTCCATGATAAGGAGGAAGACATGACATCAGAGGCTTGGGATGTCAGGGAATCTGTCAGAGCCCTTAAGGATGAAGAGTTAGATTAGTTGCTAAAAGGATGAGCAACCCATTCAGCATGGGGGTGATGATGAGCCCCAAAAATGGGTAATTATATGGGCTCATTCTGCCTCTTATTTCAAATTAATCCACCATTATCATTAGTTTAATGCATGTTTTTGAATATATTTATGCTAATAGAGTGAATTGGGTTAGTCACTTTGCCATGTAGTCTAATGTGTGTTGTATGCAAATTTTTTGGACAATTTTGGACAAAGACAAGGAATTTATGAGAAAATGGCTGCCAAAACTCGAGGAAAACAGGGAAGAGGACTTGTAGGGGGGGTGTATCCTTCATTAATGACCCCTTTCCTCGAATCCTCCATCAGCAACTCGGAGGACAAAGGCCCACATTAATGATTCCAAGGGGCAGCCGAGCAAGTCAAGTAGGACTGTTGTTTATCTTCAATTCTAGGAAGCTGAGTTCCTTGATTTTAGGAGGACTATTGGAAGTCACCATTTGTATAAATAAGAAGGCTTCGAGCCTCAGTAGGTTAGCTAGTTCTTAGTAGATTTTCGCACTTTTGTGCAGCACAGTGTTCAGCTTATTTTTGAGTTCTTTTTTAGAACAGTTTATGTGATGTAACTGTTATTTTTTGATAAATGAATATGAAACAGTTTTTGAGCCAGCACTGATCTCTTTTAGAGGGCTGAAGCTCTTGGGTTATGGCCCAACCCAAGCTTCCCAACACCTCCTTCTGTGTACTTATATGTTTTTGCTTCATTTCATCAGTTAATTTCTATTGCATAGATTCACTGTACTTTGTTAGATTAGGTTGCTTTTGATGGTTTGTATAGTTGTTTTTGTTTCAGTTGATCAAGTAGGTTACTACACTGACAAGATAAGATTCAAAAAGTCCAACAACAGGCCTTGATCTCCTTTCTCCCTTCCTGGGACTATGATTTTAGGTCAAGGCACTACTGCTGCCACCAAAAACACAGTTTTTGCTCTTCCAATGCAACTGCTAGTGTGATAACTTGATTTGGAAAGGTTGATAGATAAATTTTAGATTCAGTTTCTCAAATCATTTTCTGTTCTTTTACCATAGTTCTCTCCACATGATTTTCTGTTCATAGGTTATGGTTCAACATTTTCTGTTTATAGGTCAGAAAGTAGGTCAAGCTAGAAAAAGTTCTGTTTTCATGATATAGTTAGCTCTTTCTTTGCTCAGTTTTGATAAGTAAATGTGCAGATCTCTTATAGGTCAACTCAACTCACCATACATCCATATAATAGCCAGCACCAACTCACTTCTCATAGAATTCCCAGCTCATTCGCAACATTTCGCCAATCTGCCCTAATTTCTGTGTTTTTTCCATAAAGTTGCTTTCTTGACATTTGAACAAATCCAACCATCACATCCATCCCTGATCTTCCTTGATAATTTATAGACACCAAAACACCTTCATCTAGCCTTCATTCCCCCTCTCCCATCATTTTTCCACCTTCAAAACTCCAAAAACAGCTTTCGGCCTCCTCCTGTAGATCCTCATGTAGATCCCCTGCAGCCTCCTGTAGAACTTCCTGTGAATGATTTTTCGAAGTCTGATCGCTATGGAAGTCTTCAGAAGGGTACTAGGGGCTTCTTAGGACCTCTCCACACCTTCCACACCCTCTACAAAAGCCAAATCCATCTTCCTTTGCCACCAAACCTCTGCACAGTCACAACCAAATAGATCACAAGCATAATAATTTCACATGAAAACACTCAAAAATACAAAAATATGATTTCTTATCATTTCTTTTCAGAAGCAGCTTGAATAAATGAAATTTACCTTTTTAGTAGTCAATGGCACTCTTCATCAGTTTCCATCTCTTTTCTTGCAAAAGTAGGGTAAACTAGGGTTTGCTAGGGTTTGCGTTTTTCATTTTCTTTTTGCAAATAGAATAGCCTCTGTAGAGTTAGCTTTCTTTCATCACAGTTAAAAGCTTCTTTTGAGAAACTCATAGAATTTGGCTAAATCTCCTAGTGAACTTGTGCTAGCTGATCAAGTGACAGCCTGTAGTAAGAGCTAGTACTTGTGCATACAACACCATCGCTTCCAAGTTTATTACGAACTATCGGGTTGATAAAAGTAAAGAAGGAAGCCCCATGAGTTGCAACATTATTGCTGCAATACTAGAGCCCACCACTCATATCTCATAACATATTGTGACCCAATATATGGAATTATTACCACATGATCAAAGAGATTTATTGTCAATGTGGATAGGTTGTCAGATTCTGGGACCTAACAGAGGATAAGCTATGGAAAAAATTCCAACATGTCCTGACTAAAGGTGCATTTAGGAAACTCATCTTCGTTAGATCATAATTCCTAAAATATTGTGAACCGATATCTGAAATTTAAACCACATTATAAGTGGTACTTCCCCTCACTATGAATAAATTTTCATCTTCTAAAACTTCATATAAGAAAATCTATAAATATATATATACATATTGTGACCCAATATATGGAATTATTACCACATGATCAAAGAGATTTATCGTCGATGTGGATAGGTTGTCAGATTCTGGGACCTAACAGAGGATAAGCTATGGAAAAAATTCCAACATGTCCTGACTAAAGGTGCATTTAGGAAACTCATCTTCGTTAGATCATAATTCCTAAAATATTGTGAACCAATATCTGAAATTTTAACCACATTATAAGTGGTACTTCCCCTCACTATGAATAAATTTTCATCTTCTAAAACTCCATATAAGAAAATATATATATATATATATATATATATATATATATATATATATATATATATATATATATATATATATATATATATATATATATATATTATATATATATATATATATATATATATATATATATATATATCAATTGTACTCATTGATCCCTACATCCAGAATATTAGTATAAGGCTATGCATCCCATACTACAATAAAGAATATTGCATTCTAGCTACTACAATGATTGAATCATTTCTACCACATGTCATTATAGAAATACATAGGAATAAGAAAACATTGGTTAATTCATAAGATAAAGAAATCATGAACCATGCCATCAATGAACATTTTAGAATAGTAATGAAATAGGAACATATAGATGTACATATGTATAAAATTATTGATTCCTTGAGAACATGAGAGATACTTATCTCAAAAAATAGTGGGAAATTGAGTATGGGACTATGACTCTCCACCCAACCATATAAAACTACAACCAAGTCTCACTTGAAGTTGTCGGCCCCAAGCCGGATTCCATAGGGTAAGGTATCTTTTTCTCAAGATATAAACACAACCATCAGTTATACTAGAGACTCCAGAGAACCATCCATATATACCCACCAACTAAATTGCAAATCAACTCCATGCATAAGGATTCTGAAGGCCAATGGTCTCCACCCATTCAAAACACACACACTATGGTTCCAACAAAAAGCCAGGGATTCTAGAACTCAAAGTAAAATCAAAAGACAACAAGGAAACATTCAGAAATCCTCCAAGAATTTTCTAGGACCAATTCCTCCACCCCATCCCATTGGGAATTTCTTAATAAGCACCATCTCCACCCTCTAGGAAATAGGGACTCGAGAGGTAATTAATTCCACACCCAAGATCTCTTCATGCTTCCTTTCCAATCGAAACAACTCCTTCCTCTTTGTTGTTCCATCTCTCTTGGAATTTGAATTTTCTCTAGGAAAAATCCCCTCCAATTTTTCTCAAATTCCTTTTTATTATTATTTTCTAGTGTCTCTTCATATTCCTCTTGTGTGTCTCCTCATATTATTCATTGGATTTTCTACATAGTAATATTATTTTCCAATAATAATCACCCCATCCCTCTGGAATCTTTGTCCCATTACTCAACCCATTTTATTTTATTATAATGTTTACATTGCATACATAAATGTAACTACTTGGGGTTGTCGCAAAGCCCTCCCTCTTGGGGGAACACTATCCTCAATGTTCAATGACACATATACAACCACAAAAGACACACTTAAAAGTAGCCATATTATTTCATAGAGCTTTATATACCCAGTTCTTTACAATATCTACAATATTCTATGCATTTTCTTCAACCAACAAACAAAAGATATGATAAACATCAAGTTATAATTCAACCATATTTCAGTGGTCCTCTTTGCAATCCTTGGATGCTCTATATGTGTTCATTTCAACTAGGATTTGTCCTTTTTATTGGAGTGTTTCCTACCTCCAATGTCCAATGCTACAATCACTACTACATTTTGGAGGAAATTCTGATGATAGAATCCGACGAAATGGTGAAAATCATAAAAAGTGTCGAAAGATAAATGATTTTTTTGTTTATTTTCAAAAATCCCTACTTCCGTCGAATATTCGATGAGATTTCTTTACCTGTTGAATATTCGACGGAATGCCATATCCTATCGATTATCAAATGTTTTCCTATAATCCCTCATGTCGTTGTATAACTAATGATAGTTATTTTATCATTGGATATTTGACGCGATATCCAATATGAAAATGTGTTGTTCAATTCCACCATTAATGGAATTTTGAGCTGACAACGTCTAATGTGGGACCACTTTTGATCAATTTTACTAATTACAATAAAATATAACATTAATATTATAATTAAATATAACATATTATATATATATATATATATATATATATATATTGTTATATTTAATTATAATATTATATGATTATAATACAAATTATATATAATGTTATTAGATATATTATTATAATTATAATATATATATATATATATGTGTGTGTGTGTGTGTGTGTGTGTAGAGGCCTTAACATCATATAACTTTGACATAGTTCCTATATATATTAGTTGCGATTGTTTTGAAAGGTTGTAGGCTTAGCTTGAGGTTATTTTTGAAAAAATTCATGAATGAAATTTTGGTAACAAAAAATGTCACATAACATTCCTCAAGGAGACCAAGGATATGTGGGATCAACATCGAGGGCTTATGATGATGGAACATATTATTTCCCTTGTAGAAATTGCAGGGGCTTCAGGCCAAGGATAATTCTAATAACATTAGCTAAAAGACATTGTAGAGACTATGGAAATGCAGAAGGTGGGCATGAATATCATCCATTTGCAAGTTCTTTATTATATGTCTTTGTATTGTAGATTGTTTTTGTGAATGTTATATGTATATTGTATTTTAGATTGCATGTACTTATATTGTAAATCGTATTATCTTTCTATTGTAAATGTATTTTATAATATTCTTTTGGGAGTCATTTGAACTATGTTGTCATCATGATGTGGACTAGAAATATTATTTGATTATTTTTGTTAGGGTCGATTAAGGGGTTAATTAATTTATGGGCTTAGGGATAAGGGGTTATTGTTTAAGGGTTTAGGGTTCAAGGTTAAGGGATTAGGGGTTAGGGGTTTAAGGGCTTGGAGCAGAAATAGGATTAAGGTGTTAGGGGGTTAATGTATATCATTTAAGGGTTTAATTTGGACCTAGAGGATTTAGAGATTAATCATGGGCTTTTATGGAGCATTATTAATAAGTTGTATATTATGCAAAATATGGCATTACAATGATGAATGCAAAATAATATCAATGTGTTTTTTTATTATGGTCGTGACTATATATCTCAAAACATTCGTTCTCTCTACTCTATTCTTGTTGGTCAAATTAAAAGTGGTGAATGGTTTGTCAAACAAATGTGCGACACTTCTCCTAAGGTATGTAATATATTTTGTGACATTGAGTACTATATAGATGATAAAGTAATTATTTTTTCCGTTGTTTTTAATGTTAGTACATTGGTATGCATCATTTCATTAATTTTTAACATTTGGATGAAATATTTACAATTAATATTGTTTAGTACATTAACCAATACTATTTTTTTATGTTGTAGATTATTAGGTGAATTTTGTTACCACCATCAAATGTTTTAACTTGTACATACCAAGATTTATATGCAGTTATGAAATATATTGGAATGGAGAATCAAGATATGCATGCATGCCCTAATGATGATAATCTCTATTATAAAGAACATGTGTTGAAAGACAAATGCCCAAAACATGATGAGAGTAGATATCAAACTGATAGAGCAACATAAAAGGTGTCTCTCAAGGTTCTTCGTTATATTCCCATAATTCCAAGTCTACGACAATTGTTTAGGTGAAAAATTGTAGCAGAACTTTTGGATTACCATGCAATGAATAGAAGTGATGATGGTTTTCTTCAAATGTCTATAGATGGATTTTCATTTAGGAATATAGAGGAAAAGTGGCTAGAGTTTAAAATAGAACCTTGTAATCTTAGGATTTCATTAGTAGCTGATAGTGTCAATCCATTTGGAGAGGCCAAATCTACTTACTTGGTGTGGCCCATTTTTGTTATCAACAATAAAATTCCTCTGTGGAAGTCAATAAAGAGGGAGCACATAATGTTGACAATGATTGTTCCAGGTATTAATTTTTTTAGAATAATTTTTTTTAGCACAATAACATCTCATTTGTCTTGATTGTTTCATAATTATGTCCTATATTTTTTTGTTAATTTACAAATATATGTTCAATTATGCCTTATAATTATGACTTATAAATTATTTTATTTACTCATGTATTGTTATATGTTCAATCAATTAGGTAAGTATCAGGTCAACGATATGAATGTATATATCGAGCCTCTTATAGACGAGTTAGTGGAGTTATGGAACAGTGTCACTATGTATGATATCTCTACACCAATAGTTGCACAAAGGGAATTTGAATTCCATGCAATGCTTGTATGGGCAATTGATAATGCCTCAGGGATAAAACATTTATGTGGTATGTTATAACTTTACCATGCACTTTAATAATGTTTAATTTTATAAAGTTCATTTCAAGTATGTTTTTTAAATAGTTTGACCTTCATTATACATACTTAAAATAATTGATATAAAATTTATTTAATCTCTTGTAGGTATTCAAACAAAAGGTAAATTTTCTTCTTCAGTTTGTGGCCCTAAGATTAAAAATCATCGCTGAAGAAGCTTAGGAAAGGAGGTGTTTGATGAGTATAGGCACTTCCTTTCTAAGAACCATAGGTACCGAAGTACTGAAAAACATATTTTCAATGGGAAAGAAGAGACTAGAGTAAGACCATGGAGAATGACACCTCATGCATGGAAGTTGCAATATAATAGAGTCTCTCAAGGTATGGATTGAATTGTGTATGTATCAATATACATTATATGTTTTGATTATTTTTATCTATTTTATGGGATTTTCTTCACTCTACTAATTGACAGGGTATATTTTTGTTATAATATATTTATCTATGATTCACATTGTAGGTTTTGAAAACATTAATAACAGGGAGCTTCCAGAAGGAATGAAAAGTTATATCGATAAATTCAATAGACTCCCCTCCTATGAGAACCTAGAAATTGTTCATTTGTTTGATACAATGCACATCAGAGAGAATGTAACAAATACCTTATGGCAAATATTAGATAGAAGGAGAGATAAAGAAAAAAAAGTCAAGATTTGTAATGACTTTAAGGAGGATGACCATGCATTGCAAAATACGATTCATTTAAATAGCGATGGAGATGACCAAAATATAAAAACCCTTCCATGGTTATTGACAGATCAACAAAGCAAGCATATTAAAGAGGTTATTGAAAAAATTAAATTTCCAACTAGATTTTCTTCAAACATAAAGAATATCCTAACAAAGAAAGTTTAATTAGGTGGGTTAAAAATTCATGATTGGCATACGTTCATTAAGGTAATTATTTTGGTGTATATATATTTTATACATTGGTGAAACATCTTGTTAATTAATGTTTTTTTTTCTACTAATTTGAGAAAAAATAATGATCGATCATTATTTTTGTTACAATATGTTCTACCTTTACCTCTCCCAGAAAAGTTTGACAACAATGTCAAACAAGTTATTTATGATCTTGGAAAATACACGAGGTAAGTGGATATTTATGTGTAAAGTGTAATTTGTTCAATAAGTTGTTGTGTCACATATTTTTCACTGCATTTGTTTTGCTTGTCATAATGTACTATATTATTCTTTTTTTGTTGAAACCTGTGATTTTATTGCTTCATTAGTAGATGATTTTCATCTAAATAAATCAATAAAGAATATATAAAGTATTGGAGAAAACAAATTCCTCGTCTAATGTGTGAAATGAACAAGTATCTACCTTTGTCATTTTTCAATGCACAAGAACACTACCTCATACACCGGGTCGAGGAGATTGAAACGTGTGGACCTGTACACACAAGATCAATGTGGATGGTTGAAAGGCACTTGAAATCATTGAAGGCTTTGGTCAAGAAAAGAGAAAGTATTGATGGTTATATGGTAGAGGGATATATGGTATATCAAACCATGGCTTATATTGAATCATGAATATAGTGGTGAAATAGGAAAATTTATTGATGTAACGGATCACATTTGGGATTTCAGCTTCATGGACAATATTTAAGGGGAGCACTTATTGGGGCAAGGTAGAATGAAAAGTGATGTGTAAGTAGATAGTGGAGATTTATAGCACATTTGACTTATTTGTTTTTATGTATATCGTACTTATATAATTTTTAGTCTTCCTGCATAATCCATTATTATGAAGGTATAACATGGTAACTAATTATATATATATGTGAATTGTTTTATTTTAATACAACTGGTCGAGAGTGGGATGCAATACATTTATACATTGCAAACAATAAAGATTGGATGAATGTATGGATTAAACGATGAAAACAAACTAATAATGGTAGGTTATCATGGTATGGTGTGTCTTCATTGGTCAAAGAAGCTCAACGTAGTGGAGATACCAATCTTACACAAAGGGAAATTGATTTAGCATATGGTTTAAAAGATTATCAAGAAAGCATATTCACCCATACTACTTAGTTTTTTTACAATTATATTGATGCAACATATGGCATGTTTTTTTCTTAATTTTCAAATTTTTCAAGTATAAATATGCATGATTATCAATTGACAATGCATTTTTTTATGTGTTTGATGTATTGCAGTTGAAACACCACAACAAAATGTGGTGCAATGGCTACAAATTTCACATCAAAAGGTTGGATGAAAAGATGAAAACTTCTGATAGTGGGATAACTATAGTATTTCAAGTTATCAATGTTTCCTCTAGAGGTGAAAAACATCCAGAACTCTCTGAGAATCGATACTATGGGTATCTACATGATATACTTGAGTGTGACTTTGAATCCTTCAAAATAGTTATGTTCAATGTCAAATGGTTTAGGCTACGAATCCATGAATGTGACCTTGATAGAATTGTTATTGAACATGCTAAAATATTTTCCATGGTTAATACAAGGAATCTAAGCCAGGATCAGAGCGATATGTTCTTCCAAGCCAATGTGAACAGGTATTTCATGTAGATGTTCCAGGTAAAGTGGGTTGGTCATATGTTAGATATGATCCCAAAGGAAGGCCTGCAAAGTATAATGTACCAGAAGAAGATGAAATTGAAGAAGAAGATGATGTAGAGGAGAATGGGGTTCATGCAATGTCAGAAAAAGATGTCAAAGAAGTTCAAGGAATATATGTTAATCGAGACAATGTTAATTTGGATGAACTATATGATATTGACATTGTGTCAGATGAAGAACTTGAAGAAGTTGAACCAAATGTAGAAGAGCGTGTTCCAAATGATGATATAGATGATGATGACGATGATATGATGAATCCTTTGTACATGAATTTCGACCTGGATGATATAGATGATGAGATGGATGAGGAAGAATATTAATTAATGATATAAAAATGTTGAAATGTACGAGTTATGTATTTATATTTTTTTCAGTTGGTTTTTTCTCTTTTGTTCACCTTAAATTTTTATTTTCTTAGTTTCTATGTTTGAATGTTACTATGTTTCTTTCAAATATATTATATTAGATAGATTAGGTACGGAGAATTGAGAGTGATGTGAAGGAGGGGGAGGGGCCATATGAGCTTCCACCTTCATGTGGTTGGCCTTGTTAAGTAGAGTATATATTATCATTGTTTTGAAGAGAAGCTCATTTATGTTTATACCATAATTTCCAGTTTTCACTTTAATGGTTCGTTAAGCAGAGGTACCAGATGAGTTGGGTGATGGGTGAACCAAGAGACACGATGGTTGTGTTGAAATGTAAATTAAGGTCAACCCATGACTTCTCATGAATTGAGTTCCCACCAGGGTGTATCATAATGATTTTTAGAAAATTGACTAAATTAATGTTGACTAACAAATAATAATATTTTGTTGTCATTGATGAGCTAATGATTTGTGTTGACTAATTTGCATAGTAGGGTGAATTCTAACGCCCTAGATGCATCTGCACGAAGGCGAAGAACCAATAAAGTTGCCCGATAGGGGCACCCGTGCAATGAGTTGGTGGGTCGACCTGACTTAGAAAGAGGCGCGCACATAAAAGAAGTAAGGTCAACCCATCATCGCCCATGAATAGAGTTCCCACCAAAGGGTCTCATAATGATTTTTAGAAAATTCACTAAAGTAATGTTTGGGTGTTAAAAGTTGGTTTATAATTGATTGATTATGCAACATGGTACTAACAAATTATATTATTTTGTTTTCATTGATGAGTGAATGAAGGCGGGGCACCTCGGTGCCCATGGGGGCATCGTGTATTGGGCACACCAGGGCACTCGATGCCCATGGGAGAATCACATGCTCAGAACACCAGGGCGCCTAATGCCCATGGAGGTGTCACGTACTAGGCACACCAGGACACCCACCTTAGAGGGGCGCCCATGCGACAAGTTGGTCGGTCGGCCCGACTTGGAAAGGGGTGCCCGCACAAAAGAAGTAATGTTTTCCCATGACTACCCATGGACATATTTTTATTGATTCTAATATGTATTGAGCTCCTTATTGAATTTGAATATGACATATCTCTTGTGTGTTTGTCGCAGACATCAAGGCATCTAGTCTGCTTAATGAATTTTATTATTGATCAATTGTCCCCACATGTAAATTACAATGGATTTTGCATATAATTATTTCATGTACATCGTATATAGTAGATTGTATCTATGATGTTCATAGTCAACCAAAGGGAAATTTCATAAGCAAGTGTTTGAAGCTTTATAGATTGTCCACTAACCAATTTTTTTTTTCCAAGTGGTCTAAGTTCTCTCGAGATTACATTAGGCTTGATCTTTGGCTTGAGAAACTGCGAACCAGGGGCATCTAAGCTATTAAAACTGCCCAGAGATCGCACCCACCCTGGGCCACTCTAGCCCTTCACATCATGGAATGACTTAACAGTACACCCCATCACTGTCTATTCTACACCCCATGGGCAACCAACCTTGTGATTTAATGGGAAATGATCATTCAGGGGAATTTCAAGGAGTTTTAGAATAATTGGAAAATGCATTATAGGGCTCAAATACAAGATATGTTTGAGGGATACTATGTTGATCTTTGTGAGCCAATGTAGAGGTTGATAGATCAAATCACAAGAAAATACATGCATATTATCATATTATGAGTCATGGATTCGTATGGTTAACTAACACCTTCTGTTGAGTATTGAATGCCATGAAACAACATTATTTGTTTCAAGATGCTCTTCTACTCACCGAAATATGGATTGAATGTGTATTAATGATAATAATTTAAGACATCCTATAACAATTGATAAAATTATCAACTAAAGTCTACCTCTACTAATTCAAATTACATGATTGTTTTTTTAAATGTAACCATTAGTGTAAATTGATTATTAATTAATAAAATTAATCACTATTTTCTATCACATAGTTATTTATTTTATTTTTTTGAAATTAATAATTACATTATAAACTATATTAATAAATCAAAAACATATTATATTATTAAATCAAAACCATATTATATTAATTATTATATTATTAAATCAAAACAATAGCATATTAATTATTATATTATTAATAATTCCTACCTCTTATATATGTTTTTGGCATGTGATTGCATATGTGTTGGGTAGCAGAGGGCCCGCGTAACAGTTTTGGGGCTTAAAGCCCGCAATTTTGGGAAAGGTATGGTAAAGACTCTGCGAAGTGCGCAAAGCGCGAATTGTAAATAAGTTGAGTCAAAGGGTTGTCCGCCCAAGAAATAATATAGAATAATAGGAAGTAAGTCAGCTTGCCCATGGTCCGCGGACCATAGGAATGTATAAATAGAGTGAGGCTCTATGGGTAGAAGGTAGCTGTTGGGATGTACTTTGGATCTGAAATGTAATGGGTTTTTGAGAAGAAAAGTCTTGAAGCGTCTGTAAGTCTGAGTCAAGGGTGTTGGTAGGTAGATAGAGGCTCTGTAGCTGTGTGTGTAGAGGCCTAGTAGAGTCCGTAGCTGTGTGCACGGACCCCTGCAGCTAAGTGCGTAGGGTGGATCTGGATGTATTAGTGAAGGAATTGAATAAAGATAAGTGATTCTGAAATTCTGTGTTAAATCTGAATTATTACGGATCTGGCTACTTTATGGTTAATATAACTGTTTGATCTATGCGTGTATGCTTATGTTATGAGTTTATGCAAATCTGTATCTTTTCTGGGTGCGCGAATTGGTTATTTCTATTAAATGTTTGCTTAAAGACCATAAAAAGTAGATCTAATCTATAACAGTGCATTAATAAGTATTAAGGAGTTTTCTGGGTCCGGATCTACACGGAGCAGAGTGGTGCAAAGCCATGGAACGGTGTGCGAACCTTCCAGATCACATCAAGACATCCCAAGGGTGTGGAAACCTGGTTCCAACACCCTCCCCTGCTACCTCGGGTGAGACCTCAGTCCGCTCTTTGCGGGTTGTTGCCGAAAGGGCCGGTAGCTGCGAGATTTGTTTGGCTAAATAACTCTTCCGAACCTAGGTCAGGCCCATATAAGCCAACAAATGGTTCCGTTGCCGGGACCGGGATCTGCCTAAGGGATGTCTGATGTCAGAACACTAGAATCCTACAAAGAAAGAGCTTGAAGATTGGCTGGATCAGAAGCTTCACGAGTTCATGGTTCAGGAAAACAGAAACCCGCGGATATCGGAGGAAGGGTGGTTGGATCGTTACATATACATAGATATCCATGAAATCTTCTTCATAACATTCCCAATAGAGTTGTACGAGTGGATCACGAGGTTAGCCGACAGTGTGGGAAGGTGCAAACTAGATCAACCTATTGTGTGGACTCCAGAATTGGTGCGCAGGCTAGAAGCATCCGAAGATAAAATCACACGCGCAGTAGATCACTGGTTGGATCGGGTAATAGGAGGGTTTATTACCGAGTTTGCAATAGACACAATCGTGAGTTATAGTGAAGCAGAAAGGTTCTTTCTCCAAGGATCGTGAGGTAAGTATATTAAATCGTTGAACACTTGGATTAAGATGCTGTTGTGTGAAAAACAGATTATGCGCATTTATTGATGTTTGGTGTAATGCGGAGTGGAAGAGGCTACCGAGGAACCGAAGGATTAGAGAATAGTCCACTAATTTCTATTTCGTGGGAGAGCGAGGAGGAGCTCGCGAGGTTCTCTCCAAGAAGCATGGTCCAGTTGATTAAGTAGCACTTTCCATTGATACCACCTCCATCTATGCCATCACCTACTTCTCCGACGTCAAATCCATCTTTGCCCACTCCACCTCCACCTCCGCCACCACCGAAGGTTGGGATGGCGAGCACAGTCAAGTTGCCGGTATTTAAGGGTGCAAGAAATGAGGAACCAGGTCAGTTCTGGTTTGTGGTAAAGGCTGTATGGGAAGCCCAAGGCATAACGGATGATAACATAAAAAATGCTACCCTGGTTAGCACACTGTAGGACCGCGTGTTGACGTGGTATATAAAGTACTCAAGCGATCATCCGAATGCAGGAATAACGACGATCTAGGACGCCTTCGATAAAGAATTTGGTTGACCAAAATCAGAGAGACAGTCGGTCATTGGGTTCAAAGAGATAGTGATGCTACCGAGTGAAACCCTGTGGGATCTAGATTAGAGATTAAAGATCACAATCCGTGAGGCTAACATGACATTGATGGATGTGCAGCACTGCGTGTGGTTTGTGGTGTCCTTGACACCACATCTAAGGATGGCGCTATCACAGCAAAAGATCTCAACCCAAGCCGAAGCATTAGAAATCGTGATGAGATTGCACGAAACCCCAATACAGGATCCAGGGTTGGGAGTTCAGCAGACCCACACGCAACTACAAAACCTGAGCTTAGAGATGCAAAGCTTGAAGCAAGAAAGGGGTGACTTGATCGAAGGCGCGTACAAAGGTAGGATGCATTAAATGCAAAAGTCAAGCACACGATAAAGACCATTTCCCCGTTTTCGTGAACTATCTGGTGGGGGGGGCCAATGCCACTAAAACTAGAGGTACAAGCAGGGCCAAGTGTGGCACCCGCGCTCTGGTGCGCGATTTGTCAAGTAGGTGGAAAGCACGCAATGGACCACTACCACCTATTGCAGAAGTATACCCAGATCCTGCAACAACTGTATTGCAACTTTTGTAGATCAGTGGGTCATGATGAGCGAACATGTCAGAGCTATGACTTAATGATGGAAAGGACCCCAGCTTATCGAGTGTAGACTGAAGCACGAGGGTTCGACCAACCATAGGGCCACGCGGGGGATTTCAAGGACGTGGCCAAGGAAGAGGAATGGGGCCTGGGCGAGGGCATGGACAGCTGATCTGTTATAACTGCGGAGGGCCAGGACACTATGCTCGCAACTATACTAACTCGACAAGGATATCTTGCCTGTACTATGAGCAGTTCGACCATGAAATGGTAGATTGCTCGATGTTAATTGCCCAGATGCGTGAAAAGGGAGTATTACAGCCCACTCCAACCCAAAATGTCCAAATGATGAGGTCAAAACCACGTGAAGAAGACCCCAGCATAAATATGGTATTGAGGAGCGGCACACCCATGGGAGGAGATGCGCGAAACAAATTTACTGAAGAGGCGAAGGGTCATGATAGCCCTGCAAGGAAACCCAAGTTTGAAGTGGAACCAGGGACGAAGATGCCAAAGGAAGCTTCGAAGAGGTTCACGGAAGTCTCTACTCCAGGTAGGAGGGACCTAATTGAGCCGGGGATGGATCCCTCTATGCTTACTACCTTTTTAGAGACGTGTATGAAGCTGTTGCGCAACAGTACGGCTGTTAAGGGACTACAAGAGCTGATCACTAAGTGTGCGGGGTCGAGCGATCCACGCATAGCCCGAAAACTGGGAAGACATTCTCTATGTATTGGACGGGAGATGCGTATGACAATGCAAATCGGTGAGTATGAGATGGACTAGGTCATTCTGGATTTAGGGTTGGATGTGAATGTGCTACCTAAGCAAACGTGGGAACGCATGGGTAGGCCTGCACTGTAGTGGTCTCCTATTCAACTAAGGATGGCCAACCAACAAAAGATCCTACCGATGGGCCGACTGCAAGGGGTGATAGTGGACATTGAAGGCATAAGTATGCAAACCGACTTCGAGGTAATAGAAATTGTGGATGACACGAATCCCTACCCTGCATTGCTAGGAATTGATTGGGCCACGGACATGAATGGGGTCATCAACTTGAAAAGACGGAAAATGACATTCAAAAAAAGTCACTACGGGTAATTGTCCCACTAGACCTGGCTGAAGGAGAATGCTACACCGAGCCGATGCGCGATGAGGACAATGACGATGAACTGGACTACATATACCAAATAATAGCGCAAGATCAGGATTGGATGAATCCCTCAGCATATGAAAGACTCTCATGGGAGTGTGATAGTTCATGCACATCAGATATAGATGAGGAGATGGAAAGATGGCAGAATAGATTGCAAGAAGTCACCACACTCAACTGTAATATGATGATTAGATCGTTGCGGTGCATAACCACTGAAGTAAGGCCATGGTCAGCAGACAGTGGCGCAACTAGTGAGGGGCAGTGCGTCAACCATGGCACCTTAATCGTCACCTAGAAGTAGCATGGTGTGTCGAATGAAGTGCCATGTGTGTAGGGGAAGCTGAGAAAAAGAAGACAGTTCCATGTACGGATTGGAGGACGTGCGCACTGGAACAGGGTAGTCATCCATTTACAACAAAGGGCATGGCCATATGTTGCGCGACCATCACACCAACTGAATCTGTGCGTAGCAAGGGTCAACTGGGCCAATACGACCATACCCAGAGCTGGGTATGCCAAGGGAACTCTATCCACGGCCGGACGGGCCTTTCCCCCATGGTTCGACCTACACCCAAAGACCTGCGTGACAGAATTCAACAGTTATGGGAAGACGTTCAGCGTGGCAAAATGAGACTTCGCGAGTTAGCAGAAATGGGGGCCAGACTACGAAAGAAAAGTGCAAAGCTAGATGAAGAAATTGATAAAATAAAATTAGAACTCAACCACACAGACCGTGCGCGAGAGCTATTGAAGGAACCAGACCTGGCCGACTCTCCTGCACTATTAGGAAAACCCGCGACCCTGCTAGCATGGTTGTGCCTATACCCTAGGGCACACGAAAACACAGACCATGATACGCCATCAAACTCAAAGGAATACAGATGGTGCTTGCAGCCTGGGCTAGTAGGGAAGCGGAAGGCTCGCACAACGGGTGCGACCACTTGACTATCTGTAGAAGGCCCAGTCCTAGTGCTCCATGCAGTTGGAAGAGGGCATGGGACTATAAAATAGGCTGCAGAAAAGCTGCGCAAGGATGGTCAACTGCATAGGACACACCCGCGCACCAGGGGCTGCGCTGCCACAGGGAGGGAATGGAAGGCGACCGTTGCAGGTACTGTTCATGACAAGATGTACCATTTAAGACATGGAGGAGCGGGCAGCGGGCAATTAAGGTGTAAGGATAACCGCCAAATTCACATTAATGAGCCATGAGGGGGGTGAACGACTGATTTTGAATTTGAAATCATATATATCAAGCAAGCAAAGGGGCATACCACAAAGTTTGATCTTGTGAAGAATTGGACACCCTGGGTTCCGGCCGAAAGGAGCAAGATGAATGACAAAGTATTGAAGGAAAGCCCATGGTTTCAGGCACTACCAAAGGAATACCGAGAGTCATTCCTCAGGTCAATAAACCCTACCACAGAGAGTCCACAGAATCCCACACTGTAGGCAGCCGAACTCCCTAAATCACCCAAGACGCCGCAGACCAAAAAGGACCCCCAGATACCAGGACCAGTGAGGTGGTCACCGCGAAATCTGTGCTTTAGCAAGCTCACAATGGAAGAAAAGGGGAAAATTGTTACCATTGAAAGCGATGAGGAGGACAAGGGATCCCCGACATATGTCGAAGAAATAAACCCCGACGAGGAAACTGTCCAGCCAGTGCGTCGTCCCAAGTATGTTCCTCCAAGCAAAGGGAAGGCTAAGGTCCCTACCAATCTGGATGATGTTGAAAACATAATCACCACCTCGTCTCTTCCAAAAGGGGTTTCAATTGAAAGCACGGTGACTGGCTGTATTGCGACGATGAAATTTGAAGACTGGGACCTTGCAGATACAGCAAAATTTCCCCATTTGGCGACTAGCAAATTGATGGAGCAGAGTGTGGAAGGGATGATTACGACACTTCAGCCAAAGGAATGGCTGTGAAAGGTGGAGAATGTCAGGTTTCTCTATCTCCTGTCCATTCCCCACTTTCTCTGGCCCCCTATTACAATCTTGGTCATCAGACAGTTGTTGTGTCTAGTGCATGACCGATACTTATGGCTTGGCCAACCCATCCAAATCATGGCTGAACTCATACATAGGATCTCATTGCTTCCCTGCGAAGGAAGAGACCCCAGTAAATTATCGATAATAGCGGTGATGTGACGATGACCGAAGCCCTGAAAAGAAATATAAGCTGGAGAAAGCACAGTGAGGGTACATTATTGATAGTATCTTGGACAGAGCAGTCCACGTTGCTACCCAGTTGTTGGCAGGGAAGGTGATGCAGAAATGTCGCGGCACCGAGGTTCCAGATTGACATTGTGCTAGCTGAGGAATGCGCAGCTAGAGAATCGTTCAATTGGGCGCAGTTCCTTTCTAAAGAATTCTTGACCAACTGTAGGGAGGTCCAAGAGGAGGGAAAGACCTTCCACTACGTGTGGCTGCTGTTGTCCACTGTACTGGTTACCACTAACCTACCTGAAGAGAGTCAGTTTCCGGGTCAGGCCCATATAAGCCAACAATAAGGTTTTCACATAGACTATGAGTTTTCTTAGTGGCTCTGCTCCCTTATACGTTTTTGGCATGTCACTGCATATTATTTTTGCATAGACTATGAGTTTTCTCAGTGGATTTGCTCTCTTATACATTTTTGGCATGTCATTGCATATGGTTTTCGCATAGACTATCAGTTTTCTCGGTGGCTCCACTCCCTTACACATTCAATTCTTGTAGTAGACCCAAGGGTTTCTCGATGGCTTCTCTCCCCACATTCAATTCTTACAGCATACCTAGAGGTTTCTCGGTGGCTCTGCTCCCTATCTCTGATTTTTGCAGCAGATATGAGGGTTTCTCGGTGGTACCACTCCCCACATTTGATTCATGTAGCATACCTCAAGGTTTCTTGGTGGCTCCACTCCCTACATTTGATTCTTGGAACAGACCCCAAGGTTTCTCGGTGGCTTCTCCCCCCACATTCGATTCTTGTAGCAGACCTCAGGGTTTCTCAGTGGCTCGGCTCCCTATATTTGATTCTTGTAGTAGACCTCAGGTTTTCTAGGTGGCTCCACTCCCTACATTAAATTCTTGCAGTAGGCCTCAGTCTTTCTCGATGGCTCCTCTCCCCACATTTGATTCTTGCAACAGACCTCAGGGTTTCTCGGTGACTCCAATCCCTACATTCGATTCTTGCAGGGTTTCTTGGTAGCTCCTATCCCTACATTCGATTTGACATTCCCTTGAGTGTTTCTTGGTGGCTCCTACCTAAATTCAATTCTTGCAAACCTGAGGGTTTTTCAGTCACTCCTCCCTATATTTAATTTAGTGTTCGCTTGGGTGCTTCTTGGTGGCTTGTCTGTACATTCAATTATTGCAAACATACATGGGAACTTCTCGGTGGCTCCTTCCTATGTTTGATTCAACATTCCCTTCCTTGCATGGACTCCTTCATGAATCCATAATAGTTGGTAGATTCAGGCATAAGAGTTAAGAAATGGTAAGTCCATATTCCTTCTTGAACACCTGCAATTCTAGGGTTTTCAAAAAATTGTCACAATCCTAAGGCTAGGCACAATTGAGACCATTTATGCCCTAAAACAAAAAACTTATTTGTTCCTTCCTTTTTGAGTCCTTTCTTTAGTCATAGACTACGACTTATTCATCCATATGTGAATATCTTATTTAGTCATGGGCGAAAGGAGGTGGTGAACCGAGCAATCCATCAGTGATAACATGAGACCAATAACTTCATACGTGGTACCTGGAAGATGATATGTGGTATCTAGAAGAATTCATAAGGCAAGTTAGGATAAAGAGTCAATATACTAGTGTTGTATCCCTGCACCGGGCTACTTTCGACTGTAATTCTGAGTGGTTTGTTTTTTCTTTGCTTCATCACATCTTTATTGTTCAAGATCAACCAATAGCATGGATTTGTAAAGAATGTGGCTATTCATACCCTTGCAAACAATGATATTTTTCTCTTCCAAAATTTAATGATTTTGAATGCAAGTTTGCGGTTCTAGACTTGAGAATAGGGCTATGTATAGTTCCCAGAACTATGATTGAATTAGAAATGAGTTTGATCTTGAGAGGATGGATTTCTTGACTCTTTAGTCTCTTGAAAATAGGCTTAATACATCTTTTCTTACTTTTGAATAGGACTGCGCTTTCATTACAATAATAAGGTATTGGATTCATGCTCAGAGCTTGGATTTTTACTAAGGTCTCGTCTCCATTGTCAACATTGTTTTTCTAGGAACTAGTGTACTGTGGTATATTGGCACCCTGTTGGGTAGCGAAGGCCCCGCCTAACGGTTTTGGGACTTAAAGCCCATAATTTAGGGTAACGATATTGTAAAAGTTCTGCGAAGTGCACAGAGTGTGAATTGTCATAGGTCGAGTCAAAGGGTTGTCCACCTGAAAATAATGTAAAATAATAGAAAGTGAGTCAGCTTGACCATGGTTCGCGGACCATGGGAATGTATAAATAGAGCAAGGCTCTAGAGGTAGAAGGTAGCTTTTGGAAAAGAGATCTTATGTATTATGGGTTTTTGATTGCAATACTCACTTTGGGTCGGGAAGTCTAAGTCTTGGGTCATAGTAGGAGATAGAGGCTCCGCACCTGTGTGCACAGAGGCCTAGTAGAGTTGCGGACCCCTGCAGTTGTGTGCGCAGGGCTGGAAAAGGATTGTACTGAATCGAAGACATTAATAAAGCTAAGTTGGTTCTGAAATATTGTGGCTCTGTTTATATTCTGGTTTATGCATCTGTTATGGTTTCTGATGTTATGAATTATGATTGCGCGCACTAGTTATTACTGTTGAATGCTTGAATAAGACCTTAAGAGTTAGATCAGATCTATAATAAACACATTAATAATAAGAAATTAATAAGTGCCTCGTCGTGGATCTACGTGGAAGCCTGACAGCAGTACAGAGTGGCGCGAGGGCACAGATTGGTTCACAACCCCTCTAGACCTCATCAAGACATCCCAAGGGTGTGGAAACCTGGTTCCAACACCCTCCCCTACTACCTCGGGTGAGACTTCAGTCCGCGCTCTGTGGACTATTGACGAAAGGGCCGGTAGTGCGGGATTTTTTTGGCTAAAACACTTCCGAACCTGGGTCGAGCCCCAACAAGCCAACAAATGGTTCCGTTGCCGGGACCGGGATCTTCCTAAGGGATGTCTGATGTTAGAATATTGGAACCCTACAAAGAAAGAGATTGAAGATTGGTTGGATTAGAAGCTGTACGAGTTCATGGTTTTCCTTAGCACACACGTGCACACCACCTCCGCCAAACCAAAAGTTTAACATGGCAAGTGCGATCAAGTTGCCTGTATTCAGAGGAGTAGGAATCGATGATCCAGAAAAATTTTGATTCATAGTAAGGCAGTGTGGGAAGCGCACGGAGTTACAAATGATAACATCAAAAAGGCTACTTTGGTAAGCGTGTTGCAGGATCGCGCGTTGATGTGGTATATAAAGCACTCTAGCGATCATCCAAATGCGGGAATAGCAGAGATCCAGGATGCATTGAACAAAGAATTTAGCTGACCGAAATCAGAGACGCAGTCAATCATCGGGTTCAAGGAGATCGTGATGCTGCTGGGTGCAACCCCTTGGGATCTGGATCAGAGACTGAAGAGTATGATCCGTGAGGCTAACATGACACTGACAGATGTGTAGCACTACGTGTGGTTTGTGGCGTCTTTGACACCACATCTGAGGACGGTGCTATCACAGCAAAAGATCTCAACCCAGGCTGAAGCACTAGAGATAGCGATGAGGTTGCATGAAACTCCTATACAAGATCCAGGGTTGGGAGTTTAGCAAATCCATGCGCAACTACAAAACCTATGCTTGGAAATGCAGAGTTTAAAGCAGGAGAAGGTGCTCCGACCAGAAACGTGAGAAGAGGTGTGGTGCATAAAATGTAAAGGCCAGGGCCATGATAAGGATCATTGCCCAGTATTCGCAAACTATTTGGCAGGGGGAGGACCGATGCCATTGAGACCAGAAGCGCCGGCTAGGCCAAGCGCAACGCTCGCACTTTGGTGTGTGATCTGTCAGGTGGGAGGAAAGCACACAACGGATAACTGTCACCTATTGCAGATGTTTACACCGACCTCCCAACAGCTATTTTGCAATTTTTGTAGATTGGTGGGTCATGATGAGCAAAAATGTTGGAGTTATGAATTGTTGATGAATCGAACACCTGCCTACATGATGCAGACTGAGGCATGAGGTCAGGATCTAGCCGTAGCGATAGTGCATGGTGGTTTTCAGGGGCGAGGATGAGGACAGGGAGGAATGGGCCCAGGAAGGGGCCGCAGGCAGCTAATCTATTATAACTATGGAGGACTAGGGCACTACGCTCATGATTATAACAACCCAACCAGAATATTGTGCCCCTACTGCGAGCAGTTCGATCATGAAATGATAGATTGCCCCACGCTAATAGCGCAAATATGTAAGAAAAGGGTAGCACAACCTACGCTGACTCAGAATGTCCAAATGATGAGGTTCGAACTGCGCGAGGAAGACCCCAACATAAACATGATGCTCAGAAGTGTCGCGGCCACAGGGGAGGATAAGGGGAAACTAACCAAGGAAGACACAGGGGTTCACAAGGCCCCTCCAAAGTAGCTTGAGTTCGACTTGGAATGTGCAAAGAAGACATGTATGGAAGCTAAGAAGAGCTTCGCGGAGGTCTCTACTTCAAATAGTAAGGATCAACCCGAGCCAGAAATGGATCCTTCTATGCTAACTACATTTTTAGAGACATGCATGAAGTTGCTATGTGACAATAAGGCAGTTAAAGGATTAGAAGAGCTGATAACTAGGTGTGCAAGGTCAGGTGAGCCTCGTGTGGTTCGAAAATTGGGGAAACATGCTTTGTGCACTGGACGAGAAATGCGATTAACGGCACAGATTGGTGACTATGAGATGGGTCAGATCATTTTGGACTTAGGCTCGGATGCAAATGTGCTACCTAAACATACATGGGAACACATGGGCAGGCCCACATTACAGTGGTCTCCTATTCAATTACATATGGTGAACCAGCAAAAGATCTTGCCCATGGGGAGATTGCAAGGAATCACAGTGGATATAGAAGGCGCGAGCACAAAAACAGACTTTGAGGTAATAGAAATTGTGGATGACAGTAACCCTTACCTTGCATTGTTAAGGATAGACTGGGCCACAGATATGAATGGATTCATTAATTTAAAGAAGAAGAATATGATATTTGAGAAAAAGTCACTCTGCATAGTCATTTCGCTAGACCCGGCTGAAGGAGTGCGCTACACTGAACTTGTGCACGACGAAGGAAGTGATGACGAATTGGATTGCATCTACAAGATAACACCAAGAAATACGGATTGGGTAAATCTGACTCCAAAGGGAAGAATATCATGGGAACGTGCAGATTCCTACCCCTCAGATTCAGAGGAAGAAGATGAGCGCTGGCATAATCGGTTGAATGGAATAACAACATTAAACTACAACATGATGACTCGGTCGCTGTGTTGCGTAACCGCTCAGGATCGAGATCTACCGACATATGATGGGTTGACAGCAGTGGACGAATTCCAACCAAGTTTGAGCATACGGTACCAGAGCACTAGAGGTTCGATGCATTAAAATGGGTGTTGTGCGCGACGCTTGCGCGTTGGTGGGGAACGCATGAAGGAACCTTTGAAGACTGGCGTGACTACAAGAGGATGATGAAGATAATGTTTGGAAAGCTGGAGCTATGAATAACTGAGAAATATGATGGACGTGATGACCCATGCGTACACCTCACAAAATGGACCAAAGCCTATGGGGAAGAACCCCAGCTGGAGTGGGTACACTTATTTTATCATACCCTGGATGTCATCCCAAGGAACTGGTATACTGAGACAGAACTTCGACATGGTACAGGCGAATGGGATATCTTGCGCGAAGGATTTTTATTAATGTTCTTATTTGAAGACCAATGGATGGATACTGTTGACGATGTGTTGCAAGTTGTGAAGGCCGCCATTTTCAAAATACCACTGGAACCAGAAGAAATAGTGCAGCTAGAGTGGTCGCATCAGTTGAGCCAGGCCCTAGAATGTTACAATGTGCAGGTAGAAGATGATGATGACGACCCCAGAAACATCAATATTCCAGAAACAGAGGGGAGTCACAAGGTTTGCGGACCAGCAATCAAGGACCCTGACATCACTGCGCCATTGAAAATGAAACAAGTGAACATTGGTACGGAGGAGGAGCTGAAGTACACAACGCTTGGGGACTATTGGGACGATGCCATGGTGAATAAGGTCATTGAGTTACTTCACGAATATCAAGACTTATTCCCGACCAAAATAACCGAGTTAAAAGGGATCCTTGGCGACCTAGGGATGATGAAGATAACTCTGAAACCGAATGCAAAGCTAGTTAAGCAACGTCCTTACCGATTGAATCTGAAGTATAAGGAAAAGGTCCGCAAAGAATTGGAAAAAATGCTGGCAGCGAGAATTATTGAACCTGTGAAGAGTCTGACTAGATGAGTCCTATGATAGTATAGGAAAAAAAATAGAAGGTTGAAATTCGAATCTGTGTGGACCTCCGAAAACTGAATGATGCCTGTGTTCATGACCCATTCCCAAAGCCATTTACAGACGAGGTCTTGGATAATGTTGGTCGACAGGAAGCGTACTCATTTACGGATGGGTTTTCAGGGTACCATCAGATCAAGATCGTGCTGAAAGATAGAAGCAAGACCACCTTCGCAACCAAATGGGGATGTTTTCAGTAAACAATTATGCCCTTTGGGTTGAAGAATTCCCCCAATGATATTTTCACGTGTTGTTGTGACCGCGTTCAAGGAATTCATCCGTAAGTTTTTGGAAGTTTATTTTTGACGATTGGACTATATTTGGGCTAGTCAAGAAACATATCACGAGCTTACGGTTGATGCTGGATACTTATCGATGGCACCAGATTGCGCTAAATCTCAAGAAGTGCACCTTCCTCATCCCCTTCGAAAACTTGCTCAGCCACGTAGTCTATAGACAAGGCTTGATCGTGGACCCTACAAAGATTGTTGTCATACTCAATCTGCAAGCGCCGTGTAGTGTCAAACAACTCCGCACCACGTTGGGACACACTGGCTACTATCGTAAGTTTATTAAGGGCTATGCACAAATCACGGCACCAATGGAACAATTGTTGAAGAAAGACGCTACATATTGTTGGAATGATGATTGTAAGAAAAGTCTGGAGATTCTCAAGGAAAAAATGGCATCCACCCCCATTTTGGTTTTCCCAAAATGGGACATTGAATCTCATGTCCATGTTGATGTGTCGTGTATCGCGGTGGGCACTGTACTCAAGCAGGAAGAAGCAGAAGGAATTGATCACCTGATCGCATTCACAAGTTGACGATTGTCCAAAGCTAAAAAGAACTACTCCACTACTGAGCGTGAGGGGTTGGTGATGGTATACACGCTCCAGAAATACCGCCACTATCTACTTGGTGGACACTTTAAGATGTATACTGATCATTTCGCGTTAAAATATTTAGTGAATAAGCTTGTGTTGGGGGGGCACATTTGTAGATGGTTGTTACTATTTCAAGAGTATGATTTCGAAGTCATTGTGAAGTCGGGACACTTAAACACAGGCCCAGATCACCTGTCCAGAATTGAGAACGGCGAAGAGCCCACAAATTTAGAGGAAGGAATACCTAATGCACAACTTTATGTAGTGCGCGTTGCGGATGGCCACTTTGAGGATATAATCCACTTCTTAACCACAAGGACCGCACCGCAGGGGTATTCAGTTCAGCAGAAGAAGGAACTGGTGATACGCGTAGCGGACTTTACTATTATTGCGGGGCACCTTTACAAAATGGGAACTGACAAAATCTTACGCAGATATGTACCTGAATTTGAAAGAGGACAGATCCTCACAGAAGCACATGGAGGGGTTGTAGGAGGACATTATGTAGGACGGGCGACAACACAGAAGATTCTTCGCGCCGGACTATGGTGGCCAACTCTACATCAAGATTCAAAAGCATATTGTCGGGCCTGCAATGTGTGTCAATGGACTGGGAAACTATCACGGAGGGACGAAATGCCGCTCAATCCATAGATGACACTGCAATCGTTCGAAAAATGGGTGATCGACTTTGTGGGCCTATCACACCTCAAGGAAATACGGGTGCATGCTATATCATCACCGCGACAGAATACTTGACCCGATGGGCGGAAGCATAGCCTGTTAAGGACTGCACGGCTGCTACAGCTGCGAAATTTTTGTTTGAGAATATGTTGACATGGTTTGGATGCCCAAAAATTCTAATGAGTGACCGCAGAACGCACTTCCTAAATGAAACTATCAGCGCACTCACTGAGGAATTCCAGGTATATCATCAGCAAAGTACGTCGTATCATCCACAAGAAAATGGGACAGTTGAAGCTTTCAACAAGATTTTAGAGACGACACTGACCAAGGTATGTAATGCACAGCGAAATGATTGGTATTTGCGCATACCTGCTATGGTATGGGCATACCGAACCACATGCAAGAAATTGACGGGTCATACACCTTTTCGGTTAGTCTACGGCACGAAAGCCTTCATGCCAATGGAATACATTGTACCCAGTTTGCGAATAGTAGCGATGACAGGCATGGTAGACTGGGGAGCATTGGAAGAAAGGGTCGCGCATCTGGAAGAACTAGAGGAGGAAAGATTTCTAGCGGGATTCCATCAACAAGTACAGAAGCAGCACGAAAAGGCTTGGCATGATCGCCATATCAAGTTTTGCATGTTCAAAGAAAATGATTTAGTATTGCTATATGATAACAAGTTCAAGAAATTCCCTGGAAAACTCTAGATGCATTGGTTGGGACCATATGTAGTCAAGGAAGTCACAGATGGAGGTGCGGTCCAGCTTGGCAAGCTTAATAGAGAGCCCTTCCCAGGAAGAGTAAATGGCAGTCACCTGAAGCTCTACATGGGTGGGCCGACTGCTTGACTAACTAATCGAAGTACAGTCTCACCGCTCCAGATAGTTGAAAGAGAGTGTAAAACATTCTGTTAAGGAGCAGTGTATGTCACAAGGGTCGCGGTTGCGCAGAAGGGGTTGCGCTGCTACATGGATAAACATGGATGTGACCGTTGTTGTCACTGTTCATGACAAGATGTCTGAGTTCCGGTGAAAAGGAGTGGGCAGCAAGTAATTAAGATACAAGGTACGAGCCAGATCCAGAACGATCTACCGTAGATTTAACGTTAAGGCACCAGAAAAGGAGGGAACGGTTGAATTTAAATTTCAACACGCCTATAAATCATAGGGGGGCATCCACTGAACGATCTGTGGTATCGAGAGAAGTAAGCTATTGTGCCTTCCAATCAGTATGGAACTATTGATCATTGACGCTCAAGGAGTAAGCCCGAGGGTTTTAGTGGCCAATGGAGACACAAGACTTTCTTGATAATGTAATTTCGACGGCCGTGGATGCTGCACTGAGTTCAGTACCGATGGTCGGGGATGTACCTGAAATTCTCAAACACGAAGCAGAACTGGTCCGTATGCCACTGCCTAAACCATGGCTGGCAGGTGACCCATTAAAGATAAGGGAAAGATGGTGAATCATGAGACAAATGATGGAATTGTAGTTACCAGTTCGTATTTGACGACCATGAAGATTGGGATCTTGCGGACAGCAACATATTTCTTGAAAAAATGCAACATAAGCTGCAGCAGATAGTGCGTATAGTAGACTAGAAATTGGAGACTTGCTGCTTTGGAACGAAGAGTTCTCGCATGCGGCACCCATCTTGAGCTAAAATCTTATGAGGGGGTGCTTTGTGTTAACTGAGCAGAGCATAATGAGCATAATCGGTTCCATGAATTAATAGAGGCAATGGAGCAGGAGCTTGAAGAAGAGTTGCAGGAGACAAGGAGGGAGCAGCAGAATGTAGTGCGTCACTCACAGGGATGGTGGACCACGAAGCCTTGGCAGCACGTATCGCCGCACCGACGAGTGACTCGGGACGAGTCACGATGATTGTGTTGGGGGCCTGTTGGGTAGCAGAGGCCCCGCGTAATGGTTTTGGGGCTTAAAGCCCATAATTTAGGGTAACGATATTGTAAAAGTTCTGCGAAGTGCACATAGTGCAAATTGTAATAGGTCGAGTCAAAGGGTTGTCCGCCTGAAAATAATGTAAAATAATAGAAAGTGAGTCGGCCTTCCCATGGTCCGCAGACCATGGGAATGTATAAATAGAGCAAGGCTCTAAGGGTAGAAGGTAGCTTTTGGAAAGGAGATCTTATGTATTATGGGTTTTTGATTGCAATACTCGCTTTGGGTTGGGAAGTCTGATTCTTGGGTTGTAGTAGGAGATAGAGGCTCTGCGGCTGTGTGCGCGGAGGCCTAGTAGAGTCCACAGATGTGTGCGCGGACCCCTACAGCTATGTGCATAGGGCTGGAAAAGGATTGTACTGAATCGAAGACATTAATAAAGCTAAGTTGGTTTTGAAATATTACGACTCTGTTTATACTTTGGTTTATGCATCTATTATGGTTTCTGAGGTTATGAATCATGATTGCGCGCACTCGTTATTACTGTTGAATGCTTGAATAAGACCTTAAGAGTTAGATCAAATCTATAATAAACACATTAATAATAAGAAATTAAGAAATGCCTTATCGCGGATCTACGCGGAAGCCTGACAGTAATACAGAGTGGCGCGAGGGCGCAGATCAGTTCGCAACCCCTCCAGACCTCATCAAGACATCCCAAGGGTGCGAAAACCTGGTTCCAGCACCCTCCCCTACTACCTCGGGTGAGACTTCTGTCCGCGCTCCGCGAACTATTTCCAAAAGGGCCTGTAGTGCGGGATTTGTTTGGCTAAAACACTTCCGAACTTGGGTCGGGCCCCAACAAGCCAACACACCCCCTGTTGTATATATGCCACCTTTGTTATGCTACCTCATTACATGGTATAATTGGAAAGCATCATATATGTATGTGTGTATATATATATATATATATATATATATATATATGACTCTATATGTATGATGATCTCGTTGTAACATAATACAACATCGTTCAACTATACAGTCGATTATACTGATATGATATTAGCATGGCCTGATTTATGTAGGTTTTAACCTTGTACAAAAATTACCTATATACAAATTCTAAAAAAAATAATTGCAAGAGCATAAAACATAAAACATCTATACACAGATATTTTCCCATGGATCCCAAAAATAAGACTACCAAATTGATTTTTCATTATATTCCTTTCAATGTTACAATACATATATATACATGCTGAAAGATCCATAAACCCCAATCCATAAACCCTGGATTAGAACATAGCCATAGTTCCCTTGACCGAATCTACAAAATACCATGGACAAAAATCCATCATGCCAAAAACCATGTGCGAAATCCATGCACAAAACCATAGGTAGGTCCTCCCACATAATATAGGGTCCAAAATTTTTTTTTGCTAGGGCGCTGCCCCGAACCCCATGTAGGGGGCTACTGCCCCCCCATGACCCCCGCACGTGTGGGGTAGTTGTGGAAAGAATATAACACACAACCAACATTCTCCCACTTGTTGTTTTCTTTCCATATGGGGCCACATGAGAGCTTAGTCATTGGTCCAACCCTACAATGCCCATTGTTTCTCTACACCAAGATAACTTCTCAGTGCTCACATACTTTATCAATGCATCTGTAGTATTCTTCAAAGTGTCCACTTTTACCAGCAACACCTTTTTACCTCAAACATATCCCTCATAAAGTGATACTGGACACCAATGTGCTTTGCCTTTGAATGATAAGTAGGTTTCTTTTCCAAGAAAATTACACTTTGGCTGTCACAGTCTATCCTTGTAGCTCATTGTACTATCCCCATACTTGAACACAATCTCTGCAACCAAATTGATTCCTTGCTTGCATGGGTGGCTACCATGTATTTTGCCTCTATAGTTGAAAGTTCCACTACAAACTGTCTCTTACTCATCCAACTGACTGCACCTCCAAATAGGTTAAACACATACCCACTTGTAGATCTTCTCTAATCCAAATCTCCAACCCAATCTACATCAAAAAAGCCATGGATGTCCAAAACTATGTCCAATCCTAATCTTCCTTGGTAGCACAAACAATAATCACCAATGCCACCCAAATACCTGAAAACCCACTTCACTGTTGTCTAATCTCCTTCACTAGTTTTGACATAAACTTGCTCAATACTCCCACTGCATGTGTAATGTATGGTCTAGTACAGACCATTGCATACATTAGGCTACCGACTGCACTTGCATATGGAACACGGGACATGTCGTCTTCCTCTTCTTGTGTCTTGGGACACTATTCAACAGATAACTTTACACCTATAGGAATAGGAACCTTCACCGGTTTATTATCCTAGATATTGAACCTCTGTTGTATTGTCTCGACACACTTCCTCTAGTAAAACTAGAGCTTCCTCTTTGCTCGATCTCATTTAATTTCCATGCCCAAAATATAGTTTGCAACACCAATATATTTAATGTCGCATTTGGAGGAAAATTGGGTCTTCAAATCTTGGATAATTTCTTTGTCATTTCCAACCAGCAACATATCATCCACATGCAAGACTAGATAAATAAAACAGTCACCAATTAGTTTAAAATACACACAGTGATCTGCTTTTCTTCTGGTGAAGCCAAGTCCCTATATAAATGTATCAAATTTCTGATACCACATCCTTGGTGACTGTTTCAACCCCCACAAAGATTGTTTTAACTTGCATACTAGTTCTTTCTTACCCTTCACCACAAAGCCTTCAGGTTGCTTCATGTAGATCTCTTCTTCTAGATCCCTGTGAAGAAATGTTGTCTTCACATCCATCTGTTCTACCTCAAAATCAAAATCAGCAACGACATATAAAAGTAATCTAATAGAAGTTACCTTGGCAGCATGAGAAAAAATATCACCAAAATAAATTCTCGACTCCTGGGAATAACCTTTTGCTACTAACCGAGCTTTGTATTTCTCCACCTTGCCTTCTGCATTCATCTTCTTCTTAAACACTCATTTTTTGCCAATGGGTTTCCTTCCACCTAGCAACTCCACTAGATCCCAAGCCTCATTTTCTTGCAAAGATGCCATTTCATCAACCATGGCCTCTTTCCAAATTTTTCCATCCTCTAATCTACTGCTTCCTTGAAAGTTCTGCGATCATCATCAGTAATATATAAAGAAAATTTTGAACAGAAAGTAGTTGGACTATACCTTTCTGGGTTCCTTCTTTCTCGAACTGATCTTCTCATAGCTAAAGTTTGTGGCTCTTCATCTTCTGATTCCTCTTCTGATGTAGAGTCTAATTCCTCCTCCTTTAGCTCAAACTCTATCTTCTCAGGTTCCTTTGGTAGGACTTCATGTTTAACAACATCTTTCACCTTTGTAAACACCAAATCACAATTGTACACAACATTCCTTGTTTCTAGGTTCCTTTTAAACCATCCTTTATTTCCCAATAAAGATGCACTTTTCAGATTTACTATCCAACTTGGTTCTTTTTTCCTTTAGAACAAGTACATATGCATCACATCCAAATAGCCTCAGATGTGAAAGAGAGGGTTTCTTACCAATCCATACCTCTTGTGGAGTCTTATTCTCCAACACTAATGAATGTGATCTATTGACCAAGTAACATGCAGTCTCCATCGAATTTTTGTCCTAACCCGACACCACTGAGCATGCTTCTTTCCTTTTTCATCAACATCCTGTTCATTCTTTCTGCAACTCCATTTTGTTGAGGTGTGTATGGAGTATTCTTTTGCCGTGCTATACCACACTTCTTACAAAACTCTTCAAATTCCTTCTTGCAAAACACTTCATCGTTAGCTGTCCTTAACACCTTTATCTTCTTCTCTGTCTGGTTTTCCACCAGAGCCTTAAATTATTTAAACTTGTCAAAGACTTCAGATTTCTTCCTAAGGAAATATATCCATGTATTCCTTTAGAAGTCATCTATAAATGATACATAGTACATAGACTTACCTAGTGATGGAACCAACAGAGGTCCAAACACATCATTGTGCACAAGCTCTAATATTTGTTTCACCCTCTTAGCACCAGAGGGGAAACTCGCACGATTCTACTTCCCACATAAACAACTTTCACAGAAATGAAAATATAGAGATAAATTAGACATACCTTCTATCATACCATTACCATGAAGTATTCGAAGGCCCTTGTCTCCAATATGTCCAAGCCTTTGATGCCATAGCATGGTATTTTCTCTAGAGACCACTAGATTTCTGCTCCACTTTTAGGAACCACAAAAATGTTGCACCCATCAATAACAATGCTACCCTGAAGCTTGTACAGAGTTCCACTCCAAACTCCCCGCATCAATACCAGTGCTACCTAAACCATCTTGTAGGTATATTTCTTGAACACTGTTTTTACACCTGCATCATCCAACTTGCTTACAGAGATCAGATTTTTGGCCAATGCAGGAATATGCAGTACACCCAGAAGTGTTCTAATCCTTCCACACTGCAAATTCAACTTTAATTTTCCACGACCGACGATTCTAGCCTTCCTGTCATCCCCTAATAAGACATCACCACCATCATATTCCTCATACTCGCAGAAACACTCTTGGTGAGGAGTGAAGTGAAAGGATGCACCTGAGTCAATCAACCATGCCTCATGATCTACATGTGTACTTGATGATGAAGCTAAGCACACATCCCCACCTTCATCTAAGGTGGTTTTCGCCTCTACAGAAGGAGCATCATCAGATCCCTTTCCTTTCTCGGGAGCTTTAGATCTTTTGAAGTCACCTTACTTTCCGCATTTCCAGCACACTTTTACAAGTTTTCCCGGAGATTTTCATCTCCCTCTAGATTTATATCTCCCACTCGAGGACTTATTTTTGTTTCTATTCTGGGACCATCCTCGTACAAACAAGGCATGGCCATTCTGGCCCTCCATATTTTTCTGTCTCATCTCCTCCGACAACAAGGATGAGATTATTTCATCAAACTACAAGGTAGTTGCATTGCTACCTATTGCAAGAACCAAAATATCCCACAAATCTAGTAGAGAACACAATAAACTGATGCACTTATATTCATCTAAAATTTTATATCAACAAATAATAACTGGCTTACCACAATATTAAAGGCATTCAGATGCTCTGTCATCGAGTCTCCATCTTTCATCCTCAAGTTATACAACTTTTTTCATAGGAACAATTTATTCACGAGAGACTTAGACTGGTACAAATTCCCTAACCTGTCCCACAAATATTTCACCAAAGCTTCCCCTGATACATTCAACAATATTGAATCTGAGACACACAATTGTATTGTAATCTTTTCCTTTCGATCCAACTTCATCTAGTCTTCAACTAACATTGCCATTGGTTTAATACCTAGATCTACCGTGATCCACTGATATTTAACCACCAATAGATCCTCCATATTGAGTTTCCACAACTCAAAACTCTAACCATTAAATTTCTTGATCTCTATATTTCCAATGCTCAGCATCTTCTTTCACCACAAGAATTGATCTCGTGGATCTGCCACTGAACAGGGTCTACCACAAGCCCGAGAAAAACCCCTCAATAGCAAAGGCATCCCCTTGAAGCTGAAACAACTCTGATACCAAATGTAGGCTTTAACCCCATAAAAAAATTAGTTGCATACGAATTCTATAAAAAAACTGAAAATAAAAAATGGCGAGAGAATAAAACAAAAAATAGATATACACAGAGATTTTCCCCTGGATCCGAAAACCAGGACTACCAGATTGATTTTTCATTATATTCTTTTCAATGTTACAATACATATATAGACATGTTGAAGCATCCATAAAACCCAATCCATTAACTATGTATTAGAACATAACCGTAGTTCCTTTGACCGGATCTAGAAAATACCATGGACAAAAAGCCATCATGCTCAAAACCATGTGCGAAATCCATGCACAAAACTATAGATAGGCCTGCCCACCTAATACATGGTCCAAAAAAAATTTCCTGGGGCATTGGCCTGGACCCCATGCAGGGGGGCTACCAGCCCCCTACAAACCCCCCAATAGGGGGGATTCCACCCCCCTGCTACGCCTGGCGCAACATACAGGAGGGGCTACCGCCCCCCTGTTACGCCCCCCCCCGCACATGGGGTAGTCGTGGAAATAATATAACACACACCCAACAATTTACACATTACAGTTCAATATTGGTGTGACACTACACATGTGTGAAAAACAATATTATGGAACCATGTTTAATTTATTCATTACAGTTTAGTATGCAACACAATAGTATGGCACCATATAGCAAAGGTATCCATGCTATCATTTTTGAAACCTCAAATCCTAGTGACAATATTGGCATGATAGAGTTTAAGATATTACAGTAATGATAGTTAAGATATGTCAGTGGTTTTAGTGTTTCTATGCCCAGTGTAAAGTTGTAACAAGTGTATATATATGTGAATTTTCTTCTTCTTATGTTCCTTTTATTTCCAATGTATTGTTATTATTATTTCTATATAATTTCACATAATTTTCTAATCGTGTGATGTCAATACATTATCATTATTATTATTATGTTTTTATCATTAAGACAATGTCAATAAAGAAAATCACAATGCAAACAAGAACACCAGAAATATGCTCCATGCCAGGTTAAAACATCTGCATAGGGGAAAAACCAAAAACTTCTCTTCTTTTAGAAATTCAAGGAAGACTTCCAAGACCTTTGATCAACACAACTCACCAATTGATAGGCCGACTATTCGTGTCCTTTATTATAATAGTCAAAAGAAAGCTTAGTCTTTTCTATTATTTTGTAAATTTGTAAAATATTTCTATGATCTCATTGAGATCAAGTCAATAGGGTATATAGTTTGAGTGAAAAATAAAATCAAGTGGTCAATAGTTTAAAAAGGGTTTTGGTTTTTTAAATTGAGGGTAATGAGTAATCCAAAGTCATGGTTTTTTATTCTCTCGTCATTGAGAAAAAATAATGATGTCATTTTAGTCAATTTTGTTGTCAAATCAACTTGTGTTGTGACATCACCCTTCAGTACAATGGTAATGAGACATGTTGTGCATCCTCTTTTGTTTCACTTTCATGATTCAAGTTTCAAATCAAAATGATGATTCTTCCAGGTGGGTTTAAACCATCTGGAGAGTTTAACAACTTATTCTAGCATTCAAGAAACCAATGATATACTCTTTCTTTGATCGAAAACATTCAGGACATTAGTTGGAGTTCCTTGCACTATGTATGAAGGGGATTTGTTGTGCTCAGAGGCATTCGCTATTCTTCTGCAAAGTTATAGACTTGTGCTACGATCACTCTCAGGTTCCAAAATTTTCTTCTCTAAGATAATTCACGTTGTATGTTGTCAGTTTCATCTCTAGTAATTGATAAGAATGACCATAAGATATCGAATCCCTCATAAACATGAATTCACTGCGCTTTCTCGTTACACCTGTCTTTTTTAATTTCCAATGTAGTTAAAAACATCAAACTGTTGCATTTGGGTATGAGAGTTGAGGTTTGTTGTATGAATTTATTAATATAGGGATTCTCATTCAAAGTTTTCCATAAGCCCTCATCTAAAACCCTACAATTCACCTTTATTGTGAGCCATGAAAAATATAGACAAGAAGAATCATAAAGGGGGATACATAGTCAGGTTTTAGCCTCAAGATCTTGCCTTGATAAACTCAGATCCAACAATTACGGTTGATTTTGAATAGACTGGTTGCATCAAGTTTTGTGAGAAGATATAGGGTTATAATGTTCAACTAACCAAAGAGTCTGCTTTTAATTTCACCGAGGTAGATGTTAAGATTGGAGAGTTGAGTTTTCCAATGTCAGATGTTACCATTTTAGCTGCTACAGAAATCCCTCTACAAGGAAAACAATGGTTCAAGGGCATGCCTCTAGACATAGTAAACTCCAAGGATTTTTTAAAGCTAAAGTAAAAAAAACAAGGAATATGGAGTTATTGTGCGAAGGGAATATTTACGAGAACCCTACAAAAAACTTCTTAAGGTCATCCAAATATATTTCACTTGTGAAGGAAGATTTGGGAGAGTTTATCAGTATCATTTCAGGCTATTAATGCAGTTCACAGGAAAAAACCATTTGAGTCTTCCTTTCTATTTGTTCATAAGCCTTAGTAATATGGTAGATAAGGTTCAAGGTAATAAAATTCAGGTAGAGCTCAATCTCTTTCATTTGTCTTTAACTAAATTGTTAGTAGTGGAAGAAATAAGAAAGAAGAATCAGTCATGGAAATCATTCCTAGATTCGTCAAAGTTTACAATTGAGTTTCCAAATAGCCCTTTGAATAACAAGGATACACCTTCATCTGTGGCAAGGGATGTTCAACCAATAGTGTAGATCTAAGTAAAAATTCCATCAACTTCAATTGACCCATTAGACAAGAAAAAAGGTAAGAAAAATCATTTTTCTCCTAAGGTGGCGAAGGTTGCTAAGAAGCCACTCACAAGAGATGCTATGAAGAAATTTCCCATGGAGAAAACACCTAAACAGCCAACTAAATTTCTAGATACCATACTAGAGGATGTTGTTTTAGAGGACAAGGATAAAGAGACTGTAGAACTATAGGAACATTTCAAAAACGCTCACTTAGTCATTGCCAAGCTACAACATGACAATAGGGAGTTCAAGAAGATGTTTTGGAGAAGACATATAAATTTGATGAAATAGAACCAGTGATAAATACAACTCCATATTCCACTAAGTCTAAAGTCAAAGAAAAGGAAACAACATAGAACATTCAAGAGTTAGAGACTTCATCAACAAGAATTCCTATAACTAGGTCTTCAACTAGGAAGTTGCAGCTACAGAAAGAAAGTGAGATGAAATAAGAGTCAATGCAAGAAGGGAAGAGGGTTGAGGTGGATGAAGGGAAACACACTTTTCATAGGTTGAGGAAGTAGTTGAAGAAAGCTAAAAATGAAATCACTAGTCTTAAGAAACATGATGAAAGGGCGAGACAAAAGATACATGATCATTTGAACATCTGTGAACCATCATTGTTTGAGGCCAAGTATATGATAAAGAGAACTCTACCCTTGCATATATAACTCAAGAATATTTACTGGTAAAATATCACTTTGAGAAAGGAGCTGAGGGCTACAAAGCAACAGTTGCATGAGGCATTTGCAGGAAATTCAGAAAGAAGAAAGAGGAAATTTGGAATTGCTAGATGAGGCAACAAATGTTTGAATTTGGACAAGAAATTAACACGAATTTTTCTTGTTCCTTTTTTTTTGAAGTACATTAGTCTATATAATCACATCCTCTGCAGTTTTGGGAATTTTTTGTAAAATGGCAGGTGATACAGTAACGCAGCAAAGTTGTTGCGCTACTATCAAAACATTAAAATTTGATGAAAATTTTGGGGTTGTGTTGCCATTTCCTATGTATTGAGGCTCAAGGAGGTTGTTAAGACTGTCACCATCATCAACAAGCCATATTCTTCTTTTAGAGACCCCAGTACCTAGTCAAACCTTTGAAGATGAAAATTTGTTGTGCTTATGTTGTAGATGATGATTTTGATGGGCGGAAATATACAGTTGAGACAGGTGTTTTCCCATGGTTGTCTGATGATGTGGAAGTTTTTTTTCTACTTATTTGGAACATCAAGAAGTACATGGCATGATTGGAAGCTTGCAAACCATCAATTTTTTGCGCTTTTGTTGCTACGTTTCTGCTGAAGAAGGAAGTAGAACAACGAATTTGTTGCGCTTCCACATAGTCAACTATTTGACTTTGCAATTCAAGTCTAAACCTCATCAAATAAAAATTTGTGGTCATGAAAAATGTCTTGAAGTGCTTTGGAAGGCTCGATCATCAATTTTATGTATATATTTATTGTACTTTGTTTAAGAATTTCTTAGTCAAACCAACTTCCTAGTTTCTAGAGAGTAGTTCTACATTCATCGTTGAAGGTAGAAATTGAATCCTTTTGAGGAAATTCGGTTCCTAAAGGAAGGAAATATGTTTTTTTTTTTTCTCTATATATGATGTCATTTTGATTAATAAAATGGTTGGTCAGGGTTAGATAAATAAGACATTGTGCATTGTATATCTTCATTAAAGTTTTAGTGAATGATGAAGGCTTAAATATACTTTTTTCAGGGATTCATGTGTCAATTGCTTATGGTGGTTTTTTCTCTTGTGTATGTGAATTTTTGAATTTCTATCTAGTTATAATCATGCTTTATTTCTTATGTCTTCATGTTTAGTTAAGCAAGGATTTATTTCAGAATTCATTGTTAAGTGTTATGTTATATCTTACTGAACATTTAACGTTTTTCTTCCATTGTGATATCTATAATTCATCCTCAGTTAAACGATTTAGACATTATCACTACTCCTCTGCTCACCATCTGTACAACAAAAATTGACAAAAAAACACCATAAGGATTTCTTATCTTGCCCTTGTCTAAAGTTTCCTAAATTTCCGCATCATATCATCGAAAAACATTAGCTCCATATGATTATATTCCCAATGGATTTCCATATTCCCTTCCTTCAAACTGTTAAATTATTCTTCTGATATTAATACCTAGCCTAAGACCTAAGTGATTGAAGATTCATATAGAGAGAGCCCTCCCTGAAGTTGTAAGGGATAGATTCTAGTTTTAAAGTGGTTTGTGGTTACCTTTGGGTTCCTCTTCTCAGCTTGGAGGATTTACGAAGTGCTAACATAGTGGTGTCGTTTTCGCGGAAATGAGATTTGAAAACATCCCTGGAAAAATATGCTATTAGAGACAAATCTGGTTACTGAGAGTGACAACGAACTAAAGACTGATACGATGAATATTTACCCAACTATTAGTGATTCTAGAACTAACTGCAATCATTTTCTGTAGGAAAAATGGCTTCAAGAAAAGTACATACTAGGCATCATCCAAATCCTAATCCACTTGAGGTATTAACTAGTCCATAAAATTCATTCAGGAAGAAGAAGCCTGCAAAAGAGACAGACGTCGGTTTCATAGAAAGATACTTATCCCTCCCTGAAAGAGTAAAATCATTCGATGAGGTTCAATTTGATTTGAAATTTGAACAAAATTTATTTAGATCGAAGTCAAAAAACAACCTAAAAAAAACAATCTTTGATTAGGCTAAGTTAAAATCCCATATTCCTTTTCAGAAAGAAAGTGTATTAGAAGCAGACATGGATATTTGGACGCAGTTTCATAAACTAGAACATATTGTGTATCAGTTGCAAGAAGCTACTTCTAAGCCCTCTAGATTTCAACATTTTTCCCAACAGTTTCTGCCCCAATATCTTCTTCTCCATTGAATCTTCGATTTCGTTTTTCTCCTGGTGTTTCTGTTGTTAAAAATCCTCCTTCCTCATCAATCGTTCAAACATCAGTCTCATTACCTCTATAATCCTCATCTCATATCCCAAAAGTTAGTACAAGTCCATCTTGCACAATCATGGTTTCTCATTATGCTCCATTAAATTTACAAGGTCCATTACATGATTTTCCACTAAATTATGGTCAATGCTTGCCTCAGTTTGATGGTACAAGAGTTATTACAACACAACAACACCTTGATAAGTTGAATGATTTCATAGACCTAGAAGAGGTAGACCATGAGGATGCTAAATTGAGACTTTTTGCTCAAATTTTTTCGGGAGAGGTCAAGAAATGGTTTAGAACCCTTCCATCTAGAAGCATTGTTAATTTCCAATAGCTTGAATCAAGTTTCCTAGCTAGATGAGAAGTAAAGAATAAACCCCTGCAAATATTAGCCAGATAAAGAGAGGTCCAGGAGAATATGTTCTTAGGCACCTGGTCTATGGTGTTCTTTGGCACCTCACAAGGACGATTCCATCCCCATTAGAGCCAATGTTAGTGTCCTATATTATAGTAGTAAAAAAAAAGCTTAATCTTTTCTATTATTTGGTAAATTTGTAAAATATTGTTATGATCTCATTGAGATCAAGTCAATAGGTTTTATAGTTTGAGTGAAAAATAAAATCAAGTGGTAAATCATTTAAAAAGGGTTTGGGTTTTTTAATTTAGGGTAATGAGTAATTCAAAGTCATGTTTCATTATTATCTCATCATTGAGAAAAAATAATCACATCATTTTAGTCATTTTTGTTTTCAAATCAAATTGTATTGTGACGTCATCCTTTAGTACAACAATTATGAGACATGTTGTGTATCCTCCTTTGTTGCACTTTCATGATTCAAGTTTCGAATCACAATGATGATTCTTGAACGCAGGTTCAAACCATCTAGAGAGTTTAACAACTTGTTCTGGAATTCCAAAAATCGATGATCTTCTCTTTATTTGACCAAAAACGTTTAGGACATCAGTTGGAGTTTGTTGCGCTAAGTCTACAGGGGAGTTGTTGCGCTCAGGGAAATTCGCTGCACTTTGGAAAAATTGAAGACTTCCTTGTGCTATGATCATTCTCAGGTTTCAAAAGTTTCTTCTCTAAGATAATTCAAGTTGTATGTTGTCACTTTCATCTCTAGTAATTGAGAAGAAAGCCTAGAAGAGATCACATCCCTCATAAACTTGAATGTGCTATGATTTCTCATTGCACCTGTGCTTTTGAATTTCCATTGTAGATAAAAAAAAAAACCGCTACATTTGGGCCTAATATTTGACGTTTGTTGTCTGAATTTGTCAATATAGGGATTCTCATTCAAAGTTTTCCATAAACCCTCATCTAAAACCCTAGAATTCACCTTTATTGTGAGCCATGACAACTCCAGACATGAAGAAGCATAAGGGGGGATACATATTTAGGCTTGAGCCTCAGTATCTTGCCTTGATAAACTCATATCAAACAATGAGGGTTGATTTTGAATAGACTAGTTGCATCAGGTTTTGTGAGAAGATACAAGGTTATAGTGTTCATCTGACCAAAGTGTTTGCTTTGAATTACACTGGGATTGATGTTAAGACTGGAGAGTTGAGTTTCCCAGTGTCAGATGTTACCATTTCAGCTGCTACATAAATCTCTCTATAAGGAGAACAATGGTTCATGGGCACGCCTCTAGACATGGTCAACTACAAGGATTTCTTAAAGCCAAAGTAAAAGAACAAGGAATATGGAGCTATTGTGCCAATGGAATATCTACTAGAACCCTACAACAAACTTATTAAGGTCATCCAGAGATATTTCACTTGTGAGGGAAGATTTGGGAGAGTTTATCAGTGTTATTTTAGGCTATTTATGCATTTCCCAAGTAAAAGGCCTAAGTTTGCATTTCTATTTGTTCAAAATCCTTGGTAAGATGGAAGATAAGGTTTAAGGTAAGAAAATTCAAGTAGAGACTAGTCTCTTTCATTTCTTTTTTACTAAATCCTTAGTGGTGGAAGAACCGAGAAAGAAGAACTAGTCATGGAAAGCATTCCTAGATTCTTCCAATCTGACAACTGAGTTTCCAAATAGCCTGTTATCACCAAAAAATTGATCATCTAACCTAATTTACCAGATGGATCGAAGTACACCATGTAAAGCCAATTTTACCATAGTAAAATTGCTTCACTATGAGAAATTACTTAATAAACCACCTTTGTTAAGTAATTTATAGTTAAACCTGTTATCACCAAAATAGGACCCTGATAGGCTGCTGATCAGACTATCTCAGTGTAACTATTTCAAACCAATCTTTTAGCTAAGGCTTAGCCTCCTTAGCCAGAGAGGGCTCTCTCAAAGGGTTAATGATATTGATTAAAGATATGGATAGATGGCTAACTCTATGGTTTGGATTTTATATGTTTGTAGATTGGAAGATGGAGACTTGCTACCATTGGGCTATGGAGTCAGTGACAGAGATTAAGACAACAAATAACTCTTCTTATAAAACTGAGGCTTGTATATACTTCAATGAAAGGGTGACACATTCAATATAACAATGAACTCAACCTTACATGGAAGTCAGGGCATTCAGCATTTAAACCTTCAGAACATAAACTCATAGGGGACCACACAGTTTATAAATGTATACAGGAAGTCAGAGCACATTCAGTGAATTCTGAGTGATTATACATCCATACCACTGTAAGAATTAAGGAAAGGACAACATCACATATTCTGAACATAAAAAATCCTTCATGAATCCTGAGAAGTAAAGTCAAGCATGTATTACTGAACTCAATTCACCATAGTTTAACACTTAAAGGAAGTCAGAGCATGTTCCTCCATGAATTCTGAGTAATAAGCATTAAGACTATGGAAGTAAAGCATTTCAAAGATAAAAGATGAAGCTCACTGAAGTACACTAAGAATCTCAGCTTCAGAAAAGTCCAACTGCTTCTGTATATATCAATCCTTGCATAGCATTTACAAAAGTAGTCTTTTTCTCTAACATTTTCCAACCCTTTGTACATCAACTCTTCTGCTATATATAGAGATCTTTACATAACTGAGATTCCTCCTCCAGCATGAGGGGAATTCGAATTCATCCTACTATGACACCTATTGATACATAAAACTAATTATTAAATGCAAATGACACCTAACTAGCAGTCCTAGAGACCTAATACAACTAGGAGTGTAACTCCTTATCATGATTCAACAACCTTATCCAAGCATTTAAAGCATTATTTGACAACTTGCAACCTCAAGAAGTCGAATTTGATGAAGCCTCCCACGTGGTCATCTGACTGCTGAAGACAAACCCTAGAAATTAGGGAACATGTTTCCCTGTTTTTAGGTTTAGATCCTTGAAAATTGGCACGTGGGACAGAGCCTTTATCTCTTCATCCATAACACATTTTATGAAACTGAAGGAGGTTTTTGTAGCCCATATTGTCCAGAAAAAAAACCTCTCCTGGTGTTTTAAAACATTCCTCCAGCTGTCCAGAAACTGTCCTTGAAAAACACGTGTTAAACAGGAAAAATCCGTTTTCTGAAATTAGGGTTTCAATGAAAGCTTAGTATCTCCCAACTGAAAACACATATGAATAAAGTGAGATAGGTTATTGTATCTAGAGAGTTTATGAAGATAAACCTCCCTCAGAATTCCAAAATACATCTTCCTGTAACCAGAAACTGATCTTGAAAAAGAGGTGTCAAACAGAGAAATATGCCTGTGGAAAACTTGCACCTACAGCAGTTTCGTAGCGCAAGTTTGATAACAACCATTGCCACTGTGTTGCTGTCTGCAATTGTATGAAGTTGATCTAGATTGATTTCCCAACCCCTTTCTGGAACTAAATCATGATGCCTTGCTTCCTTTTTCTTGCATTGCCAATATGATGGTAAGTGAAGATGACATGAGATATAAGCTTCTATTCTGGCTGAAAAATAGGGCTTGGGACAGAGCTCATAACTTCTCACAAAAAACGTATTTGGAAAAACTGAAGGAGGCTTTTGTGAACCAATCCATGCTGAACAAAAACCTATCTTGGTTTTTTGAAAAACCTTCCCTACCACCCAGAATGTGTCTTTACAAAATAGGAGATGAAAAACTGCACCTACAGCAGTTTCGTAGCGCAAGTTTGATCATTCATTTCTCTCACCTCAGAATGGATTTGAAGAAACTGAAAGAGGTTTTTGTAATTCAGCATGTTAGGAATAAAAGCCTCTTTCAGTTTGCAAAATTGAGTTCTCAACTGCTCTGGAAAGCTTCTGGAAGTTAACTAGTAAAACCAATTTTTCTGCTAAAACAGGTTGCTACAGGGGTTTCGTAGCGCGCTACGAAAACTCCTAGTTCAGTGATTTCGTAGCTATTTTCAAAATTTCTCCAAAATGATGTGAGATATGACTTATAAACACCTGGTAAGACTTCTAAAACATGGAATGAGGCTGTCAAACATTATTTGGAAAAGAGATATGATCTTAAAAGACTTCTAACCTTATGACCTAACCCTTAAAGCATGAAATGACCTAGAGACCCTTTAACACTATGACTAGAAGAAGGGTTTGTAAATGAGAGTGACACTAATTGTGATGAGATGACTCAAAAATTATAAGACTATGACTAGAAACAAGGCAACTTTCCAAAGCTTAGAGACAAAGATTTTAGGGTGATAACAGTGGCTCCACTAGGGATAGTGTGCCCTTGTGGTATACTAAGAACTTGTAGCTCCAGTGCCACTGTCCATCCTCTAGAATAAAACTCTGAACCTCTGCCCAATTTTCTCCCCAAGCCTTTAATGATTTCTGAATGAAGAATTCAAACTGCACCTACTGAAACAGATGCTCAGTCAACCTACCCTGAGCTTATTTGCACATTCCTACCTACCCTATCAGCTGCATTCTCCAATTGTAGCTCAAGGAACATGAAACTTCCAATGAAGCCAATCATCAATATGATCTGAAACTTGGATCTCCTTACTGTGATTGAAGCATAAATAAACCAGATACTGAAATAACCAAGGAAGCATGAGGTGTAACTGTTCTTCAAGATGAAAATATAACTGGAAGCCTGAACAGTAAATCTTTTCGATGTATTCAGCTATAGGGTCAAAAAACACATGGTTAGTTTGATGATTCTCACAAACTTCTATATCTTTAGACAACTGATCCTTAGCCACACAAAATCCCTTTGATGTGCTATCCAACTGCTTTTCTGCATGATTCCCATAGACAATGTAATTTTCCTCACTATTGTGATCATTCTTTGATGTAAGCTGCTGCAAGGAATCACAAAAATGAACAACCTTTTCTTCTGCCTGAGGATTATAAAAAAATTCTTCCAGTATTTCTTCTTGTTGTACTTCTTCTTGCTGTTTGCAATCAATTTCATTCTCATAATGATCTGAAGCCTGACAAATCTGCTGCATCTCTACATCAATCTCAGAGGATGTAATATGATTTTCATAAGTAAACCTCTGCTGATCTTCATGCTGCATTTCATGAGATGTTATACTTTCTTCTTGGTGTTGAAATGCATTGTTATGAAGAGCCTCTAAAATTTCTTCATCCATAAATTCATCATCATCATAACAATCCTCCAATTACTGAATAAGACTTAAAGAATGTCTACAGCAATCTTTGAGCAACAATAAAGAAGGATGACATTCTTTATACATCTCATAGAATTCATCATGAAAATTAGCAAGTGAATATATTGAACCATTTTCCAAACCTTTATACCAAGACCATGCTTTTCCTTCTAAAGAGGTCATAAACATCTTCATGAGACAATCTTCAGGGAAATGAACCTTAAGACTGCGTACATGCATATGGAACCTAACCAAATGAAGAGTAGCATTGTCCTTCTTTTCATCTTTGAATATTGGAAGATCATCTAACCAATCAACCTTTGGCATAGGATTTGGAAAACCAGGGATATGAGACCGATTCATAGGAGCATACCTGGCATTCATTCTTACAGTGGAACTCATCTTGGAACTTCATCAAGCTACTGATCTTCTAGCAGTGGAGTCACCTTCCAATTTCTTATTCGATGTGTGGAGTCGCCAAGGTAGTTTTGCAGCCTCAAAAAGATGTCTAAGCTCTTGCTACCTTCAGAAGTTCAACCTCTTAATTTCGGGAATGAATAGACTTCAGGCTCCCGGCAGACGCACCAAAATGTTATCACCAAAATAGGACCCTGATAGGCTGCTGATCAGACTATCTCGGTGTAACTATTTCAAACCAATCTTTTAGCTAAGGCTTAGCCTCCTTAGCCTGAGAGGGCTCTCTCAAAGGGTTAATGATATTGATTAAAGATATGGATAGATGGCTAACTCTATGGTTTGGATTTTATATGTTTGTAGATTGGAAGATGGAGACTTGCTACCATTGGGCTATGGAGTCAGTGACAGAGATAAAGACAACAAATAACTCTTCTTATAAAACTGAGGCTTGTATATACTTCAATGAAAGGGTGACACATTCAATATAACAATGAACTCAACCTTACATGGAAGTCAGGGCATTCAGCATTTAAACCTTCAGAACATAAACTCATAGGGGACCACACAGTTTATAAATGTATACAGGAAGTCAGAGCACATTCAGTGAATTCTGAGTGATTATACATCCATACCACTGTAAGAATTAAGGAAAGGAAAACATCACATATTCTGAACATAAAAAATCCTTCATGAATCCTGAGAAGTAAAGTCAAGCATGTATTACTGAACTCAATTCACCATAGTTTAACACTTAAAGGAAGTCAGAGCATGTTCCTCCATGAATTCTGAGTAATAAGCATTAAGACTATGGAAGTAAAGCATTTCAAAGATAAAAGATGAAGCTCACTGAAGTACACTAAGAATCTCATCTTCAGAAAAGTCCAACTGCTTCTGTATATATCAATCACTGCATAGCATTTACAAAAGTAGTCTTTTTCTCTAACATTTTCCAACCCTTTGTACATCAGCTCTTCTGCTATATATAGAGCTCTTTACATAACTAAGATTCCTCCTCCAGCATGAGGGGAATTCGAATTCATCCTACTATGACATCTATTGATACATAAAACTAATTATTAAATGCAAATGACACCTAACTAGCAGTCCTAGAGACCTAATACAACTAGGAGTGTAACTCCTTATCATGATTCAACAACCTTATCCAAGCATTTAAAGCATTATTTGACAACTTGCAACCTCAAGAAGTCGAATTTGATGAAGTCTCCCACGTGGTCATCTGACTGCTGAAGACAAACCCTAGAAATTAGGGAACATGTTTCCCTGTTTTTAGGTTTAGATCCTTGAAAATTGGCACGTGGGACAGAGCCTTTATCTCTTCATCCATAACACATTTTACGAAACTGAAGGAGGTTTTTGTAGCCCATGTCGTCCAAAACAAAAACCTCTCATGGTTTTTTAAAACATTCCTCCAACTGTCCAGAAACTGTCCTTGAAAAACACGTGTTAAACAGGAAAAATCCGTTTTCTGAAATTAGGGTTTCAATGAAAGCTTAGTATCTCCCAACGGAAAACACATATGAATAAAGTGAGATAGGTTATTGTATCTGGAGAGTTTATGAAGATAAACCTCCCTCAGAATTCCAAAATACATCTTCCTGTAACCAGAAACTGATCTTGAAAAAGAGGTGTCAAACAGAGAAATATGCCTGTGGAAAACTTGCACCTACAACAGTTTCGTAGCGCAAGTTTGATAACAACCATTGCCACTGTGTTGTTGTCTGCAATTGAATGAAGTTGATCTAGATTGATTTCCCAACCCCTTTCTGGAACTAAATCATGATGCCTTGCTTCCTTTTTCTTGCATTGCCAATATGATGGTAAGTGAAGATGACATGAGATATAAGCTTCTATTCTGGCTGAAAAATAGGGCTTGGGACAGAGCTCATAAATTCTCACAAAAAACGTATTTGGAAAAACTGAAGGAGGCTTTTGTGAACCAATCCATGCTGAACAAAATCCTATCTTGGGTTTTTGAAACACCTTCCCTACCGCCCAGAATGTGTCTTTGAAAAACAGGTGTAAAACAGGAGATGAAAAACTGCACCTACAACAGTTTCGTAGCGCAAGTTTGATCATTCATTTCTCTCACCTCAGAATGGATTTGAAGAAACTGAAAGAGGTTTTTGTAATTCAGCATGTTAGAAATAAAACAATCTTTCAGTTTCAAAAATTGAGTTCTCAGCTGCTCTGGAAAGCTTCTGGAAGTTAACTAGTAAAACCAATTTTTCTGCTAAAACAGGCTGCTACAGGGGTTTCGTAGCGCGCTACGAAAACTCCTAGTTCAGTGATTTCGTAGCTATTTTCAAAATTTCTCCAAAATGATGTGAGATATGACTTATAAAAACCTGGTAAGACTTCTAAAACATGGAATGAGGCTGTCAAACATTATTTGGAAAAGAGATATGATCTTAAAAGACTTCTAACCTTATGACCTAACCCTTAAAGCATGAAATGACCTAGAGACCCTTTAACACTATGACTAGAAGAAGGGTTTGTAAATGAGAGTGACACTAATTGTGATGAGATGACTCAAAAATTATTAGACTATGACTAGAAACAAGGCAACTTTCCAAAGCTTAGAGACAAAGATTTTAGGGTGGTAACAAAACCCATGAAGAATAATTAAATAAATCACTATTTATTTGATTTTCTTCTAGGAATAATTAATTAAACCATTGTTTTATTATTGTTCCTTGTCATATTTGACCCAATCATGAAAAATAAATAGATAAATCATTATTTTTCCTATTTTTCTCTAAGAATAATTAATTAATCACTAATTAATTATTATTCTTTGTTAAATTTGACTAAATCCCTTAGGAATAATTAAACAAATTTTTTTTTTAATTATTATTCCCTAACTAATTCCTTGAGATGATAAATAAATCATTTATTTATTTATTATTTCTAAATAAAAGTTTAAATACTTTTTCCCTCCTAACCAAATATAATAAAAGTATTCCAAGTGGTTATTCCAAGAATGGGACCAATAATATTTTATTATTGCTCATCATTCGAGGATAACTCAATATTTTGTTATAAATAAGGCTTTTCCATTCATTATTCACTTTTGATTATTTTCATTGTTGCACTCACTGTTGTATCTCTGATTATTTTCATTGTCGCACACCACATTTTTGCTGAGTTTATGCATTATAGAGGAGAGAAAATCTACACAAGCGGAAGACATTTGAAGATAGCCAAGAACCCATCCCATAGAGGGGGACTGGTGACATCTATTTGTTCCCTTCACAGGTGTTATAATAAAATTATTCTTTACATATCTGGTTTCCATTGGATGATTGGAATTATTACTCTTTCTTTTTGTTGTTTAACTATGATTGTGTTATTTTCAGCAAGCTTTTTTCTTTTTTACAAACACAATCTAGGCTTAATCAATTAATACCCTTGCACACACAAGAACACCTTACGCGAAGGGTGCTTGGTTTACACCGCCAAGCCAAGACTTCACATAATAAATTTATCTCCCCGCATCGAGACAAATATATATTGTTGATCTTTGTTCACCATTTTTGTATCGCGTGTGTCCTACCACCACTACGCCACCAAGGCGTTTGTTGCAGAGACGATTATGCCTTCACCCCCAATTTTCTCTTGGGAATATTACCCCTCCCTGTCGGGTTCAAGTTCATAGCCCTCTGAGTCCCCATACCGACTCTTTCCCTGGTTCTTTTGATTCCTCATCTGATTCCAAGCCTCCTTCACCGCATATCATCACCATGTCTGGATCCACAGCTGGTGCAGGAACCCAACCTAGTGTTAACTCCGGTTCTATCCCGATGTTTGCATCAAGCGGAACAGCATCAGGAACCGTTTTGGCAGCCCCCATGCTCCCCTTTATGGCTGGGTTAAGTCTACTGGATTTTAACCAGTTGATAAATGACCCCATACACCATGATGTTGGTTGGATCTCCATGCTGACTAAGCTTCCCTCTGACATCCCAAAGTTTGAGGGTAATGCTGGAGAGGATCCTACCAACCATGTATGATCCTTCCAAATGTGGTGTTTGTCCAACTCCATAATCGATGACTCCATTCGTATTCATCTCTTCCAATGCACGCTCACTAGAGACGCTGTCAAATGGTATGTAGACTAGCCCTCCACATCTCATTCCATTTTTGCGACACTTGCTAAAGTGTTCCTTTCATATTTCCAGCTACCTCTCTAGTACGACATTGGTACGGAGCTATTGACCACATTCTGTCAATCCTCTGCCACTCGCCTTTTTGGCCATGTTCAAGAGTGGCGTCGAAGGAGGAGCACATGTCATGCCCCACCTTTCGAAGACCGTGTCTATCTAGATTGGTTTCTTAGGAGCCTTTTATCCCCATTGGGAAAGATGTCACGTCCCATTTTACTCAAACTGAGGAAGAAGCTCTCCAAACCGCTCTGAGATATGATCTGATTTATGCAAAAATCTGGTTATGTCTATACCATCATTCTAGACCTCCCTTGTCCTGGAAGTGCCAATGCACCGGGGGCATCTCATGCCACCGATGGTATCGTTGGATCCCTTTCACACTCTTCGCCATATACTCAGTAGAGTTATGGCTACTTGCAGGGGGGCACCAGTTCCTCCAACACTTATGCCCCTCCTAATAGCAACATGTTTCTAGAGCCCCAACCTATCTACTAAACTTTTGCTCCTCCTTATGCACAACAGAGCACTCCAACCCCTCAAGAATTAGTGCCGCAGCCTCCCATGCATCCTCAGCCCCAACAACCATCGCCCCCTCAGGGTCAAGTGTTTGCACAACAAAGTGCTACCAATCCCAAAATTTCAAAGAAAAAGAATAAGGGGAAGGGTAACAAGGGTAATGAGGGTAACGAGGGTAATCAAGTTAACCAACCTAGCAAACCCCAGGGGAACCATCCTAACACCAACAACCAGCAACAGGGCGACCAGCCCAATAAGAACAAGGTTATTCGTATGAATAAGCCTTGTGCATGTTGTGGTGTACATGGCCACTATACAGATGAGTGTCCCCTTTTACCCCAGATGCACCAAATGTGGGAAGCTCATGCAGCTTCTAGAGGTCAACAATCGCCTTAGAATCCTATGCCAACCCAACCGACAGTGCTCACAAATCCTTTCCCTTAGAAAGGATTTGTTACTACTCAACCTCAACAAGATCAAGCAGCCCATCTCCCACAACCTTCTGGTCTTGGTGATTAACAGATCCTTATGATGAACTATGATGAGGTTAACCCCTCCAATATCAACCTGCAAACTCGGTCGCGCTAATACGATAAGCCCTCAACTTCTCCAACCACCGAGTCCAAAACCAAAGTTTTTATTGAGCCTCTTATGACACCAAATGGTCCTTTACAGATCCATCAACCTAAATTTGAGGCCATTCCTAAGATCCCAAAGGGGCCATTATGTCGTAATGCGGCTTCTAACAGAGCTGCCCGTACATACAGTATAGTAGATGACTTGGCACAATCACCTGCTACCATGTTGACACTGGATGTCCTCTAGTGGTACTCATCCCAAAAGAAAGATCTACTAACTTCCTTGGGTGTAGTAGATCCTTATGACGATTGATTGATTGTCTTCTTGGTTGATACATCAGAGCCTCCCCCATTTCCTTCATCTGTTGCTTTCCAAATACCAGTTAGAGTCTGTAATGCCATCATCTCCCAATGCATTATTGACGAAGGTGCATCCACCTGTGTGATATCTATTGATGTTTGGAAACAAATCAAGTCACCTGAGTTGTCCCCCTCCACCATCAACTTGCGTGCCTGGGATGGACACTCCTCCCAACCCCTTGGAATGTACCGCAACTATCCAGTGACCCTTGCGAGCAAGACTGTCCACGTCAACAATGAAGTCATTGATGCCCCTTCGGATTACAACATTCTCTTAGGTCATAGTTACACATATGCCATGTCAGTTGTCACATCTACGATGTTTTGCAAGATGTACTTCCCCCATGATGGAAAGATCGTTACCATCGATCATTTGAATTACTATGTGCCAACATCCTTAACCTCACCTGAGTCCATTATCTCACCAATGTCCGACAAACAGTCTACAACTCCTACCACCAGTGTTTAACCCGGAGTCTATAAATATTCTTCATTGTTGGGTTCTTTCCCTGGTCCACCCCCTCCCATCTCATAGCTTACCTCTATGAGTGTTTTCATGTTATAAGCATCATTGGCTGCCCTTAAGTAGTCTGATACACCTAATCAACAACCAACTCCTCAGCACCCCGTTATTTCCCTTCCAACTGAGCCCTCTGAATCCACCCCCCCAGGACCTCCTCTATTTATGAGTGCCTCTCCTATGTTTCCACCAAGAATTGTTCCTCCAAGTCTCAACCATCTAGGAGCTATTCCACGGGACATTACCCTGTGGGCCATATACCTTTCTTATTCCCCCCTCCGAGAGTATTTTATGTCCCTATCATGGCTTTGCTAGTCCTTCCTAAAATGACTTTTGGGATCCCTGTATGGTACATCAATCTCCCTGCAAGAATTTCGCCTAGTCAGTTAAGACCTTATCATGCTTTGACCCCAGTTCAACCGGTCCCCATGACTCCTGCCGCTACTTCAGTTCCATCACAACCTCAATAGGAGCCATCTTTTTTTGAGAAAGCATCGGGACAGGAGGGAAAAGCTAAAAGGAAAGAACATAAGGACAAGGATCCCCATGCTCCTCCAGCCCCTAAGACCCCAGGGCCAACACCCCCGTGTGCTTTTTGTCAAGTTGTTGGGCACACCACCAACAATTATCCTAAACTTCCTTAACTTAAACCTTTGGTTCATGAAAATTTCCTTGAGTCGAATAATCTGGAAGTCCATGCTAACTTATTGGTCCCACCTAAGAAACTCAAAACGCTATGCACAACCACCCTTGTGCCCTGTGTGATATTCATGGTCACTATTCCCATTGTTTCCCTCATCTCGATGAGTTTCATGATTGCCTTGGGGTGATTCGCGAATACGAGGCCACTCGTAGTGGAGCATCTACTCCTCTACCTGTGGATTTTGGTACCACAAGTCAACCAGAATAGGGAGACTCTAGCCCCACTATTGTGATCCCTCCCCCTGATGTCGAGATGACGAACACCACATGCCCTATCCTTTACATATCTTCATCCTTGAGTTCCTCGCAGTCAAACTTTTCTGAGGTTTCTACACACGCTTCTATCGAACCTCTTTCGATAGAACCCTAGGTCTCAACATCTGTAGATCCTCCATCTACTAGCCCTTCGTATACCATTCAAGATGATGTGTATGTGAACCTTATTTCTCAATTTGATGCACTAGTTAATGTCGTTGCATCATGTAGTCAGTCTTCCTCCCATCTGCCCATCTCTCAGCCTGATGAGGACACCATGGAAGCTATGTCTACCCATGATTACCCCTACCCTTAAGTAAGGGGGCATTTCTTCAGAGTATTTTGAAGGCCATTTCCTTCCTGATTCTCCCAATGTGCTCTATCTCAAGAAATTTCTCTCACAGTGTTATCACCTAGATTGACCTCAAGCTAAAGGGAGGCAATGCTAGGGTAACCACAAACCAAGCTTAGCCAAGTAGCTAGCCCTACTAGGCTGGGAAAGGGCTCTCTCCATAAGGATCTCAATCAAGATGACTGGATCAGGTGAAGGATTTTAGGCTAGGTATAGTGGCTCAAAAGTTTTGATTGGATTTTGTAGAGGTTTTATCGGATCAGGAGGAGCTGGGAAATTTAGGTCTGGGAAATTAGGTCAGAAATTTCGGGTGTTCTATGGGGCAAGGTAGGCATAGGCTTTAGCACTCTTGGGCTTGATGGGGTGAGATGTTTTAGACTAGTGAGAAGCTAAGAAGGGCATGTGACAATCATGGATCCTTCATGGACTATTGAAAACATAAAATGGTGAATGGTTTCCCAAGACAGAGTACTGATGTAATGAATTCTTCCTATCAAACTTGAAAACATTCAACTAGAAGAAATGAAATGATAAATGGAACACATAAAACATATAAACATATAATCACAGAAGAAGAAACTGTACTAAAACTCCATACCACAGGGATCCCATAAAAATAGATGCAATTCTTATTAATCTCTAGCCAAACTGCTTACAAAGGTGTCCAATCAAGGTCTGAGCATCCAACTGAGTCCAACCTCTAAAATGACTGATAAACTACATGATATAGGCCTCAAAACAACTAATCATAGCCTCAAGGGTCGAATCCATGTTAGGTCCCTATAATACAAGTGATTACCCCATTACTATTGTAGTTGTATCCCTTATTAATATTGTTGTGCCCCTATTGTCCCCATATTGTTATTACTGTGCCCCATAGAATCCCTCTATTGTTATTTTGTACCTTTATATTATTATTGTTAGGTCGGCTTGGTTATATTGTGACCCCTTAAACTCCTATATATAGAAAGGAGGTTTTGTCATTTGTATCATCAAAGAATAGTTCATTTATGTAATGTAAAGGAGGTTGCCCCCTCGAAGAGGTTGAATTCTAAGGCGTTCATCTATCTTTTCTATCCTTTTGTGAGCCGATTTCATAACATTTGGTATCAGAGCTTTGGATTCTAGGGTTTCACTACTCCAAACAGGTCATCATGGCATTTGCGCTATAAATTTTTTTCTGCGACATTTCAGATGCTAAAACAAAAACCCATTTGGGTTGAAATCGTTCTTAACCTCGGGTCCGAAATTCAGAGCTTTTCGTGCTATATTTGTGGAGATATGATTTAAGGAAATTGGCCTTTTTGCATACTCCCAAATTACATTCCAAATAGGTGACCTGGGGAAAATAGTCATAACTTTTGTTTTGAACATCAGATTAGAAATTCATAAGAAGTTACAGAAAGAGAATAGACTCTAGTTTCCTGTATATATTTTTCAGATCCTAAGGTCAAAACAGTGACACGTGGATCTTCATACAAGTTCGCTCTTCTGAAAAGGTATATAATAAGGTCATCTTGGGAGATTGTGCATAACTTTTTCTTGGAGAATCTAAATTCGATCAGACTGGTGGCATTAGAAAGAGGACGTAGAGGGCAACTGCAAGTCACAATTTCAAAGCTGGAAGATCTAAAATTACAAAGATACATCAGATGCAATATCGAGATCCTACAAAGTGAAAAAAGGTGTGTAGATTTTTTAACTTTTTCAAGCATAAGCTTGGTTTGAAAATTTTGTTTGAAGAAATTCAAAGGGCATAGTGAAGCATTATTATCAATAACTGATGCCTCAAGGAAAGACAATGCAAACACCTAGTAAGCAACCTAAAAGCTCTAGCATGACTCATGAAAAAGAGAAAAAAATGCAACATGATATATCAAAATTACAAGACCAAGTGCAACAAATGTCACTCTCACAAAAAGTAACAGAATCTAAGATGGATGGTTTAAAGAAAGATGTAGAAGCTAAGATGTATGGCATGGAAGCTAAGATGAATGATGTGGAAGCTAAGATGGATGATTTGAAGATAGATTTGAAGACAAATTTGAAGACAGGCATGGAAGATTTGAAGACAGATTTGAAGACAGATTTGACAAAGTTTCTACAAGAAATGCTTACTAATGGTGAAAGGGTAGTAAAGGAAACTCATGATGAGAAAAAAATAAATGTTAATCATGATTTCATAGACTCTAATGTTGGATCAAAGAACCACCATATTCCAAAAATCGATATGAGGTAGTTTGATGGCAAGGATCCCGCAACATGGATACTACAGATGGAGCAATTTTTCTATCTCCATAATGTGTAGAACACACAAAAGGTACGTATTGAAACTTTATATTTGGAACCAAATCAGTTTGTATGGAATCGATGGCTTTGCTCTCATAAACAAATTGTCACTTGGGCAATTTTTACGGAAGAAATGACAGCACATTATGAGGATACAAAAAGCAACACTTTTTTTAGCCAATTGATAAGTCTCAAACAAAAGGGTTTAATGATGGATCACATTGAGGACTTCAAAAAATTGAAAATAAGGGTAAAAGATATTCCAGAGGAGCATAGGATTGATGTGTTCATAGGGACTTTAATGGATAATATCCAACATGAGGTTCGCCTTTGGGAACCTGATTCATTGGAGAAGGCATTCAGGTTAGAAAGAAAAATGGAAAGCAAAAGTATGGCAACCAGGAAGCCTACCACTCACAACTATAAAGATGGAAGTGTTGTTTCCCCTAGCCTTCCACAACCTATAAGGTTGACACCAAAACAAATGGAAGAAAAAAGAGCAAAAGGGCTTTGTTACAGTTGTGATAGCAAATACACTAAAGGTCATAAGTGTGCTGAGAAGAGATTATTCTACATAGGTTGTGAAGAGGAGGAAGAAAAGGAACAAGAAATGTCAAAAGAAGAGGATATACTCCAGGAACAAACCCTAGATAAAGAAGTAATGAATCCGACCATATCTTGTAATGCATTGGCTGGAATTACCATTCCTCAAACTATCAAGATAGAAGGACATATCAAGAAGAAAAAGGTAATAATGTTGATTGATTCAGGAAGTACCAACAATTTTATTCATTGTAAGATAGCAAAAGAATTGAATTGCTTCCTATATCCAGCACCAGAGTGTCAAGTGATGGTTGCAAGTGGAGGAACCATAAATTGCTCTGGAAAGTTCCATAATATCAAGCTATCCATGGGAGAATATGTATTGAATAGCCCAATGCTTTCCATTCCAATGGGAGGTGCTGATGTTGTACTAGGAGTCCAATGGCTACAATCCTTGGGTACAATAGCTTTTAATTTTAAAGAGCTTTTCATGAAATTTTCTGTGGAAGGAAAGGAAGTTGAATTAAGGGGTATTGCAGGGAAACTGGGAAAGATAATCAGCTCTAACGGTATGACAAAGCTTCTACAAAAGGAACAACGAGGTGTAATTGCACAATTATGTTCGCTAGATGTTTCCACATCGAAATCATCTATTTCTCCAGATATTCAAAAAGTCTTGGAAAATCATTCCAAGGTATTTGAGACTCCCAAAGGTCTCCCACCTATTCGCGATCATGATCATGTTATTCATTTGATTCCAGGAAGTGTTCCTCCAAAAATCAGGCCGTACAGATATCCCTATCCCCAAAAGAGTGAAATTGAACGTATGGTTGCGGAAATGCTAGAGGCTGGTATAATTCAACCTAGTCAAAGTTCTTTCTCTACTCCAGTAGTATTGGTGCACAAGAAGGATGGATCATGGCGCATGTGTCTAGATTATAGGGAGCTCAACAAGCTCACTATTAAAGATATGTTTCCCATTCCTGTCATTGATGAATTATTAGATGAATTGCATGGATCAATTTACTTCACCAAGTTGGATCTTCGTTCAGGATATCATCAAATCAGAATGAAGACTAAAGACATTTTGAAAACAACATTTAGAACTCATGAGGGTCATTATGAATTTTTGGTCATGCCTTTTGGCCTTACCAATGTGCCTTCTACATTTCAAGGTTTGATGAATTCCATTTTCAAACCCTTCCTTAGAAAATTTGTGTTAGTATTTTTTGATGATATACTAATCTACAGCAAGTCTTGGAAGTATCATGTTGAACATGTTGACAGGGCGCTACAACTATTGGAGGAGAAACAATTATATGCAAAAAGATCCAAATGTTTCTTTGGAGTTCAAGAGGTGGAATATCTGGGTCATATTGTATCTCATGAAGGAGTTAAGGTAGACCCTAGCAAAATTAAAGCCATTAAGGAATGGAAAATCCCCACATCCATAAAGCATCTGCGAGGATTTCTCGGGTTGATAGGGTATTATCACAAGTTTGTTAAGAATTATGGGAGAATAGCAGCACCTCTAACAACATTATTAAAGAAAGATGCATTTTCATGGACTCCAGAAGCAACAAAGGCCTTCGAACATATTAAAGAGGCAATGTGCCAAGCACTGGTCTTAGCTACACTGGACTTCACAAAAACCTTTATTGTGGAATGTGATGCTTCAAGAAATGGAATTGGTGTTGTTTTAATGCAAGATGAAAGACCCATTTCTTTCGAAAGCCGTCCAATCAAGGGAAAGTTTTTACACAAAGCTATTTATGAGAAGGAAATGTTGGCAATACTACATGCACTTAAGAAATGGCGACCCTACCTAATGGGAAGACACTTCAAGGTAAAAACGGATCATGATAGCCTTAAATACTTTTTAGAACAAATATTATCCTCTGAAGAGCAACAAAAATGGGTCACAAAGATGTTGGGTTATGACTTTGAAATCATCTACAAAAAAGGGAAGAAAAATGTTGTTGTAGATGCACTCTCAAGAAAGGATGAGGATGTGGAAGCATTGTTGTGTGCCATTTCTATTATCCAACCAGATTGGATAAACGAAGCAAGGGAGGAATGGAAGCATGACGAAGAAGTGTGGGCACTTATTCGAAAGTTACAACAATATTCCAGTACATCTGATACATTTAGTTGGAAAAATGATTCATTATGGTACAAAGATCACTTATACCTCTGTAAGAATTCCCAACTCAAACAAAAGATTCTTATGGAACTGCACACTTCTCCCTTAGGAGGGCACTCAGGATTTTTAAAAACTTACCACAGGGTTAAGAAGGAATTTTTTGGGGATGGCCTTAAATCGGATATTCAAAATTTTGTGGTGGAATATTTGGTTTTCCAACAAAATAAATTTGAAACAATTAAGACCCCAAGTCTATTAGAACCTTTAACCATTCCAAGCCAACGTTGGGAGGAGGTTTCAATGGATTTTATCATAGGTTTACCCAAGTCTGAGGGAAAGAGTGTCATCATGGTGGTAGTTGACAGACTTACCAAGTATGCACACTTTTGTACATTATCACATCCATTTAAAGCCAGTACAATTTCTACTGCATTTATGGAAACAATTCGAAAGCTACATGGAAACCCAAAGATTATTGTAAGTGATAGCGATCCCATTTTCACTGGAAATTTTTGGACAGAATTATTTTCTTGTCTTGGTACTCAGTTAGCTCATATCTCATCTTATCATCCTCAATCTGATGGACAAACTAAGATAGTAAACAAATTTTTGGAAGGATATCTTCGTTTCTTTGTATATGATAAACAGACACAATGGGTCAAATGGTTGCCTCTGGCTGAATGGTGGTATAACACTTCCTACCATACTGCAACAAAAATGACCCCATTTATGGCACTTTATGGATATGGGCCACCATCCATCACATCATATTTAAGAGAAAATTCTAAGGTTCAAGCAGTGGAACATCACATCGAACAACAAGTTCTCCAACTCTTAAAGGATAACCTCGTGTTGGCGCAAAATAGAATGAAACAACAGGCAGATCAACATCGCAGTGAAATAAGTTTTGATGTAGGTGACTGGGTATTCCTACGGCTACAACCATATAAAAAAATGTCCCTCAGGCAAGCTAAGAAGGATAATAAATTATCACCAAAGTATTATGGTTCGTACAAGGTGTTGTGAAAGATTGGTACTATGGCATACAAATTGGAGCTTCCTGCAGCTTCTCGAGTGCACCCAGTTTTCCATGTTTCATGTTTAAAGAAGGTTATAGGCGACAAGCTCCCAGTTCAAACAATATTGCCAGAACTTGACGAGGAAGGAAAAATTATATTGGAACCGGAAGCAGTCACAGAAACAAGAACTTGACAGCTACGAAATCGATCAATTTTGGAGTATCTCATCAAGTGGAAGAACTTATCCGTTGAAGATTCCACATGGGAGGATGAGAATTTTATACAGAAGCATCCAGAACTACTCAAGCGTTGAGGATGTTATCACTCAGGTTGTTCCCTTTGACTCTGAAGGGAATACGGCCGAGGTAACCACTAACCAATCTTTGGGCCACATGTCCTAGCCTACCTGTAACCAGAGAGGGCTCTCTCTTTCTGAGTTATCTTTGTTTGGTGTAATTTTAGGCTAGTTATGGTGCACATGATTTTGTTTTTGAATTTGTTGGGTGATGATTTCAGTCAGGACAGGTATGTTTTTGCAGGATGATCTAGGCCATTGGGCATGGATTCCATGATGTTTAATTGCTGGAAGTGTCCTTTTGAGAATGAGGTTATGCTACAGAGCCAGACAAGTGTCTATAGAACAATTTTTAAAATCTGTAATATGATGGGATGAAATCAGGGAGTGAAAGGCAAATAAGGATCTTTCAGTGAACTGATAGGGGGAAGAGTGGGAGCATTATTTAGGAGCATTCAAGAATTCCTAATAACATTCATATTGATAGAGCAAATACAAACATGAGCAATTAAGAATTCATGTTTATGATTAATTCTGAAGAAAACACATTTAACAACAGAGATTGAGCATAGGGTGTAATCAAACAATTCATGTACTATTCCTTTTCTCTATTGCTAAGCTCGTGAAACACATACATGAGTTAAATAAACATAAAAAGAAAACACATAGTTCAGGATAACTTATTGTTCCATTAGACAACACAAGAATTCTGTAGCAGAACACAGATCATCATTTAGACATCAAACAGTGCAGAGATAGTGAACTTTTCCAGCCTTTTGTATTAGATAATCTAAAAATATACAAAACAGTGTCTTAGAGAGAAAATCACCAACCCCAAATACGTTGTGTGGGGAGGTATATATACAAAAATTTAGTACAAAAATATCTAGCTGATGAGTTAATGGCTCATAACTTCTATGCCAACCCCTAAGGAATTACAGCTGAGAGAGTAAATGCAGTAATAACTATTTAGTGCATTAGTTATCCAAAATTGTCAGAAAGTTTTGACTTTTGTGACCCATTGAGTCGGCTATAGCAGTGTTGTCCAAAAATTTGCGCGTTTCCTCTCCTTGGCTTGTTGTCCCAGTATTTTGGCTGAGTCATTATTCTCACCCGCCTTGCCTGCTGTCTTTATGTTGTATTTGACTTTAGTTGATCTGAAGCCGATTAGAAGAGACTTGAACTGAGATTATTGAGGCAAAATCTGCAGCATTGCTTGCCACCAATCCTCCTTGGGTAGTTGGTGTCTTCATATTTTTATTAAAGTTTCATCTGCCTCTGTGTACCCGTAAAAATTTGGTGGGACCTCAAACAGGTGATTAATTTCATGCTCAATGTAGAATAAATTTTCTAGCTTGTTATAGAGGCTCTGCCCTGATGGAGGTCCTACTTCTTCAGAAGTGCTAGTGGATGCTGTGATCTGATTTATAATAAAGTTGGTCATCTTAGTGGCATATTGCTCACGGGTGAGTAGTCTTCCTGCGCCGGTCAATAGGTTGGGCAATCCTTTGTCTTGCAATGCTCCCATTTTAAGCTTGTAGTCATCCACCTCAGCCTGCATTTCCTGACATTTTCTTTCCACATTCTGTGCAAAATTTCTGAGGGTCAGAACTTTTTTAGCTGTTAGAACAACATCTGTTCTGCTGCTGATGTTTAGGGCTGCCAACTCCTCCTTGGTGTGATTGTTGAGGAAATGTATCATCCTGTTGGCCTGCTCAGGCTTATTCCCTAATGCTGCTCTGGCCTTCTGACTTTCAACTTGTGCTTGTCTTATTAACTCCATCTGCTCATGCACTGTTTTGATTGACTTCCACTGTTTGGTAATGGAGCGGTCAATCCGGGTCCACAAAATCTTCTTTGTTTCTGCCAGAGTATTCTCTAAATTTAGTTCTTTTTCCAAGGCCTTTATTTTGTCCTTTAGGGCCTTAACTCTCTGGTCTGCTCTGCTACTATCATTTTGGATTTGTCATATTTAGTTTCCAACTCAGCCAATTTCTCTTTGGCTTGCTTTATCTCTGTAGCCTGAAGTTCTAGCTCTTTGACAGCTTTGGTCAAATAATCTAGGCTTATGCTAGCCTCAGGAGATGTTGTTGTTGCCGCTGCAGCATCTGTAGTTTTTGTAGCCGTTGGAGTGGTCACTGCTGCTCCTGTTGTTGCTGCAGTAGTTGGGGAAATTTGAGGAGGTTGGGAGGTTGATTCTCCCTGTTTGTCTTGGAGTGCTTTCTCTAGCTCCCCTTCCAGATCAATTACTCTTTGGTTCAGTTTCATCATTAGATCCAATTGATCCTCAGCTTCCTTTTCTTTCTGTAATTCTCCTATTTGAGGGTGCTCAATAGGAAGCAATCTCAATCTCTTCTTCAATGCAGCAATGTCATCATCTTTCTTTTTCATAAGGGTCCTCACACCCTTAGGATCATGTCCTAAGTCCACAATAATGTCCTCCAATGTTTTGATTCTGTTGTCTTTGGCTGTGGAGGACATTCTCTCTAAGTCAAGCTGAGTGTTGGTGTTCTTCAGAGATTCTTTTAATTCATGGGCCATTGTGGCCCTGTCTACCAATGTGGCATAGACCATTTCCCCTGTTTGCTTGTGCAGTTCTATCTGATCCATGGGGTGAATGTCATTTGCCATGACCTCCAACTTTGTCCTAACATAATCTGCAGCTGAGTGAGGCTGTTGTATTTTGGGTTTAAAGTGGCTGAGGATCATCTTTTCCTCTTTGATATCATATGCTGCCATTAGCCTTTCTTGTTTGGCTGGTGTTGCCTTGAGAAATTGGTCATATAGTTGCAATCTTAGCAGCTCATTTTGTGCCTTAATTTCTTTGAAGGAGGCCTTGGCGCCAGATGGCTTCTTGATTTGCTGAGTAGAGGAGGACACCTCCATGCCATGCTATCTTTCTTGCTCTTGTTGAAAAGAGCTTGTGGTTGTTTGTTGGCTATCTTCTTTTTCTTTCCTTGGGCTTTCAAGGATCTCTTCACTGATTTCTTCTATAACTGGAGAATCAACCTTTTTCCTTTTGGCTTCAGGTTGCTGATTGGATCCACTAGCAGGTGTGGACTTCTCTCGGTCTTGTTTTTTTCCTCTTTCCTCATGTGCAGGGGTCTGTAAGGCAGGCACCGTTGGTGCCTCTATTTGCTGTGGAGGAGTCTGTTCTTGCTGCTGCCCAATTGAGGAGGCAGGTTGCTCTGTGACTACTTCTTTTTCTGCACCCATTATCCCCTTGCCCTTTTCTGTACCTGTTGCCAATGTAGATGGCCCCTGGGTGGCTGGTGCGGTTGTAGCAATGGATGTACCTTCTCCAATTTGGTGTGTCTGTTTGAAAGTTACCTGCTGCACAGAATCTAAGTCAAGAGTTTTTTCTAAATCCTTGACATTTTTCTCCATTATTTCTTCTTGAGTAAATTCCTCAACTAACGTGCCTTGCAACCATTCATCTTGGTTGGCATACTGCTCAATTTGTGGATACTTACAGTGATCATACCCTAGCAGCCTGTATTTGACTCTTCTAGCACTGATGAAGCCTTCTGGGTCATAAGGGACCCACCAGAAGCTCCTCTTTAGTTTATATTTATCTTTGAGAATTTGATCAGCCTCTTTCCAACCTTCTTTCTTATTCATGATGAAGGGGCCCAGATGGTCTTTAAATTTGAGGTGGGCTTTCTTTTTGGCACTATGAAAGTGGGTGAGGTCAGAACTAATGAGTTGCCTATAGTATTCCAAGGCGAACAATCTCATTGGTACATACCTTGGGAGCCTGTAAGGACAGAGCTCACAGCCATAAATTCTGATGACTGTATGGTTTTGATATAGGTACCAATCACCTATTTTATAGTTCTTGGACAGCTGCAAGGTCTTCTGAATCTCAAATGACAGTCTGGGAGGAGGGGATCTCATTAAGAGGCAAGAGACTGGGTACACAAATTGGTCAACAAACTCACAGTAAGAATATGGTGAGTCTTGAACTTGGTGGAAAACTGATGACCAGAAGATGACAGGCCTCTTCTCACCCCTAGAATCCAATTTCTTGATGGGGCATTGGAAGACTTCAGACTGATAATACATGAATAAGTGGTAGATATATGATGAATATTTAAACACTCCCTCCCTATCCACTTTCAAAAGCTGGTCATGTATTTTATTGGCTATAAACTTGGCAAAGTTATACTTGTAGGCAGGGGGCTGGCCTGGACTATATGCAGCTAATAATACCAACACTGTCTCATCAATGTGCTCACTGGTTTTTAAGCCCAGCACATAGGAGATCATATCAACTAGGAGCTTGCTCACATCATTGAAATGGACATATAAGAAAGGAGGTGGCCCTGTAGGCTAGTGGTCTGCCCTCATGAATGTCTGGGTGACCTTTTCAATGTCAGCACTAGAGAGTCTGGTGCCTGCTTCCAGCAAATAGTTCATGGAGAAAGGAAACAACAGCTGAGCCTGCTTGAAATTGAGCATTTGGTTGATGGAGTTAGGATTAATGTGGAAAAGTATGCTCCCAGATGGAGACTTAACAGTTCTCTGAGTTGGATCATAGTTCTCAACACATAAGCAGATGATTTCTGGAAAAATATTAACAGATGGGAGGAAATAATAAGGCAGATTGGACTCCCATATACCATATGTGTCATTGTTGCTCAGATAGTTGTTTCTCAATTGGCAGAAGGTCTGTAAGTGGTTTATGTCACCAACAAGATCTTGGATAAGGTAATATCTATTAGCAAGAGGCATGGCTTCAAGCTCCTTATTTGGTGGATTCATAGGAGTGACATTGAGAGCTGATGGTGTAGCCATTGGATAACTTTCAGGTGTTAACTTTAGAATGCAGTTTTTGAGTATAACAGGCTGAATATGATAGCTTATGAGCATTTGAAGAGAAGTGGTAGAATGAGTGTAGTTGGAGCCCACGTTGCTTTTTTGAAAAGAACAACTTGAAGAATTTGACTGAACTTTGGTTTCTTCTGGTGAAATCTCAGGATTTATAGACAGTGAGGGTAATTGCAGAGGAGAAAAAGGATTGCAGCTTAGTATAATGAGAGCTTGAATCAAAACTCAGCAAAAGGGAACAATGTTGGGCAGGTGTGAGAGTACAGCGCGAATTTAAGCCCGAAAATGATTGTGCAATAGTGAAATTGTGTATGGTGCGTGGCTATCTTAAACAGGAGGTGCTTTAGATTGTTTTAGGCCAAGCATTTACCAGACAACACCATTAATTTAGGAATTTTCTAGGCAATTGAGTGGAAAAATTTGTAGAGAATGGGAAGAACACGGGCAAATGGGTTGAATTTGGCAAATACCTGGATTAGCCAACGCTGAGGGTGGTCGAATTGATTGGAGGACGAAGACTGTCGTTGAATTGGCAGGTGGCGGCGTCCGAAGCAGTGAATTTTGAAATCTGGAGGTAGTTGGAGGTGACTAGCAGAACATCACAACCGCGTTTGTATAGTAAAAATGACAAAAAACGGTCACTTTCGGCCTTTTTAACAACAAATTTGGCGCATACGCGCTTTTGGCGCTTTCCCGCGATGACGTTAGCATGACGTCATCAGCGGGCCCCGGGTACAGACGGGTGACATGGATGCTGACTGGGATGACAGAGTGGCGGGACACGGTGGCAGAATGCGGGGGTGTCAAGACAGCGTGGCGGGCGACGTGGGACAGTGGCGGGGGCCCGGGCGTGACGTCACAGTGACGAGGGCGCTGACGTAATGGGGGTGGCCGGTTTGCGGGAGGCGGTTTCTAGTTTCCCCGCACCGCCTTTGGGGAGAAGCGGTTTCGGGGGGAGGCCTCCGAACACCCCGGGCTGCCGACACGTGGCGGGGGTATGGTGGCAAAACCGCCCATCCCCCATACATTAAAGGTCGGCATATCGACGGCCCATATCACCCGCCCACCGTTGGATCAGGCATGGCGGGAGATCAACGGCTGGCGGGGCCTCCGTTATGGCATGCAGGTCTTGGAGCGGGACCTGCCCAATATTTAAATGGTATTTTATGGCGCGGTTTCAAAACCTTAGTTCGGGTGGGTTTTCGGGGTTCAAATTAATGTATGCGATGGGGCCACCATGTCTAATAAAAGTATTTAAACATTTGGGATTGGGTTTAAACTGCGGGGTGACTTTCAAGGGTTTTTTGGGGAATGGGGGTTTAGTTATAGGCTATTAATCTTAACCAGGGGTTAGATTAATTCCAGGGTAAGGACGCAGAAGGGTTGACTATAGTCCCAGGTGGACTAATGTCTCCCATAACATGTTACTTAGCTATAATGCTAAGGGGGGGGGGGGGATATTTAATATATTTTTGGGAATTTTCTATAGTTTTTGTGAGAAATAGGGGTGGGGTGTACTAGGGAGCTATATAATAGGGTTAGAGGTTAATATGGGTATGTGAGGTGAAGTGGGAAACCAGAGATGGATGAAGTATGAAGTGAGGGCTTTACACAAGAAATGTGGCTTCTTTTTGAAGAAGAAGGTCACAACTTGTAATGGCTTTCACAAGGGAGAAATGCAAGGAGGACTGTTTAGGCAGATCCTAAAGTCCTCCAGGGAATGTTAGTAAGATATCTTTTGAAGGAAATGAGGGAAGTTAGAGATGGTTTAATAATTTGCCATATAGACCATTGTTCTTGCCCTTCTCTTATTGGTGAGATAAGATATGTTTCTCCATATACCATGTGGTTAGACCTTGCTTCTGCAACCTCTAACTGCCTACCCTGCCTAATAGACCTAACATTTTTTCTTCTTTTGAATGGGTGCACTTAGCCTTGCAAACCCTGATAATCCTCTTTTCCCTCCTATCTAAATCTACCCTTATGTCTTCCAAGGACCCAGATTAAGCAGATGGGCTCCTTCCTTTCTCTATCCAGATACCCATCTGTCAAGCTTGAGCTGTTTGAACAGGTATTCATTCTCTAGTCTAGAACAGGCAATTTAAAACATGGCATGGCCCAACTTGAATTGTTGGGTCATCCATCAAGATAGTAGTGGCATTTTGGTTGGCCACTTTCCTGGTCTTTCTTTGGGGTTCATTTCAATTATTTTTTCTGACCAATTCATTTTCTTGCCTTTTGATTATTCTTTTAAGGCATACCCTCTTTACATTTTTTAACTGTCTGTTTCTTTCACAAAAGATGGAATATTTGTATCATTAAAGATGAACATTTTTGGCACTTCCACTGTCAATCATGAAAAATGAAACCCTATTGATATAGGAGGCTAACAGTGGCTCCACTTGGGGATGACTTTTCCAGATGAAAAGTCAAGAATAGCAGGTCAGACCGCCTTATTTTTTCAATCTTGCTGCAGCCTGCATTCTTCCTTTGTTAAAGACCATTCATCTGAATCTTTAGAAACTTGTATGAAATACCCTGCAAGGTGATTTGCTGTGAAATTACAGCTCTATTTTTACTTGTTTCTCTGAGTGTTCCTCATCACCTTGATAGTTCCTAAGTGCTTTCTCTTGTTTTCCAGTGATGGGATCAAAACATGTATCAAAATGTTACTGTACCCCGATCTTTCTCAAAATCAGGTTCACTTCGTCCCTTATTTATCTGCTGTAAATGAAAATACTGAAAATACAAATATTTATGTACAATAAACCACTGTGCAGTGTTTCATCAAAGGGGGTCAAAATAATGCTTGAGCATCCTCCCATTGACTGGGCCTTCCTCAGTGTTTGAGCCATCCAGGCTTTTCAGAAAATAGGTGTTATTACCCTGTACATCATGAATGACATAGGGTCCCTTCCACAAGAAATCAAATTTGCCATGTTTTCCTTTGTCTTCTCTCTTGGAATCCCATCTCAACACTTTACTTCCTATGAAGAAGTCTTCAACTTTAGTTCTTTTGTCAAATATTCTCTTGAGCTTATCTTGCAGTATTTGGGTTCTCTGATAGACTTCCTCTCTTGTTTGTTGTAGGTGAATTGTCTGATTGATCCTTCTTTGAATGTCATTTGGCTCAGCTTGTATCTCCTGCAGTAACTTGATTACAGGGACCCCCAAAGATGAAGGAAATCTTGCTTCCATTCCATAAACTAGTTCATATGGGCTTGTGCCAATGGATCTCTTGGTGGTCAACCTGTCTGCCCATAGTGCATTTACCAGCTTCTTATGCCAATTCTTTTTGTTCTCCTCCAAAAATTTCTTGATGATGTTGATGAGGCTTTTATTGGAAGACTCAACTAGGCCATTGCCTTGCGGATAATAAGCTGTGGAATGACCCAAGGTCATATGATATTTATGGCAAAAATTAATCATTTTTTTGGACTTGAAAGCAGCAGCATTGTCTGTAATAATTTTATCTGGACAGCCAAACCTGGACAAGATGTTGGTTTCTAGGAATTGTATAATGATGGAGTCATTGGCTTGCCTACAAGGGATGGCTTCTATCCATTTGGTAAAATAGTCTGTAGCAGTCAAAATCCACCTATGCTGACCAGAGGATGAAGGGTGGATTTCACCAATGAAGTATAAACCCCATTGTTGGAACGGTCTCTTAGTTGAGATAGGTTTGAGTGGTAAAGGAAATAGCTTTCTTTTGCCTTCAAAAATTTGGCATTTGTGACAAGAGATTACAAATTTTCTCACATCAGTAAACAGGGAAGGCCAATAAAACCCAGCCCTTAGGATTTTATCAGCTGTGGATTTCCAGTATAGGTGTCCTCCACAGTCACCTGCATGAAATTCCTTGAGGACATTGTCAGTTTCATCGAATGTTAAGCATTTAAGTAAGATTCCTTCATGATTTCTCCAAAACAAAACATTATCTATGATACAAAATTTTGATGCTTTCATTTTTAAGAACCTTTTCTTAGTTCTGGACAACCCTGGAGGAGCTTGCAGGTTTAACAATACAAAACGTATATCAACATACCAGGGAGATTGCAAAAAGGATTGGTTGATCTATGGAGTCGCCATCTCCTGTTCGTTGTCCAGTTCATTAATGTCAAGGGCTTGGAAATTGGTTTCAGTCATTAGCTTGGCTAGACCTTGTCCTTTTATGAGTTTGGTAGGCTTGATTTCAATGCCATATTTTAAGATGTTGGCAATCCATTTGCCCCTTTTTCCTTCAATCCCTTCTTGGGTTAAAATGTCCTTAACCACTACATTTGGGACATAGGCAATTATATGAGAGTACAAAATATAGATTCTAAAGTCTTTGATAGCCTTTACCAATGCATAGGCTTGCTTTTCCATAATCTGATATTTCAAGGGAACATCTCTAAGGGCTCTGCTAAAAAATGCAATAGGTTTTTCACAGCCCTGGTCATCTTTTTGTAATAGGACTGCAGCAATTGTGTGCTCAGATGCAAAGGAAAAAATGATGAAGTCTCTATCAAACCTAGGACTTGTTAGAACTGGTGTGTTTGTCAATGCTCTTTTGATGTCCTCAAAGGCTTGTTTAGCTTCCATGGTCCATTTGACCTTGGAATCCTTCTTCAGCATGTTATTTAACAGTCTTATGAGCTCTACCAAATTAGGAATGAATCTTCTCAAGAAATTAATCTTACCTAGAAAGCCTTGCAATTCTTTGATGTTTCTTGGATGAGGCACCTAGAGAATAGCTTGAATTCTGCCTGGATTGATTCTAATACCATATTTTGAGATTATATGCCCTAGGAGTTTACCTTCCTCTAGACCAAACAGTGATTTCTTTCGTTTCAAAGATATGCCATATTTTCTACAAATTAAGAAAATCTGCGTCAAATGCTCTAAGTGTTCTTGGTCTGATTTTGAAAAGGCAATAAGATCATCTAGGTAGACCACCAGAAAATCATGGATTTCTTTGGCAAAGGCTATATCCATTGCTCTTTGGAATTTGGCCCCTGCATTTTTAAGTCCAAAAGGCATTTTGACATATTTGAAAGTTCCCCAAGGTGTTGTGAAGGCTGTTTTGTCTTGATCATCCGGGTGTACTAAAATATGATTGAATCTAGAGAATCCATCTAATAATGAGATCCTAGAGGCTCCCACTACCCTTTGTAGGATATGATCCATTTTTGGTAAGGGGTAATGGTATTTGAGAGAGACTTTGTTTAAATTCCTTAGGTCAACACACAGTCTAATCTCTCCCATCTTCTTCCTAGTAGGGACCAAGTTTGAAATCCATTCTGAAAACCTAATTGGAGCAATGATTTCTGCTTCATACATACATTTCACTTCTTTTTCAATGAGGGGAAGGAGCACAGGGTTCACTCTTCTAATACTTTGTTTAAAAGGTTTTTGGTTTTCTTTTAAAGGTATAATGTGTTGGATGACTGAGGTATCATAGGACTTTAGGTCCTCATAACTCCAGGCAAAGATATCTTGAAACTCTTTGAACAATTCAATGTATTTCAACTTTTGATCAGCTGGTAGTGCCTTAGATAATTTTATCATTTTGGGATTTTCCGTGGTTCCAATGTTACAGTCTTCAATTTCAGCATTCAGGGGCTGCATTTTTGGTTTTCTTGAGAGATCATTTGAATCAAACAAATCCTCCAAAGGGGTTAAACCTATAGGCATAAAATTGTCTTTTAGATCAATTACTTCAGCTTCTGTCTCAGCTATTTCATCTAAATCTGTTTGCTTCAGCTCCTGTATATTTTCGTTATTAAAGGTAGTAGGGTGCAAAACCAGATTTACTGTTTCAGCTGATATTTTCTGCTTGATTCTGTATGCTTGCTGTTGATCACCCAGAGTGCTAGTGTCACTGTTAATGCTGGAGAATTCTTCTTTTAGAGTAAGGAAGTTATTTATCTGTGTGTCACTCTCAAATACTTGCCAATTCTTGATGTTATCTGGGACTGCAGGCCTATGTTTGATTTCAGCAGTGAAAGTGTGATTGGGTTTGAAAGGTAGCTTGAAAGTGTTGGCAAAGGTTGCCAAGCTATGAGCATGTAAATTGAGCTCTCTAGAAATTTTACTTAACTGAGATTCTAAGAAGGTATCAAGCACTTGGATAGCTGCTCCCTTATAAGCTCTTAACCTTAGGTCATTTGTGATAAAGTTTCCTTTCATCTATTGTATGATCAGATCTGAATCTCCTAAGATTGAAACTTTGGTTGCACCTAAACTTTTTATGGGTTTGAGACCTAACAAAAGGGCTTCGTACTCAGCCATATTATTTGTGCATCGAAATTTTAACCTATATGCATGACCTTCAGCTTGGTCATTCTGCATATTGTGAATCCAGACTCCTGCACCAGCTCCTAACTTGTTTACAGAACCATCAAATTCTAAATACCATAAGGTTTCATGGTCAAGGTTTAGATTGAGACTCTTAGAAAGTTGGATGATGGGCAGATTGGTTTTTTGTAAGTCATTTGATGCATCATCCTCCTTTGTTATATCAGTTATATCGAAGGTCTTTTGGTCTTGGGAGGGAAATTGTTCATTCAATCCCTATGTCTGGGCTACCACTAAAAGTTTAGAATAAGCCTTGCTGCATATGTCAGTATTATAGAGAATAAATGAATCCATGTCAGAATGTATTGAATAGATAGGGATGTTTTGGGGCTTCTCTTGACTGCTCACCACATATTTCATTAATGTTTCATGGTATAGTCTCTTTGGCTGTCCAAAGACTGAAATGGTGGCATAGGACATGTCTAATTGCAAAGATCCTTGGAGTTTGGCCCCCCAAGATCTGGACAAGAGCATATTGTACTTAGGAGGTATGTCAGCTACCACCACATCCATCAAAATTGTTTTGGTTGGGTATTGGACCAGGGAGACACACAGATCTTTAATCAAGCCTAGGCACCTGACTTGGCTTGAATCAAATGAGAATAGATCTTTGTAAGGTCTTGTGATATCTAGGTCCAGTTTTTCCATTACAGATTTGGGCATTAAGTTGTGTGAGGCCCCGGAATCAAACATTGCATTGTGTAAAACCTTGTCATGAATGTTTAAACTGACATAGAAGGGTGGAACCCCTCCATTTGTTGTCTTTCCATTAACCTCAGGACCAAACAGTAACTCAGGTTGATCATCTAGAACATTCACAGCATCCTTATTGTCTGATACTTGGAGTGACCTATTAATCTGCTGTCTATAGACTTGGTGTTTGGCTAATTCAGAAAGAGGGGCAGCTATCTTTAGCTTGCTTACTTCTGTTTCTAAGTTAAAGTGCTTTTCCATTTGAGTCTTGGCATTGAGTGCAGCAAATTTTTCCTTTTCAGCTGGGTTTTCAGTAATCCTTTCTCTATGATTGGTATGATTTTGAGTGAAATTGGTAGCAAATTTATTTTCAAGGATGGCGTTTGAACTTGCCTTCGAAGGATGGGATGGGGATGGCTAGTTTCCAGAGGGTTGTTGATCTGTATATCCTACACAGTGACTTCTGTAGGATGGGGATTTGTTTTATCAGCCGATTCTGGAAGAACAATTTTATCCTTAGTCTTTTTTGGCTGCTTACTGTCCTTTGGTTTGAAAGGTTCAGGCACATCTATAGTTCTACTCCTTAGTTTGTACTGTTTATGTACCTCATACACCGCTGCATCAAAACCTTCCCTAAAATCAAAAGATTCTCCTGACTTAGTTTGAAATCGATTGCAATTGTAGGCCTCTTGATCTTCTTGTGTTAAAAAGACCCGATGTTCACCGTCTAGACCCATTAGGTTGATGTGAGGATCCTCGGTTGGTTCGCTAGATGTTGAGGCCTCAACATAATTTTCTTGAAAAGGAGGTCTAATGTGCTGGTCAGGATCAGCCCTTCCAACATTTGGATTCTGATTCTTTCTAAAATTTGGGTTTCTAGCAGTACTTGGTTGACCTTCCCATGATGATTTTCTTTCTATGGTTTCTACCCTGTCCCCAAGTCTATCCATGCCTTTGATGATTGCATCTAGCTTTTGCTCAAATGCTGAGGGTTCTTCCTTAAAAGTAGTTCTTCTTTCAGCTCTCACCCGATTTCTTTTAGCAATCAGATTTGCCTCTACACTGACAGCTATGTTTTTCATGTCTGCCAGGGTTGCAGGGGCTCTTTCCCTTAGTTGATATGCCATATCAGCATCAAACCCATCAGGGAATTTGATTAAAGCTAAGTCAGGTGGAGGTCTGAGGTTTTGAGGGATGGCATCATAAACATTGTTGAATCTGGCACAATAATCTAGGACAGTTTCTTGTGGGCCTCTCCTTATGGTGTCATACTCAGATAAAATATGTAGTGGGTCTTTTTTCTTTTCCCATCTGTTTAGGAAGGATTGATAAAGAGCACCCGAATTGGCTATGGAATTTGCAGCAAGTGCTCTGAACCAAGTTCTTACTTCACCTGTTAAACTTTGGACAAAGATTTTCATTCTCACATCATCATCGTCTATTTCATAATTTTCAAAGCAACGTTGCATTTTCTTGGTATGTTGTAATGCAGTATATGTGCTGGTACCATCAAAATAAGTGATTTTGCTTTGGTAGTCCTGAGGCATAGCCCCAGGATTACCAGGTAGCTGTAGAGGGGCATAACGATTTTCCATATTTACAGGGATCAATGGGACAACAGGTAGGAAGGGAACAACTGGAACAACAAGGACAACAATGGTAGTTTGTGTAGTGGATGGAGGCATGAAGAATGTGTTTTGAGAAGTTGATGAGGAAGAGGGAGAAGACAGGGTTATGTGAGGATGAACTGATGGTTTGGCAGGGGTTGGGATATAACTTTGCTGAACTGCCTCAGGGCTAGAGACAACAAGCTCTTCTTGTTTCTCTTGCTTCCTAAGAATCTTAGGAATTAAATTAGGACTGTCAAAAACAGCTGGAGGATTTGGGTCGGGATTTGACCAGGTATACCTAGTTTTCTTTTTAGGAGCCATCTTCCGAATTTGTTTTTGATATTTTTGAGAATATTTTCAGAATTAACAAGGAACTGCTCAAATTTTGGAACAGCTATCTGGAGCCTAAAACTAGCATGAAGTTTGACTGAAGCAGATTTTATCTAATCCTGTAGATGCAAAGCAAGAACAGTTTCAAAGGCTTCCTGGCTGACATTCAGGCTTCATATGTAGTTTTAGAAAGTAGATAGCAGTTGAAAAATTCATTCTGGTCCCTAGTGGAGTCGCCAATTATGTTATCACTCAGGTTGTTCCCTTTGACTCCGAAGGGAATACGGCCGAGGTAACCACTAACCAATCTTTGGGCCATAGGTCCTAGCCTACCTGTAACCAGAGAGGGCTCCATCTTCCTGAGTTATCTTTTTTTGGTGTAATTTTAGGCTAGTTATGGTGCACAGGATTTTGTTTTTGAATTTGTTGGGTGATGATTTCAATCAGGACGGGTATGTTTTTGCAGGATGATCTAGGCCATTGGGCATGGAGTCCATTATGTTTAATTGCTGGAAGTGTCCTTTTGAGAACGAGGTTATGCTACAGAGCTAGACAAGTGTCTATAGAACAATTTTTCAAATATGTAATATGATGGGATGAAATTAGGGAATGAAAGGCAACTAAGGATCGTGAACTGATAGGGGGAAGAGTGGGAGCATTATTTAGGAGCATTCAAGAATTCCTAATAACATTCATATTGATAGAGAAAATACAAACATGAGCAATTAAGAATTCATGTTTATGATTAATTCTGAAGAAAACACATTTAACAACAGAGATTGAGCATAGGGTGTAATCAAACAATTCCTGTACTATTCCTTTTCTCTATTGCTAAGCTAGTGAAACGCATACATGAGTTAAATAAACATAAAAAGAAAACACATAGTTCAGGATAACTTATTGTTCCATTAGACAACACAAGAATTCTATAGCAAAACGCAAATCATCATTTAGACATCAAACAGTGCAGAGATAGTGAACTTTTCCAGCCTTTTGTATTAGATAATCTGAAAATATACAAAACAGTGTCTTAGAGAGAAAATCACCAACCCCAAATACGTTGTGTGGGGAGGTATATATACAAAAATTTAGTACAAAAATATCTAGCTGATGAGTTAATGGCTCATAACTTCAATGCCAACCCCTGAGGAATTACAACTGAGAGAGTAAATGCAGTAATAACTATTTAGTGCATTAGCTGTCCAAAATTGTCAGAAAGTTTTGATTTTTGTGACCCATTGAGTCGGCTATAGCAGTGCTGTCCAAAAATTTGCGCATTTCCTCTCCTTGGCTTGCTGTCCCAGTATTTTGGCTGAGTCATTATTCTCACCCGCCTTGCCTGCTGCCTTTATGTTGTATTTGACTTTAGTTGACCTGAAGCCGATTAGAAGAGACTTGAACTGAGATTATTGAGGCAAAATCTGCAACATTGCCTGCCACCAATCCTCCTTGGGTAGTTGGTGTCTTCGTATTTTTATTAAAGTTTCATCTGCCTCTGTGTACCTGTAAAAATTTGGTGGGACCTCAAACAGGTGATTAATTTCATGCTCAATGTAGAATAAATTTTCTACCTTGTTATAGAGGCTCTGCCCTGATGGAGGTCCTGCTTCTTCAGAAGTGCTAGTGGATGTTGTGATCTGATTTGTAATAAAGTTGGTCATCCTAGTGGCATATTGCTCACGGGTGAGCAGTCTTCCTGCGCCGGTCAATAGGCTGGGCAATCCTTTGTCTTGCAATGCTCCTATTTTAAGTTTGTAGTCATCCACCTCAGCCTGCATTTCCTGACATTTTCTTTCCACAGTTTGCACAAAATTTCAGAGGGTCAACACTTTTTTAGCTGTTAGAACAACATCTGTTCTGTTGCTGATGTTTAGGGTTGCCAACTCCTCCTTGGTGTGATTGTTGAGGAAATGTATCATCCTGTTGGCCTGCTCAGGCTTATTCCCTAGTGTTTCTCTGGCCTTCTGACTTTCAACTTGTGCTTGGCTTATTAACTCCATCTGCTCATGCACTGTTTTGATTGACTTCCACTGTTTGGTAATGGAGTGGTCAATCCGGGTCCACAAAATCTTCTTTATCTCTGCCAGAGTATTCTCTAAATTTAGTTCCTTTTCCAAGGCCTTTATTTTGTCCTTTAGGGCCTTAATCTCTCTGGTCTGCTCTGCTACTGTCATTTTGGATTTGTCATATTTAGTTTCCAGCTCAGCCAATTTCTCTTTGGCTTGTTTGATCTCTGTAGCCTGAAGTTCCAGCTCTTTGACAGCTTTGGTCAAATCATCCAGGCTTATGCTAGCCTCAGGAGCTGTTGTTGTTGCCGCTGCAGCATCTGTAGTTGTTGTAGCCGTTGGAGTGGTCACTGCTACTCCTGTTGTTGCTGCAGTAGTTGGGGCAGTTTGAGGAGGTTGGGAGGTTGATTCTCCCTGTTTGTCTTGGAGTGCTTTCTCCAGCTCCCCTTCCAGATCAATTACTCTTTGGTTCAGTTTCATCATTAGATCCAATTGATCCTCAGCTTCCTTTTCTTTCTGCAATTCTCCTGTTTGAGGGTGCTCAGTAGGAAGCAATCTCAATCTCTTCTTCAATGCAGCAATGTCATCATCTTTATTTTTCATAAGAGCCCTCACACCCTTAGGATCCTTAGGATCATGTCCTAAGTCCACAATAATGTCCTCCAATGTTTTGATTCTGTTGTCTTTGGCTGTGGAGGACATTCTCTCTAAGTCATGCTGAGTGTTGGTGTTCTTCAGAGATTCTTTTAATTCATGGGCCATTGTGGCCCTGTCTACCAATGTGGCATAGACCATTTCCCCTGTTTTCTTGTGCAGTTCTATCTGATCCATGGGGTGAATGTCTTTTGCCATGACCTCCAACTTTGTCCTAACATAATCTGCAGCTGAGTGAGGCTACTGTATTTTGGGTTTAAAGTGGTTGAGGATCATCTTTTCCTCTTTGATATCATATGCTGCCATTAGCCTTTCTTGTTTGGCCGGTGTTGCCTTGAGAAATTGGCCATATAGTTGCAATCTTAGCAGCTCATTTTTTGCCGTAATTTCTTTGGAGGAGGCCTTGGCACTGGATGGCTTCTTGCTTTGCTGAGTAGAGGAGGAAACCTCCATGCCATGTTGTCTTTCTTGCTCTTGTTGAAAAGAGCTTGTGGTTGTTTGTTGGCTATCTTCTTTTTCTTTCCTTGGGCTTTCAAGGATCTCTTCACTGATTTCTTCTATAACTGGAGAATCAACCTTTTGCCTTTTGGCTTCTGGTTGCTGAGTGGATCCACTAGCAGGTGTGGACTCCTCTCGGTCTTGTTTTTTGCCTCTTTCCTCATGTGCAGGGGTCTGTAAGGCAGGCACTGTTGGTGCCTCTTTTTGCTGGGGAGGAGTCTGTTCTTGCTGCTGCCCAATTGAGGAGGCAGGCTGCTCTGTGACTACTTCTTTTTCTGCACCCATTATGCCCTTGCCCTTTTCTATCCCTGTTGCCGATGTAGATGGCCCCTGGGTAGCCGGTGCGGTTGCAACAGTGGATGTACCTTCTCCAATTTGATGTGGATGTTTGAAAGTTACCTGCTGCACAGAATCTAAGTCAAGAGTTTTTTCTAAATCCTTGACATTTTTCTCCATTATTTCTTCTTGAGTAAATTCCTCAACTAACGTTCCTTGCAACCATTCATCTTGGTTGGCATACTGCTCAATTTGTGGATACTTACAGTAATCATACCCTAGCAGCCTGTATTTGACTCTTCTAGCACTGATGAAACCTTCTGGGTCATAAGGGACCCACCAGAAGCTCCTCTTTAGTTTATATTTATCTCTGAGAATTTGATCAGCCTCTTGCCAACCTTCTTTCTTATTCATGATGAAGGTGCCCAGATGGTCTTTAAATTTGAGGTGGGCTTTTTTTTTGGCACTATGAAAATGGGTGAGGTCTGAACTAATGAGTTGCCTATAGTATTCCAAGGCGAACAATCTCATCGGTACATACCTTGGGAGCCTGTAAGGACAGAGCTCACAACCATAAATTCTGATGACTGTATGGTTTTTATATAGGTACCAATCACCTATTTTATATTTCTTGGACAGCTACAAGGTCTTCTGAATCTCAAATGACAGTTTGGGAGGAGGGGATCTCATTAAGAGGCAAGAGACTGGGTACACAAATTGGTCAACAAACTCACAGTAAGAATATGGTGAGTCTTGAACTTGGTGGAAAACTGATGACCAGAAGATGACAGACCTCTTCTCACCCCTAGAATCCAATTTCTTGATGGGGCGTTGGAAGACTTCAGACTGATAATATATGAATAAGTGGTAGATATATGATGAATATTTAAACACTCCCTCCCTATCCACTTTCAAAAGCTAGTCATGTATTTTATTGGCTATAAACTTGGCAAAGTTATACTTGTAGGCAGGGGGCTGGCCTGGACTATATGCAGCTAATAATACCAACACTGTCTCATCAATGTGCTCACTGGTTTTGAAGCCCAACACATAGGAGATCATATCAACTAGGAGCTTGCCTACATCATTGAAATGGACATATAAGAAAGGAGGTGGCCCTGTAGGCTGGCGGTCTGCCCTCATGAATGTCTGGGTGACCTTTTCAATGTCAGCACTGGAGAGTCTGGCGCCTGCATCCGGCAAATAGTTCATGGAGAAAGGAAACAACAGCTGAGTCTGCTTGAAATTGAGCATTTGGTTGATGGAGTCAGGATTAATGTGGAAAAGTATGCTCCCAGATGGAGACTTAACAATTATCTGAGTTGGATCATAGTTCTCAGCACATAAGCGGATGATTTCTAGAATAATATTAACAGATGGGAGGAAATAATAAGGCAGATTGGACTCCCATATACCATATGTGTCATTGTTGCTCAGATAGCTGTTTCTTAATTGGCAGAAGGTCTGTAAGTGGTTTCTGTCACCAACAAGATCTTGGATAAGGTAATCTCTATCAGCAAGAGGCATGGCTTCAAGCTCCTTATTTGGTGGATTCATAGGAGTGACACTGAGAGCTGATGGTGTACCCATTGGAGAACTTTTAGGTGTTAACTTTAGAATGCAGTTTTTGAGTATAATAGACTGAATATGATAGCTTATGAGGATTTGAAGAGAAGTGGAAGAATGAGTGTAGCTGGAGCCCACGTTGCTTTTTTGAAAAGAACAACTTGAAGAATTTGACTGAACTTTGGTTTCTTCTGGTGAACTCTCAGGATTTATAGACAGTGAGGGTAATTGCAGAGGAGAAAAAGGATTGCAGCTTAGTATAATGAGAGCTTGAATCAAAACTCGGCAAAAGGGAACAATGTCGGGCAGGTGTGAGAGTACAGCGCGAATTTAAGCCCGAAAATGATTGTGCAACAGTGAAATTGTGTATGGTGCACGGTTATCTTAAACAGGGGGTGCTTTAGATTGTTTTAGGACAAGCATTTACCAGACAACACCATTAATTTAGGAAATTTTTAGGCAATTGAGTGGAAAAATTTGCAGAGAATGGGAAGAACACGGGCAAACAGGTTGAATTTGGAAAATACCTGGATTAGCCAACGCCGAGGGTGGTCAAATTGATTGGAGGATGAAGAATGTCGTTGAATTGGCGGGTGGCGGTGTCCGAAGCAGTGAATTTTGAAATCTGGAGGTAGTTGGAGGTGACCAGCAAAACAACATAGCCGCGTTTGTATAGTGAAAATGACAAAAAACGGTCACTTTCGGCCTTTTTAACAACAAATTTGGCGCATACGCAGAAGGGTTGACTATAGTCCCAGGTGGATTAATGTCTCCCATAACATGTTACTTAGCTATAATGCTAAAGGGGGGTGGATATTTAATATATTTTTGGGAATTTTCTATAGTTTTTGTGAGAAATAGGGGTGGGATGTACTAGGGAGCTATATAATAGGGTTAGAGGTTAATATGGGTATGTGAGGTGAAGTGGGAAACCAGAGATGGATGAAGTATGAAGTGAGGGCTTTACACAAGAAATGTGGCTTCTTTTTGAAGAAGAAGGTCACAACTTGTAATGGCTTTCACAAGGGAGAAATGCAAGGAGGACTGTTTAGGCAGATCCTAAAGTCCTCCAGGGAATGTTAGTAAGATATCTTTTGAAGGAAATGAGGGAAGTTAGACATGGTTTAATAATTTTCCATATAGACCATTGTTCTTGCGCTTCTCTTATTGGTGAGATAAGATATGTTTCTCCATATACCATGTGGTTAGACCTTGCTTCTGCAACCTCTAACTGCCTACCCTGCCTAATAGACCTATCATTTTTTCTTCTTTTGGATGGGTGCACTTAGCCTTGCAAACCCTGATAATCCTCTTTTCTTTTTGCTGCCCTCCTATCTAAATCTACCCTTATGTCTTCCAAGGGCCCAGATTAAGCAGATGGGCTCCTTCCTTTCTCTATCCAGCTACTCATCTGTCAAGCTTCAGCTGTTTGAACATGCATTCATTCTCTAGTCTAGAACAGGCAATTTAAAACATGGCATGGCCCGACTTGAACTGTTGGGTCATCCATCAAGATAGCGGTGGCATTTTGGTTGGCCACTTTCCTGGTCTTTCTTTGGGGTTCATTTCAATCATTTTTTCTGACCAATTCATTTTCTTTTCTTTTGATTTTTTGATTATTCTTTTAAGGCATACCCTCTTTACATTTTTTAACTGTCTGTTTCTTTCACAAAAGATGGAATCTTTGTATCATCAAAGATGAACATTTTTGGCACTTCCACTGTCAATCATGAAAAATGAAACCCTATTGATATAGGAGGCTAACAGAGGACAACACTTATTTTGAAGGAGAGGGGCATGTTAGGTCACTATAATACTAGTGATTACCCCATTACTATTGTAGTTGTATCCCTTATTAATATTTTTGTGCCCCTATTGTCCCAATATTGTTATTACTGTGCCCCATAGAATACCTCTATTATTATTTTTGTGCCTTTATATTATTATTGTTAGGTCGGCTTGGTTATATTGTGACCCCTTAGACTCCTATATATAGAAAGGAGGTTTTGTCATTTGTATCATCAAAGAATTGTTCATTTATGTAATGTAAAGGAGGTTGCCCCCTCGAAGAGGCTAAATTCTAAGGCGTTCATCTATCTTTTCTATCCTTTTGTGAGCTAGTTTCATAACAATCCATGGGAGGAGGAGCAATTGCACGAAAGACTAAAATGATAGCTAAAGACTAGGGTGGTCAAACTGACTCATCCCTAATATGAAGCAAACTAATTCATTACATGCCACTTAGGCCATTCATCTGATGTATCTACCCTAGGTAACAAAAAAAAACTTTAATTACATCATCATTATGAATTACATCAATGAAAACTCAAAATCCCACAGGTGAAAAGTATTTTCTGAGAGAAACAGTGAAAAATTTGGCTGCCTATCAAATGCGCAGCGCCAGTGTCAAACGCGCAGCACCTGAAGGAAGTGCGCAACGCCATCTTCAAAGTGAGTTTTGACTGCCTTCCTGGTGTCCAAATCTAGCTTAGGATAGCTCATTGGAAAGCTTATCCTGTCTAGTTTCCAAAAATTCTCTTAGTTTTCAAATTGATCAAGATTTTCCCCTCCAAAACTGCAATCTCCTAAGACTGCTCAAACGCGCAGTGCCTGGCTCAGAAAATAGGCAGAAACATGATTTTTAGGTGGTTTTTTGCCTTTTCCACCTAGTAGTTTTGACTTTCAAATCTGGAAACATGGTTTTCTTGAGTGTAAATGGTCTTCTGAATCCAATGGTGGTGGCCATTCCTCCAAAAGATGCCCCAAAAAAGTGCGCAACACCCTAGGCACTGCGCGTTTGACCAAGGGACTGATACAAAAATTACCTAAAGAAAACAAGAAATGCTAAAAGAAAAAAACTGAGTTTAGGGTCTTCAAAAATGGTTGACATAGCTGATGTTAAAGGTGACTAAGCATGGAGTGAAGCCTCCACCAATAGGTCAAGCTTTTCCTTCTCCTTATGATGAGTTAAGGCCTCAATTTTTGCATGAGCCCTTTTGAGCTTGGCATAGTATTTGGCCATTCTTCTTTGAACCTCTGTACTTCTATTAGCTTTAGCTAAAAGGTCCTCAAGATGAGTGTTAACCCTCTCAAACTAGTATTCCTGGTTTTCATTCATCATGATGTCAAATTTTTCATTTAAGGTGAGTTGGTTGGCAAGTTGAGCTTCTTTTTCTCTTTCAAGCTCCAAAGCTCACTTTAGGCCTCTAGTCCTATGCCTCCCCTTGGGCATTTTTTCCTCCATGGGCTCACCATAGTCACCATAGGATTTCTCAGGTTGGATTTTAGTCTTTTCAGCTTCCCTTTTATCTTTGATTAGCTGAACTTCCATAAGCTCACTTAGTCTCCATTTGCCTATTTTCCTATTCATAATAAGATATAATATATTTTGCTCTTTGTAGTTTCAACTACAACTCACCTATCAATGCTTCTTGCTCTTTGAGGATCATTTTGGTGTTTTCCTTTTCATCTTCCTCATCTAAGTCCACTAAGTCAAAATCTTGCTCAGTTTCATGGGGGTCTTCTTCCTATTTTTGCATTTCTGTTTCAACCATTTTTTCTTTTCCTTTTTGTACCTACTTTGTTGATGAAGAGGGAAAGGCCCCTCCCACAATCTGTGGGGTAAACACTTGCCTATTTCCTCTCTGATAGGTGTGAACCATAGTACCTAAATTAGCCCCTCCGGGTTTGCTGCTTTGACCCTGATCACTTTGTTCTTTGTCATTGTCCTCTTTCATGTCAGATGAAAGAATAGGTCCATGGAATGGTGATAATGGGGGTGATGGTGTGACTGACTCATCAGAGGAGGATGAATAGTGCATGGGCTGAGATGGAGGAATGGAGGTTGGTGGATGAGATGATGATGGAATGTCTTGAACATTTTGAGTGGAAACTTGAGTGAAAATGGAGTTAGCTATAAATGTACTCCATGCAATGTTAAGTTCTTTAAGGTGATAAAGAACTATGATCTTTATGAGGGAATGGTGAAATAAGCTTTTCATTTGATCTTTGTATTCTCTCTTTTGGGCAATGTAAGCCATCTTCTCAACACTCTTGCTTTAAGGCTGAGGAGGTATTAGGAACACTGAAGAATGAATATGGGCAAAACTGGCCAAACGCGCAGCGCCCAAAGGAAGTGTGCAGCGCCTGAAGGGAGTGCACAGTGCCTGAAACGAGTGCGCAGTGCCACTTCAAGACAACTTTTTACTACCTTCTCGGCATCTAAATTAGGCAATAGATAGCTTGTTGGATAGAATGTCGAGTCTACTTTCCATAACATCTTGAATTTTTCAATTTGGAGTTCATTTTCCCTGTCAAAAGCTCAATCTCCCAAGACTGGTCAAAATGTGCAGAATGAGGCTACCAAAATGCAGAGTGATGTTGCAATCAACTTTTGAAGGTCTTCCTCAACTCCAAATTGATCTCATGATAACTCATTGGAAATATTTCTATGTCTAGTTATCATTTGACTCATAAAGAAAGTCATTTGGTCACTCCAGCTAGGATAAATCTTGATTTTCCCAAAGTCACTCCAGAAGTGCAACAACTCTCCTGAGGTAAATAATGTTTTGGAAATTTCTCCCAAACCATGAGACTTGTGTAAAAACCGAAGGAGGTTTTTCTTCTTGTGTCTATGAAGGAGGTTTTTCAAACTCATCTTTTCCTGCTCCAAACATCATTTGAATAAAACCTATCCCAATGTGTGAAACAAGGGATTTGTAGAAATAAAGGGAAATGAAGGGGATGAGGGGCTTCTAATTTCTTGAGAAAATTTTGGGAAGTAGGAAGGAATGTTAGGAAGTAGGGGAAGTGGAATTTCAAATATTGAGTGAGAGTAAGGGGTCCAAAAGGGAAAAACACAGGCCTAACCTAGAAAAGTGTCAAAGTAGCAATAGGCTAGGATTTGTTGGAAAATGATGAATTTGAGGGATATCAGTGACGAGAAGTGTTTAAGAAGGTATATTCAGGATAGGGGAAGGTGTATGAGCATCATGATACAAGTTTTGTTGATGATTTTACCATCCAAGAAAAATTACCTTCAAAACCCTAGGAGAGGGAAATGAGCCTTACCTAAGCACAATTGAAGCACAAACAAGGTGTAAAATGAACCTTTGGAACCTGAAATAATGATGACAAATCTTTGAATGATGGTACACTCAGCCGAATGGTGACATGAACCAATACTTGAAAGACTTTGGAAGGAGTGAAAACAAATCCTAGACCTAATACCCAATGACCAAATTTTTATTTGAAGACTCACTGAAATGAAAAAAAATTGACTTTGACACCCTAAGACCACTTTATAAGAGCATATTTGATCACTGGTGGTAGTATGCAAATACTGACTCTAACACATAGCACATCCCTCTGCTTTGTGTGTCTTTATTTCTGCCATGAAGTTAGGTAGATTGCATCATCTCATCTGTTGTCTTTTTTGCCTTTCAGATGGATCCATCATCCACACCATATATTAGTCATGCCAACGATGTGATTCGCTTCTCCAGGAAACTAGCCTCGATAGCCTAGGCCATTTTTACCCCCTTGCATACATTAGTCCTTTCAAACAGCGTGTGCATTGGATCTACCACCAATAATCAGGCCGAATATGATGCAGTGATAGGTTTGTTATTCGATTCCCTTGCTCATTGCATCCTTCATCTTCATGTTCATTTAGATTCCCTGCTACTTGTCATGCAATTCAATGGTGTGTATCATGTGCATAACCAAGTCCTATTTAGAAAATATCTAAGAGTTAATCTATTGGTACGTGAATTTGAAACCATTACTTTCAGTCATGTGCCTAGATCCAAAAATCACTATGTAGATACCATTGCAAACAACATTCTAGATTGGCATTTATGACATGTATACCATAGAAGATAACCAAACAAATGACAAACCATCATTGTCATATAAAATGCATAATCATATTATGTATCATAAAAGTGTTTGGAGCCATAGCTCTAAATACATCCAACATGCCCACAACATGTTACAAAAATCACAATCAATGGGAACCACATGTCCCTGCATCTAGTCACTGTCCGGCGGATCTCACGCCAAAGGCTCTGCTCCACCTACACGTAGATCACGTACTGCCTAACCATCCATTGCCACACGCCTCACGATACCTTGCCACTCTGAGCAAAGATTGGTGCACTCATCTGTGTACGGATCCTCTAATTCATGCCATCCACACTTTGAAACCCTAGTCAAGAGTACATCAAATCTACGATGCAAATCAGCAAGCCGCGCATTATCCTCTGGACCCTACTGTGACGATGATGTCCCCAAATCTACAGCCCCATGCATTGCGGCTTGGCCTGCATATCCTACCGGCTTCATCGGTGCTATGTCTGCATACAACATATTTCACACTCAGTACCATATACATGTGATAGAAATATAAAATGCACCATAAAACATAGCAACTTAACACTTACCGTCTGGTCCCCATGCCCGCCTGGGCGGAAGTGGTAAGTCAAGATCCCCCTGGTAGTTCATTCTGCTATAAGGGTAATCGTTAATGAAAAGGGGCATCTGATCCCAATGTATGAAAAACTTGGTTCAAAACACACATCCGAATCCCCCTCCTCCTCCTCTCCGCAGTAACTTCCCCCAACGGCACATCCTGGGCTCCTGTGGGCCCCCATCTCGGATTTGTACATGATGATAAATAATGGGTATCTTCTCAAAGAATAACGCACATAGTACTGTACCAAAAGCATAGTCACGATTCACTTGCCTCTTGCAAAGACTCAACTGTCATTTCACCAACGACAACATCATCTAGGCCCACCCATAGTAGGTCCCATCCAAAACACTCTCAAACAACATCATCTGCCCACTAATGATGTGATGGAACACCTAGATGCCCAAGATCTGTAGCACAACTGTGGAAATAACCTGTGTCTCTAGCCTCTCTAGATCAACAAGAGGGATAGTCGAGCCCTTGACACAAACACCCCATCGAAAATGGCACTCCAAAAAATTAGTAATGTTCCTCCCATGAGGCAACACCAGATGAATATCCCCCACCACTCCAAGGGGAGACAGTCTGGTTAAGAAGTAAATATCTGTAATATGAGCTCGATCTTGAGCCCCTACATGACAAACACCTCTTGGTTTGGATCCCTATAGCTCACAATTCTCAATAGAAAGGGCTCAGCTACCCTCATCAATGGGTTCTCTACCAACTTGAGAACCACATAACGAGCCAATGCCCCTCGAACCACCTGATCCCCATGGATCTTAGATCAAAGAGTGTCCAAGTCTTGTTCATGCTAGTTTATTTTCATCTCTGCCATATCTTCAAAACACCACATGTCTTGTCAGTTCAAAAAATAAAACAATAGTCTACACTAATCAGCCTACAACCCCCATCAGGGCAATAGACCAACTCTCTCTCCAGCCCCAAATCACAGTTTTCAACACAAAAAGTGTGAGCTCATAGGTTTCCAGCTATTTCCTGCAAGCTAGATCACATTTATGGGCCCAAAAAGTGCAATGCGACCGTGAGCAAGAGCAGGGGTCTCCCAGGGAGTTTCCAGTGCCAAAAATCAAGAAATTAACCACTAAAATTGAAGAGATGAGTAAGGCCACCTACCTGAAAGTCGCAGATCTTGATTCTGATGACCAGTTTTTCTACTATGATATCCACAAGATTTAGGGCCTGTTCCTCCTCTCCAAATTCACCACAGCTCACTTAGCAAATGAATCCAAATAGGAGGGAAAATGCCCTTTCATAGAAAAATCCCCAATTTTTCTATTGCTCATTATAACTAGACCATAGCTCAATTTGATGAACCACTAACACCATTGGAAAGCTCTCACCGAGCTCTATAACAGGTATTCCTCAGTTTCTAATGATTTGACACTTCACTAGGAAACCATTTTTCCATGAAAGGTCACTTCGTCACCTCTCAAAATCGAATTTTGTCATAAAGCGACACTCGTACTTTGAGGTCCACCTCCTCTTAATAATTTCCATACCATATGTCAACTTTTGTCATGAGTAACCATCATTTACTCATGTTTTCATGGTCCCCACCGGGCCTAGTCTGTGTGGCAGCGTCATCGAGTCACCCTTGTTCAAGCCATCCACGATGAGTCACCCTTGCATTCTTGGAGTCTATTTCATGTCCCATCATATCATGTCACTATATTCCATCCATATTTGCATACCATTCATCTTGTGTTACCTCCATTCATACTGTCCCCATGCCCTCCACAATTGCATCAATTTCTACCAGGTCGACCATGCACTTTATGCTCTGACAAGAGTAGTCGTTTATTTGTCTCTCAGTCCCATTTTTCCCCATTATCCTCGGTTTTATTCCACCAGTCACATTACTATTTTCCCTCATGCTTTAGTTGAGGATCCTCATTGCCTCACCTATCGTGGGCACTATTCTGTTGACATCAGCCCATTTATTCAAGAAGAATAGCCTAGAGGGCGGTGTATCTTGGTTCCAGCTTCCATTCTTGTTCGGCACCTCAGATTAAGGGACTCATCATTTCCATTTGACTTGGTCGTTTCATGTTCGTGATCCATACACTTGATGGTCTATTGATGCAACAAATTGTACCAGTGATTCCCAGGTGTGTGTGAGATGTTTCAGACCTCATGAGGGGGTGGCCCTTCAAGTAGCTCCCCACATGATCGGATGCATACCTACTTGCTAAAGCCTCAGATGAAGTTCCACAGAGTTGATGGGTTCGTTTCCTACCGATCACAGTGTTCATATCATGCACATCTCCTCCAAATGATCCATTCAGGTTTGTAGAGCCCTTCCTTGATTAGCAAGGCTTCTTCGGTTGTTCCACCCTCCCTCCACCCATTTTTTAGGAAAGGGGCTTTTTTGTCTCATGTACTCAGATATTATTGTATTTATCCCTGGCTCATGTTTTTCCAGGTGCGTTATGTATATGGGACATATTGTATTATTTTCTAGCTCTGTTATGCTATCATGTCATGTACCATTCAGCATGTACTTCATTGCTCAGTTTTATATTTATGGGAGAACCATTATTTTTGTACTAATTTATCTCAGCGGGTATGGGTATGCCTCCCCTGCCTCATTGAGGTCCGGTACCACAACATAAAAGGAGACTTGAATTAGTCTCACCCCATCTGTCCCTATCCTCTTTCAATTCATCTTTATTGGTCTCTCTCTCTCTCTCTCTCTCTCTCTCTCTCTCTCTCTCTTTGACTCCCCTGTGTTGTGTAGTGATTGTGTCTTTACAATGTACTTCGGTCATACGTTTTGCTCCTAACACTTGTACATTGGGGGGAAATATGTTATCACCAAAAAATTGATCATCTAGCCTAATTTACTAGATGGATCGAAGTACACCATGTAAAGGAAATTTTACCATAGTAAAATTGCTTTCACTGTGAGAATTACATAATAAACCACCTTTATTAAGTAATTTATAGTTAAACCCATGAAGAATAATTAAATAAATCATTATTTATTTGATTTTCTTCTAGGAATAATTAATTAAACCATTGTTTTATTATTGTTCCTTGTCATATTTGACCCCATCATGAAAAATAAAGAGATAAATCATTATTTATCTTATTTTTCTCTAAGAATAATTAATTAATCACTAATTAATATTATTCTTTGTTAAATTTGACTAAATCCCTTAGGAATAATTAAATAAATCCTGATTTGTTTATTATTCCTTAACTAATTCCTTGAGATGATAAATAAATCATTTATTTATTTAATATTTCTAAATAAAAGTTCAAATACTTTTTCCCTCCTAACCAAATATAATAAAAATATTCCAAGTGGTTATTCCAAGAATGGGATCAATAATATTTTATTATTGCTCATCATTCGAGGATAACTCAATATTTTGTTATAAATAGAAGGGTTTTCCATTCATTTTTCACTTTTGATTATTTTCATTGTTGCACTCACTGTTGTAACTCTAATTATTTTCATTGTCGCACACCATATTTTTGTTGGGTTTATGCATTATAAAGGAGAGAGACTCTACACAAGCGAAAGACATTTGAGGATAGCCACGAACCCATCCCATAGAGGGGGACTGGTAACATCTATTTGTTCTCTTCAAAGGTGTTATAATAAAATTATTCTTTACATATCTGGTTTCCATTGGATGATTGGAGTTGTTACTCTTTCTTTTTGCTATTTAACTATGATTGTGGCATAGATTCTGACTTTGGCAGGTTTTGTTTCTATCAGTTCATGCAGATCTACAATGTTTAGCAACCATTTATATTGTTGAGGTTGTTTTTCATCCACAATCTTAAGTGGGTTCTTTTCGTACATCTTTGAGAAGAAAACACTACAACATAGCCCTTGGAGTAAAAAGGATACACCTTCATCTGTGGCAAGGGATGTTAAACCAGTATTGGAGATCTCAGTAAAAAGGCCATCAACTTCAGTTGACCCATCAGACAAGAAAAAAGGTAAGAAACTTCATTTTTCTCCCGAGGTGGTGGAGGTTCATAAGAAGTCACTCACAAGAGTTGCTACAAAGAAATTTCCCATAGAGAAAACACCGGAATAGTCAAGTGAATTTATAGATACCATACTAGAGGATCTTTTTTTAGATGACAAGGATAAAGATATTATAGAACTACAAGAACAACTGAAAAAGGTTCACTTAGTCATTACCTAGCTACAACATGACAATAGGGAGTTAAAGAAGATTGTTTTAGAGAAGACACATAAATTTATGAAACAAAACCAGTGATAAAGAAAACTCCATCTCCCACTAAGTCTAAAGTAAAGGAAAAGGAAACAACAAAGAACATTCAAGAGCTAGAGACTTTATCAGCAAGAATTCCTATAACTATGTCTTCAACCAGGAAGTTGCAGCTATAGAAAGAAAGTGAGAAGAAAGAAGAGTCAATTCAAGAAGGGAAAAAGCTTGAGGTGGATGAAGGGAAACACACTTTTCATAGGCTGAGGAAGTAGTTGAACAAAGCTCAAAATGAAATCACTAGGCTTAAGAAACAAGATGAAAGGGCCAGACAAAAGATACATGATCATTTGAACATATGTGAACCAACATTATTTGAGGCCAATTATATGCTAAAGAGAAATATTTCCTTGCATAGACAACTCAAGAATATTTTCAAGAAAAATCTGACTTTCAGAAAGATGTTGAGGGCTACAAAGCAACAGTTCCAGGAGGCATTGCAGGAAAAGAAAAAAGAAGAAAGAGGTAATTTGGACTTACTGGCTAAGGCAGCAAAGGTTTGAATTTGGACAGTAAATTAACACATATTTTTCTTTTGTCTTTTTGTTTGGAGTAAATTATTCTATAAAATCACATCCTCTGTAGTTTTTGGAATTTTTTGTAAAAGGGCAGGTGACATAGTAACGTAGAAAAGTTGCTACTGTCAAAATATTAAAATTTGATGAAAAGATCAGGGTTTTTCTTCCATTTCCTATGTATGAAGGCTCAAGGAGGTTTTTAATACTATCAACATCATCAAAAAGCCATTTTATTCATTCATAAACCCTAATACCTAGTCAAACCTATGAAGGTGAAAGTTCGTTGCGCTCAGGCATTGTGCTTCTGTTGTAGATGATGATTTTGATGGGTGGAAGTATACAGTTGAGACAAGTATTTTCCAGTGGGTGTCTGATGACGTGGAAGTTGTTTTATACTTGTTGGGCTCATCATGAAGTATAGGGCATGAACGGAAGCTTTTAAACCATCATTTTTTTCACTTTTGTTGTTGTGTTTCTGCTAAAGAATGAAGTAGCACGGTGAAGTTGTTGTGTTTCCACACAGTCAATGATTTGAATGTGAAATTCAAGTCTAAACCTCATCAAAACAATTCTTTTGATCATGAAAACTGTCTTGGAGTGCTTTGGGAGGTTCGAGCATCATTTTTATGTATATATTTAATGTAACTTGTTTAATAATTTCTTAGTCAAAATAACTTTCTATTTTTAGAGAGTAGTTCCACATTCGCTGTTGAAGGTAGAAGTTAAATATTTTTTAGGAAATTTGGTTCCTAAAGGAAGGAACTAAGTTGTTTTTTATCTATATATGGTGTAATTCTTATTAAGAAAAAGGTTGGTCAGGGTTAGAGAAAGAGGACACTATGCATTTTATATCTTCATTAAACTTTTAGTGAATAATGAAGGCTTAAGTCAACTTTTATAGGGATTCATGTGTCAATTTCTTATGGTGATGTTTTCTCCTATGTATGTGAATTTCTCTCTTGTTATAACTATGCTTGATTTGTTATGTCTTCATGTTTATCTAAGAAATGATTTATTTCATAATTCATTGTTAAGTGCTCTGTTATAGCTTACTGAACATTTATTATTTTTCTTCCATTATGACATATACAATTCATCCTTAGTTAGATGTTTTAGAAGTTATTATTTCCAATACTCCTATGCCCACCATACCTACAATGAAATTTGACAAAAAAAACCAATAGGATTTCATATCGTGCCCCTATCTATTGTTTCCTAAATTTCCCCATAATATCACTGAAAAACATTAGCTACGTATCCTCAAATATATGCCCAATATATTTTCCCTCTTCCATATCCTCAAACTGTTAAACTATTCCTCTAATATTAATACCTAGCCAAAGACCTAAGTGATTGAATATTCATATAGAGAGAACCCTCTCTGAAGTTGGAAGGTCTAGATTCCAATTTTAAAGTGGTTTGTGGTTACCTTTGGGTTCCTCTCCTCAGCCTGGAGGAACTATGAAGTGATAACACTAGCCCCTAAAACAACAATGCTTCTTTCTTTAACTTGGTCTTCTACTCTTCTTTGGCTCAAAATTTGAGCAGAGATAGCTTCCTTCCCAAGTATGTGATCTTTCCAAACAAAGAATTAATTCCCATGTCAAACAAACATACTTTTCTTCCTTTCACCGCTATCCTTCTCTTCTTTTTCGCTTTAATTAATTAATTAATTTATTTTATTTATTTATTTATTTTAAGAATTATTGGAAAGTGTGAATTACTTATCTATCTGCAATTTTGTTGAATACCTCTCTTTTATATAGTCTTTTTTTGAGGTACAAGGGCCTCTTGTGGGGTCGACTTAATGGGCTGGACAACCCATCACTCGGTAGCTTCTAGATCTCATTTTTACATTTAAAATATTTCATTTACATCAATTCAAGTTCCCTTCATGGGAATTTACATCATTACCTTGAATTTGACCTTTTCATAACCATAGAGCACACATATGGGTGCTGTTAATTTTTCATAAGGGGGAATTGTTCTTTGGTATGATACTTATTCAGATCTACACAATTATACATCAACATATGCAATTATATAGAAAGAAACAACATCACCATCATCATCAATGCAGTGGAATATAAAAGTAACAGTAGAAGAAAGCATGCACGCACATAGAGACACTAGGATTGGTCCAAGACCAGGGAAAAACTCACTATGGGGAAAACCCTTGAAAATATTCTTCTTCTTAGATCGTCATCAAATAATGTAGCAAAAGGGAGTACAATAATCCACAACTTTATCTATGTAGAAAAACAATAATGATATATATGAAACAATTATAATCACTCTAGGAATGAGAATCTCATACTAATGGTTGTAATAAGCTGATGTCAACTGTTGTCACTGTATCGAACACTGTTGAGCACTGTTGTCGTTGTCAATGAGCCCAATACATATGTTTGCAGTGGAAACTAACAAATCAGGTCTACAAATCTGTATAACAGTAGAGAGAAATTGAGATCTACCATATCACTGAAGTCAAATGAAGTCAAGATGTCAAACCCTAGATATGAATTCTGGTTTCCCTCATCACAAATATCTGTGTGTGACCAAAACTCCCGAATCGCTCTCTCAGATACTGTATGCGAGCGACTGTGACTGGAGATTCACTCTCAATAAGCATTCTGTCGGCCGGATAAATCGTTCTTGTGGACAACACCGATCTCCCTAGTATCTACTGATATCTAGCGACAAGCAAGACAAGCAAATTCTATCTTTCTCTAAATATTGCGATTTATAAATAAAAGCCAAGAGGTGTTTTAGACCCTACCTTAAGTCCAACGCTAGTTTGTGGCAGCCACGCTTCGACCGTCTAAATGAGTTTCCTTTTGAGAACCTTCAAACACAAACAAGCACACATCAAATAATACCGGCAAAGCCAATATAATAAATCATATTTATCATGATGATCAAGGAATTCATGAAATAAACCATAGAAGACAGCTTATTGAGAAAAATAAACTTGATTGTATTAACTTTAAACAAAGAAAGTCTTTACAACCTTGGTGCCTTGATGTTGTACAAGCTCCTCCCAAGGTCCAAGCAAGAATCTCCTCACTTTGACAAGCTTCACACTCTTCCCAATGAGATCAAAAGGTATGTAATCTCTCCTCTCAAGCTCAATTAGGAAGTCTAAATTCCAACAGCATCTACCTTCAAAAATATTTAGCTTTCAACCCCCCTAGCAACCAGCCCAATGCCTCATTTTATAGTGCAGAGGAAGGAAGTTACCAGGTCCACCTTCAAAGGGATAGAGTCCTACTCCAAAGGGATAAGCTCCTCACATCAAGGGGCTAGCTCCTTTAGTTATGGGATGCATGAACCACTTAGGAGCGAACTTGCCACCTCAAGATTCCTTCTAGAAGCATCCAGAATTAACCCAAAGTGAGTTTTTAATAATAAACTTGCACCTTTTTTACTTTCACAAGGGTCCGCACCCTTTCCTTTAGAGACAGAGCGGGCAGGTCTGCAGGTGACATGACCAAGGGGTACGGGACCGCAGGTAATGCTAAGAGAAAGTGCGGAACTAGAGTTTTAGAGATTTTCAAGGACTTTCTCTCATTTTTAAGGCTTGACATGAAGAGCTGAGGTTTAAGACTTGCAAAGGAGGACAGTATGACTGGTGATAGACTCACACTGACTAGAGAATGTCATGGTGACAATATTTTATGTAACACCTTCATGCAAGCAATTGTGGCATAATACAACTAAAACCAAGAGTAGCTCCCTCACTGTAGTTGTGTGAGCGACCGAGACGTCCTGGCCACTCCCATGACTACTATGTGCGAGTGACTAGGGACTAGAACCATCCGATCTACCTCTGAACCCAAATTCACTCTCATTAAACTGTCTCTGAGTGACCAAAGAGCTAGAGTCCCTCCCTTTCACACTCTGTGCCTATGAATAGGGACGAAAATGTCTAGATCTGTGCTAACGATCGAGATCCATAAAACCCAAACTTAGAGCGAACCTTTCGCCTATGATTTCAAACCATGTTCGAACTCCTTCCGACGTCCCTGGAATGAACTTTAGGTTGCTTCCTTTTATAGGATTTCCTGAGGGTTAACTTGGGGTTAAGGTTGACCCAAGCAGTTACCCATGTGGTTAAAGCCAACCCATTCCATAATGTATGAATGAATAAAATAATTCAAAACTTAATTTTTGTTTAACCAAATTGGGTGATCTTTAGGTAGATTTTGGTCCTCTCGAAAATAGGAATTTAATGCAGAGATCATCTTGGTCCTTTGATATATCCAAGGTGGAATTTTACCATAGTTTCAAAAATTAACACTCCCTCTCAACTAGGGTGAATTCCACCTACCGATATCTGTCCATCGAACAATATGTCATTCTTGAATCTTCAAGTGTCATCACAGATCATATATGTCATGTAGTCATCATGCCATGTCCGTAACAAATGTCTCATCATCACAAATCATCATTTTACATCTTGATCTATCGTTTGCTTATTCCTGTTTATCTCTTGATTATTCCTACTCGTATGTTAAAAATTCTCGGATCTAGAAGAAGAAGAATCTGTTACTGGAGGGGTGCTCAAGTTACCATCCTCTATCCATCAGGATGTTCTCTGGAATTTCTATCATCGGGATGGAACCTGGAATGTTTTCATCATAAAGCATATCATCAGGGAGAACATCTCAACCTGGAATCACATCGGGGAGAAATAACTTCCACCCATACCGAGCAATAGGATACCTCATCACACAGGGGAGTAAACACTCGACCCTGGAATTTCATTAGGGAGCTTTACACTTAACCCATAATCATATTGGGTCATCTCAAACCATTTTATTTCCTACTGATCTTCCCATCGATGACCCAGAATATTCATGTGGTAGAACACCTACATCATAATCGCCTTGGATTGTACACCCCCAACTACACTCTCAACACGTTGGCCAGACAAGGAGTGTACTCCCAACAAGGCTGACTTATGGGTATGATGCCAACTGGGGTATACTCTGTAAAGATCAAGATAGGGTGAGCTACTACTCCAACCCTATAGGTAACAGATAGGGGTAACTCCCTATTGTCTAGAGATAGATAGGGTAACACCCTATTGTCCATATTTCCCTCAACCCCAGTAGCCCTCTATCTTGATTCCTCACCCAGGGAGGTCAAACAAGATAGGAAGAGTTGCATCAGTGTTCTCGACCAGTGCTACCCCTTATCTGGAGGGGATGCTCTCTGAAAACCAAGATGACTTTGAGATAATATCTTCCATTTGCTTGTCTCAATAACAATTGTTTCCTGTTCATGAAAACATCAAATCACGTCAAATAATATATAATCGTACAAAAGGACACCATAATCATCATCCCTCTCAAGGAGGTAGCAACCACAACCTTGAGCTTGATTCGAACAGTTCCACTGCCTCAATATGTGAGAGTTTATCAGTCCCATATATATATATATATATATATATATATATATATATATATATATATATATATATATATATATATATATATATATATAGATATATATATATATATATAACATTGTGTTGAAGCCTCGAAAATCGTTGCTTCAACATGGGGGAAAACCACCCAGTCCGGAACTTGGTTGGCAGCTCCTTTTCCGTTTTGTTGTGGCTCCGACTGGGGATAATGGGACCGGTTTCCCAATATATTTTATGATTGTGCTGATGGGGTGATATGTGATATTTTGGAGTAATGTTTAAGCTAAAACTAATCTAATTTAAACTAATAATCACATGCATTTTATCCTAATTTAAACACTATCTAATTATAACTATACTCAGGAGTAAATTGATGTATGCGATCTACAATAATGTCTAAAAGCAATTGATAATAAAGATCATTCAATTGCAGTGAGAAATGAATTCATTTAACAATAATCATTTTGTATAAAAAGTTAGTCGAAACGATTGTGAAATATATATCGCATAAGAAATTATTCATGTATTCAGCATAAAATATAGATCATCATCATACAAAAGTGCAATAATGGCAACCAAGATTCAAAATTTCATACATAAACAACTTGAAGAGAAATTATTGCTTGATACATAAGTAAAAAGAATTACGATATAAAAGTACCATTTATAATATGTCCTACCCATGTTCTTCAACAATATTGATCTACTTTTAGTCCATTCAACACCATCTAAGAGTACAAAAGTGCAATTTCAGTAGAAGATGCTAGATCAGATAAAAATAAATCTTGTTCCATTAATTTCACCAGAACTTCCTCAAAGGGACAGAAGTGCATGTTTTGAAGATTGTTTCTGATAAAATTTATGGACCTCTCTCTAAATGCATGAGAGGGTTTTAAATACTTAAACTATAAAACTAAAAATAGATTATTACAAAAATAGTTGAGGAGGTTTAAACGACCTTCCTCAAATTATGAAAAATAAAACCAAAATAGAAATGACCATGGTGACTAACTGTTCTGCATTTGATCCTTTAGATCGCAAATGTCTATCATGGGCTTTATTTGTGTCGATTGACTGATTTAAGCTTCCAACTGTCTAGTGAATACGACGTCGGTCAATGCTGGCATCATTTTCTTCGTCAAAGGGGTTAGGCATCGCAGGGTCATCCACTGGCTATGAGGTTTCACCAAATGTCGCCAATATGCTTCCTAGTTTAACCTGGTCATTTGCCTAATTGCTTCTTCTTTTTCTTTTGTTGCCTATCTCCACTGTAGTTCAAGTTGTTTTACATTAGGAAGAAAACCTGGAATGGATTCTGCCATAAGGTTGGCGCTATGTAAATTTTCATTAATATTTTCAATGACACTGTTTGATGTTTCTGCTACGTCTGTTGTTGCCTTTTCTTCCTCTTTAAGCTGAGAATCCCAGTTTTCAAATAAGATTTCTTTATGCGACTCCTCTAGTTTAGGTAAGTCGGCTTTTCTCCCATCTTTTGAATTCTGCCAGGTGATGAAGTCAGATACCTTTTTCAATATTTCATCATATTCAAGTCTCATTTCCACGACTTGACTTGTCAATTTGTCGCTCGTTTCGCAATAAGAATTCCATTGTGAAATCCTCTGGCATAATAGTTCTTTTTGGTGCATCAGCAGGGAGTTAAGGTCGAGCGCTTCAGTAATAAACTAATCAATTTTTGGATCATCTTTATGTAAATCAGTTATTCCTTGTATTTTCACTTCCTTCTCTACTAAGCTGGTTTGTTATTTTATTTGCATCTGCTCAAACTCTTCTTGTAGCTTAGCTAACTATATCTCTGCCCACCGGTCAGATTTTGCTTGCTGTAATTGTTGTTCAAGCGACAAAATTTTATCTTCTTTTTATTTAAGTAACATTTTCATCTCTGTTGCTTTTTCGATGGTCGCTATAGCATAGGCACCTACAAATTGTGACAGTCTAGTAAGGTTGGCGGATGGGTCGATGGGTGAGTCTTTCCAGAGAACATTCATCGATTCATTATTAGGGGTAGTAACAATTGTAGAATCCAACTTCCTTTTCTTCCTTTTTCTTTTAACAATGGCCTTATGTTATGGGCTATAAAACACATCTAGAGAGGGAATCTCCTCTATTCTAAAAACAATTTCAGAGGTGGGGGTAACAGGGATGTGTTCTACCTCTTGAGTATTTACAGTCTCCTCTGCTGTAATTTCCTGAGTTGTTTTCTGTTGTGGATTTTGCAACTCTGGTGTTTGTTCCTCTATATTGAACCTTTTATTAAAGTTGTCCAATTCTTCCTCTAAATCAATCACCAGGGGTTTTATTGGTTGTGTGGAGGTGGCATGGATTTCAGCTAGTTTGCTAGCTGAAGTTGTCTCAGTTGTCTTCTCTGTAGATTGGGTTGTGTCCTTTTCCGACTCCCGGCTTCTGCTTTTCCCATTTTGTGACGACTTCTTTGATTCCCTGGTAGATTTGTCTTGGGATTCTACTCCAGATTCAATTTTAGAATTTTCTTTGGAGTCACGTTCTATAATTACACTGGGAGTAGGCTCCCTTATTGGTTCAATCAATAATTGGTCCAATGGGACCTTTGTTAGCCTCCTTTCTTTCTACTCGTAAAAGGTTTCAAGATCTTCATGATCAAAAAGTAATTGTGCCATATGCTTCACCTTTGTGAAGGTGTTTTTCTGCAAAAAGATGTCATCAAATGCATCTTCCTCATTACTGAATACTTTTATTTTTACCATGGTGGTAAAGTCTTTGACAGTGTTGAATGGGTCATATTGCCTTCCAGGGAATTTAGGTAATTGCAGAGATAACATAATCTCTGCTTCTTTAAATGCATGCCCCAGGTCGTGTAATGCAAATGCTCCACATTGCAAAGGGAATGTAGGCCAGATGGCCTTTTTTTCTTCCTTTAATGTTTTTCTCATCCCTCCCTCACTAGCTGTTTGATAGGCTATCTCTCTAGCCATCAATTTGTCTGGAACATAGTATGGGAGGACATGGGTGGAGGTAATGCTGACAAATACCCTGATATACACAAATGTCTCATCCCCAAACCATCTAGCCACTGGGAGGATATCTACCTCGGCTTCTTGGGAAAACATGGGGGCATCTCGATTATAAAGCCATTTGTGGATAGGGAGCATAACTCGATGACAAATTTTGAAAAAATGTGGTTGAAAGTTAGATTCCCATATGTCTTTATGGTATATGTCAATGGGAAGTGGATTTTGAATAGTCCACTTCCATCCCATGACAGGAAATTTTTAACTGAAACAAATTGCATCCATTACATAGGTGCTCATAAAAAATGGAGGGTAAACCGTCGAAGCAACACCTCTTTTCCTTCTATACTCCATTATTGTTCTTGCTAAATTGTCATAAAAAATTTGTGCCCAATTCATTACAGTTGTGTTAACAGATGCATCTATTAATGGCAACCATTCTAAGGAGAATTTAGTACTATTAGGTTTGCCAAATAGTCTACATAGCATGGCCACTGCTAAACTATGAGGGGGACAAATAGACGCAGTAGTGTACATACCGTTCTTGTCTTTATTGATTTTTCCCTCATTATTTGACCAAGTCTAGGTGCAGTCCGTTGGGTCCTTGTTCTCTTTGTCAAAATTTTCAACGAACTGCCTATTGTAGATGACTTTTGGCTCTGGTAGGTGGTACATAAGCCGCAGGTTGTCTGGCGTAAAATATCCCATAACCTCTTGTCTTCATGTCTTGACTTGTTTGTCTGAGATGTCAGCTTCATCAATAACCCATTTAACCATGTCTGTATAAGGGATTATCTTCGGGCGCGCAACTATGCGATGCAAAAATGAGCATGTTGTCTCAAACATGGAAGCGTCTGAGGAATCACGTCCATCAACTGTAACCTTCATTTCCAAAATCCTTGGTTTCTCTTCCTCTAGTATATTATACATGGCCTCCCATGTAGAGGTTCCTCCCTCTCTATTGCATGTAGTATCTGTAAACAGAGGAGTCATTTCTGACTTCTCAGAGATGACTACCTTGCCTTTCTTCACCATTTCTCCCAACGATTTTCTCTATGGATTTTCCCTGAAAGTGAAGAACAATAGCTATTGGATACACAAATATGATAATGAATGTGAAATGAAATAATGTGGATAACTTGTAAAGGTGATAAAAGGAGTTTTATTCGAACACACGTAAGAAGATATCATATCACGTTAAATGGATTTTCACACATAAATGCAGTTAACTCTTACTAAATGCCCACTAATGCTTCGTTATCCCTTAGCTTTAATGCTCATAAATGTCTGCATCGTAAATTGGGAAGAAATCTTCTAGGGTGGCGAGCCTTTGAACTGTGATAATGGTGATTTTGCAATTTGTGAAGCAATATTGCAGATTGCAATATCGCATTATACCTTTTCACTTTTCTTACCTTCTCTTGTGTTTCTGCGAGATGCGAGCCGCTCGTTTATTGTCTCAAAACATAGCTACTTGTCAAGTTTTTCTATGTAAAGACCTTTTTAATGAGTGGCGGACCTAAACATTTGTTCGTGATGTATTTAAGGAGTGGGTCCAGGTCTTGATCACGTTTCACAATATCGATTGATGGTAAGTTTGTGTGTCCTTTTGAATGCTCGAAATGCGATGCGATAAAGGTTATGATGCCATTGCAATTTCGCATCTCACTTGTTTTGAGATAACCTTTTAAGGCGGGCTCTTCATAAATAGCGATATGCGATGCAAGACTTGGCTTTGAAGAGAAAAGCTTAAGGACCTAGTTTATGTCAAAAATATGATAGTTTTGAGGTATAAAGCATAGAGTCCTCTTTTAATCATTTTTTACTGGATTTGGTGGGTTAGAAAGGTCTTTTGATGATGCTTAATCATGCGGTATGTGGGAAGGCAAGCATTTAGTAGTTCTTTTAAAAAAAGGGGGTTTGATTGATATCTTGCTTTATTCCAAAAATAAAAGAAATGCCTAAATGTTAAGTTTATTTATTTTTGGATGGATTTTTAAAGGGTCCCCATTTATTAATGTAGTATTAACTACTACTATTAATAAATGGGGGGTTGTTGAATAGCACAACAATTGGCGATTCACTTGGAAGAACTAGTTATCTCTGAGAGTTTTTTGAAATTTCTAAAACTTCCAAAATAAAGATAGTTTAGAAATAAAAATAAATTATGTGGAATATAAGGTATGTAATACTGCTCAATAATAATAAAACAACATCTACTTAACTATCATTCTTTTGATTATTCTTTTCTCATAAGAAAGTCACTTTGTCTACATTAGTCATTACTTCGTTTTAAAGATAAAAGCAAGGATACTCTCCTCAGATCAATTTTGGGTATACTCAGTTGTCATAGGTAGAGCCTCTGCTACCAGCAGGCGTTCATAGCCTCGATAGGGTTACCTTTTAACCAACAATGATTCAGTATCCCACCTAGATCAGAATGAAATCTTAAAGATAAGCTCATTTGTATACTTATTGCTTTCTTTATTTTCTGAAGTAATTCATTCATCCTTCAAATCTTCATCTTTTGTCTCTTAGAGGACAATGTCTTGGTTTGGTGACCAAAATTGACAATGCCATTCACTTGATTTGTAACTTAACTGAACAAGCTGGCTCTTGATGAGACCCCTTGTCTTTTGATTAATATAATCTTAAGCCATTACCTTGTTTTGATATGCAGTATTGGTAATTTTGGTTAGTTATAATCTTATGATCATGGTAAGTCGGCTCTTGATGAGACCTCTTATCCTTTAAGTTTAAGTATATTTTAGAATTACACTCTAAAATTGAAAGTTGATTAGGTGGGGAGAATCATTGGCTCCTTAAGAGCTTATGGACAACAATTGTAGGGTTTTAAAGATGCTTTTCTGCAGAGAGACTTTACTTTGTTATTGATACTTTTCTTGATTGATGTAAAGGAAAAATTTCTTTCTAAAGCTAAGTTTCATCAAAGATCAGATAATTTTGGCAGAAAACAGGTAGTTTTGGAGAGATAGAACTTAATTATATATTTCATATGTGAAGATTACTTTCATAAGAATCTTTACTTACACAAGCGAAAAGTCAAAATTAAAAAGATACTATCCTTTGTAAAGCCAAAAGTAAATTTTTTTCAACTCATATTATTCTTTATAAAAAAAAAGTAACTAAAGGCAATCATATATAGTGAACAGAAGAGATCCTCTTCTATGGAAAGTATTTCTTTAAAATCTGCCCATTAACAGGTAGATATTCTCTATTACCTGATAAATCTTATAATAGAAAAGTTGATGGGCCTATTTGTTCCACAATCTGAAATGGGCCAAGCCACATTTGGTGGAACTTGGTATGCTTACCTTTCTCTTCGTGGGATTTATCCCATTTCAATACTAGGTCTTCGAGTTGAAAAGATTTTGAAGTTACAGAATTTGAATCAAAGGAGGCTTTGACTAACTGTTGATGATGTGCATGTGTGATCCTGGCCTTTTCTCTTTCCTCTTCAAGCTTAAGGATTTGTAACTATCTAACCTGCATAGATGAGGAAGGAGTTTCTTCAATGAATTGAACTAAGGCTAAAGAGGGAATAGCTACATTTGTTGGCAAGACGGCTTCTTTCCCATAGACCAAATTAAAAGGAGAAGTGCCAATGGAGGCTTTCTGAGTTATTCGATCTGCCCATAGAGAAAACACTAAAGACTTATGCCAGTTCTTCTGGCTTTGGTCAACAATTCGTTTAATAATCCTGATGAGATTCTTGTTTGTGGATTCGGCTAACCCATTTCCTTGCGGATAATAATTAGCAGAGTACTTAAGCTTAAAACCTCTTTTAAGAGCAAACTCTGTCATAGCATTGCCTAAAAAATAAGATGCATTATCAAACATCAAGGCAGATGGTAGGCCAAATCTGGTAATGATAAATTGATCTATGAATTCAATAATGTTTTTAGAATTGGCTACCTTGAGTGGAATTGCTTCTACCCATTTGGTGAAATAATCAGTGGTTGTAAGGATATATCTATGCTGCTTAGAAGAATGAGGAACGATCTCACCTATTATGTCCAATCCCCATTGTTCGAATGGTTGGTCAATGTTGACTGGCTATAATGGTAATGCAGGTTTCCTCTGTCTTCCAGTAGCTGTCTGACAAATCTTACATTTCCTTACATAACTGTGTGCATCTTTGAATAGTGTTGGCCAGTAATAGTCGACATGCAGGATTTTATGTGATCTAGTATCTCCTCCAAAGTGACCACCAACTGGTCCATCATGAAGTTCCTGCAACACCTTCTTTGCCTCAGATTTTTCAAGACATCTAAGTAAAATAGAATCATAATTTATTCTAAATAGCACATCATTGACAATTTGATATTGTCTAGCTTTTAATCTCAAGGCCCTTTTCTTTAGGTAATTTAATTGGGTTTGGGTATATCCATTTCTCAAGTAAAATATGATATCAGCATATCTTGACTCAGTTTCATTAAGGCTTACCTCATAGACTTGTACATTGTCACCTGAATGTTGTAACTCTGATAGATTTGATTCTCCTGCTAACGTCCCGCAAAAACCTTGACCTTTTACATTTTTTTTTGGTTTGATTTCAATGTCATATTCTTGCAGAGTTGTAACCCAATTCACTCTCTTTTCACCTACATCCCTTTGTATTAAAATATTTCTCACTATTGAGAATGGTACTATTACTTTGGTGTGGGTTTTGAGGAGAAAAGGTCTGAAGTGTTTTATTGATTTGAAAACAACAAAAGCTTATTTTTCAACATCTGAGTAATTTAATTCACCTCCCTACAAATTGGAGCTAAATAAACAGATTGGGGCTTCAACGTTTTCTTGATTTACTTGTGTCAATATGGCTGCATATGATTTCTCGGAAGCGAAAGTGTATAAAATGAAATGATTTGAAAAATTTTGCATTGCTAAAGATGGGGCATTTATGATTTCTTGTTTTATCAAGTTAAAAGCTTCATTTTCTGAGTGTTCCCATTTAAACAGAGAATTTTTCTTTATCATGGATTGAAGAGGTAAAACAATTCTTGAGAAGTTAGGGACAAATCTTTTAACAAAATTTATTTGATCTAGGAAAGATTGCATTGGTTTTTTGTTATGTGGTAAAGGTATTTCAGATATTTCTCTAATTATGTCAGGGTCAATATGAATTCCTACTTTGGACACAATGAATCCAAGGAGCTTTCCTTCACTTAACGCAAAAAAAGACTTCTTGGGATTAAGAGAAATTACATACCTTTGGCAATATTCAAATATTTGCTTTAAATCCCTTAGATGATTACTACATTTTCTAGAATATACAGTTATATCATCAAAGTAGATTACCACTAATTTGTTTACTAAACCTTTGAAGGCTATGTCCATGGCTCTCTAGAAAGGCACCGAAATTAATTAGTCCAAATGGCATCTTTTGATAAGCATAAGTGCCCCATTTTGTCCTGAGTGTAGTTTTCAGATGGTCATCTGGATGTACTAAGATCTGATTATAACCTGAGAATCCATCCAGGAAAGACATTAGTTCTGACCTTGCAATTGATTGAAATATATGTTCCATAGGAGTCAATGGGAAATTTTCCTTTTGGCAAGCTTTATTGAGGTTGCGGAAGTCTATACATATTCGAATATCATCATTCTTTTTCCTGACTGAGACAATGTTGGCATTATGATGCATGTGTTGTACTTGATGGCAACCCACTCATAGAATAACATCTCACTTATATACAATCAGATGAATCTACAGAAGAGATATCAGATGTGACATAATACATGGGATGTAGGATAGCTCAAAGGAATCAAATGACAAGTCATTAGTATGACAAGTTAGCTTTGCCATCAAGTCCAAAGGGGGAGATTGTTGGCGTTATGGCTCAAGTGTTGTCCTTGATGGCAACTCATACAGATAACAGATCATAGTGAAACAGGTCAGTAGCAAAGATTGATGATCAGCCTACAAAGAATGAAGAAAATAAGAAGTTCGCAGGTGCACCTAAAAAGATGCGGTCATCGGCAGGTTCCGCAGGCGCATCGTTCAAAAGGTGCGGACATGTTCGCAGGTTCACAGTTCAAAAGGTGCGGACCCCAGTTCACACACTTTCATGCAGAGAAAATCGCGCGCACGTGGGAAATCTTACGGGCGGTCCATGGTATTTAGTCCGATGCCTTTGAACCTATGGTTTGGTCTGTGGTTTTGCATCTAAAGGTTTGAACTCCGGTTTTGGATCCCTAGTATTGGATCTCTATGGTTTTGGTCCATGGTTTGAGAAAGGCCTAGACTATAAAAAGGGGAAGGAGATCATTTGGTTGGAGGTAACTCATGTGTTGAATATCTTAAGAAGAGATAGATCTAAAATTCTGATCGGTTGGTGAGTGATAGCTAGATCTGAATCAAGGAGAAACCTGAGTATTATAGACAAATCGACTGATGGGTCGAGATCTCCTTGGCGCATGATCAGATCTGTAGATCTGATAGTCTGGGGTATGCTTGAAGACTAATAAATTATCTATACCCGAAGGTACGTAGTCCAGACACGGCGCAGGTGCGTAGGTGCATAGGCGAGCCGCAGCAGCAGGTACGGAGGAGCGCAGGCGAGCCGTAGCAGCAGGTGCGCAGGTGAGCCGCAACAGCAGGTGTGGAGGTACACAAGAAATCTGCAGCAGCAGGTGCGGATACTCGCAGATCAGAAGACTGTGCAGGTGCGGGGGTGCGCAGGCAAGCCACAGCAGCAGATGCGAAGGTGCGCAGTCGAGCCGGAGGCGTAGGTGTGGTGATACGCAGGCTCGACACGGAGAAAGTGCGGATACCCGCATGCTTCCTATTGGTGAAGTTGCGGACTTCTCAGAAGATATGTTTTAGCTGATTTTGTCTATTACTGCTGTGTTCAGGGTTCTGAATTAATGTCTGGTTACTGGTACTATGTTCTGATAACAGCATTCTGAGAAGTGATTGATTGATTAATTATGTTTAGCTTCAACACAAAAAGTATTGTCCTTGATGGCAACAACACCTTGCTTACAGTCAGGGGGAGCATGAACAACACTAATCCTCTGGCGGGATAAGCTTGGAAGCGACAATAGCTAGAAGATCGGCACTAGCATTTTTTAGTCTTGGAATAGGGAAAATATTAAACGTTGTAAATTGAAAGGTCAGGTCTTGGAATAACGACTGATAGTGTTTCAAATGTCCTGACAAATAGTGTATAGTATTTCTCACCTATTTTATTACAATATCTGAATCTCTGAATACTTAGAGGTGTTTGATATTAAGGCCAATTTCCTTATACAAACCTTGAACTAGTCTTTCATATTCAGTGGTGTTGTTTGTCCAATCAAATTCAAGTCTACATGCTAACATAGTATTTTCTCCCTCTAGGCTAACTAATATGCATCATACTCCTGCTCCATCATTGGATTTAGATTCATCAAAAAATAATTTCTAAAATAAAGATCTAACTACAGGTTTATCTACAAAATTTACACATTTAGAAGTGTCCGTTTGGGAAAAAAATTCGACTTGAGATACAATAGAGTTTTCTAAGAAAGGTGAAGTGTGAGCATTGAAATTCCCTAGAAATGATTCTACAGAGTAGTTTCCAATGATATTGTTACTATACGTGACTGGTTCATTTTCTCCTTCTAGTTCTATTACTATGTACTTTTGATGTTTCCCGTGATCAACCCTTATTTGATTTGGTTTGCCATTATAGGGAAGCCACATGTGAGACCAGTCAGTTGCAAAATAACGATGAAGTTTTTCTGACTAGTCTCTACTAAGGATTAAGCCATAGAACTCAAGAATATCAGCTACAAGTATGTCAATGACTTGAAAAACTTTACGATTTGATGAAATTCTAATGGTTAGTTGGTTAAGTTCCCCAACAACTTCGACTTGAGATCGATCTAATTGTACTATACATACAGTAGATTTCTAAGGCTGAACATTCAACTTTGCACAAGTTGTTCTAGGTAAGATGTTAGATGAAGCTCCTGAATCAACTAAACAGTTGTGTAAATTCTTATTAAAGACTTAAAAAGTAAGGATAAATGGAGGAGTATGAGATTTAGATCTTCCTCCAATTAGAGCGATGTTGGTTGGATCAATCTTCTTCAAAGAGGTGCTAGGGGCCTTCCCATTTCTTTGGCGGCTTATGAGATCACGGAGGCAGGAAGCGGCACAGTAGGTACTGCTTTGAGTTCTTTAAGAAGTAGCTTCTGTTGATGCTTCAATTTGCTAAGCTCATGAAAGGTGATGTTTGCCCTAGTTTTCTTCATATCATCAATAATATTATATTCCATTTCATCAGAAACTATCAGAGTTTTAGGTGAAGGTGAAGAATCCAATTGAGTAGGAGTAGTTTGAGTGGATTTTGGTGAAGATTTATTACCTGTTTCTTTCTCCTTGGATTTTGGTTTTTTGAATTTGTTTGTGACAATTCAATAGGGTTTTTACTTCAGGTAGCGATAGGCAATGCTTCTTGAGTTTCTTCATTGGGAAGGATAAAATCCCACATTCCTTGTAATTCTGCCACTTCTTCATCATCCGTTTTTTCTTCAGTTGCTGAAACTTCATCCTCCTCTCCATTTGATTCGGCATTTGATATAGAAATTGGAGGTTTCAGATCAGCAGGGGGATTCCTTTTAAATGGTCTAAAGGACTTTTTAGAAGAAGTCTCTGCTACCTGTTTTTTAATATCAACCATTTTGTTAGACATGGTCTTGAGAACTTTCTGTAACCCTTCAAGATCAAAAGGATCTTTTGGTGTTTTCTTCTTAGAGTCGTCCCTAAAAGTCACTTTCTTATATTTTCGTTCTTCTAATGTTTTTTCTTTTCTACAGCTAGAATGTGTTTTTCCACAGCTATTGCCTCTTTCATATTTTCAGCTAAAGTTGGTTTGGAAGCTCTATCAACGAAGATAGTTGTGTTTGACAGTAGAGTAGAAATATAACACTAATTTTGGACCTCATTGTTGGGCTTAGACGCCATTGGTATCTTATTTAAAAATTTATTGAAGTGAGAGTTGAAGTCCTTAATGGGTTCTTTCGGTTCGGCTTTCAAATTGGAGAGATCATTGATTAGGGTAGTTGTGGATCTATCATCCCAAAATTTAGTTAAAAATTTCTCTTGGAAAGAACCCCAACTATTAATAGAACCTGATGGTAATGAGAAGTACCATGATCCTTCTGCTCCCTATAAAGTATGTGGGAATAATCTTACAACTGCATCTTCTTCCACTACTTCATTCAAGTTAATGGACAACATGAAATTTTTTATATGTCCCTCAGCTAGTAGGCCATTATCAATATTGAATTTGGGTAACCATTTCTCTGGATGAGCTGGAAATTGATGTAAATTCCTAGCCATCCTAACAACCCCTGGGTTTATCCATGGACTTGGAGGATTCTGTGCCATTGCTGATATGTGAGTAGGAGAAGGTGTAGCAGTGGTTGAAGGTGATTGGATAGAGGAAGATGTGGTTCCTGTACCTGTGTGAATCACGATCTGGAGTGGCGAGGTGGATGATTGATCCTGTGATGGTATAGAAGGAATGAATGAAGATGATGAAAGAACCTCGTTGTGAGATTAGGATAGTGTTTTCTTAGCCTTCTTACGGCTTGGCAGAGGGAATTCGAATAGAGGGATTCTAAGCTTTTCACTCTGTGATCTAGTTAACCATTGAGATGGGGTAAACTTAGAGGTAACACTATCTTCAGATAACTCAGATTCTTCTTGAGATAACGAAATCCCCTGTAATTTATGAATCAACGATTGGACTTTAGGAGCTTTGGTAGAAGAAGAATGATCTGGCTTTTTTTGGATTTCAGCAGTGGGTTCTGTAATTTTCTTTTCAACTTCTAGCTTAGGATCAGGGGATTTGAAATGATTTCGAGAAGTTGGAGGTGATGGTGAGGGAATTTTACTCTTAGAATGGCCTGTTGATTTGGATTTACTTGCCATCCATAGTCATGCCCTCCTTTTAGCGCCAAAATGTTGAAGCCTCGAAAATCATTGCTTCAACATGGGGAAAAACCACCCAGTCCGGACCTTGGTTGGAAGCTCCTTTCCCGTTTGGAGTAGTGGCTCCGACTGGGGATAATGGGACCAGTTTCCCAATCTATTTTATGATTGTGCTAATGGGGTGATATGTGATATTTTGGAGTAGTGTTTAAGCTAAAAGTAATTTAATCTAAACTAATAATCACATGCATTTTATCCTAATTTAAGCACTATCTAATTAAAACTATACCCGGGAGTAAATTGATGTATGCGATCTACAATAATGTCTAAAAGAAATTGATAATAAAAATCGTTCAATTGAAATGATAAATGAATTCGTTTAACAATAATATTTTCGTATAAAAAGTTAGCCAAAACGATTGTGAAAGATATATCGCATAAGAAATTATTCATGTATTCAACATAAAATATAGATCATCATCATACAGAAGTGCAATAATTGCAACCAAGATTCAAACTTTCATACATAAATAACTTGACGAGAAATTATTGCTTGACACACAAGTAAAAATAATTACAAGATAAAAGTACCATTTATAATACGTCCTACTCATGTGCTTCAGCAATATTGATATACTTTTAGTCCATTCAACACCATCTAAGGGTACAAAAGTGTAATTTCAGTAGAAGATGCAAGATCAGATAAAAATAAATCATGTTCCATTAATTTCACCAGAACTTCCTCAAAGGGACAAAAGTGCATGTTTTGAAGATTGTTTCTGATAAAATTTCTAGACCTCTCTCTAAATGCATGAGAAGGGTTTAAATACTTAAACTATAAAACTAAAAATAGATTATTACAAAAATAGTTGAGGAGGTTTAAACGACCTTCCTCAAATTATGCAAAATAAAACCAAAATAGAAATGAGCATGGTGACTAATTGTTCTTCATTTGATCCTTTAGATAGCAAATGTATGTCATGGGCTTGCACTGTGTCGGTTGGTTGATTTCAGCTTTCAACTATCCAGTGAATATGGTGTCGGTCAGTGCTAGCACCATTTTCTCTGTAGAAGTGGTTAGGCATTGCAGGGTCATCCACTAGCTGTGAGGTTTCACCAAATGTCGCCAATATGCTTCCCAGTTTAACCTGGTCATTTTCCTAATTGCTTCTGCTTTTTGTTCTGTTGCCTGTCTCCATTGTAGTTCAAGCTATTTTACATTAGGAAGAAAACCTGGAATGGATTCTGCCACAAGGTTGGCGCTATGTAAATTTTCATTAATATTTTCGATGACACTGTTTGCTGCTGTTGCTGCGTCTGTTGTTGCCTTTTCTGCCTCTTTAAGCCGAGAATACTAGTTTTCAAATAAGATTTCTTTATGCTAATCCTATAGTTTATGCAAGTCGGCTTTTCTCCCATCTTCTGAATTCTGCCAGGTGATGAAGTCGGAGACCTTTTTCAAGATTTCATCATATTCACGTCTCATTTCCACGACTTGACTTGTCAATTTGTCGCTTGTTTCGCAATAAGAATTCCATTGTGAAATCTTCTGGCATAATAGTTCTTTTTGGTGCATCAACTGAGAGTTAAGGCCGAGCGCTTCAGTAATAAACTGATCAAGTTTTGGATCATCTTTATGTAGATCAATTATTCCTTGTATTTGTGCTTCCTTCTCTGCTAAGATGGTTTGATGTTTTATTTTCATCTGCTCGAACTCTTGTTGTAGCTTAGCTAACTATATCTCTGCCTGTTGGTCAGATTTTGCTTGTTGTAATTGTTGTTCAAGCAACAAAATTTTATCTTCTTTTTCTTCAAGAAACATTTGCACCTCTGTTTCTTTGTCGATGACCACTGTAGCATAGGCACCTGCAAATTGTGACAGTCTAGTAAGGTTGGCGGACGGGTCGATGGGTGAGTTTTTCCAGAGAACATCCATCAGTTCATTATCAAGGGTAGTAACAACTGTAGAATCCAAATTCCTTTTCTTCCTTTGTCTTTTAGCAACAACATTGTGTTGTGGGCTATAAAACACATATAGAGGGGGAATCTCCTCTATTCTCAGAACAATTTCAGAGGTGGGGGTAACAGGGATGTGTTCTACCTCTTGAATATTTACAGTCTCCTCTGTTGTAATTTCCTGAGTTGTTTTCTGTTGTGGAGTTTGCAACTCTGGCATCTGTTGCTCTCTATTGAGCCTTTTATAAAGTTGTCCCATTCTTCCTCTAAATCAATCACTAGGGGTTTTATTGGCTATGTTGAGGTGGAATGGATTTCAAGATTTTCCTGCTTGTAGATCTTGCTATCTGCAACACATATATCTTCCAGATGACAATACTTCATTATTTTATCAGTAATTTAACCAAACAATTTCATAAATCAATTGATAGTGGTATAATATGTTAGAGATACTTTGATTCATAATTCAAACACCTTCAGAAAGCTTCAGATGATGGTAAAAAATAGTCAAACCTCTGGTTGCTCCCTTCAGGTTAGCATCATAGAGACCTTAGTTTCCTGGACCCTGTCTAGAACTTAGCATGCATGCGTATAGCGATGAGATATCCTAGATCCGTGACTGCGTTTGGAGAAGAAACCATAATTTCTGTATGGGCTAAGACTCTGTTGCAGATCAATAATGTTAGATGCACATAAATCATACTTCATCAACATAGAATACAAATAGTAATAAGGATAAGAATCTTGAGAATATATTCTCCCTCTGAATGGGGATTTGCATAATTCATCTCCATTCATGTAAGCAACCTTTCTCTACTTGATTCATGTAACAACAGATCTATTAGATCATAAATTATGGCTATTAGCATCATGACATCAATATTTCATCAAAGGCTTAGACTCAAAGAAGTAGATAGATGCAACATCATCTCTCAAGGATTATGAACACAATATCATTTTATATCAGTCACTCCATCAAGTCAGTTTAACAATGACCATAGATATAAAGAGATCTACTTATTAGTATTACACTTACACATCTCACATCAAGGTTACCATGCTCTTCATGACCAATGAGATCAAATTAGGTCATAAAGTTTTATCAAAACAACAAGAGTGTCAATCACTATTTCCATATTCTTTCATCATGCTTATCATGAGCATTACCAATAGACTCATGTATAGAAGTCAATGATCTATCCTTCTATATTAAATCCATCATGACCAGTATCAAGAGTATCATTTACTAGAGTCAAGGTACTAACCTTGTTTATACGATCAAGATGTCCAACAGATGGATGTTAGCCAATCATCAAGGGTATCAATGTATCAATATTAGATAGCCTCATAGAATTCAAGAAGGTAAAAAAAAATGTTCAACACCAAGTGCATAATTTCATTATAATAGACATATATCCAAGTCACTTTCATATAGATGTCTCAGCCATTAAAGAAAGAGACATTCTCATCATACCTTAGGGCTTACCGAGCCAATAGCTGAAACACAACATACCATGCATACCTTGTGGTATTCAAATACCTGAGCACCTACTTATTGGACATAGGCCACTTGAAACTTTGTCATATTTTCATCAAGTACCTCTTTATCTCTTTCCAGATATGCATCTCAAAATGATGCTCAAGAAGGATCTACTCATCAAATCTCATCAAGGAGGCTAGAAACATCCATATATTCAAATACATATGCAGGAAGTATAAGTAATAAACATAATCATCAGATCCATAAGTCAAACAAGTAAGAAGAATCATAAGTCAAGAAATACTTATCTTCAATGAGAGGTGATCCTCTCCCTCTTGAACCAACCTTTGAGATCCATCAATTTCCATGGTCCATATACCAATGTTGCCTTCAAGTATCCAACCAGTTCTTATAGGGATTACCTCATATAGGGCTTCATCGAATCTTCGTCAAGTGCTTCACATAGACTGTGATAGAGTTTCATACATCAAATCTCAAGTATTTTCCATAAACCAAGGTTTTCTCTCCAACCCTAACCTCATAGAATCCATCCAACCCTAGTCATCAAGATGCCTAGGGTTTTCTTCAAACCCTAGAATTATTTTAGGTCTCAACAAATCTCTTCTTGTTTCCATCAAAGGTGTCATCATCGTGGTGATCTCCACGGTTTTTATTCATCCCAGCTCTGATCCCACGTTAATTTTTCATAGGGAAACATTGTTCTTTGCCTTGATAGTTGCATTTCATCATTAATACATTAAGTTCATCCCATATAATCATTACATTATTCAAATATACACCATTATACATCAACATATGAAATTATATAAAAATAAACATCATCACCATCATCATCAATGCAATAGAATATAAAAGTAATAGTAGAAGAAAGCATGCACACACATAGCGACACCAGGATTCGTCCAAGACCAGGGAAAAACCCACTATGGGGAAACCCTTGAAAATATTATTCTTCTTAGATCATCATTAAATGATGTAGCAAAAGCGAGTACAATAATCCACAACTTTATCTATGCAGAAAAGCAGTAATGATATCTATGAAACAAATATAATCATGCTAGGAATGAGAATCATCATATTGATGGCTGTAATAAACTGATGGAAACTGTTGTATATTGTTGTCACTGTATCGAACACTGCTGAGCACTGTTGTCGCTGTCAATGAGCCCAATACGTATGTTTGCAGCGAAAACTAACAAATCAGATCTACAGATCTATATAACAGCAGAGAGAAATAGAGATCTACCATATCGCTGAAGTCAAATGAAGTCAATATGTCATACCCTAGATCTGAATTATGGTTTCCTTCATCACAACTGTATGTGTGTGACCGAAACTCCTGAATCGCTCTCTTAGATACTGTATGCGAGAGACTATGACTGTAGAGTCACTCTCAAGAATCCTTCATGCATGCGATTGTGGCATAATACAGCTGAAACCGAGAGTGGCTCCCTCACTGTAGTTGTGCAAGTGATTGAGATGTCCTGGTCACTCCCAGGACTACTCTGTACAAGTGACAGGGGACTAGAACCTTCCGATCTGCCTTTGAACCCAGAGTCTCTCCCATTAAACTATCTTTGAGCGACCAAAGAGCGAGAGTCGCTCCCTTGCCCACTCTGTGCTTGCGACAAGGGACAAAAATGTCTTGATTTGTGCCAGCGACCGAGATCCAGAAAACCCAAACTCAGAGCGAACCATTCGCCTGTGATTTTGGACCCTGTGCGAACTCCTTCCAATGTACCTATGCGATTGACGGCAAAATAGAAGAATATAAATATGATGATATGTTGAAATGAACTAGAGGTAACTTCTTTTTATAGGCTTTCCTGAGGGTTAAATTAGGGTTAAGATTGACCCAAGCAGTTACCCATGTGGTTAGGGCCAACCCATTCCATAATGTATGAATGAATAAAATAATTCAAAACTTAATTTCCGTTTAACCAAATTAAGTGATATTTAGGTCGATTTTGGCCCTCTCAAAAAGAGGAATTTAATGCAGGAATCATCTTGGTCCTTTGATCTTTCCAAGGTGGAATTTTACTGCAGTTGAAAAAATTAACAAGTGATAAAAGTAAGACAAAATGATCAATGGGAAAGAAACCCATTCTTGAATAAATAATTTTCTTTTGCAAAAATACAATTTTCTTTTCTTTTTCTTTTGACAAGTACATTGATTACATCAAGTCATGGTACATAGACAATTATGAAGACCAAAGAAAAGTAAGTTTTCACTGACAATTACTAACATTTCCACTCATGTATTTGGCTATCTACATCCACCATCATTTGAGATTAATAATAGGCCTAAGACCTCTCATGTGGCACTTAATGTGGATTTTTTTGTGGGTATGGGTGTCCATAACATGACATGTAGCACTATCCCAATGGAAGGTGGGTCAAACTCTATGTTTGGCACTCTTTATCCTTTCCCTCCATTGGAGTGGGATTAAGGATTGAGGAGCATAGAGGTTCATTACCTATTCCAAAACCAAGCCACAATAGTCATTGGTATAGGACAAGTCTCGTCAAATCCCATGGGAATAGTATTTCTCTTGTGGTAGGAAAGGACATTTCTCTTTATCAAGTTGATGAATTTCTCAACAAAACATTAGTCAGTAAGTTCTTAAATTGATGTGTTAATATAGGTCATTTTTCTTTGTGTATGCAATAATTTGGGTTTCCTTTTCTCATATATAGTTCCATTAGTCATTTCACATTGAGAGGATGACATGGTTTTATCCTTTGGTATGAGGATAGATCATGGAATATATTTTCCCAAACGTGGTTAATGAATCATTGTTTTCTTGGGCTTATACTATGTCAACCTTTTTTTGATGTGTGGATATGTATAAATCATATAATGGTTTGATTTGGGTAAAATTTCCCAATATCCCACTTGAACTTTGGAATAATGTAGGTATTAAAGGCATAGGATATGCAATTAGACCATGTTTATAGGTGATTATGGGTATATAGAGAATAACTTGTGGTTAATGGCCCTCCTAAAAAAATGTTCTAATTCAAGCTTGGGCCCAAAATAAATAAATAAAATAGATGGGTCTCAATAGAATCTCATTCTAGAACAAAGGTTGATACTTCAAATCCTAGACATTTGTGTGAAGGAGGAAATGGCTAAAAAAGAATTCGATTTTCTTAAAATATGGCTCAGATCCACTTGCAACAAATAGATCAAATGATAGAATTTGAAATCCTAATCTTTCCTCTTTAGATTTATAAAGAGAAATAAAAGATATGACAACCCATGTTGTTCCACAATTTTTTAAGGGTGACAAGGTTTTAATGTTGAGATAAAGGAGGCCTCCCCATGATACTATCATGCCAAATGTTGATATGCTCATTATTTCTTCGAAACAAAGAACACGACCATAATCATTATTGAAATGAAAAAAAATAGGACTATAATCATCTCGTTTAATCATACAAAAGGTGACGTTTTAGTGAACTAATCCAACATAAGATATAATTTGAGAAGACAAAGAGATGTTACTTTCTATGAAGGAACTATGTACCAATAACTGATCTAGCTTAACGTGTCTAGGAATGAGACATCTATTGGTCCATGTATTTGTCAACCAAACATGTACTAGTCCATGTATTTAGTCCTTCGCCTGGCTTGCTTCTCTTCTAGGAATATGATAGGATTTTATTTTATTTTTCTTATTTATTCAGCACTATAGATCAAATGTCGTATTACCCTTCAATAGGTTGAATACACTTGAGTATTTATAGTGGTTCAAATCTTCAACATAGGCTGACTTGTCAAGTTGTTTGAGGCCGACTTGTTAAAATGTGTGAGGCTGAATTGAATGATTAGGAAGTTGACTTGGGTTGGTGAGAATGAGGCTTCTCCTCACTCTAATTTATAGACTTCTCAAGGGCTTCATATAATCTGCTATTGTGGGCTTGAAAAATCATTAAATTATAGAAGTTGGTTCCTCTCAAAGTCCTCTAGCACCTCCATGTGTCAAATCATCAAAATGCCTCATGGTTCCACACCCACCCATTTGGGTGCAAATCCCAATGGCTTGGGTTGTTAGCCCACAAGTCACTTTTGTGTATCAATTCCCCCAAAACCTTATAGCCTATGGTTTGGAGTACCTACCAAGATACAAATCTCAACAACCTCTACATCCAAAAACTTTGCCTTTTATTCCACCGAAACGAGTTACATTCTTCAACATATCAAAGTATCTGGGTAATTTTTTGTAATGGAAGATTAAATTCTATCATATTATGTTGATTTCTCAAGTTATTGAGTGACTTCATTGGTTAGGATGATTAGGTTTTCAAGTTATAATGTTATAAAGTTTTTAAATATTACTTGAATAGTTTAAACACAAAGAATTTCCTTATAACTCACTTGTACTAATATAATGTTTTTGTGGTTTCATCAAGATGTTTCTCAACATCCCTTATGACACTAGCTAATAGTTTCTCTCATTAGATGAAATGTTATAGGACATTCAATCAAAAAAATATTTGTCATATCTATCTTCATTGAGTGACGGAAGTTTAGGTAGGATAGAATAAATTGACCAAATATCTGCTACGTCATCTCACAGGTGAAGCTCAACTAGAGGTGAAAAGATTAGAATAAAATTCCATAGACACATGGAAAATTTCTCACTAAAGGGGGATCATGTTCTTATGATAATGAGAACATATATGAAATCGAGATGCCCTTGAGGTACAAACATCTAGTGAAACAATGGGCACCCAAAGATATTCCTAAAATAAACACTGATTTCTCTATGAATGAAAGGATATACCATATTTCCCCACCATTATTACATGGTTTGGGGATATTTTCCATGGATGGAATAAAGGTATGTTATGGAGGATTAAATAAATTAATGGAATATGTCAGACCCTGTTACAACTAAAATGATTGGGTACAACTAGTCCAATATACCACAAGTATGCGAAGATATGGAGTAGCTGCAAATTATATACAACTAAAAGACAATGATAAAAATAAAGGTGCAACTATGTATTTTGATGAAAGGCCAAAAGAAATAGGGAATATTGCAGGGTTTATAAATGGTACACGACCCATCACCACAAATAGGAAACCCAATTGCATATTTGAGGGACATGAAGGAAACCGTGTATTCGTATGTGCCATTAAATCAATAGATGTAGGGTAAGAGTTTCTCATTAGTTACAATTTGAATAGAATAAATACAAATATTGCTATTATGGGGGTGGTATGTATTCAAGTTTACCCAACTTGCAAGCAATGTCTATTGTATGTTATGATTTTCATTTACTACATGAAGTTTCTGTATAAATTTAGACATATGTCAATAGTGGTTTTCTTATTAAATGAATGATGATTAATTGTGGATGAATTACAAATTACACTTATTTAATAAACAAGGTGATAAGGGGAAGGCACTAGCCTTACAAAATTCTACAGATGCTCATGATGAGGAAGAGGTTACCAATGATGCAATTTTTATGTACATTGATCCAATGCAAGCAATAAGGAAGCTTAAAATCAAAGAAACCAGGGAACTTAATTATTTAGTTCTAATTGTTAAGCCCCTATTCTACTAGTGTAACCCCTTATTGTTATTATTAAAACCCCCTTATTATATTGTTGTACCCATGTAGTCCCTATATTATTATTATTGTTCCCCATAGAAGCCCACTATTGTTACTATTGTGCCCTTACATTATTATTGTTATGTCGGCTTTGATTATATTATGACCCCTTAGACTCCTATAAATAGAAAGGAGGTCTTGTCATTTGTATCATCTAAGAATTTTTCATTTGTGTAATGTAAAGGAGATTTCCCCCTCGAAGAGGCTTATTTCTAAGGCATTGATCTATCTTTTCTATCTTTTTGTGAGCTGGTTTCATAACATTTGGTGTTAGAGCTTTGGATTCTAGGGTTTCGCTGCTCCAAACAGGTCATCGTGGAATTTGCGCTATAACTTTTTTCTCTGATGTTTCAGACGCTAAAAAAAAACCCATTTGGGCTGAAATCGTTCTAAACCTCGAGTCCGAATTTCAGAGCTTTTTGCACTATATTCATGGAGATATGATCTGAGGATGTTTGCCTTTTTGCATACTTCCAAATTACATTCCAAACAGGTGACCTGGGGAAAATCCTCATAACTTTTGTTTTGAGCATCAGATTAAAATTTCGTAAGAATTTACAAAAAGAAGATGGACTGTAGTTTCCTGTGTATATTGGTTAGATCCGAAGGTCAAAACAGTGACACTTGGCACTTCATAAAAGTTCACTCTTCTAAAAAGGTATATAATCAAGTCATCTTGGGAGATTGTGTATAACTCTTTCTTGGAGAATCTAAATTTGATCAGACTGGTGGCATTAGAAAGAGGATGCAGAGGGCTACTGCAAGTTGCAATTTTAAAACATAAAGATCCGAAAGTACAGAGTTACAATCGTTTCAATATCGAGCTCCTAAAATCAAGAAAAATCAAGATGAGGAAGTTTGATGGCAAGGATCCGGTAAATTGGATACTACAGATGGAGAAATATTTTGATCTACATGGTGTACCACTATTACAAAAGGTATGTATTGCATCTTCATATTTAGAAAAAGATCAATTTTTATGGTATAAAGGGCTTTGTTCTCGTAAACCACTTGTTACGTGGTCAATTTTCATAGAGGAAATTATAGCACATTATGAGGATACAAAGAGCAACACCTTCTTTAGAGCAACACCACAACAATTGGAAGAAAAAAGAGCAAAAGGGCTTTGTTACAAAGTGGAAAGAAAAATTATGGCAACAAGGAAGTCTACCCCTCACAACTATAAAGATGGAAGTGTTGTTTCTCCTAGCCTTCCACAACCTACAAGGGTTACACCACAACAATTGGAAGAAAAAATAGAAAAAGGGCTTTGTTACAATTGTGATACCAAATGCACTAAAGGTCATAAGTGTGCTGAGAAGAAATTATTTTACATAGATTATGAAGAGGAGGAAGAAAATGATCAAGAAACATCAAAAGAAGAGGATATACACCAGGAACCAACCCCAGAGAAAGAAGAAATGAATCTGACCATATCTTGTAAAGCATTGGAAAGAATTACCACTCCTCAAACTCTCAAGATAGAAGGACATATCAAGAATAAAAAGGTTCAAGAAGTGAAAGATCACATCGAGAAAGAAGAAATGAATCCAACCATATCTTGTAATGCATTGGTTGGAATTACCACTCCTCAAACTATCAAGATAGAAGGACATATCAAGAAGAAAAAGGTTCAAACAGTGAGAGATCACATCGAGCATCAACAACAAGTTCTCCAACTTTTAAAGGATAATACACTTTGTTGCATAATCGAATGAAACAACAGGTAGATCAACATTGCAGTGACAAAATTTTTGATGTAGGTGATTGGGTATTTTTACGGCTACATCTAAAGCAAGCTATTTATGAGAAGGAAATGTTGGCAATACTACATGCACTTAAGAAATGGTGACCTTACCCAATGGGAAGACACTTCAAGGTAAAAATGGATCATGATAGTCTTAAATACATTTTAGAACAAATATTATCTTTAGAAGAACAGAAAAATGGGTCACAAATATGTTGGGTTATGACTTTGACATCATCTACAAAAAAGGGGAGCAAAATTTTGTTGCAGATGCACTCTCAAGAAAGGATGAGGACGTGGAAGCATTGTTTTGTGTTATTTCTATTATCCAACCAGATTTGATAAACGAAACAAGGTATGAATGGAAGAAGGACGAAGAAGTGTGGCCACTCATTCAAAATTTGCAGAAGATCCCAATTCAAACAATATTTCCAGAACTTGAAGATGAAGGAAAAATCATATTGGAACCTGGAGCAGTCACAGAAACAAGAACCTGACAACTACGAAATCGATCAATTTCATAGTATCTCATCAAGTGGAAGAACTTACCCGCTGAAGATTCCACATTGGCAGGACAAGGATTTTATACAGAAGCATCAAGAACTACTCAAGCATTGAGGATAACACTTTTTGAAGCATTGAGGATAACACTTTTTGAAGGAGAGGGGCATGTTAGGCCCCTATGCTACTAGTGTAACCCCTTATTGTTATTAGTAAAACCCCTTATTATACTGTTGTACCCATGTAGTCCCCATATTGTTATTATTGTGCCCCATAGAAGCCCACTGTTGTTATTATTGTGCCCTTACATTATTATTGTTATGTCGGCTTTGATTATATTCTGACCCCTTAGACTTCTATATATAGAAAGGAGGTCTTGTCATTTGTATCATCTAAGAATTGTTCATTTGTGTAATGTAAAGGAGATTGCCCCCTCGAAGAGGCTTATTTCTAAGGAATTGATCTATCTTTTCTATCTTTTTATGCGCTGGTTTCATAGCACTAATTGAGCCTCAGACAAATGAGATAAAAGTAAAAATCAAAACCTTGTTGCAACAACTTCTTTGATATGGGGTGAGAAACTCATTTAATTATCCCATTTATTTGTTTATGATTTAGTTATCTCATCCTTTATAATAAAAAAACTCTTTATTTTTTAGGAGTTTTTGGCAGAGTTCGAACCTCATGCTATGAATACAGGTTTGGCTAGTTTTGGTAGTAGCGTTGATGTTCCACCTATGAGTGAGTCACCTATCATTGAGATCGGTACAAATTCTCAACCACCCACAACAGGATATGCACCCCCTGAACAACGTATGTCAATATCTACACATGATTTTGTGGATGTAGATCATGATACAATTACACAATTTGAAATGAGTTTTACTAGCATGGGATCACTACTGGTCATGTTTTTGGTAGATGATGACAATGTTCCCATGAAAATAGAGAAACTTCTAGGTATTTAAGAAGTGTTTTAAATATTAAGTACAACCTAAATGAAATTAATGTATAGTCTATGATTATTTTAAACTAATGATAATATCTGAATTCAAGCTTCTGTGATCCATATCATATTGTATAGATAATTTTTCGGAAGAAATCACATTAAAGATTTTTTGTCGACGCGTTTCGAACCAGCAATTGTGGTTCATCTTCAGGACAGGATGAAGAACTAGATCTAGGAAAAAGGTTAAATAGGTAGACAGGTCAACCTAACAGCTAGAAGTTAACAACTATATTTGACCGGGGGAGGGACAGGTGAATGTTTAATAATATTTAGATAATTTTTATTAATTTCTTGCATGTCTATTTTACTAAAAATATAAAATTATTAACGACTATATATGAATAAAATAATCAAAGAATAACTAATCATAATTTTATTTCAATTAGAATATAATAAATTAATAAATTATATATCTAAATTCATATATATATATATATATATATATATATATATATAGATATATAGATATATATAAATATAAATTGGTTATTTAAATCTAAATATGAAAAACTAAAACTGAAGTCTAGAGTTCTAGAAATATTTGAACCATTATATATAATTAGTAATGGTATTAATTTATGAATATAATAATCAAAGATTAAAGATAATAACTAATCTTATTTTTAATGAACTACATTTATTTAAATTATAAAATATTAATCACCTATATGTTTAAATTAATATCAATATACTAAGGTTATACAATATTTAATAAAAGGTGTAATATGAATATAAAGAAACCAAATTAATTATATATGAAAATATGAAAAAAAATAAAATATATATATATATATATATATATGAAGTAATCAAATAATAAACTAATAATTAAGATTAAAATATAAAAATATATATATTCCTTGGTATAGGAAAAGTTTATCACTTAATAAAAAGGGGATTCTAATATTAATAATATAATTAAAAATAATTCTGATAATTATATTATTAATAATAAAATATTGACTGTATTAAAAAAAAAAGGAGAGAAAACTAAGAGGAGAGTGCAGGAATCCAACAGCTACTAATTTTCCAACCGTCGTCCCTATTAATATTACTAGAAGACCTCTCAATTTCAATGGCTTCCCTAAATTTCCAATGGTGGAAATGAGGAATCCTGGCGATAACCTTGGCATCCTCAATGCGTATATGATGTTTGGTATTTTCTACATGTTCGGCCAAAGATGACGATTTGGCCCTCCTGTGCTTGATATCAACAACGTGCTCCTTAATCCTCTGGTTAATAGAATGACCAATTTCACCGATGTATGAGGTACCATAGGAACAAGGGATGATATAAACACCTTTCATATCCATAGAGTTAACACGGTCTTTAATGGACTTAAGGGAACTTCTAATGGTTCTGAGGTGTCTAAAGGTCGAGGGAATATTATGCTTCTTTAGGATTCTAGCAATCTTGTCTGTCGTCCCTTGGATGAAGGGAAGGTGGACTCTTAAACTGCGATCGATGGGTTCTTTCTTGACCATGGGACCTTTGCTCACTTTGAGGAAAGCTTTGATACCCTGCTGCCTACTATAGCCATTTTGGACAAAAACATTAAGTAGATGGGATTTTTCTTTAGGAAAGTGCTCTTCATCAGAAATTCTAAGAGCCTGAGTGGCTAAAGTGTTGAGAACACCTATCTTCTGAGCAGGAAAATGGTGAGAGTTGGCATGAAGATACTGCTCAATATGAGTCTTTTTTCGATATAGCTCATGAGAGAAAGATCCATCGACTTTCCTAGAAATGAGGACATCAAGAAAAGGAAGGCAACCATTGACCTCATGCTCCATCATAAACTGGATGGATTTAGACTGATTATTGAGATGTTGGAAAAACAGGTCTAATTTCTCAGGTCCGTGCTGCCATATGGTGCAAGTGTCATCAATGAATCTTTTCCAGAGCTTAGGTTTAAATAAAGTTAAGGATAAAGCCTTGGATTCAAAATCTTCCATAAATAGGTTAGCGACGATGAGGGATAGGGTGGAACCCATGGCAACCCCACAGGTTTGTTCACAGAACTCCCCTTCAAAATAGAAAAAAGTAGAGGTGAGGCAGATCTCAACTAATTTGGCTGTGTCGGGATCAGTAAGGTGAAATATGACATTAAGGGCATCCTTAATGGGGATGCTAGTGTATAGGGAAACAACATCAAAACTGACAAGATTGTCATCTGGTTCAAATCTCAAATCTTCTAATTATTTAACAAAAGAAGAGGAGTCTTTGACGAAGTACTTTGTCCGCCCTACTAGGGGTTTCAACTTCATGGCTAGATATTTAGCCAAAAGATAGGTTGGCCCACCAATGGTGTTGACAATGGGCCTAAGGGGGACACCCTCTTTGTGGATTTTGGGAAGCCCATAAATCCTGGGGGTGATAGTGCTACTTTCAATCAGCTTATGACTAAAGGAACCAACCGAGCTGCTAGATTTAATAGCAAGAGCGACAGTCTTAGAAATCTTTTTCAAGGGATTCTTGTCAAGCTTTCTATAGCTTCCACTATTGATCAGATGATCCATCATCTTCTTCCGATAATCTTCCTTATCAAGGATAACAACAACCCCCTCTTTGTCAGCTTTTAAAACGACGATGTTAGGGTTCTTGTTCAGGGATTTTAGGGCTTCAAATTCGCCTTTGTTGATGTTATTCTTAGGGGGCTTCGCTTTTCTTAGAATAACAATGCAGTCTTGACGAATAATATCCTTAATATTATCTAGTAAGCCCTTTATCCCAAATTCGACGTCACACATAATATCAGCCACCAGAATCTTTTTAGGAGCAAGGGAAAAATTCAATCCCCTCTCTAAAAGATTGAAGACTGGAGGAGGAAAGGAAAAACTAGATAAATTTACAACCTTATTATTGGGATGGTTAGTGATATTGGAATTATTATAATTATCATTATTATTATTGTCATTATTACTACTAAACATATTAATCTTATTATCAATAACTAAATTATATTTATGGGTTCTATCTTTATTATACTTATTGTGGAATCTAGTGATTTTATTTTTATTTTTATTATCAAAATAATTATTATCACTTCCTTCTTCTTCGTTATTGTTATTATTATTATTATTATTATTATTACAAATGTTGGAATTAGACATATTAATATTCTTGTTATGAATTATATCAAGATTTGAACAGTTATGAAACCCAAATTGGGAAGGGATGGCTGATTGCAAAGGGGAAGATGGAAAATGGGGAACCAAGAACCCGTCGCAGGGATCAGGGCATAGAAACCGGTGCTTGGAGGGAGAAGGACCAGGCGACGGGTGAGGGGGATGGACATCGGCAGAGTTATCGAAGGCCGAGACCAGGATCGAGGAAAGGGTTGAGGGAGGGATCGGGGAATGGGTCTGCGGGTCGGAGAGGGGAGGCGAGGGTGGGATGGACCACACTGGTTCAAAACGCGTCGACCAAAAATCTTCAATGTGGTTTCTTTTGAAAAATTCTCTATAAAATATAATGATAATATCATTTTGCAGGAAATGTTGTATTTTATAGGTGTTTGTATGATATAACCTTGGAAATATTTGGGCCCACAATTCGCACAAACTGGAAATCCAAAAGTTCTAAGTTAAAAGAGGAACTTATTAATAGGATGGTTTTCCTATTCGGTGATGGTACCTTCAACAAATATGGAGTTTCCTCAAAGGAAGACCTAAATTTAAAATATTTGTGAGACCAATATAGGTCTCAATTGGAAAGGGTCAGGTCGCATGAACACCCTCCATTGATTCCAGAGATGGAGTGGAGAGAACTCATGGTAGATGCACATGAGAAGGAACTTTGAAAAGCAGGGAAGACTCCACCCAGACCAAGAAGGTATGAGGCACGTTTAATAATGTAATTATAATGCTTTATCATCATTGTGACATCTAATTAATTTTTTCAATGTTTTAAATATAAGCTCCCAGATACTTCCAAATCCACACAAGCTAGAATAGCCAAACATGGGCAACATCATCTTGGCCCGGGTGGTTACTCGAAACTGTCCAAAAAACTGTAAGTATATAAAAAAATAATTTGCATCCAAATTATAAATTGTTAACAATTTTAATTTAATATCACAGAAGAATAAAAATTCATGTTCTAATGAAAAATTGCAGGGGACACAATTCAAAGAGGCTCCCACAGAGGAATACCTAAAGATTTCTTTCAAGTACGACTATCAAGTCGCAGTTGAACGAAGGACAAGCTTGGAATCTTCATAGTCTTCCAGCATCGAACATAACACTTAGCCAAATAAAAGCAATGAATAACATTTATAAATCAGTATTTGTACAATCTATTGCTTATTATTTTTTCCATAAAGTAATGTACTTGATTGTAAAAAGAAGGCAAGCAATGTACATAAAATACATGAGCCTACTGACTGTGGAGTGTATGATCTTGAGACTGATGTTCAACTCAGTATTGCGGGTATTTCATGTGTTATAAAAAATTTGTAGTATGGAATGCAATTAAAGATATTCAAATACAAATGGTGTATTACTTATATAATTTCTTGTTTCTACACTAGAGCATGTATTGGATGTGGCCAGAGAAGAGGAGGAACACATGGAAACATCTGAAAGTATTCCACTTCCCTTCACTACCAAAGAAGGTAAAGAACATTATACTACTATTTTTATTAATAAAACATTTGTAATAATAATAACTATAAATATGAATTTAACATTTATTTCTTATTGCAGTTGATGCTCAGCCCCACTTGCAGCAACATAGTCATATGACTAGGTCAACAACAATACATATTACACCAGGGACCACAACAACTCAAGGGGGCCAAGATTAAGACATATTGGCTAATTGCATGTTAAAAAAGAGAAAGAAATATGATAAAAAAGACTAAAATTGTTTATTTAGAGCTCGTTCTTTTTAGTACCACATTTTTGACTTAGAGGTTGAATGCCTCATGGCATGTGTACATGTAACTTTAGACTAACTTAATAAAAAGTTGTGATTTCTCCATTGCAGAAAATTAGAACTATTTTATATTGTGTAAACATATTTTTTGTTATACAAGGAGGGTGTGGAATACCATATATTTAATAAATTCGTGGTATAAGTCAATTAAACATGTTATGAACACCAAGAACCTATAATCAGGTAACCGTGGTAAACTAAGACTTTACACAATCTATGCCCATGATAAGTCAACCATCTACTAATTTGTATACCTATCCCACTCCACCATACACTACCACACTCTTAATTTAGGTGCTAGCTACTCCTACTTCAATGCCTAATCACAAAAAAATGTGATTATGATGAAAATTTAAGTACATATGTATGTAATATCCATGGTAGGATGTAATTTCCCATCAAAGATTATAATAACCTTGAATGGGCTAGCACTGGTCTGTCATCATCATCTCAAAATGACCGAGCAGATGAAAATTTACCATGTCTATCATTATCACTACACATTATCTCATGGATGACCATTTCCACATATTATATGCATGAATTTATGGAAGGCCATCCCCTCTGCCTATCCTATGATTGATTGTGACAACAAGTGAATAAAGGACAATTGACGTATTTTTGTTGACAAGATCCCCTACTTATAAATTATACTTTGCTCACTTGTTCTCACAATCAATCATAGGCTAGGTAGAGGGAATGGAATTCCAAAAAATCATGCATATAACCTGTATAAGGGGTCATCTATGAGACAATGTGAAGTGATGATTACAGACATGGAAAATTTTCATCTGCTAGGTCATTTTGAGATGGTGATGACATACCAGTGTTATCCCATTCAAGGTTATATGTTAATGAATAATTTTTATATGTTGCTTTATGTACACGATGTTGTTTCATATTATGTAAACATAATTTTTATGATAAAATTGATTGAAATGAAATGTTTTGTGAATTTACAAATGAATGAAAGTTATATGTTAATGAATAATTGGTATATGTCTCTTTATGTACATGACGTTGTTGCATATTATGTAAACATAATTTTTTATGATAAAATTTATTGAGATGAAAATATTTTGCGGATTTACAAATGGATGAATGAATGAATGTTTTCTATTTGTTTTTTTATCTAACTTAATGTCTTGCTTTCAACTATTTTCTATAAAATAGATAGATTGGGTATTGGGGAATTAAGAGTGATGTGGGGGGGTGGGGGAATGAGAGATTCCACCTTCATGTGGTTTTCCCTGTTCAATAGAGAATAAATTAGGATTCGGATAATGTTGGAGCAAAAACACTCTCAATCCAACACAGCAACAATAAATTCAATGTTGACTTCGTTGTTGCTTTGTCGAATAGAGGGAGGTTTTCTCGACTAAGATTAAACTACCCCAACAATTTATTCTTGAAACCAAGAGGAGCTCATTCAAGTATTCATATTGCCTATATTAGAATATCCATATTAGAACAATTTTGTTTCCTATTGTACATATTAGAATCTCCATATTTATTTTGTTGTCCTCTTCTTGGAAAATATAATGTTCAACCATTGTAGCATCTCCACAATCCATTAGTGGTTCATGTTTAAAAACAAAATGATAGATGTTAACAAAACCTCGAATTGATCTTCAAAAATTAAAAAAAAGAAACAATTCCCATAATATGAAAATGGAAAAGTACAATTTTGCGGATACTTCTCAAACAAAGCATTAATATCAATTAAGAGAGCCAATATTGCCTCCTGTCTTCACCAGTAGCGTTTGGGGCATCTATGAATTCCAAACATACTCCTGCATAGATTCCATACACGTTACTGGTGAATATGGGAGGCAATATTGGTTGTCTTGACTAGTATCAATGCTCTATATGAGAGTTATCTACAAAATTACACTTTTATGTTTTGATATTGTGGTAATTGTTTCCTTTTTTAAATTACAGTGTTGACTAGTGCACGAGGTAAAGAAAACTCTAATGTTATTTTTATTAATGAATAATAATAAAAATATCAATTTAACATTTCTTTTTTGTTACAACTAATGATCCACCCCTCTTGCGACAGCCTCGACAATGTCATGAGTACATGACCAGGCCATCATAATTAAAGAAAAAAAAAAAAAATGATTGTAATAATTATATCATTAGAAACATCACATACCATATTATGAAAACATATTTTTAATGATACATTTTTTTTAGGTGAAGTATTTTGTGTCTACGATTAATGAATGAATGAATGGACATTATATGTTAATGAATAATTGTTATATGTCTCTTTATGTACATGACGTTGTTTCATATTATGTAAACATATTTTTTATGATAAAATTTATTGAGAGGAAATATTTTGTGGATTTACGAATGAATGAATATATTCTATTTGTTTTTTTTATTATGTATTTTAATGTCTTGCTTTCAACTATTTCCTATAGTATAGATAGAATGGGTACTAGGGAATTGAGAGTGATGTGAGGGTGTGGGGGGGGGGGGGCGGCCACGCGCCGGAGGGGGACGTGGGAGGGGCCATGAGAGCTTCCACCTTCATGTTGTTGACTATGTTTAGTAGAGAATAAATTAGAATTTGGATAATCTTGGAGCAAAACACCCTCAATCCAACAAAGCAACAATAAATTCAATTTTGACTTTGCTACTTCTTCGTCGAATGGAGGGAGGTTTACTCCAAGTTTAAAATAATCCAACAAATTATTCTCAAAACCAAGAGGAGCTCATTCAAATATTCGTGCACGCAAGTCTTTTTAATTATTATTTATTCAAGAAAATAATTTTAATATTTGGTCAAATCTAATCTAAGTTTTGCTCACTAGTCTCATGAATATGTGTAGGAAAACTAGTTTCAATTTAGATGTTGAAGTGGAATAACTATTTGAAGAAAAGAGCTCAAAATGATAAGGGTTTAGGTGAGACAACAAAATTTGTTTGATATTTTTCTTGTATGTCTTAGTCGAGTGGTAGTTACATAAATTTTTATATGAAATAACAAACTTTTCCATGAAAATTTTTCATGTAGTTGTCTTTCTTTGACAATTGTGTTTTTATTTCATTGAAAGACCATAAACTGTCGTTTTTCATGCAAGGAAGTAGGAGAAACTCTTATTCTATTAATTTGGAATAAGGCACTGGTATGATTTTTCTTCCATTTTAAATATTTATCACATGTAACTTCTACTCCTTCCTTCTTTTTGTGAATACTTTCATTCACATATCTGGATTTGAAAGATTAACTATGCTTGGAGTCATATACGCAAAAAAAAACTCATCGAACTATTGCTCAAATTTATACCACCAAGCACTTGGCTACCAGGTGTGTGATTTAGTTTTGCATTGCATTAGATTTCAAGAATTTTTTTTATTTATAAATTGCAAATCTTTCAAAACCATTGATGTTGAAAAAAATCATGGAAAAAAGAATTAGGGTTTCTTTAATAATGTTTTCTCTTGTTATATTGACAATTCTTGTGATATAATGTTAGTTCATCATCATCATTATTATTTTGTGTTCATCATCAAGACAATTCCAATAAATAAGATCACAATGCAAACAAGAACACCAGAAATAGGCTATGGCACTTAAAGGTATCTAGACTAAAACAAGTGTAATATTTTTTTGTTTTGACCTATGTCCAAATGTAATATGTTATTAAAATTTTTCTTGGTATCCAGTAATCCTGAAGAACATGAAGAATTATTTTAAAAATGTGACTATATGTGGATTTAAGAAAAAGGGGAAAATAACCATAATCAAGAAGGTTTTCATGTAAATCATTCCTTAAGAGATCCAGATCCAGATATAACATAAAAGCTAGGAAAATACAAGATATCTAATATATGGACATATGGGATATTTACATTATGTGTAACATGCCTTTATTCTGAATTTAAATGATTTTTTCATGAAACCCCATAAAGAAATGATATTATTATTAAATAATGTATTCAATTTATTCATTAAATCGTGTTGTAAAATGTATCAAAGGTATCTGGTATCTTGATATTAGTTATGACGAGTTCCTATAAATTCGTCTAGATCCACATGGTAGCCCTTTGGCCTGTGTCAGCACCATACAATGCCACATCAGTTGACATGTGACAACTTCCTTGCCCACATGTCGCCTCCTCATAAGGCCACATATTCAGTTAGAAATGTCATCCTATTTGATCCATTCATATCAAAAAATTTATGTAAAATCCTTTTATAAAATTTATAGATATTTGATCTTCCAAATTTCCACTTTTTCAGATCTAGGATTTCCAAAACTTTTGAATCCATCTAGATGCATGGTTTTGTTTTTCTCCCAACTCACTCTTCTCATATCTTCTAGATTTTGCTACAATGAATGAGTCAAATCTATGAAATTTTGAATTCCCTGTCAGCATGCCACCTCAACACACCATGACAACATTCCATGACACCAAAGCCCATCCAAAATGCCACATCACTAGTGACATGTCAATAGCCATTTATGTTTCCATGTCACTCTAGTTGGGTTCACCCTATGTGGATTTTCCACATCATTAATGACACAACATTAGCCACATCCATTGAAATGGCATGTAGCACATCACACTTTGGGTTTGATAATCCCAGGTGGCTCCATTTGACCACCATGTGTTCTACACTACTAGCATATTAATGTGAGTTTTTCAAAACATATTATATAAAGCATCACACAATCTAAAACTCCATATAAATATTCAAATACCAAGGGCTTGGGTCTCACCTGATGCTACCTATAATACCTACAAACAAAACTTGGATCACATGCCAATTCATTTTCCACTCATCTACATGCACCAAACAACACCACTTAGTAGCATGGACCTACCAAAAACACACATGTTTCAAACTTGCTATTGTTTCCCTTCTCCAACCAATATGCAACTCAGGTTGAAGAGTGAGCTTCATTACATGCCCAAAAACTCTAGAACTATCCCCACGACAAAGTTCGATTTGTTACAATACAATATGCATCCTTCTTCACCATGAACCAATCGTGCAAGTTGATGTGATCCACCAAGTTCGTATGCCTTCTCCTCTCCACACGCTTGGATATATATATGGGGTGTATGGAGAGAAAAGGTTCATGTCCCTTCAAGTCCTATGGGATTGACAAATGACACCCATGCAAGTTGACTCACCAAAATTCTTTGGCCGACATGCATATCCTCCATGCAATGTACATAACCATTCTCTCAAGTGTTGGTTGGGGTGTGCCTTTAACTAACCGCACCCACTTGTCACACATGCTAACTCATGTTTTGGGGTGCTCACCCAAACTTATTGACCAATTCATGATGTGAGGCATGATTATAAATAGGTGTTCTCATACTCAACTTGTCTAAGTGATCTCTACATAGTAAAAGTTTTTCACCAATTTCTCTATGACTTCTTTACACACTTTGACCATTCTCCTTTCCACAATTCTAGAAGACTAAAGTTTTTCAATCCTTATTCCTTCACACTCAGGGCCTTTTTTGTCCACTTCCTTATTTCTCTTTGTTGACATTTTATAAGTAGAGGGAGAAATATGATGCCATCGTCCACTCAGGCCGCCCACTCCGACTTCAATGCTTGTCAGTGTAGGCCAGTACTTCATTAGGAAGACAATTATGACAATTAAGGGTGGTTTGTATGGTCCTGCTCACGATACGCCATAGGGAAACCAACTAATATTCAACAAACATTCAATGTCCATGCAACAACCCACCACAGGTTTTCCCTCTTAGAACTTTGGATTCGTATGAGGGAAGGTCAGTCATCAATTTATTTTTACAGATAAATAATTTGCATAAATAGGTTTAGATACATGGGATTTTATGGAAAAAGAGTTATTACACATTCTCCTATTCTAGAGTATATTTCCATCACACAAAATACTCTCTTTTTATTGTTGTTGATAACCATAACTCTATAAGCTACACTATCCTCTAGCTTCAACTCTAGGTGATCAACAATGAAGGATTCTACGTGTGAAGGCGTTATTATAGTCTTAAAAATAGTACTATGTATTATATATATAATTTTTTAACGCATATCTCCATCGTTACTGAAAAAAATTGTGTATTATATTTTTTTTAATGGTTTTTTCGTCATATTCTCCTCACATTCACATCAAGTATAGTTGAGGCACCAAATTGCATCATCCACTGTGGTCATTATGGTCCAATAGTACTCAATAGTAGTTCTTGGATAGGTATTAATGTGCATTTGGAAATTGTAGAAAGCATCATTTTAGAGAGGGTACATTAGGATTGCAAGTTGACCACCCTCAGTCTTGTTTCTGTTGCACATTCTACACATTGTATTACTTCACTAGGCCTAGTGGGTAGTTCAAAATCTAGTATCATGATTTGGTTTGAGTGAGTTGGTTTTGGTTATGCTAAAGTTTAATTTTATAGTGAAGTTGAGACTAACCAAGCTATCATCATCCATATTGTTCAATGGTCCAATTTTAGTCAAACCTAAGTAATATTAGTTGTTGGATCGTTATTGATGTGCATTTAGAAATTATAAAAGGAATTGTTCTAGAAAGGGCACATTAGGATTACAAGTTGGAAATCCTTGGCCGTTTCCTGTTGCATATATTTTACATGTTATATTTCCTCACTATTCCTTGGGGGTTGTTCATCTTCCACTTTCTAGTCTCACAATTTAAATTGTGAGAGTTGGTCATGTTCATTTTTCTTTTCTAGTCATTAAAACAATGCATTTTTCTTTGTAAATTATGTTAGTTTTCATAATTGATTTTAGTTTTAGGATTTAAGTTGACATAGTATTTTTTATGGTCCTATAATAATAGGATTCATAATTTTGAATTGACTATGTTAAGTCTTGTAATATTGTACATACCTTTGCTTTCTGCAAAAGTTTTCCATATTAAAAATTAAAAAATGTAAAGAGGGCATGTCCTAAAAGAAATATCAAAGGACAAAAAGAATAAGAAAAGATCAAAAAAGTGAAGAAATATGAACCCCAAACAAAAACAGATCATGAAAGTGTGAAAGTCCAAGTGCCACTACTTTTTAATTTACTGTGCAAAATAATGGTTGTGTGCAGCTTGTCATAAATGCCACAACCCATGCTAGTCAAACTGTTTAATCTTGACTAGTTCATGCTTTGAATTTCATGTTTATAGTTAGAGAATAAAGATATAGCCAAACAGTTTAATCTTGGTAGATCAGTAGTTAGGTAGAGAAATAAAATGTGCTCATAAGCTTAATCTCAGCCATTGGAAGATATAAGGTTAGAATTAGAGAGTTTATTTTTCAAAAGAAAAAGGGAAGAAAGGGTACGCTAGCTTAAATTCACCCAATAAAGTGAAGAAAAAATGTTAGGGTAAGTAATGGGTAGGTAGAAGAAAGGTTGCAGAAGTACAAGCTAGTTGAAGCATAAGCAGATTTGTCATGCTTGATCATATGTTTCAGTGTGCAGGAGCAGTTGCGAAAGTGAAAGGATGTTCACAAATTGATTTGGTTAACTTAACCTCATTTCATTTCACCCCCCATTACATATTTACTAATTTCCCCATTATCCCAACATTTCTTAAGAAAATGCCCTTTTCCCTTCATTTTGACCCTTACCCCTTGGTTTCACACATTCTCCTAGAAAATTACACTCCAAACTCATTCCCCAACCCAAAAAACCCTTTTTCCCTAGTGTGAAGCCCTTTCCCCTCTGAAAAAATCACTTTCCCCTTATTAATTTCCCTATGTTTCCCAAAATACCCATAAAATCCTGAAGAAACCCATAAAACCCCTTTTAGCCTAAGTTTTGTTTACCCCCGCATTTCTTAATAAACCTCCGCTATATTCACTTTTTCCTGATATAACTCTTTTTAACCCACCCCCTCGGTGCGGTTAAACAAACCCCCACTGCATACAACCTCGGTCACATTTTATTAACACATCGCATTATGTTTAACCACACCTTATCATTATTTAATTATGGTAAAGTGTAATTATCCCCTGAGCCCTGCTAATTTCTACCCCTGTTCCCGCCGTGAAAATTCACCACGCAACAGTCGTTAGATCTTTCACCCCCAGATCTGACGGCGCGCATCCATATCGCGTTCATTCACCTTTTGAAGTATACCCGCCCGAGAGCACGCGATATGAGTGGTTTTTCTCGAGCCCCTTTTGGTTACATGACAACTCTGGTGAATTCACGTGCTCTCGGGAAAATACCGCCCGACTGTCAAAAGCAGTGCGATGGCCTCCGAAAACTGCCTCCCAGCGTATGCCAAAACCATCACTGTTCACATTTATGAATTTCCGCGCCAATTCTAAAAGTTATCCATTAAAACCTCGAAGACCCTTGTTTTCACTCTTTTCGCTCGTTTTACACAGTGAAACCCATTAAACCCTTCCTTTGCCACCCTGAACCTCTACAACTGAATTTAACCTCCAATTACCTTCAAACACGCTTCGAACTCCGTCCACAGACATCTCAAGACCAGTAAAGCCATTCATTTCCTACCCTGTCAACCTGTGTTTTGCTAATAATTGTTTTATTTTGCAAGTGATTAGCAAAAGACCAGAACCTTGGACAAACAGTTTTTGATACTAGTCACAAAACCTATTTACTCCAAGATTCGCAAGGAAATCTATTCAAAAGCCTTTATTCAGAAGAAAAAGACAATTATCACAAAGCAGAGCATATAGTTAAAAGATTAAACGGAGGATGCAGATGAAGAAAAACAGATGAAATATACACAAAGATGATCAGTATCCTACTACCACATGCTGATACATAGAAAAACTAAATGATTTACTATTGAAATACATAGTAAAAGTTTAAAATTTACAGTAAAAGTAAAAAACACAGTAAAAGGATATTGACAGGTCAGCAAGGTCAAAGTGTATTAGTTGAAAGTGTATCAGATGAAAGTGTATCAGGTGAAAGGTCATAAGTAAATATGACATCCAACGTGAAGACCAAACAACCAAGCAACTTAAAGGGAAAAAGATCAGAGACTAAAGATAGCAGAACCTAAATAATAGGGACAACAAGCAGTAGTTCAAATGTTGTCTCTATCTTCTTTCATGAAGATATTTCCTTTTCCTAGATTAGTTCTCAATGCAGTTTGAGATATTTTTTAAATTCTTATTGTATAAATACTTCACAATTCGAAGTATTTAGGGTGGATTACTATACATTTGTAGAGTTATTTTGATCTTAAACCTAAGGGTGATTGTACCAATTGTCAAGTCAACAGACTAGAGCAAGTAATAAAAGAATTTCACTACAGGATTCATGAGATGAGCTATTTGCAGTGAAGTATCTTCTTTGTCTAATTTTGTTACTTTCTTATGTGTTTCATAAACTTAAATGTTTTCCAAATTTGAATGAATTAACTGGAGATATCACTTAGAATTTGTTTAAGTACACTTTGTTTTGCACAGTTAGTCATTTATATGTTTTCCTCTGATACCCGGATTTGAGAACCCTTAATTGCTCTCCCATCCCGGTTGACCTCTTGCATTCTCTTCATGATTTGGCCTAGGGAACCCTTAATTGCTCCCTGGATCCGATTGGAAACCATTTCACCATCTAGCCTTCGAGATCTGTAATAACTCTCCTATATTGCCCTGTACATATTGTCTTTTAGAGCTGAATCCAGTCTTGTTTGTCTGACTTTTGACCCCATAGCCCAATCGTAAAAGACAACCCTTTTTCATCTAAGTAAGTGATCCCACCACCCAAATTCAAATCAAAACCCAAGTGCAATCATAACTAGCCTAAAATCAATTAACTAAAACAAAGTTAAATCATAAAGAGAGAGCCCTCTTTGAGCATCAAGAAGGCTAGGTCCTTATCTCCAAAAGTGGTTTGTGGTTACCTCTATCATTTATTTCTTCAACAACTTCAAAGGAAATTTTGGAGTGATAACAATGTTTATGGTAGTTCATTTTTTCGTTGATATCATAGTAGGATAAAGGACTCCCCTGGAATGGGACCTTCAGAAAAACTGAAAACACTGAGCTTGAATAACAAAACATTTCCTATGAAACCAAGTGAATTGTGAACCATGATATGTGATAAAAAAATAAAATTGGAGTATATAAATTAGTACCTCCATTCATCAAAGTCACCAAGGCACTACTTATTTTTGCAATCCTGCTAAAAAAAATTTCATTGTGTTAAAAGAGTAATGTTTATTTGTGGCTATCATCTATTCACAAAGCTACTTTTCCACCAAAGGAGCCACTTGTCTGGAATCCATGTGGGGTCAGTTTGACAAACTCGTGGTCTCTATGGAGAACACTAATATACACAAGTGATATTCCACATTTGAAGTCCAACCATTTCTTGAATCTTAATACTTTGTTAGGACAAATAGTAACAAAATTGTGATCTTTTATGGATTTTAATTTATGGTTTTAATGTTTCATAGTACACTTTTGGTACATGAACAAAATATTTGATGAAACCACCTAGATTTTGCTTATGTTTTTGCATGTATGTTGGCTTATCACCAATACATGGGTATTTGTAATGTGATATAACAATTCTTGTAAAGTATATCTCTATATAGTCCATTTATGGTGAAGATGAGATGCTTGATTATGGTTATTATATTGGAATACACTTACATACTGAGTATGTCACCATACCAATGTCGTCTTTTCATTTAAAAATATGTAGGAAACTAGTGTCTAATGGAAGTAATAAAGAAGACAATAAAGGAGAGGACGTGTCGTCTGATTCACGTTTGAACAAACATGTACACGCCGAATAGAATGTAGGGAGAGGAGCCACTAAAAAAACTGCAAAAACCATATGCAATGACATGCTAAAAATCTATAAGGGAGTGGAGCCACCGAGAAAACCCATAGTCTATTCGAAAACCATATGAAATGACATGCCAAAAACATATAGGGAGCGGAGCCACCGAGAACACTCACATTCTATATGAAAACCATATGCAATGACATGCCAAAAATGTATAAGGGAGTAGAGCCACCAAAAAAAATCACAATCTATACGAAAACCATATATAATGATATGCCAAAAATGTATAAGGGAGCAAATCCACCGAGAAAAATCACAATATATGCGAAAACCATATGCAATGACATGCCAAAAATGTATAAGGGAGTAGAGCCATCGAGAAAACTCATGGTCGAGCAAAACTCATGGTCTATATATATATATATATATATATATATATATATTATATATATATATATATATATATAATATATATATTATATATATATATATATATATATATATATATATATATATATATTATATATATATATATATATATAGATATATATATAGATATATATATACATATATAGATATATATAGATTATATACTATATAGATATATATAGATTATATATATATCTATATATGTATATAATCTATATATATCTATATATGTATATTATATATATATATATATCTATATATATATATATATAGATACATATATAGATATATATAGATTACGCATATCACTGTCGAATAATCAAGGACATAGGTAGGTCTTGTAGCGGCTACAAACACCCTCCAAAATTTTGCCTTAGCTTCATTTTGGAGCCTCCCTACCAACCATTCTTAGCAGCATCTCTTGCATTGTCCAAGTACATATGCTTTAGTTGAGTTTCAGTGGCTTATCAACTTGTGTGTGACAACTTGTTTTCCTCCCACCCACAGGCTGACATTTCAGAACTTGGTCAGTTTCTGGTTGTGATGTTCACTTGGAAAATTGCGCAATTCTAGAAGGGAACCATCCTTACCTCAGGAAATTGCGCAATCCATATGGGCTTCCTTCTACTCTCCATAAATGTGCAGAATAGTTAGGAAACCTTCCCTCTAGAAACTGGGCAATGCAACTCATCACTAAGCTTGCTCTAAAAATTGTGCAATTTTGACTGACAGACATGGCTTCATTCCAGAAATTGCACAATGCCTGAGGGACAACCAGACTTGCTCAACCTAGAAACTGCACAAAAGATACTCCAAGGCTTGTAGGTTGTTTCATGTGCTCCCAAGCTGACTGGTTCCCTCTAGGACTAAGAAATCTTGGTTTGAATGCATGGGCTACTTTTCCTGAAAAAAAAAAAAAAAGAAAAAATAAAAAATAATCCCTATATTTTAGGGATTCATTTTTAGCAGCTAGAGGTTACATGCAAAAGTTGTTTTAGAAACCTCCCCCCAAGTGTTGCTTTGTCCTAGATTTGTGACATGTGCGTCACAAGCCTCGATCTTGTCAAAATTAATTATTCGACACCTCAAATATCATTCCTCACATCTATCTTGGAGCTCTGTTATCCCACATCACATCTACGAGCATTTGGCACATTTATCTCAGCTTTTTCTGGGTAAGTCTTCTTTTCATGTCTTTTTCCATTTTTCTATCACTTTTTGTATTTCATTTTGTGTGAGTATTATTTTCTTGGTTTTGTTGAATGCTTGTTGTCATTTTAAAGCATGTGATCTTGTAGAAGGATTGCTTCAAGTTTTTCATTGCATATCACTATTTTCACATGCATGACACTCTTTATGCACTGACGGTCGCTGTTGCGGTGGCTCGCTTCACACACTTTCTTGTTTTCCCATTTTATGAATCTTGCACTCACTCTTTGCATGCATGATCATTCACTCTTGTTTACACTCAGCTTCACCATGCATTCAGACCTTTTCATGGTTTCATTTGCCCGTCGGCAGGTTCGGGCTGCCTTGTCCCGGACCTTGCCTTGCCCAGCTTGCAATAAGAATTTCTGAGAGTGAAGGCTCTTCCTTCTCCCAGAAATTGCGCAAATCTGGCCCAACACTGGCCTCCAGGCTTGCTCTGGCAAATTCTGGGAGGAAGTGCTCTGCTGGCCCCCGGAATTGCGCAAATTCCTTTTCTGGATTACAGTCATTGCTAAATGAACGCAGTTTCAATCCTCAATAGGCTAGGTTGGAATGTGCATTACACAATATTAGTAGTCAGTCAGCCCGCTGAGAGTCCAGAATGTGCCTTGTGCAGTTTTGGCAGTCAGTCTTGCAGCCTCTCGGTGAAAATTGCGCAATCTTTCTAGTGAGTCACCCAGGTGTGTTGCATGTCAGTCCGCAAGTTTCTTTTGGTTTTCAGTTGACAGATTGCTTTCCATGAGTGTTTCTATGTCTCCTGATATCACAAGTGTTTTTGTGTCTCTCAGCAGTACAAGTACAATGGCCTCCAAGAGAGCAGGGTCAAAGGACATCATTGAGAGCAACTGGAAATGTAGTTGAGAAATTGTCTATGAGCTTGCCTATATATGAAGACACCAAGTTGTTCATAGAAAATGACATCAAGATGAAATGGTAGGACATCAATGACACCTTTTCAGAAACATTTGAGTAGAATTTGGAAGGCCGTAGGGTCTATGTCAACATACACAAGTCTTGCTTGTACCAGATTACATGCAAGTATCCCGCATTTCCATGCGCAGACATGATCCACTGGATTGTATCGCATACTGATCCAAAGAAAATGGTGTTGAGCAGCATCAATGAAACATAATTTACTAACTTCACGACAAAGGATTTTCAGGAGATGTATCACTTGCCACAACTGGTGATCGCGATGGATACACCCTTCCCCAAACCCAGCAGCAGTGAAAACTCTAGAGACATCTTGAAGAGTTGGGTGAAAGAGCCATCCAAGTTCAGGACAACACCTAACCAAATTTACAATACAAAGATATTGCGGAATGATTATTAGCTCTTGTTCATCTTCGCATGCCGCTTATATGACCAAGAGAGCACAGATACCTTCCTGCAGAGTTGGGTGATCATGTTGGATCAACCATGAGCAAATGAAGACCTGGCAACTGGTTTGACATGTTGGCTCTCAGGTTGAAGGAACAGGTAACAGAAGCCCGACATCCACCCAAGGGTCAACAAGCAAAGATATACATGTTCGCTTACATACTTGATGCAGTTTGTGCCCATCAGCAGCTCCTAGGCTTGGGTTGGGCATGGACACATTCAGAAACCTCTGTGCACACTTATTCTAGGTTATTCTCATAATGCAACTTCCATGGAGTTAGCGTACATTTATTAGACCACTTCACCACAGTAGTATACAGATGATATTTGAGCAGGATCCACCTTGCATGTCGCAGGAAACGTTGGAGGCATTGATTGACATAGCAGATTGGTATGCGTCACCCTTTAGTACCTTCATCCAAATGTACAATGGGGAGAAGGCTCCACATGTTTTATCGAAGTTTTCCATGGATAAGAAGGTCATGAAGGAAGTGTCATATCACTTCTCGACAGGGTTGTCAGCGAGACTACACATGAATAAGAAGGCACCTTGGCCCGCTCTTCCTTTGCGGATTGGGTTGTATGAGATCCGGAATCTCAATCATGCTAAGGCTGAGAGGAAGTAATTCAAGAGATTCACCTTCAACACCAGAAGTTTCAATCTGTATGACCCACATTGCTTAATGAAGGACCACTGTGCGAGAGTGAAACATCCTCGGATCCACGGGGTGTGTCACTAGCCTAAGGAAGACCCATGGAGATACTATTATCACTTCTCTACGCACAATGAACTGGTATTCTCTTCACATCCTTTGGCACCGATCACATTGGCTGGTATATCTCTTCACATCTTGATGAAGAGTGGGCCAATAGTAGCCTACTTGCAAGATTTTGAAGGCAGTCCTCTTTGCTGCAAAATGGCCTCCACAAGGCCCGTCATGACAGGTTAGGAGAATGTCAAAAACTTCCTCCTCCCTGACACATCTTCTCAAGATCTGATCTAGGCCAAGTTTGAAGAGATTGCCCCTAATCCAAGTGAAAGGGGTGCTTTTCCTCATGATCTTGCTCTTCTCTTTTGAGGACAGGTGTGGTGGGAACTGTGTTGAAACCAAGTAATTTGCTATATCAGCAAACCATGGAGAGAGTACTGAGATAGCAAATAGGTGTTCATCTGGCATTTGATCATCCACCATTCCTTCTTCACTGCAAGCAAATTTACTCTAGACAAAAAGTCAGCAACAACATTTTCTTTACCAGGCTTATCAATAATGGTTAAATCAAACTGCTGCAATAAAAGCAACCATCTAATAATGCGAGCATTTACATCTAGTTTATTCATTAAATACCTAATTGCAGCATGATCAATGTGTACAAAGGTTTGATAGCCTGTGATGTAATGTCTGAATTTATTTAAGGAATGCACTACAACTAGGAGTTCCTTCTCGGTTACCGTGTAGTTTAACTCTGCCTTTGACAAATTTTTACTTATAAAGTATATGGCATAAGGTAACTTTTCATCAATTTGTCCCAAGGCTGCTCCTATTGCTTTATTCGAGGCATCTGTGTGAATGTGGAAATGTAGGGCCCAGTTTGGGCCTCTCAAAATTGGGGCAGTCACAAGTTTGCTTTTCAAGGTATCTAGGGCTTCTTGACAGTTTTCAGTCCATATGAACTTGACATCTTTTCCCAAAAGACCAAACAACGGAGAGGCTAACTTACTGAAATATTTAATTAATCTTCTATAATATCCCGCTAAGCCTAGGAAACTTCGGACATCTCTCACCTTTTGAGGAGGTGGGACCCTTTGGATTATGGAAATTTGTTGGGGTCCACCTCCAATCCTTGTTGAGATATTGCATGACCTAGCATGGTCCCTTCAGCCATCAAAAAATTCAGATTTTTCCGGACTAAGGGACAGGTTCATTTCACTACACTTGTCCAAAAATTTTCCTAGGTTAGATAAAGCTTCTTGAAAGTTAGAACCATAAGGAGTAAAATCATCCATATATATTTCCATTGCATCATGAACCAGTTCAGAAAATATACTCAATACTGCTCTCTGGAAAGTGGCTGGAGCATTGCATAAACCAAAAGGAAGGACCCGGTATGCAAAGGTACCCTAAGGACAAGTGAAAGTGGTCTTATCTTGGTCTTCCGGGCTGATTTGAATCTGATTGTACCCGCTAAACCCATCTAGGAAGGAGAAAAACTTTTTCCTCGCCAGACCATCTAACACTTGATCTATGAAAGGCAAAGGAAAATGGTCCTTTTTAGTGGCCTTGTTTAGTTCCTGATAATCAACACAGATTCTCCACTTACCATTTTTCTTTGGCACTAGCACCAAAGGAGAGACCCATTCACTGTCAGAGATGGGGTAGATGAATCCTGCATCAAGTAATTTTTGCAATTCTTCCTTAACAATGTCTTTAAGGGCTAGATTCATCCTCCTTTGAGGCTGTCTGACTAGTTTTCTATCTTCCTTAATGTATATGTGATGGGTACATACTGAAGGGTGCACTCCCTTAATCTCCTTATAACTCCAGGAAAAGGCATCTAAATGTTTCCTCAATAAGCTGCATAGTTTCTTCTCCTGGGAAGTGGATAGGGATGAGTTGATTTTCAAGGTTCTTTCTGGGTCAAACTCTATATTCTTAACATAGAGAGAGGTCGATTCAGCCACACAGAGATCAATTAAGGGATTGTCTTAGGTTTCTTTCACTAGATCTTCTAATGGAAAAATATTCGGGGGTGGCTTCTGAATTAAATTTTCAATGATATCATCCTCATTTTGCGGTTTCCCCCCCATGACAGTTTCTACTGCACACAATGGTGCAGAATAGAATTCATCCTCATCCTCCTCCTCCAACTAGAGAGGTAGATCATGTTCTAGAAATGGTTGGGCAGGAGGGTATAGGATTAGTTGCTTGGACATATGCCCATTCTTGATGATCATGTTCCTAACCCGACAACTGATGTAAGCATCGGTAGTGGCCAACCAGGGTCTTCCTAGGATGAGAGGATACCCAGTGAGCTTTGCCTTTGACTCTAGAACTAAGAAATTAGCAAGGTACTCCCAAGAATCAATGGAGACCATCACATCCACCACAATCCCTTCAGGGGTCATGGTGGAGCGGTCTGCTAACTGTAGTACTGTCGTGGTCTTTCTCAAGGAGCCCTGGAGGTTGAGTTTGAGCATGGTGTCCTTTTTCATCACATTAATGGCAGCTACCAGATCAATCAAGGTATGTGAGATCATGGTGCCATTGATGTGGACATCAACTAATAGGCTTGCAGGGTCCAAATATTTCGGACAGATTACCTACCCCAACATCAGGTCGGATAGTTGTCCTATGACATTGATGGTTGGGGCATCTCTTATGCACCTGCCTGGATGCCTGAAGCACTTCTCTTTGATCATCTTATTGTATATAGGCACATCCTTTATGGCTTGGAGAAGTGGTATCTTTACACATAACTGTTTCAATTCTCCCAGAAGTTCAGTTTCTTCTAGGGTGGGCTGTGTTGTCCCGGATAGTCTCTCAGTAAAGAGTGGAATTGATTTTGGTTCACTTTCCCCTTTATCTTCCTTAACCTCCTGAGGGAGAGGCTGGCTATCTAGGAGAACCTTCCCAGATCATAGGTTAATCTCCTGAATCTCCACAGCATAAGTTGGGCATGATGGTTCCCCACTATATACTTGTTAGGCCTGTCTGTTGTTCGGGTTCGGGTTCGATTGAGTAGGCATTTGGGGTCGCCTTGGTGTAGCAGGAGGCAATGGTTGTGGTTGAGCAGGTGGTGGAGGCAAAAGAGCAGGAGGAGAGTTGTACTAGGGCCTCCACCCCTGATGAGATGCATTCCATTGAGGTTGTGGCTGAGCATAGGAGTGAAATGAATGAGCAGCTGTTTGGGCATGGTATTGAGATGGATAGGACCAAGGAGGAGGTGTGGACCAGGAAGGATGAGCAGGAGGGCCCCAAGAAGGTATGGAAGTGGCTTGGTTGGGGTTGTAGTATGCCTGAGATTTCCCTTGCATCCCCTGCTGGTATGGTCTCCTTTGGTTCATGAAATAGAGTGGTTCAGTGTCTCCTTTGGCCCCATGGTATACAACTTTAAGTCTGGGCAAGGAAGGGCACTTATCTGTAGAATGATCTTCTTCACAGACTGAACAAACCTCTATAGAGTTCAATGGAAATTCATTCCTAGGATGCCTTCTGGTGCACCTAGGACAAAAAATGGCCAAAGCCCTCTCTGCTTCCTCTTGTTTCCTTTTGATATGAAAGGTATCCATTTGCATGGCAAGAGTCTGTAGCATCTCACTCTTGAAGTCTTCCAGCATGTTTCCAAGTTCACCTTTGAGGGATGAACTGGATGAGGAGGTACTAGCTATGGGTTGACTCCCCCTACCTCTCTTTTTGGCTGCCCTAGAATGGTTTCTAAAAATAGTCTTTATGTCTTCATAAGGTAGTTGGTAGATGTCTCCCCCAGCCATTAGATTGAGGGTGTCTAGAAGGTCTTGCGGAATTCCCCTGAGCAGGACCAACTTTAGATATTTGGGTCAAGTGTGCACCTGGCCCTTTTATAACTAAGCTGGAACCCCTCTTCATAATCTTCCAAAGATTCATCACTTCCCATGGTCATTGAGAAGATTTCTTCCTTGGTGTCTTTTGACCTACAGTAGTCTCGATATTTGTTATTAAATGCCTACTGCATCTGAGCCCAAGTTGTGATGTTATTGCCAGGCATCCCCATGAACCAGTGCAATGTTGCATCCTTGAGAGTAGAAGGAAATAGTTTCAACATTTTCTCATCTTCTGCATAGTCATAGGTTCAACAGATAATAGAAAACTCAAACAAAAAGGTGTCAGGATCTTCTGTATTCAATCCATGGAAGTGAGGTAGGGCTGAAGGGCTTATGTTCTTCATTTTAGTGTCCCCATTGGTCTCTCGGATGGGAAAGGTACCCTCTACTCTTTCTCCATTCCCCCTAGCATTTTTGTTTTCAGCCATTGTCTCAGGAGGGAGTTTTTCTTCTTCTTCTTCCCCTATAGGTTTTTCAAATATCTTTGGTTTTTCACCTAAAGGTTCTTCTTGATCACTGCCACCAAAGAAGAGAGAAGGGTGGATATGTGATGTGGTAGGGGTGTTGGGTAAGAATTTTCCTGAATTCTCTCTATTCCTACGAGGCATGAAAGGAAATATTTTGGTTGATTTTTGCTTTATCTGCTTGTACTTGCAAAACTGAAATTGATTGAACAAACAAATTGCAACTAACTGAAATGAACTTGCTGAAATGAAATTGCAGAACTAAAAAGGAAAGCAAATGAGATGCAAAAGGAAAGCAAGGAAATGACTAATCTACTTTTGCTGAAATGGAAATTGCAGAATTGAAAGGAAAGCAAGGAAATGACTAATCTACTTTTGCTGAAATGGAAATTGCAGAATTGAAATGAAAGCAAGGAAATGAAGAAATTGAAAGAAACAACTACTCTACTTTTGTTGAAAGAAACTACTTAGTAGAATGTTGCAGTAGAAAATAGAAGAAAGCAGTAATCACAAAATACTTTGACTCTTCCCTGGCAATGGTGCCAAAAAGTAGTGAGCACCAGTATTGCAGCAATAATGCTGCAACCCCTGGGCTTCCTACTTTACTTTTATCAGCCCGGTAGTTCGTAACAAACTTGGAAGCGATGGTGTTGTATGCACAAGTACTATTTCTTACTGCAGGCTATCACTTGGTCAGCTGGCGCAAGATCACTAGGAGCTAAAACCAACTTCTATGAATTCCAGAAGAAGCTTTATTAAGATGAAAGAAAGGAAAGCTTACTCTATAGAGGCTACTCTACTTGCAGAAAGAGAAAGAAGACTGAAATGTGGAGTAAACCTGGCAAACCCTAATTAACCAATTAATCCTAATTTTGCAGAAAGAGAGATGAGAAACCATGAAATGAATTCCATTACCTACTTAGGAAGTAAACATCATCTACTCAAGCTATTTCTACCAGGAAATGAGAAAAAAACATCTTTTTGGATTTTTATGCATTTTTAAGTGAAATTGTCATGCATGTAATTTATTTGTTTGTGAATGTGGCAGTGATTAGGTGGAAATGGAGGGCGAATTTGGAGTTTGCAGAGGTGTAGGAATGTGTGGAGGGGTCCTCAAAGGTCCCAGGTGGCCTTCTGGAGGCTTTCCCTGCAATCGGACTTCAAAAAGTCACCTACAGGAAAATCTACAAGAGGCTACAGGGGATCTACAGGAGGTCTACAGGAGGATGCCAAGAGCTTTTTTAGAGGTTTTGAAGGTGGGAAAATGGGTGGAAAGGGTAGCTGAAGGATAGAGTGATGTGTTAAGGTGTCTAGGGTTCATTAAGAAGGATCAGGGAAGAGAAAGATGGTTGGACTTTGTTCAAGGAAAGAGAGGACAGTTCATGAGAAAAGTGCAGAAAACTAAGGAAGATTTGTGAGGGACTCTGGATAACCTGTGGAACATAGATCAAAGTAAGATGGTGATGGCTGATTGGCTAACTTATTGTAAGCAGAGATGTACTACAATAGAATTGAAAATCAAACACTGAGACTAAGCAAGCAAAGAAACTAGCTACACTAAAAAAAACAGAACTGTTCATCAAGCTAGTCTAAATTCTGATCTAGGAAAGTAAATGATGAACAATGCTATAGGAAAGAAAGCATGGAAGGAAATTTATTGCAAAGACAGAAATGAGCACAGTGAAATAGATCTACAACAAAGCATGAACCTTCTAACAAGTTGCAACACTAGAAATCCTATGGAAAAGGCAAATCTGGGTTTTTTGTGGCAGCAAGAGGGTCTTGGCCTCAGTTCATGGTCCCAAAGGGAGGAAGGAGGACAAGGCTCTATTGATGGCCTTTTTGTATCTTTTTCCTATCACTGTTCAACCTGCTACAACAAACTAAAATCGAAACAACCTTTTAAATCACCAAAAGTAACCTATTCTTAACTAAGAAAGAAATCTATCTAACAGCAACTAATTCATAAACTAAAACAAAGCATATAAATACAAGACAAGAGGTTCTTGGCTGCTTGGATTGGGCCCTAACCCAAGAGATTCAGCCCTCTGAGGTAACTCAGTGCTATCTCGAACAAGATCTCATCTTCATTATCAAAATAATAATAGGATTACATGAAACTGTCAACAAAACTAAGCTCGAAGTTGAGCTGAGAAAAGCTGCAACAAAAGTTTGAAAATTTGACTAACATCCAACAACCTAATGAGGCCTTAGGCCTCTCTACTTATACAACTAAAGCTCCCAACAGCTTCCTTAAAATTAGGGAGGCTTAGCTCCCAAAACTTGAGATAGACAGAAGTTATCCTCCACTTGCTCGACTGCCTCTTTTGTGCATTGATGTGGTTGCTTGTGCTCCGAGATTTCTGAAGGAGAATTCGAAGTAGGGAGTCATAAATGAGGGGGACACCCTCCTATAAATCCTCTCCCTTGTCTTCTTCGAATATTTGCTACCAAATGTTCATTAAATCTTTGACTTTGTCTCCAAAATTGACCAAAAATCTGCATTAAGCACACATTAGACTCCATGGCATAATGACCAACCCAACTCACTCTAATAGCATAAATATAATCAAAAACATGCAATAAACTAATGAGAATGGTGGATTAAGCTAAGTTAGGAGGCAAAATGAGCCCATATAATTACCCATTTATGGGGCTCATCACATGCTCCTTCCTTGACTTTTTGCAAAGTGACACCCTTTATACCAACGAGGACATCTTACTTACCTCTGCGCGGAACCATGGTCAAGGCGATATCGTACTACCCACTACTGGGATTCCTACACCAAATGGTCTGAGGTCTAGTTGGGACTTCTTACCAGGGAGATCCCCTGAAATGTTGTCGAGTCTAGGATCGTAAACATTTCTGCCACTAGGAGGGATATATGACAAGATGAGTCCTCACATCCTGTTTTGAACCTTCACACATCTGTCATAGATATCATTAGAGTCCACCCTCCGCGATGTCTGTCTAACACACAACCCTTTAACATCACGAAGGAGTTTTATGATCTCTTATCTAAATTCATGTATGATGGTGAAGGCAAAGTCGCCTAGCCTAAGAAATTACATGAATTCCTTATTTCTTGAAGGATGCAAATGTGTTTGATGAAGTCGAGGTCAGCATGTTGCTTTCAACCACAATTTGTGAATCCCCACAATGTTGGTGCGCAACTTGCCTCACAATTGTGTGCACTCATTTAAGTAGTTTAGTGATCTAATCGAATATACTTTCCATCATTTTGATCCTAAACCTCTTGAAAAAAATTGTTAAAACAAAGAAAGGCCTCGCATGAACAACCTATGGATTTTTGGCAGCACTTATGTGTACTCTAGTTTGAAGCTACGAAAAACTACATGAAATTCCAATATCTTTGGGAAAGATTTGAATATTTTCTTCACAAATCACTCTATCCTAAAATGAAGTTGAATTTCAAACCCCGCTCAGCATACTTCGATGATGGAGCTGCTTAATCACCAGCGGACATAATTTCTGTCACAAGTGATTTTCCGCCTTCCCCTCATCAAATAACTCCACCACCACAAAGTGATGTGGGAGGACATGCACACATGTTTGCTCAACTATTACATCCTCCCATCATCACTACTCTCAATTTCTGCACAGATTTGGTTGGGAGGCCCATGGGTTGTCACATTCATTTTTTACCTCAACCTCATCTCCACGTTCTTTTGATCCTCTAGATTGCATTGTCTTGTGTTCTTCTGTTTCAGACTCTAAACCTATTGTGAACAACGATCAAGTTATCGATGGAGTTGATTTTGCACAACCAACCTGCAATGTCATCTACGATGAGTATGACTGGGAATTAGAACATTAACTCACGGTGAAGGAGGATCTCCTTCTATCTATGCCTCCTCCGCTTTTTCCTGACATCTTTGGTGATTCTGTTATCTTTGATTTTCCTTGTGTAAATTCATCCACAGAAGCACATGCTTTTGATCATTCGCAAAACACACTCAATGTCAGTCCATCATTCGACAGCAGAGAGGACAAATTATTCATTGAAAATCCACTTGATTTTTCATCTTCCTTTTCCGGAAACACAAAGGTTGAACATTCTTACTTCTCATTTACCCCTCTATTCGATCTATCTGATCATGAGGATGTCGATGAACTCATTGATTTTTTTTATCGTAGCTATCGTGATCTATTTACTCCCGTATTCGATCATGATGTTGATTCTATCATTGTTGATTTTTCAAAGCCACCCATTTATGATGATCTATCTATTGATTAAGTTGAAACCTGCAGGCTGTCGAGCCACTTTAGCTTGAGATGATTGTTATGTCATGCCCTCACTATCCTTAGGTTAGTTTCACTTCCGATCAGGAAATTGTTGAAATACCCAAGGCTCCTCATCACTCATCTATATGCATTAAAGATCAATCTAACACACATATTTCGCTTCCTCCACTTGAATCACATGATCCCATCGCTCATGCATTGGAGGAATCTTACACAACAAGCACACTTGTATGACACAGTTGTCTATGTTTATCATTTTTGCTTGCATGTCACATTCAAGAGAGTGCATATTATTAACATCTGCACGCAGTGTGTCACAACACCATGGTAAGTCCACAGAGTGCATGTCATGCACTTTCACTTTTTTATTTTCTGTGGATACATTTAAACTCAGAGTGTGTTTGTTTTCATTGTTATATCTTTCATGTTTGTTGGTTTGCTTAACTGTGTTGTTCGCGAACCATGACTTCACCAACATGGGTCAACTAATGCACTGATTTATCCATTGGAAATATCACTTCATGTGATCAGACCCATGCACCGTTAGCTTAGGATTAGGAGTAGTGTTTTTTTTTGTCTCATTTGATTGCATGCATGTTTGATTTATTAATTGATTTGTTTATTTTCTTGCCTGCTTGCTTTGCTTACTTGCCTTGATTTTTCATTTGCTTCTACTCTTTGTTTTGTTTTGTTTTATTTTCTTGTTTATGTTTGTAGGTTCGTTTCACATGGAACTGTGTGTGATTCTTGAAACAAGTAGGGTAAAGTACAAGAGGAATTCTACAACTATTAATACGTGGTTATTTTTTGTCTTCTCTCTTCATGTCAAACTTGTTGTCTTTAGTCAATGATACACCAATGGAAAATACATTATGTTCAAGTGAACCTTGGTGAAAACACAATGCTTGCACACTAACTAGTACCACCTACTCTAGTCGGTTGTTTTGGGTTAACCCTTGTCAGCTCAGTCAAGTAGAGTAAGGTGAAGGGGAAAACCTTAACAAGTATGTCAAAGGTATGTACAAAATACTTCTTTGAAGGAACAACCCCTTCTGCTCTCAATAAGTCGGGATCCCTCTTCCACCTCTGAAATGAATAAGTGATATGCACAGTTCTTGAAAAATCAAAAATGAGAAAATGAAATGTGATTTTTTTTGAAAAAATGAAAAAGGCGAAATAAGAAAAGGCTTCCTACACATAGAGGTGATGCAGGTAACTCCACCAAGGTACTGAATAGTCTAGTTGGCAGCAGAGTGATGCTTGTGTTCCTGTGTGACTCCGTGGGGGTACTGTCCAGGCTTGTTGGCATCAGAGCAAAACCAAAGATGAAACTTAAACTTTGATTGTCATATTGCTTGTGTACCAATATACCCCTCATCCCCAATCAAAATAACTGTGTTGAATTGGCTTGGAATGTGTGTTGACTGACCAAGAGAATGGCAAGTGCTAAATCGTTCAATCAAGCTAGTGTGGAAACCAAGATGATCAAAGAACTGAACAATACTTGAGGAGGAGTTAGACTTTATTTTCATGGAACAAGGTCCATTTAGAGAGCTGGCGTTCCACCAGTGTGTCGCCAAGTGTTGTAGCGGCTACAACCACCCTCCAAAATTTTTCCTTAGCTTTGTTTTGGAGCCTCCCTACCAACCATCCTTAGCAGAATGTCTTGCATTGTCCAAGTACATATGCTTCAGATGAGTTTCAGTGGCTTATCATCTTGTGTGTGACAGCTTATTTGCCTCCTACCTACAGGCTGACATTCTGGAACTTGGTCAGTTTTTGGTTGTGATGTTCACCTGGAAATTTGTGCAATTCTGGAAGGGAATCAACATTCCCTATGGAAATTGTGCAATCCATCTGGGATGCCTGCTACTCTCTAGAAATGTGAAGAATAGCTAGGGAACTTCCCTCTAGAAACTACACGATGCAGCCCATCATTGGTCTTGCTGTCAAAAATTACACAATTCTGACTGACAGCCAGGGCTTCAGTTCAGAAATTATGCAATGCTTGAGGGAAAACCAACTTTCTCAACCCAAAAGATGTGCAAAATCTACTCCAAGGCTTGCAGGTTGTTTCATGTGCTCCCAAGTTGACCGTTTCCCTCCAAGACTAAGCAATATTGGTTTGCATGCATGGATTTCTTTTCCTGAAAAAGAAAAAAAATGAAAAAAAGAAAAAGGAATCCCTAGATTTTAGAGATCCATTTTTAGTAGCTGGAGGTTACATGCAAAAGTTGTTTTAGAAACCTCCTGCCAAGTCTTGCTTTTTCCTAAATTTGTGGCATGACCATCATAAGCCTTGATCTTATAAAACTTATTTATTCGATGCCTCAAATCTCATTTCTCACATCAATCTTAGAGCTCTGACATCCCAGATCGCATATAGGAGCATTTGACACATTCATCTCAGCTTTTTCCGAGTAAGTTTGTTTTTCATGTATTTTGTTGCTTTTCTGTCGCTTTTTGTATTTCATTTTGTGTGAGTGTTGTTTGCTTGGTTTTGTTAAATGCTTGTTGTCATTTTAATGAATGTTAGTTTGTAGAAGCATTGCTTCAATTTTTTCATTGCATCTCATTGTTGTCACATGCATGACAATGTTAGTCCCCTATACTACTAGTGTAACCCCTTATTGTTATTAGTACAACCCCCTTATTATATTTCTGTACCCATGTAGTCCCCATATTGTTAGTATTTTTCCCCATAGAAGCCCACTATTGTTATTATTGTGCCCTTACATTATTATTGTTATGTCGGCTCCATTTATATTATGACTCCTTAGACTCCTATATATAGAAAGGAGGTCTTGTCATTTGTATCATCCAAGAATTGTTCATTTGTGTAATGTAAAGGAGGTTTCCCCCTCAAAGAAGCTGAATTATAAGGCATTGATCTATCTTTTCTATCTTTTTGTGAGCTGGTTTCATAACATTTGGTATCAGAGCTTTGGATTCTAGGGTTTCGCTACTCTGAACAGGTCATCATGGCACTTTCGCTATAACTTGTTTTCTGCGACTTTTCAAATGCTAAAACAAAAACCCATTTGGGTTAAAATCGTTCGGAACCTAGGGTCCAAATTTTAGAGGTTTTTGTGTGATATTTGCAGAGATATGATCTGAGGAAGTTGGCCATTTTGCAGACTCTCGAATTACATTCCAAACAGGTGACCTAGAGAAAATAGTCATAACTTTTATTTTGAGCATCAGATTAAAATTTCGTAAGAAGTTACAGAAAGAGGACGGACTGTAGTTTCCTATGTATATTTTTTAGATCCGAAGGTCAAAACAGTGACACGTGGCACTTCATACAAGTTCGCTCTTATGAAAAGGTATATAATCAGGTCATCTTGGGAGATTTGTCATAACTCTTTCTTGGAGAATCTAAATTTGATCAAACTGGTGGCATTGGAAAGATGACACAGAGGGATACTGTAGGTCGCAATTTTAGAACTTAAATATCCAAAAGTACAGAGTTACAGTCGTTTCAAGATCGACCTCCTAAAATCAAGAAAAAGCTATATGAGGAATTTTGATGGCAAGGATCTAGTAAATTGGATACTACAGATGGAGAAATATTTTGATATACATGGTGTACCACTATTAAAAAGGTATGTATTGCATCTTCATATTTAGAGCAAGATCAATTTTTATGGTATAAAGGGCTTTGTTCTCGTAAACAAATTGTTACGTGGTCAATTTTCACGGAGGAAATTATAGCACATTATGAGAATACAAAGAGCAACACCACAACAATTGGAATAAAAAAGAGAAAAAGGGCTTACAAAGTGGAAAGAAAAATTATGGCAAAAAGGAATTCTACCCCTCACAACTATAAAGATGGAAGTGTTGTTTCTCCTAGCCCTCCACAACCTACAAGGGTTACACCACAACAATTGGAAGAAAAAAGAGAAAAAGGGCTTTGTTACAATTGTGATAGCAAATGCACTAAAGGTCATAACTGTGCTAAGAAGACATTATTTTACATAGAGTATGAAGAGGAGGAAGAAAAGGATCAAGCAACATCAAAAGAAGAGGATATACGCCAGGAACCAACCCCAGAGAAAGAAGAAATGAATCCGACCATATCTTGTAAAGCATTGGCAAGAATTACCACTCCTCAAACTCTCAAGATAGAAGGACATATCAAGAAGAAAAAGGTTCAAGAAGTGAAAGATCACATCAAGAAAGAAGAAATGAATCCAACCATATCTTGTAATGCATTGGCCGGAATTACCACTCCTCAAACTATCAAGATAGAAGGACATATCAAGAATAAAAATGTTCAAGAAGTGAAAGATCACATCGAGCATCAAGAAATGAATCCGACCATATCTTGTAAAGCATTAGAAGAAATTACCACTCCTCAAACTCTCAAGATAGAAGGACATATCAAGAAGAAAAAGGTTCAAGCAGTGAAAGATCACATCGAGCATCAACAACAAGTTCTCCAACTTTTAAAGGATAATGCCACTTTGGTGCAAAATTGAATGAAACAACAGGTAGATCAACATCATAGTGAAAAATGTTTTGATGTAGGTGATTGGGTATTTTTACTGCTACATCTCAAGAAAGCTATTTATGAGAAGGAAATGTTGGCAATACTACATGCAATTCAGAAATGGCGACCTTACTGAATGGGAAGGAACTTCAAGGTAAAAATGGATCATGATAGTCTTAAATACTTTTTAGAACAACTATTATCTTTAGAAGAACAAAAAAATGGGTCAAAACTATGTTGGGTTATGACTTTGACATCATCTATAGAAAAGGGAAGCAAAATTTTGTTTCAGATGCACTCTCAAGAAAGGATGAGGATGTGGAAGCATTGTTTTGTGCTATTTCTATTATCCAACTAGATTGGATAAATGAAGCAAGGGATGAATGGAAGAAGGATGAAGAAGTATCGCCACTCATTCAAAAGTTGCAGAAGATCCCAATTCAAACAATACTGCCAGAACTTGAAGAGGAAGGAAAAATCATATTGGAACCTGGAGCAGTCACAGAAACAAGAACCCGACAGCTACGAAATCGATCAATTTCAGAGTATCTCATCAAGTGGAAGAACTTACCTACTGAAGATTCCACATGGGAGGACAAGAATTTTATACAAAGTACCAAGAACTACTCAAGCGTTGAGGACAACACTTTTTGAAGGAGAGGGGCATGTTAGGCCCCTATACTACTAGTGTAACCCCTTATTGTTATTAGTACAACCCCCTTATTATATTGTTGTACCCATGTATTCCCCATATTGTTAGTATTATGCCCTATAGAAGCCCACTATTGTTATTATTGTGCCCTTACATTATTATTGTTATGTCGGCTCTGATTATATTATGACTCCTTAGACTCCTATATATAGAAAGGAGGTCTTGTCATTTGTATCATCCAAGAATTGTTCATTTGTGTAACGTAAAGGAGGTTGCCCCCTCGAAGAGGCTGAATTATAAGGCGTTGATCTATCTTTTCTATCTTTTTGTGAGCTGTTTCATAACAGACACTGTTTTTGCACTAACGGTCGTTGTTGTGGCGACTCACTTCACACACTTTCTTGTTTTCCTATTTTTTGAATCTTGCACATTCTATTTGCATGCACGATCATTCACTCTTGTTTGCACTCAGCTTTGCCATGCATTCATACCTTTTCATGTTTTCAGTCGCCCGTCAATAGGTCTGAGCTGCCTTGGCCCAGACCTTGTCTTATCCAACTTGAAATGCGCATTTCTAAGAGTGAAGGCTCTACCTTCCTCCCAGAAATTGCACAAATCTATCCCAACACTAGCCTCCAGGCTTGCTCTGCAAAATTCTGGGAGGCAGTTCTCTACTAGCCCCCGAAATTGTGCAAATGCCTTTTGTGGGTTGTAGTCATTGCTGACTAAAAATGCGCATTGCGCAGTTTCAGTCCTTAGCAGGTCAGGTTGGACTGCGCATTGTGCAATTTCAGCATTTAGTCATCCCATTAACATTCTGGACTACTCCTTGCATAGTTTTAGTAGTTAGTCTCTGACCCTCCTAGTGAAAATTGCGCAATATTTCTTGTGAGTCACCCAGGTGTGTTGCATGTTAGTACTCAAGTTTCTTTTTGTTTTCAACTGATAGATTGCTTTCCATGAGCATTTCTATGTATCCAGGTATCACAGGTGTTCATCTCACTCTCAGTAATAGAAGTACAATGGCCTCCAAGAGAGCAAGGTCAAAGGACACCATCGAGAGTGCAACTGGAGATACAGTTGAGAAAGTATCTATGAGCTTGCCTATTTATGAAGACACCAAGTTGTTGATAGACAAGGACATCAATATGAAATTGCAGGACATCAATGACACCTTTTCAGGCACATTTGAGGAGAATTTGGAAGACCATGGGGTCTATGTCAACATACACAAGTCTGGCTTGTACCAGATTGCATGCAGGTATCACACATTTCCATGTGTGGACATGATCCACTAGATTGTCTTGCATAATGATCCAAAGACAATGGTGTTGAGTAGAATTAGTGGAACATAACTTTCTAGCTTCAGGGTGAAGAATTTTTAGGAGATGTATCACTTACCACAACCAGTGATCACGATGGATACACCCTTCATTAGACCCACCAGTAGTGCAAATTCAAGCGACATCTTGAAGAACTGGGTGAAAGAGCCATCCAAGTTCAGGACAACACCCAGCTAGGTTTACAATAAAAAGATACTACGGAAGGCATATCAGCTCTTGGTCATCTTTTCATGCCACTCATACGGCCAAGAGAGCACAGAGACCTTCTCACAGAGTTGGTTGATCGTGTTGGATCAACTGGCGAGCGAAGGAAGACATTGCAACAAGTCTGACATGTTGGATGTCAGGTTGAAGGAACATGTAACAAAAGCCTAACATCCACCCAAGGGTCAGCAAGAGAAGATATAGTCTATTCCCATTAGCAGTTCCCAAGCTTGGGTTGGGCATGGACACCTTCAGAAACCTCTATGCACACTTATTGCAGGTTGTTCTCCAAATGCAGCTTTTGTGGAGTTATCATAAAGTTATTAGACCACTTCGCCACCCCAGTATACAGGATGATATTTGAGCAGGATCCACCTTTCATGTCATAGGAAGCGATGGAGGAATTGATCGACATAGTAGATTAGTATGCCTCACCCCTTGGCACCTTCATCAGGATGTACAATGCGAAGAAGGCTCCGTATGTTTTACCTAAGTTTTCCATGGATAAGTTGGTCATGCAAGAAGTTTCATATCACATCTCGGCATGGTTTTCAGTGAGACTGCACAGGAATAAGAAGGCATCTTGGTCCATTCTTCCTTTGCAGATCGGGTTATATGAGATCCAAAATCTCAAGCATGCTGAGGCGGAGACGGAGGAATTCAAGAGATTCACCTTAGGCACCAGAAATTTCAATCCGTATGACCCGAATTTCTTAGTGAAGGACCACTATGTGAGAGTGAAACATCCTTGGATCCACAGGGCGTGTCATTAGCCTGAGGAAGACCCGTGGAGATACTGTTATCACTTCTCAAGGCTCAATGAACCAGTCAGCATAGCTGTAGAGTGGTTAGCAAAGTAGAAAGTAGCAACATCTCTTAGAGCAGCATCATCAACAGCAACAGAGGGTAGCAGACCCGCGCATGACAAAGGCAAGAGGAAGGTTTTTGAATTTGCAGACGCAGAGAAAAGATGTGAGTGAAAATCAGATCCACTTGTGTTGAAAGAAACTTTGGAGATTAAGGCTAAGAGGCAACAACGCGATAGAAGGATCGAGCAAAGGAAAATATAGAAACTAAAGATGGAGCAAACAGAAAAGGAGTTGCAGAAGCTGAAGCGACAACTTAGGGAGGAACAAGAGTTGTGCAGAAGAGAGAAGGAATCACAACAGGAACAGGAACAACATGAGGCGCAACATGCACATATTAATGAAACTACGCCCATACAGGTTATTGACTCATCCGAGCAATTGGCACATAGCAGACAAGGTGAGCAATCGTAGGAGAAGGACTTTGCTCAGGAGATTAACAGATGATAGAGTAGATGGAAACATATATGGTTAAACCTGAGTTAGATTATGAAATTCACCTCATGCCTCAGAACGAAGAGGTCACCCCACTGGCTTCACAAATCTGGAGGCAAAGCAAGTCCCAAGCGATCAAGGAGACACTAAAATCATTGAAGACAATCTAGAATCGGAGATGCATAGCATATCTTTCAACGAGTCACAACACAGAGTTGTGCAGTAGCGCAGAGTGCCTACTCTGAATCTCCATGTATATCCCATGTAGTTTGAAGAGTGAGTGATTTTACTCGATGTGCGCACACATCCAGTCATATTGGTCGATGCTACCAAATAATATGTCGAAGCCACCAGCTCGAGTGTTAGATTATTGATAGATGAGAATGAGCGCATGGCTAAGGAGTTAGAAGTGGCCAAGTAAGGAGGAGAGCATGTTACAAAATCCGCTAGAGCAGATTTGAGGAGAGCGATACTAGATGAAGTATCGTCTCTCGAGACAGTCCTGTGGAATTTGTACTCCTAATTCGTCACCATGCATAAGTCAGTTGTCCATCTCAATGGTTGGCAACAGAGATGTGCTAGGAGAGTGCACATCTTGTCAGATCTTCACACTATTGTCGATCACATGCAAATATGGACAATGAGGTACAAAGGAGCCCCATTGCACTTGGCAAAGATGATGAAGCCAAAGGCGATATAGTTGAAGGCACGCATCCAGAGTTAGATTTGGAACTATGAGGAACTCTCGTTGTTCATCACCAATTTGCAGGCTTCACATGCATGAGTGTTCAAGAGCATCGATGTCATTGTGCACACACATGCGATCCCATCCATTGGCACACTCACTGAGGTGAAGTTAAAGAACCAATTCTGACTGGAGCTGGACATGCACTTTCATCAATTGATGCACGTAGCCACCGGCATAGACTTGCAAATGAGCGCAGACACCATGCATCAGTATGTTGTTGGTCTAGATGCACTCAAGACTATGATGCACATGTTATCTCACGAGTTGGACAGAGGTACCAAATCAGTGTGCCCAAATGCAATGGAGGCAAGAGTTCACTTTCAGAAGGATGTCACCACAGAGCATGCAGACACCATAACAAACTACCAAGTGTGGAATTAATTCGCCATCGTCGATGATCATGATGATGTCAAAGAGTTAGTCTTCCCACAATTGTGTGAGTCTTAGTGATGTCTTTCATGGATTACTCAAGCCTATTTTTGTCTCACATGGGTACATGTGCAGATTGTAATGAAAGCATGTTGTAAAAGTAAAAGACCAAGTGTCAATAGTAGAATGTAACAATAATGTAGTAATTGAAGAGTCATGAGGGTAGGTGAAGAGTCACAAAGGAGAATTTCAAGGGTCACCCCACCCTTTTCTATTTAGAGAACCTCATAACTCATTGAATAGGATTTTGGGATCCAATCTTCCTATAGGTGTAACTTAGAGAAATCTTGGAGTGTATTATAACGAGTCTTGGCTTCTCCACAATGCAGAGCTAGTACATCTCTTTGGAGGAGTAGGCGACAATGACTGTAATGTTCTGCTATCGGGGCTGGTGGAATCCATGGTTGTATGTATGATTGGATCTTTCACTCTTTTAATATAACAGAGCCAGCACGTTTCATGAATATGTTGTTATTGTAGTTCGACTCTCCTGGTTACTTTAATGATGTATGTAGTTGTTATTTACGCATGTATGTATGGACTATTTTGTATGTGTTTTTATGAATCTTATCGAAGTGTGTTGTTGGTATAACCCATCACTTTTGATCACCGACTATCCTTCTTTCCATCTCGTGATGTCTTTCTACTCTTGTGTTCCCTTTCAAGCTATGTGCTATCACAGGTTTCTAAGGGGCGCACTCACTCCCATTTCTGTGTGTTATATCTTTTCATGCTCCTTCCTTGACTTGCTACAAGGTCACACCCTTGCTACCAACAAGGACATCTTACTTACCTCTACGTGCAACCGCAGTCAAGGCGATACCGTACTACCCACTATTGGGACTCCTACACCAAACAGTCTGAGGTCTAGTTGGGACTTCTTACCGGGTGTTGAGGCCTCAGAAATCTGTGGCAACAACAAGGGGGATAACCACCTGGTCCGGACCTTAAAGCAGCTCCTTTTCTATTTGGGATAGTGGCTCCAATGGGGATGATGGGACAAGTTTCCCAGTGTTTTTAGGTTTATATGATTTGTGGGATTCTTTCAAATGATTCGCAAAAGAATAACTAAAAACTAACACAACTTTATTCTAAGATGAAAAAAATTGAATTAAATCTACTTTAATTTACCCAGGTATTGTTGGTTTTATGCGATATAAAAATATGTCTATGTAATCTATGATGATATAGATCAATTGTAGACTATATAGAGTTAATATATTGTAAGATAATTCCTTTAAGAAAATAGTTAATCAAAATAATTGTGAAAAACATATCGCATATTCTAATGATCGTATATAAAACAGTCCATTCTCTATTCTAATATCATACAATAGTGAAACTGATACTTCAAACAAAGGTAACAAATTTCATACATAATTCATGAAAGATAAACTTATCACTAATGCTAGAACAAATATGTAGCAAACATGATAATAGTACCAGATGTGTGTCATTCTGCTCATATGACTAGTGACAATAGGCCACAATCAATCATCTACCAATGAGTATCTTAAAGAATACAATAGTGCACCAACAGTGATTAAAAAAAAGATATGTAATTGAAAAGACCATGTTCCATGATTTCATCAAGGAATCTACAAACTTACGATAGCGCATTCTTTGTAAATGTTCTTAATAAAATTCTGGACCCTTCTCTAAAGGCATGAGAAGGGTTTAAATAATATTCTAATTAACTAAAAATAAATTATACAAAATATTTATGAGGAGGTTTCAAACAACCTTCCTCATTCCTAGTATCCAACTTTCCAAAAATAAAACTACTAAAAAATGACTCAGGTCTTTCTCGATGAATCACCGCTGCCAGCTTTGCTTATCAACTCATAAATGTTGGACAATGGCCTGACTTGTGGTGGCATCCCGAATTTTTTTCTCAATTGCCCTGGAAATATAACATCGTGTAAAGGTGGCAGCATTCTTTGTACTAAATCCGAGGAGAAATTCAAGGTCATGATCTGAGTGTGTGGTTTGACCGAAAGTTGCCGCATTGCTTCTCAGTCAATTTTTGATAGCTTCTCAATTGTTTCTTTCTGTAGCTAACTTTTATTCTTTCAATTCTCGTCTAATGCTTTAAGATTAGGAAATGATTTTGTATAACTTTCCTTTATGAGGTTGGATGTGTGCAACATGTGATTTATTGTTTTGATAATGCTTTTTGAAATGCATGATGCTCTAGATATTGCTAATTCAGCCTGTTTCACCTGTGACTCCCAGTCAGTGAATAGAATATCCTTATGTCTTTAATTGATCTTTGGGAGGCTTGACCTTTTCCCTTCATCTGAATCCTGTCATTCAATATAGTCAGAGATCTTAGAATTGAGGTCATTGAACTCAATTCTTTGATCAATAATCATGTTTGTTAATTGTTCACTAGTATTCAGATGTGGAATGATATTTAATATATGTTGGAGGAAGAGTTGTTGTTGCTTTAACAGTAAAGTATTCAGTGATAAGGCCTCATTAATGAACTCCTCTGGAGTAGGAATATCCTTAAATTTTGCTAGGTCACTCTTTAGCTCCTGGATTTGTTTGATTTTTAGCAGATAAGTCATTTTCATGACTTATTCTCCATACTTCCATATCCTATTGTAGCTTTTGAAGTTGCTCCTCTTCTTGATGGTTCGCGTTGGCTCTTTCTTCATTTAACTGTCACTGTAATAGTGTGATCTAGTCATCTTTTTCTTTAATCAAAACAGAGACTTTGGTTGCTTTGTCAATTTTTGTTGTAGCATAGGCTTTGGCAAATTGAGATAGCCGAGTCAAATGTTCAGTCGGATTTATTTGTGTGTCCTTCCATATGACATCCATCAATTCATGTTCTAAAGGAGTTTCGACTCTCCTTCTCTTTCTCTGTCTTTTTACAACAGCTTTATGAAGAGGTTTGTAAAAGACATCTAGAGGAGGGATATATGTTATATTCAAGACAATTTCAGTAGTTGGGTCTGCAAGAATTACCTCTGTATCTTGGAAACTTGTTTTTGGACCTTCAGTTGTCCTTGTTGCTGTATCTATTTTCCCTGGTGGGGTCTGAAATCTTGTGGGTTCTTGTGTTGATGATACCTTAGGGGTATCATGTAGTTTTTCATTGAATGCATCCCACAGTTTTTCTAATACATCTCCTTCTACTTCCTAATCTCGTGACGTGCCTGGCTTAATCTATTCCTGAGACTGGGTTTCAATTCTATAATTAGTAATCCAAAATTCTTGTGGAAGGTACTCTAATCTTTGCTCTCTAAACTCATGGAATCTTCTCAATTTCTCTGGATTTAACTTTGTCTTGACCGCATCCCGAATCTTCTCAAAGTTCTCAGCTGGTTCCAGTAAATCTTCAAACTCATCTACTGTATGAGTTACAGGTTTGATCTTAACTGAAAGGGTGAATTTGTTTGCTACTTGTTGTGGATCAAAAGACCTTGATGGTAGAATGGGGAGCTTTAATAACTGCAAATTCTGATACTCTTTATATGCATGACCATAATTAACAAGGGTAAATGACCCACACTGAAGGGGAAAATTTGGCCATAGGGATTTCTTCATTTCCCTCAATGTTTTTGTGAGGCCATTTCCTACTGTTTGGTATGCTACTTCCCTTGCCAATAGTTTATCCGAGACATACATAGGTAGGACATGTGGGAAAGCTTGGCTACATCCTGATATAAGAGGAGGATTCTTCAAGAAAATACCTTCTAATTGCTTGGAGGTCTGCAATAGCTTCTTTTGTGAATCTCGAACATCTTCTATTGAAAACTAACTGATGTAAGGGAAGAACAACTCCCTGGAATAATTGGTGAAAATGTGGAGCAAACTCTTGTTCCCACATTTTCTTATAACTCAGGAAGATAGGAGTAGGATCATTGGTAGTCCATTTCCACCCCATGGTTAGAAAATGAGTGCAGAAACAAATAGCATCGAAGACATATGAAGACATGAAGAATTGTGGAACTGCTCTAGAGGAGGCAGCCTTGGTTTGGCGATATTCAGTAATTACTTTGGCCAAATTCTCATACAGAATGGTTGCCCAATTCATAATGTGGGAATTAACACAAGATTAATTAAAGGAACCCAATTGATCGAAAACTTAGTATTATCGGGAGACCATACAACCTACATAGCATAGAGGCTGCGAAATTATAAGGGTTGGCTAAAGAAGTAATGGGTTACATACCCACTTTATCTTGTTTTAATTTATTGTCTCTTCTCCTCCATTCCTATATCATTTGAAATGGGTCTTCATTTTCCTTTATAACCTTGGCAACAAATTGTTTGTCGTAAATGTCCTGGGCATCAGGTAGCTTGTACATTTGTTGTAAATCTTCGGCTCTATTATAGGAAAATTTGGGCACATCAACCCCGACTTCCAAATCCATATTATTAGGGTCCATCAACCCCTAATTTAGTTGTTTTCATTCCCTAATGAAGTTAACCTACATCATGCTTGCCTCTCAAGAGTTCCATGACACCATTCATCCAAAAAATTCCCCTAAGCAGGTGGCCTTATATCAAGCTGCAATGCATTGTAGAAACTACACTGTCTGGGTGCTATGCATCTCACCTAGCCTTTGTTTCACCTGTGATGAGCGAGATTCATCGAATTTTTGAAATGAATCCATTGGATTCCTCATCCAATGGATGCTTTTGGAAGTTTCTAGATGGATTGGGCTCACTTTTGGATGAGGAAGGAGATGAATGAACCTTAATCCATTATCCCTTCCTCCATGGAACCACTTCCCAATTTTTGCAAAGCATTCATGAGGGACATTAATGGCTTAACCTCCACCATTTAGCTATAAATTGACCATGCATTCAAAGGCTGGTCTAGGTTGGAATTTCTTGAGCTAAGGAAATGTTGTTTGAATGAGATTAGTAAAAGTATTGTAATGATGTCGAAATGTTGCTTCATGAGGAGAGAAGGGTTTGAAGCTAGAAGGATGACACTGAATCAAGCATGCATATGCATGGGTTGTAATCTTTCCTTCTGCCAATAAAGAATTCTAATCTTTTTCCATTCATGTGTTTATATATGATGTATATCATATTCTTGATTCAATGATATGTTTAGTTAACATATCTTCATTGTTGTATGCTTTGATGGGTTTCTGTCTCAGCTTGTGTGCAGGTACTTTCCAAGCGAGTTAAGTACAGAAAGGAGTGGTAAAATCGGTCAAAGGAGAGAGGGATTGAGTGAAAGTTACAGGTTGGTACCTTTGTTCTTCTTTCTCTTATCTGTTAACTATAGGAAAAGCGATGAATTACTTTGTCTATTGTTTCTAGATTAGCTACTAGGTCTAGAGGGTTGGGCATTTGAAGAACACTAAATTTGCCCAAAACGAAATGGCGACTCAACTGGGAATGATCCTATCCCTTATAGTAGCTTATCAATCTCTTAAAACACTTTGACATACTGTACCTTCTATTATTCATCGAATTCAAATCCAATTCACTAAAAAATGAGTCAATTTTGAGCATAAAATTGTCATACAGTAATCATCGCACTTCGGTGACTGGCACAGTGCGATGCAGTGCACTTCCCACATAGATCCAGTGTGATGCATCGCACTGTCTCTAACTTTTTCCTGCGATGATCCCTTTAGGGTTAGTTTTCCCATCTAGGAACTGAAAATTTTTGTCAATTTTCATCAGTTTGCATTGCTTGTTGAATGTAAATGATGTCTTATCTCTGAAAACAATTTTTTCGTCTCCTTAAGCTAGCCCCACTTTGATTGGATTGATTAATGTTTCTTTAGTGTTTTATTTGTCATTATCAGTCTATAGTCAAAGTAAGTTTTTTATCGATTATTTTTGTCGATAGAAAAGTGTTGTAAAGTGGTCATTTTCTTCGAAAAAATGAAGTGTCGTAAAGTCTTCCTTCATAAATAATCGATTGATTTATTTGTGAATTTGATTTGTATTTTCATTTAAAGTGTCGAAAATCTTCATTTCTTTAAAATCAAAAGTGTCGTACAGTCTTCCTTTCCCTTTTAAAAGAAATTGTCACAAATCGTCATTTTTTATGAAAAGAGTTATGAATCGTTTGTGCATTAGTTTTTCTTATTGCATCATTCACATTAAGAGAAACTAAAAAGAAAAACATGCATTGTGCATATTAAAGTTTGTGAATGCTTGAAAGGAATGGTTTAGGGAATTGCATCTAGTTTGTGCTCTTTGTTGCTTGTTCAAAAAGTACTTGTATGCTCTATCCCTCATAGCTAGGATTTTCATTGCTGAAATTAAATGGAAAGAGTGCTTCCCATTCTAGTTGCATTCTTAGGAATTTCGAAATACATCACGTAGTCAACCTTGAAAGGCAAATTTTAAGCAAGATCAACCTAAAATTTACATCAATTAATCTAATAACGCATTGGAACTCAACAAGAACATCTAGAGGTCTAGGCTAGAGACGTGTTTCGGCATCTTTAAACCTAGTGGCCGTCATTTTCACTGAGGTTGGGTGATTCCTCCTCTCTGATTCGATAAGTACTAGTACGAACTTGTGCTCCCTGTACCATTGTGTATATGGTGGGAGACCCCGATAGGTTAAAATCCTTTATCCCTACGAAGTCGATTCTGCCGCCTTACTGATCGTAATGCACCGAACACAGCATTCAGGATGATTGACTGTCGTATGTTAAATCCTTGGTAATTTCTCCTTCATTTATCACCAAGGTGTATATTACAGTTTTGCGATTTGTCTAGTAAACCCTCTTGTCTAGTATCTCCAGAGCAATCACTTTCATTCCTTTTCGACTCTTTAAAAGTAAAAGGATCATCTGAGCACTTGTCCCTTTAGGCTCATTAAACATCGAAGGCGACTAGAGTCATCTTTTGCTTTTTCTCGACTCTTTAAAAATGAAAAAGCAAAGTTGTGTTCCAGTGTCGTAAAAATTAATTGACCGCGGATAACATCCTCCATGCTCACTCCTTAGTTGATCTTAGGTTGAAACATATGGCGAAAAATCTGGAGTCCACGAATCAAGGAATTCCTTTTGATGGAAATCCTAGTCCTTTTCCTCCATTTGGAAATATTGGTGCTCCATATATGGCTACATTGTCCCTT